>CAJNDT010000968.1:282500-967500 GCA_905221615.1 Symbiodinium sp. CCMP2592 | reverse complement strand
TATGAAGTACATAGTAATGCCGAGATCGATGTATTTGAAATCCCGTCAGCTTGTGTCGGGACTAGGGGTTTTTGGTTCCAGGGGTTCTAGGTTTAGCACTGCGGTTTAGGGCATTCTGGTTTCAAAGGGTTCTGGGTTTAGTGCTTCTGGGTTTCAAAGTTTTTGGGCTCAGGGCTTCTGGGTTTAGGGGGGTTCCAGGGGTTCTGGGCGTAGCGCTGCGGTGTAGGGCTTCTGGTTTCAAAACGTTCTGGGTTTAGTGCTTCTGGGTTTTAAAGTTTCTGGGTGCAGGGTTTCTGGGTTTAAGGGTTTTTGGTTCCAGGGGTTCTGGGCTTAGCGCTGCGGTTTAGGGCTTCTGGTTTCAAAACGTTCTGGGTTTAGTGCTTCTGGGTTTCAAAGTTTCTGGGTGCAGAGCTATTACTACTATTGCTATTACTACTATTACTAGTATTACGACTATTACTACTATATTACTATTACTATTTTTACTTCTTTTGCTACTAATACTACTATTACTACCACACCTTCATGTGCAGCAAAAGTGTTAACTTTACCTCGCGTTCGAACACTCGACCACGCGAATCTCTGTGAAGAGTTGCAAATTTCACCTCAATGCACATCAAAAGTAGTAACTTTACTTCGCATTCGTGCATTCGACCACGCCAATCCCTGTGAAGGGTTGCAAAATTCATCTCAAAGCACATCAAAAGTAGCAACTTTACCTAGCGTTCGTGCATTCGACCATGCCAATCCCTGTGAAGGGTTGCAAACTGCCAATCCCTGTGAAAGGTTGCAAATTGCACCTCAATGCACCTAAAAGCGCTTCAAAGTAGCAACTTTACCTCGCGTTCGCGCACTCGATCACGCCAATCCCTGTGAAGGGTTGCATTCCCGATCGATGACGACGGTGCTACCCTGGCTTTAGAACAGAGGTTAATATACCGAGATGTAGATAAGTAGAGTCGAGCAGAGTCATGTATAGAGTCAAGTAGAGTCAAGTATCATAAGAGTCATAGAGTCAAGCATAGTCAAGTATCATACAGTCATAGAGTCATAAAGTCATAGTGTCATTGTACTCATAGTGTCAAGTGCATAGAGTCATAGCACTGTCATAAAGTTATAGTGCCATAGTGTCAAGTGCATAGAGTCATAGCATTGTCATATAGTCATAGTGACATAGCGTCACGTGCATAGAGTCATAGAGTGAAGTACATAGAAGCATAGTTCTATGTACTTCACTCGATGCATGTCATCTATGTACTCGATTCTATGTCTGTCATCTACGTACTTCTCTAGAGGGCTCCGCACGGAAGAACCCTTCGCGATGCTTTCGGGAAAAGTTTTTTGTTGGTCAAAAAAGTGAGGGGTCAGTCAGTTTTTTGTAATCGACATTCAGACAGCTCTATTCGTACACTCCCTCAGCACAAAGGAATGGACTAAAATTCAGACATGTCTCTTGGGCCTTGAAGCGTTGGGCTTGCGGCTCGAGGGCACATGGATCCCATGGGTTGCATCTGCTGGTTTTGATGATGTTTGGTTTATATGGTGTCAGGATTTAAGTTTGGGGGCTTCGGATTGAGGGTTGCGTGGTGCAAGGGTTTGCGGGTTTAGGGGTTTGGGGGCCGATGTCAGCTCTTTCCAAGCGGATGGGTCAAACGGGAGACCAGTCGTGCTAAACTGCATTCGAGTTTCTTAATTTGGTCATAGTTGGAACATACTGGAACACTGATATAGTAATCTATGTTATACCGTTCGGCTCCATATCCTGTAAACACACATAAAAGTATGTACACACCTGTTTATTTCTTATGAACGTGCTTCATGACTGTTCCGCACTCTACCATGATATGGTATACTGTGTTGTATTATATTTGCACGCGGGCTTGTCTCGTGTCTTGGGAAAGTCGGGAATCAAGTTCTGTTGGCTTCTTTTCTGCTACCAAGGGTGCCGCGCGTACTGCAGCTCGCCCTGCAAATTCTTGGAGAGATGAGCCAGCAAGGGCACCTGATCTCGGGGCTCAAGGCCGCAGCATGCATCCCAAAGTCCTATAAACCCTACACTCCAAACTCAAGCCCGAAGCCCTAAACCCCAAAATCGCAACGCGAAAAACCCAAAGCCCCTAAACCCTAAACTCTGAACCCCATAAACCCAATGGGAGCAGGCTTCGCGGTGAGACTCGGTGCAGGTCTGCAGGGTTTTAAGCCTCAAGGCTTATCTGGACACCTCGAATTCCATTAAAGAGGACTATAGGGTTACTATAAGGGATCTATATGGGTATTATAATATAGGGGCCTTAATAATTAGAATAAGGTTTTGGGGCCCTATATTAGAACGTAGGTGTTGGACCGTCACTTTACCTACTTTTTGTGGGTTTGGGTCATTAAAGGTTTTGGTTGTGTGCAAAGGGCATGCAGCAAGCCGAAGCCAACCCTTACGCCGCAAGGCTTTCCAAGGAGGATCCCACAGCAAAAACCATCCGAAGACAGCCAACTTAACCCTGAGCCCTAAACCCTAATTCAAAACCCAAAGCTCTGAGCCCGAAATTAAACCCTAAACCTTATCTGTGAAACCCAAAGCTCGCAGCCCTAAATAAAGCCCTCAACCCGAAATTCTGAACCCAAAGCTCTGAGCCATGCCACTGACGTCCTCAAGCCCTCAATCCGAATCTCTGCCCTGCCTGCGAGTCTGAAATGACTTCGCGCTGGATGGTGTAGCTGTGCTGCAGGAACTTGGTGACCTGGAATCCCAGCAGTAGCCACGAAAAGATAAACCTGAAACCCCTGAGCCCTCAAGCCCAAGCCCTCGAGCCCTAAGCTGCAAACAGTTGACTGTCATAGGTTCTTACTAATAAAAGACCCCTTGTCTTCAATAACCGGACCCGAAAAAGATCAAACTTTCGAAGATGGACCACATGTATTATGTAAGGCCAAGGTTTATACAGTTCTCCCATTGGCTAAGTTAAATGATCAATTCTTCCTAGGTCGGGTCTTCAGCTTTTAAGATCGTAGGAAGACAGTGACTGGGATTCATGGGGGTCTTGAGGAATGGTAAGGGGGTCGCTTCATTTTGGAAGACTTTCTGCTGTGTGTTTGTCAGGGTGCAGTTCAAGATCTCGTATCACCTGACTCTTTTACCTCAAGAAGAAAACTGTTGCAGGGAAGGGAGGTTTAGATGCCTGGGCCTGGGCAGGCATTTCGACACTCTTTCAGATCCTCTGCCACTCGCCCTTGAATCCTACACCCTCAACCCTAAAAGTGACCTCATTGGCACGTGACACGCTCACCACGAAAAGCCCGGCTAAGAGAAATGAAAGCGCAGACCAGGAAATCAAGCGGCATCTCCCCCGCCGATGGCAAAGAAGGACAGAAACCACGGTTTAGGGTTTAGGGTTACCTTCATCATGAACCAGCCCTAAGTCCTTAGCATCCACTTGCCATTCTTCTCACCTACACGGAAGAACCCCAAAGCGAAAGCCTCATACACCTGGGTGCCGGGTTTAAGAGAACCAACCCGGACCCCGAACCGCACCCCAAACCGAAAATCTAAACCCTATCTTTCCAATCCCAAGCCCTCAACCGCAACCACAAACAGAGTTTCGGTCTCCAAATGCTGCGAGGCAATGGGTTCCGCTGTATCGGGAGCCTAGACAGAAGTAGGTATTGGCAGTTCACGGTTTAACCCCAAACCCTACACCATAAACCACAATAGTTTAGGGCTCAGGGTTGCATATACCGCCAGACAAGCCCAAAGACGGTCTATTCTAAAACAGAGTGCTCGTTGTGACAACGACCGGTCGATGTGGTTCCGCAGGAGGAAGCTGCGCAGCAAGCCTAGTGTCGGCTTCGGAGAGCATGTAGAGCTTCAGGATTCAGGGCTTTCGGTATGAAGGGATTTAAAGAGGGACGCTCGCAAGACTTATGGTTCAGTTGACTGCTGGCAGTGCAGAACCACGAGTAACTCCTAAACTTCCTTAACAGTGAACATTAAACCCCCGAACCCTCAATGTTGCTCTTGCAAGGAAGTGTCAGGGACTTTTCTGCCAGACAAAGTGAGCAAGGACAAGCTTGGACGGTTTGGCACCGTGGTCCTAGCCTGTGCGGTCGAACAGCCAACAGCAACAGCAATCCGAGCGTCGAAATTGTTGCTGCTCCTCCTCTTGCACGTTGTGCAAACTCGTCAGCTGCGACGTCATTAAACTGACCAAGGACCTTGGCGGTGGTCGTGAGTGTGGTCTGTGAATGTTCAAGCCCACCGTCACCCTTATGACTCCGAACGTCACGCCTATCAAGTGGTCTCGTTTCATCCGGAAGTCTTTCCGGAGCGTGCAAATTCTCGATCAACCTCTGAGATAACCGGCGCAGCAACTCTCCACACCCTAAGCCTCCAAAACGGAAATGCAAGGTATTGTGGCGGTCATGTTCATTGCTTGTCGCCTGGGCTTGAATGCTAATGTTACCACAAAATGAAACCATAACCCGCTCTGGGTGTTTCGACGGCACAGTCGGCAAAGTGGCGAGAAAGTGACCAATGCTATCAGCACAACGACGATGCAGAAGACCCGCTCCTGGAAATCTTCTGAGCTCTGGTGAGGGAACTTCCCGCAGGGACGCAGTCAGGAGGAAAGCACACAGGAAAAGCATGTCAAACGAGTTCTGATGTTATCACGATCTGTGCAACCGCTGATGCTGCTAACATGGATCATGCTGCTGCTTAGATGTTAACAGTCTTAGCACCAGTACTACCATTGTTGCGTTTACTTCGCTGAGGTTATTGTTTCGATTATCGGTAGTAGCATTACCACACATACTGTTAGTATTCTTTGCAGTTTAGCATAATATGTGATGCACTGTGACTTTATTTTGTTGCTGTTGTCACTATTTCTCAGTGTCTGTATATTCTCGTTACTATAAACCTTGTTATTCTTGTTATCTTTGTTATGATATAGTTAATGCCAGTAATCTCACTCAAACGCTTGGAGGAAAGCATTACGCCATAAAGGGGAGCTTTCGCCTTTAGAAAAAAGGTTTATCTTTACGGAAACTTTCGGGAAATAACGGTTTCTGCTGATTCCAACCGCAATATTACGCAGAGCTGCTGTGAGTTAACGATGACCTGAACCAAATCAGCTGATACTCAAGCCCTCCGATACCCTGAGCCCCGAGGAGAAAGGAATCCGTGATGCAGAAGTTATTCTGACCCCAAACAGAGACAACGCTATGTTAGGGTAAGAAAGGAGAGGAAGGGAAGGGAAACCCCAAAAGAAGGACCCTGCCCTGAACGTGAAGGCACAGCTCAGCGGCGCCTTTTTCATCTTGAGCCAAAGTCGATGGCGTACTTAAGGCTTCAGAAGTTACATAGTCAGGCTACACTTCTTTACATGGAGGTTGTTCGTAAATCTTCAACTCCCCCCTCCTGACTTGAAACATCTGTACATTCTTGCATCGCAAAAGCTGACATACTATACAATGCACGTGGATCCACTGAATTAATGAACTGAGGAAAACAACCTGCCGTTGATTTCTTGACCGATGTGTCACGACACGGTCAGTGACGGTTGATTCCACGACCATCCTGGTGCGGCGCTAGGAGCAGCCAAACACCCAGGAGGTCTTGACATGTGAAGCTCAGCTTCGTGGGCATAAAGTGCTCAGCATCTTAACCCGATTTAACATCCAATCCAACCCAAGCTTAGCTATATGAGGGTAGAACGGAAGTTGACATTGTCAACAGTTGGAGCGCATGAGACCATTTCTGGACTGCCAACGCTTTGGTGAGAGGGTCGCCTCTCTGCTCACTCGTGTGGATATACTCCAGGATGACATTGGAGTTGTCATTGACATATTCACGAGTCGATGACACGTTTACACGGTGGGTTTTGCCTAAATGGCGAAGTTTGGAACTAAATCCCTTTCTGACGATAGCAATGCAAGCCTGATTATCCTCGTAGATATGCAAGCAGATCCCGGGGATGAGGGCCTCCCAGACTTCATGTAAGGGAATTGCATCGTTGTACAGAGCTCCACTTAGTGAAACGAACTCTGCTTCAGTACTGGAACGAGACACGACCTTTTGACGTTTACTCGACCATGATAACAAAGCGAAGCTTCCTGGGCCTTCGATAGCCAACACGTACCCGCTGGTGGACCGGGACGTGTCGATGCAGCCGGCGAAGTCGGAGTCACAGTAGAGGGACAACCGTAAATCCGAAGGAGAATCGCTGATGCACAAAACCAATGCGTAATCGACTGAATGTAGAATGTAACCGATCAATCGATGAACCCGACGGTCATCGTTCTTGGACCAGCTGCAGACGTGCGAAGCAAGCGTTGTAACTGCCACAATCAAGTCGGGCCGACTTAACCTTGCAAGCCATAACACCTTCATTAAGATTTTTGCGGCAACTTCGGTAAGTTGCCCGCGGCAATCGTCGTCTGCGGCAGGTAGTGTGCTAATGTCAAGATGGGGAGTAAGCTGAGGTTTAACCTTAAGCGAACATACAGTCTCGTACAATTGAACACACTGTTTTGAGAAATCCGTTGATTCAAGTGCTAGTGCTTTCTTTTCTTGCCAGCACACGAATCTGTGGCATCTTCCAAGTACCCTTGACAGTGCTGCGTACGGCTCGAGCTCAACCTCCTTGGAGAGGGAGCGCCAGAAGTCGTCATGCAGGGACAGACGTCCAGACAAAGTCAAGTCGTCTACGTAGACACACAAGACTAATCCTAGGGACTTGAAATAATAAACCGATGGGAGATTGGGAAACTCAACCCCGCCTAGCTTAACCAAAATCTCGTGGAGATGTTGCTGCCAATAGGCGGAACTTTCGGGGTGCCCATACAGCGCTTTGTGCAGGGGCGTGCATGGTTGGAATATGTGCTTCTTGTCGAGCGGGACTAGCTCTGGAGGTAGAAGGACGTACGTGCGGTGCTTCGTCTTGAGCTTGGCTTGTGTGTAAGCTCGTACGGCATCGCTGGTCGTCACGCCATGGGACTCCAGCAAACCGAAGGCAACCGCTGTGTTCAACCCTTCAAGTGAAGATGGGGATGATGCAAAAAGCTCTTCAAATACAGCAGACATGCCGGATTGGTCCCTGATATCATCACCCCTGAAGACGATTCTTGCTTTGAGGCGCCACTGATCAGGACTCAGCTCAGATCCTTTTACGGACAAAATGACCATCAAATTTCCGAAGTGGATCACATTAGAAGTCCTAGTAGCCCATGCAAGAACATCCTTTTTGGACACTATCTCATCTTCAAGCCACGTCCCAACATCAACAAGGCCATCTTTCTCTTTCTTTATTGCCTCGTAGGCTCCTGGTTGCCCCGACCATTCTTTTCTATCGAGAAGGCGGTGAACTAAACCCGGAAGCTTAACCTCTTTCATCCCAGACTCATGCATAAGAACATCAAGAGGAACTTTGGGTTTAGAATCCTTTTCACGATGGAACTGTGGCAAGGAAGGAACACATGGGAGCGCTGGTGTCTGAAACGCTTCGGCAAAAGGGAACAGAGACATGAGCAGCACTTTGTGAAATGCCTCAGGATAGAATGCTACCCGTGGCCAAAGCGTACTCGATGAGCAATGCTTGACATGTGAGGCATGAGTGCACTTGAAAGGGTTGAAGTTCTCGACAAGCCGTTTGCTCGAAGACATGATTTGCCATGGAGCGTCAAACGGAGCTCCTGATGTCGAAACCATACCTAGAGCACAACCCTTGAACGAAACTCTGTGAAGGCTGAATTGATCCTCAAAGGCTTGAACCTCGGGAAGCAACCAGCACGTGGAATCTTGCGGCCATTCGAGAGAAACCTCGCCACCATTGGAAACGATGACTGATGCAACCTGAAGAAAACTCAGCAATGTCCTCTGAGCTTTCCAGTGAACGTACCCAGAGTACTTCGCTCCCCATCCGTCCCCCAGCAAAGAACCGACTAAGCAGCATCCCGGCACAGCAGACACTTGGCTGATGAGCTGATCGATGACAACCGGATCAGACAGATCAACGCGGTCGCATGATATCGAGACAACTTGAATGCCTGACCCTTTGGCAATACCGGCAAGATTGGATCGCGAATGGGACGCGATTTCAAACAACACAAGAGCTCCAGGCTTCTGGTGTCGATACATGGCAGGCAATGCGAGAGGATCTTCGAGACCAGCCTCAGACGGTTCATAATCGGAGAGATGATCTCCGTCGGGACGGGCAGGAGGCCTAGGTAGCTGGAGCTCCTCGTAAGACAAGAACTCTTTGGGAACTGGGGTCTCGGGAGCTTTAGCTTCTCTACCGAACGCCTTCTCAAACCTCGCAATACACTCAGCATTGTGATTGCTTTTGTCGTTGTCGCAAGCATAGCACCCCGGTGTGGGACCTATCTTACGAAACCTAGCATACGTGATGTAAATCCTACGAAGCTTCTTCCTCTCACCCTGTTCTGTGAACACATGCGGCGTGAAAGGAATCGGAAGAGGTTCTTGAGCAGGCACCTCGCCTTCATCAGCAAATGTCAGCAATGCGTGCTCTGCGGCGTTGCGAAGGGGAAACACAGGGTCACCGGACCGAACATAAAGCTCAGCCTCCGGAACGCTGATCGGCTCAGTCCAAGCACCAATCTTGGAACGAAGCTTTTCTAAGTCAAGCACAAGGGTCACTGAACGATAGATGCCACCTGGTTCTAACCTCCACCCTGCGAACACGCCCGGAGCTGCGTTTGGACCAAACTTGCTTTCATGCTTATGTCGGTAAAACACAAGCTGGCCAAGGATCAGCTTTCTGATGTGAACATCATCCCTGCCTGAGTCCTCGATGTTGAAATTCCACCTACAGAGCGACTCATCTTGCGGTGAAGGCAACGTCAGATTCAGGGCGATGGCACCGTAACGACAAGCAACGGGCCACAACTCGGGACGGATCGAAAACCCAGCTTCAAGGAACGATGATCTCACACCTTCTTGGAAAGTCCTAATCTCCCGCTCAAGTTGAGCATTGTTGGGAAAGCGATTAGGCAAGGATGGCGAAGAGATCCATCCCATTTCTTCTGCTGCGGCTTCGAATTCATCAGCTGCATCAGACACTAAGGTCACAGGCTTTGAGCAAGCTCTACGTCCAACAAACTTCCTCTTGGCAGTCACAACAGCGTTGGTCGAACGATCATTCCCAGGATAAGCTGCAAACAGACCAGTGTACTTGTCCCTCAAGCACAACACAACATAGGACTTGTCCGGAGCATCGGAGTCGTCTGGCGATCTAAACACGTGAATGTGATCAGCGGCAATGACTTCTCCAAACTCTAAAGCTTCGAACGGATCAGGCTCTTCCTCGGCATCACGAGGCTTTCTGCGCACGCGCCTTGATAGCATGCGAGCTTGATTACATATGTCACAGAAAGGATTCTTCGGGAAGTGAAACAACCTGTGCTCAAGCGACATGGCCTGATCTCTGAGCTTCCGAATCCTTTCGGGAACCTTATCCTCTGCTCCATCATCCTGTTCAACTTCACCTATGCCTTCCGCAGATGCATCAGCGCCAGGTCCTTCGGGTGGCGCATCAGCAGCCGAACCCTCGGGAGCCTCAGCAGCATATGCTGGCAGGGGCTCTTCACAAGAGTCGATTGGAAAACCCAGAGCACGGAGCTCTTCACAGTGCGAATCTTTGACTTCAGAAGGATGCTTTGCAGAGAACAAGACAACCACAACGCGATCTCCTTTCCACGGCATCGTGGCATGGATGCAGCTCTTAGCTCGGAACCGAATGACACCGCTCTTGAAACTAAGAACCTTTCCAAGCTTGTCAGGATCACCAGGGCACGGAGTTGTCCCCCCTGTTTCTTCAACCCATACACCTCCTCCTGAGAATCCACCTAAGGAGATGACGGCATTATCAAGGTTGGCATTGTGGAAGTCTTTGTGGGGACCCGTCGTAACGTTGCTGAAAATGCAGAGGGTCGTATATCCGAAGCCGGGAAGCTTCGAACATGCAAACTTGTTGAGAGCTTTGGTAACCAAAGGAAACCGGTGGGCGGAAGTCCTAAGTCCAAGATTCCCGCCCAACCGATAAAGTCCAGTTGAGAACGATTCCCCGTGATCACCTCTAGCAGCAGGTTCCTTGTCAACCAAACCGAACAAATTGCGAACCGCACGACAGCTGATGTTGCCGCCAGAGCTCAACATTTGTCGGGCTCGTACTTCAGCAGGATGGTGCTCTGAGCTTTGGATGGCGCTTGGGATAGCAGCCGGACCCACGCTCTCGAGCCCCCCTGAAAGGTCACTTACAGGGTTTGGTGCCCCATGAGTAAACCTCACCTGACTGGTAAAAATAGGAACATGCTCTTCAACGCGAGTTGCATAATGTCTGTACTTCTCAGGACATTGAACAACGAGTTGCGAAACGTCACTGACGAAGAAGGGCAAACTACCGGGCAGCCAGATGAAGGCCTTCCCAGAATCAACATCAATCCCTGTGCTTCTGACCAAAGGGCAACTGTCTAACATGTAATGATTAGCAAAATCCATGTTGTCAGACTCGAAGCCAAGGGTCTGCACACCAGGTTGGGGACCACCGCCGGTATGAAACGTCACGGGAGACTTAGACGCACCTAAGAACCGATCATAGGCGTCACGCGGAATCCCTTGGTCAAACAAGGCTTTGGCCGAACCTAAGTGACGACCAGCAGCAGTGTCAGCGGCCCATTCAACAGCATAGGATGGACCAGCAGAGATAACAGGAGTACACAAGCTAGAAGCAGCAACAAGCGCGACGACAGCTTTGGCTACTGCTCCAGGTTTGCTCTTGGCTCCATCTTTCGCTTTGGCTTTCGACTTCGGCGGAGCAGCCTTGTGACTAAACTTACAATTATCTCCATGAATGCAACCGGACGGCATCTGGAAGAAAATGCAAGGCGTCTTGGCTTTCTCAGCATCAGTCATGGCTTTCGCCTTAGCCTTAGCCTTTGATTTGGCTTTCGCGTTTGCATTGGGCGCTGGGGCGCCAGGAGCAATCGGTGGAGGAGGAGGATCTGCCTTGGGCGGAGCACCTTTCGGAGGTGCAGCAGGTGGGGAAGCTTTAAACTTACCATTTCCTCCATCTACAGCAGGAACAGCCTTCGTTTTCGGAGCGGGTGTGGCAGATTGCAGAGACTTCAGCACAGACTGCGCGTTGGAGTCCTCACGGTCCTGCACGATCAGATCCTGAATCTTATCCCACAAGTAAGACCACTCACGCCTATACGAAGATGCCCCAGATTCCCTGATGTCCTCAATAACGCGCTCAAGCTTGCGAATGTGTTTCACTCGATGGAAGAGCCATTCACCGGTGAGGCGATCATCAGGCCGTTGCCCGACCGGAATTGCACTGAGGACGAGGCGAATACGATTCACAAAGTCTCTCAAGTCCTTTATGGAACTTCCACCAAGTTCGATCTGAAACAAGGTTGATGCAGTCAGAACAGAACCTCTTACCCGATCGAGGTCGTAATGTCTTGCGATGATAGACAACATCACTCGACCTTTGGGATCATTGGTTCAGTTGACTACACCTTTCAATGTAAGCAGTGATATCTTGCTCAAGTTCAGAGGACTGCTTCAACACACGCCCTGATGACAGCTCACCAGCTATCCATGCATCGAGACGAGGAAGAAGCTCCGAATCTTGCAAATCAGCTCTCTCAGCATCAAAGCCTCTGGAAATCCAAGCCAACACAAGACCTTGACCCGAAGTATCAAGCTTGGACAACTGAACCTTGAAACCATTCTTCCAAGTTCTGAAGCTTGCCGCATCTGAAGGGACAGGTTCAAGCTTGAGATGTAAGAGAGCCCTTTGATCAACAATGTCCTTTTCCCGAAGCTCTTTGGCAGCTTCTTGATCCTCAATTTCATCATCTTCATTGGTCTCAACAATACCCGTAGCATTTTGACCGACCTGTTGGACTAACTGTTGGACTACCTCAATCAGCTGGTCCACGCGAGGGTCTGAAACAGGAGACGTGGGTTGAGGAGGAGCAGGACATGAAGGTGCGGGCGGAGGAACAAAGGTACCCGAGTACAGCAGATGCTGAGTGGGAGGATCGGAAGCTTCAAGGTGAGTCCATGACGCTTCACTAGCACCAGACCCGGAACCGCCTAGCGGAGCATGGGGTTTCGGTGGCTTAGGAGGAGATCCGGAGGTCGAGGCGCATGGAGCAGCCGACCGAAGCATCTGAATCTCTCTCTCCTTTAAACTGGCACTCTACCCGGACTTGATTTAGCTGAAAATTCAACATATTCAACTCCGCCTTTGCCTCTGCGAGCTGACGTTCAACATATTGACCGTACTCAAACAATTCCCCGCATCGAATCTCCGAACGCCTAAGCTGTTCCCGAAGCTGATCAACAGCAGACCGTGCTTCGGTCAACACGTCCCTGACTTGGCCTTGTACCTCACTGATAGAAGCCTGGTGTAGCAGCTCCGCCTGAGCGGCGACTCGATTGGCAGCTTCACCAGCAGCAAATTGCTGAGCAGCAAGGACTTGCTGAGGCGTGGCTCCTATGTTGAGCATCTGGTTATGAACAACAGTAGGAATACCAGACTCGTCGAGAGGGGCATTGACAGCTGGGTACGGGGCTGAAGCTTTCCTGGGAGTCCGAGCTAAGGCTCTTCGGTTGGCAGGAGGTGAGCGTTCGCGTTCAACCAAGGCTGAACTACTCTCTGAACCACCCGAAGCACAAGAGGAATCCCTCATACCCGGAACCGCGGCTGCTGAGGCACTGGAGATGTCAAGCAATGAGCTTGGATCAGTTGGGGTTGATTGAGATTGTGACATGATGACAGATGTGCGCTAGCAGGAAGGCAGGTCAGTGGCGCGATGCGCCGATCAGACCACACAGATACCCCCGGTCAGTGGCGCAATGCGCCTAACAGACCACACAGAAGTACCCTGAAGCCTGAAAGTAACCCTAAACCAAACTGCCGAAGACAAGGTGGTGGCGCAAGGCAGCCTTTCACACCAAGTCCGAATGCACACGCTGAGCACTTCAGCCAGAGATCCAATTCAAAATGGAAGGTTCCGCCTCGAAAATCGAGGAAAAGGAACGACCAATTGACGGCAGATCCCGCCGAGGCAATTGGATGTGAAACGCAGCAGCGTTAGCCGATCTGTTCCACTCCTCACAGATCCCCGTGTTATCGTCTATTATCAACAACGATGGCTGCTGGAAAAGGCGTCGACAGATGTCAAGCTTTCCGAGGCGTCCTGTGCGGGATCGAGTGATGATGACTAAATCGGCTTGGCGTTGACCAACAGATTGTATAAAGGTGTTTCGAAGGGTGTCCAAGGCCCAATCCTCGATGCTCCTGGATCCCTCACCAATGTGGGAGCAAATCACCACCAATGCTCCCGCCTCCTCTGCAGCTCTGTGGACACGCCTAAGAAGACCCTGAACGTCCGAGAGCAACTCCGGTGCCTCGTTCGGGTAAGGAATCTTATACTGCTGCTTCCGCTGTCCAACGCGAGGTGCCCAATAATATCGGTCAATCACGTTGTGAAAATCAAATACGACGACCTTGCCCTCAAGCCGCTGGCTATCTTCGACTCTGAAGTTGCACCTGCTAAAAGTGTCTGGTGAATACAACAAGACGCTCCTCGGTAGGTCAACAATAGGATCTGAAGTGAGGGCTGACTTCGGCGGCACCTTCGGGATCACTGCAGCCTGACTCTCCTGGCTCTGCCTTGACGCTGGAGGCTTCGGTGGATTCTTGGGAGGAGTCTTCGGAGCAGTAATCTTAGGATCAGGAGGATACGCCGGCGGAGTCGGAACAGACACCTTAGGCACCGCCGCAGTCTTCGCTGCGGGAGCAATCCTCACCTTCGGCGTAGGGGCCAACCGTTGTCCAGAAACTGAAGCTGTAACAGAAGGCGCTGAAGATGATACTTTCGCCGACGGACCCTGAGAAGGTGCTATAGCCACTGCGCTCGCCGACGACGAAGACGACGGCCGCACAGGCGGCGCAGGAGGAGCAGGTGGCGTGCGAATCCTATGATATCCCGGCACTGCCCCTGACGCCTTTGGAATGAGTGGCGGCTCCTCTGCTTCTATTTCAACCTCAACCAATTCTTCCTCGGGCTCGCTGTCGGATTCAAAGATGGGTCGCCAACCCGGCTTCGAATAAAGCGGCCGCTGACTGCCGTCGGAGTGACGGACTGGTACGTCGTCTAAGGAAGTATATCGGAACGGTTGAAGATTCAGCTGGTACTGCTGGTACGCTTTACGTTTACGTACCGCACTTTTCCCAGCTCGGATCCCACGTGGCCTCGGAAGGATCTCTGGGCCACGATCTGGGTCCGGTGCATCCATGGAGAGACTTACGCTCTAAAGGACTTCACCAAACCAAAAGGGAAGAACGAACACTACGGCTGATAACCAGTTATTCTGACCCCAAACAGAGACAACGCTATGTTAGGGTAAGAAAGGAGAGGAAGGGAAGGGAAACCCCAAAAGAAGGACCCTGCCCTGAACGTGAAGGCACAGCTCAGCGGCGCCTTTTTCATCTTGAGCCAAAGTCGATGGCGTACTTAAGGCTTCAGAAGTTACATAGTCAGGCTACACTTCTTTACATGGAGGTTGTTCGTAAATCTTCAACTGCAGAGGGAGGGGACTCTACAAAACAGATTTCTGCTCGGATCTCTTCGCAAGCTGCCCTGGAACCCGTAACCCCTAAACCATTAAAAGCTAAACCCTAAAAACCCATCAAGCCTGAACCTTAAGCTTCGAATCCTTAAACCCTAACCTCACACCCCAAAGACCCGCACCGTAAACTCCTACGCCGTATCAAGAACCTACCTTCAACTACCATAACCAAGGTTCTTAAGCGTTCTTATTGCGAACCCGAACGTAGAACCCATGCGGACCCTGCAAAGAAAGTAGGTACCTCGACTCCAAAAGTATGTAGAATAATAGCCTTTTATAGGTTTTGGGCCATTGTTTCACCTAGATTGGGGGGGTCTAGGCACTGGGATTTCAAGCTAACCCTAAACCCTAAACACGCTTCTCAAGGCTCCGCGAAGTTTGTGGCTTCAATGATGTTGGAGCCCAGGCCTCGCTTGGCAACACGGTTACTAGGATGCCCCGTAACCTAGGAATAAAAAAAGGGCTCCCTTTTTGAGTTTTAGGGTTCAGGGTTTAGGGGTTTAGGGTTTAAGGGTTTTGGGGCTTATATCATCATGCTATGCTAGGATGCCCCGTAACCTTGGTATTGGGAGACTTTATAAGGAACCTTGGACTACAACAAGAGAATAAGGGTACTTCTGGGCAGCCTAGGTTAAGGGTTGAGGGTTCAAACTTAAAGGTTTGGGATGCCGGGGTTTTGCGCGGCTTCATTGCTTTGAGAGTTGGAAGTCTAGGGCACGTGGGCTAAACTGAAACTAGGGCGTGCGGTAAAGTTTCGCTGGACCAACTCAGCCTGAAACTCAAGTAGCTTACCAGACTCTAGGCGCGTGAATGATGAGACAGGGCTTGGGTGTACATTTATACTCTAATAATGCAGCAAGCCTAAGACATGGCAGTAGCAGTTGATATTGAGGTTACTGTTAGGGGTACCGTAAATGTTACATAATAAGACGTAGACACTAGGGGGTTCAGGTTTTACGATAAGGGTACTATGGTTATGCCATGCAGAAACGCTTTCCGATGCTGTCTGCGGAAGACTTGTGCCAGACGCAGTGCTTTGCAGATCGACATTGGCACGTGTGTTCGTGCCAGGTGCTTGGATACCTAGAACAAGGTTTTGGCGCATAGTCTGCTATAAACATATACTAAGGAGCCCTGAATCTCGAATCGCATCATCCCGACCCCTCTGTTACATGGGGTGTTCAGGACCTTAATTAGGTAAAGGGGCTTCCTTCTCGCACTCTTGATGGGCATAAATGACCATTCGAGAAAGGTCAGCAGAGATCAAAACCACAACCCAGCTCCGGCTTACCTCAAACTCTAGATTCTAAGCATTCCGAGCCCAAACCCTACTGAAGCTCAAACATAGCCCTAAACTCTTGACTGCTCAAGCGCTGAGCCCTAAGCCCTGAAACCGACTCCTGGCCGGCCCACCCTGCAAACCATCTAGAACACGGAACCCCCTAAACCCTACAAACAAACCCTAAACACACCCTAAACAAAAACCCTAAACCCAGAACCCTACACGAAATCTGCCTAGCTGGCACACTGCCCAGTGCAGTGTGGTGGTGTACTGGTAGCCGAACGTCCGATTCTCAAGGCCTTGGACAGAGGGCTTAAGTTTGTTGGGGTTTAGGGTTTTCAATGTTTAAAGGGAACTCCAGAAAGTTGGAATATGGTTTCAGGGTAGGATACCCTATAATTTACCATAAAGGGTTTAGGATAATCATATTCCAACTTTCTGGCTTTTACTATAGGGTGTTTTAGGGTTTAACGTTATCAGGTCTTCGGGCCAAGGGTCTTAGGGTTTAAGGTTGTGGGAAAAAGGTTTTGCCTCCAGGCCATACTCCAACTGTCTCAGGTGTTTAGTGAACCTATTGCCCAACTGAAACCGTAGCCGCACATTCCAAAGAGAAGCCAACATTCTAACAGTTCCTACAACCATGATAGTCCTTCTCCTGGTCCTCTTCCTTCCTCATCACTATCATCACCATCATCATCAGCAGCAGCATCGTCATGATCGTCACTCTCGTCATCACGAACTGCTCCTTGAGGTGCTTAGGGTGTAGCGTCGACTCGGTGGTGGGACATCTCTCAAGGAGCTAGAAACCTGTCCTGGTCCGCCCACCAGGGCTTCAACCTCAGGGTCTATACCTGAACCCTGAAAAAGCTCCCTGTTTAGGGGTCCTTATTTTTATGGCTTCCTGACAAAAGTTGCTAAAAAGGTAGGTTCTTCAGGGTTAAGGAGGGGGTTCAGGGAAATCCAGTGGGGCATAAGCATTCTCTGAATCCTTTGCATTCGGGTTTTGGGCTTCAGGGCTTGGCCATCAAGTGAGGAATGTTACACCTGAGGACTTGGGAACCCGGCTATACTCCGTGATCCAGTTGGCAGAGTCCACGTTAATTCGTCCAAGCCTTGGCAGTCAAGCAAACATCTCCATATCAAATCATTGTAGACAGATGGCAGGAAAGAGTATACCTGAAACATGAGACAGATCTTTACATGAGACGCTTTAAGAGTGCACATTCATCACGTGTGGGTATGAGTCTGGGTCCAGAAAGTTGCGGTGTGTCGGATAGAAGAGGGAATGTTCAAGGGATGTCTTTGAGGGTTCTTGATGGCTTTATGGGGTCTTCTTTGGTTACTACGATACAAACCTTTGACAGGCGTGCAATTGGCTCATGTTGGCGTTCTGGGGCCGAAGGGTTAGGTATCTCGTCGTGCTTCGGGCAAACCCTGAACAGTATAAACCCTAAATCCCAAACCCTCAACCCTAACCCTACAAGCCCTAAACCTTTCACAGGAGGATTCAGGCTTCAGGCTTTTGCGGGATTCACACCCCAAGCCTCAACCTTGGTAACCCTTGAAGGGCCACGGTAACTGAGGGGCTGAAATTCCTCTCCCCCAAAAAAAGGTTATATAACCTTTTCGAGTATGGTAGGACTATATAAACCCCCAAAGGCTAAAGGTTACCGACTCGCCTAGACCCCCCAACTACCCTCTGATATACCCCAAATACCCACTATTAAGGGCCATTCGGGCTCTATTAAAGAGTCTTGGCGGGTCCCTGGCCAGCTACTGAGATAAGGGTTTAGGGTTTGGGGTTTAGGGTTTAGCGCTGCCCTGAACCTTAGGCCCCGGACCCCAAACTCAGAACTCGAAACCCCAAGCGGTACTAGAAGATGCGGCTGATGATGTAAATCCCGCATTGCTTTAAGGACCCTAAACTATGGGAATAATGGTGCATATTCCTTATCATGGGTATTGCAGGCTTCATATCATCAACCGCAAGAGATAGAATTCAAGAACACTGGGTCAACTCCTCGACGAAAAAGGCTCTCGAAGTTAGGATTTGGTGTAAGACTAGTGGGGTTTAGGGTTTCGGGGTGTAGGGGTTTAGGGTTTTAGGGATACATTTGATGATGCTGAGAATGAATCTTGTAAGGTTGGGAGCCCTAGCGCAAGGGGCCTGCATTGAAGTTGACATCTCAAGCTCTACCTAAAGGGTTTAGGGCTTAGGGTTTAACTTTAAACAGCCAAAGAAGCAGACAATTTGCCCAACACCTTGAAAGGCGATTATTCTACATACCCTTGGGATCCAAATTCACATAGATATGCTCCCCAGCAGTCCCTGGCACGGCATAGCAACTTGTGAATTCCAATCAACGCCCTGCCTATGAGAATCCTCCTCTCTAGTAGATATAAGACTAGTTACTATATAAACCAAACCCTAAACCCTAAAGCCTTAAACCCCTAAACCTCTAAACCCTAAACCCTAAACCCCTGAACCCTAAACCCCTAAACCCTAAACGACTCAACACCTGAACCCTAAAACCCCATTTCTTCTCCACGAAACCCAACCTCGTCTCCCATGGGAAACAACGTCGCAATTCTAAGCCAAGGCCTTAAAGCCGAATCTCTGGCCCTGCCCAGAAGTCTGACAATTAGACAGGGGGGTTTAGGGTTTAGGGTTTACGGGTTAAGGGTTTAGGGTTTCGGGAAACCCAAACAACGACACAAGCCTTAAGAATCGATGGTTAACCCGCCACCCCGGCGGCTGTAAATCCTAACAGCCCCAACATCCCAAACCTCAAAGCCCGGATGCTCTTGATTGATCTCCCTCGCACCCCCCCGTGCAAAGTCCGTGCAAACCAGGTGCCCCCAGTAGCTGCAAGCCACGACATGGTACATCAGAAGGATCCTCAGGGTGGGGTTTCGGGTTTAGGGGTTCAGGGATTATAGGGGCTTAGGGCCGGAATGCGAAGCTGCGTCGCGAGTCTCCGTGATCTGCTGATGAAGTGGTTCCAACGCCCCAAATCTACGCTAGACCCTGACTAACCCCACCATCACCCTGAACCTTAGATCTATATAATTCCACAGGTTTTTCAAGTCTTGCAGGTTCTGTCGTCGAAGACTCCTTCCAAGGGCATTATGGGGGAACCGAGCTGCTCCCAGCAAGCCCAAAAAAGCCTGGAAGGAGAGTTGAAGGCTTTAGGATTTCAGGTTTAGGGTCTGTGGTCTACCTTAAGCTACCATCACCTATGCACACTTTGTTGTAGGTCCTTTCTCACCTTAATATAGAAGTTATAGGGACCCTTCCAAAAAGTCGGCTTTGGTAGCTCAAGGGAGGGCCTATAGAAGGCAAGCATCTGGCAAAGGATGTTCATGATCGACACCCGGGTGATCCACATTTGGGAGTCGATGTTCTCCCGTATGGAGGCGAACATCTGGTTCCTGGCATGCAGGAGTTTAGAGTTGATGGCCTTCGGTTTTCACAGGATTTCTACGATGCCTTCTGACAATTCAGGCCTTATGATGCAGCGGCCTAAATTATGAACAGAGGGTGCCCGTAGTCTTCGATGGGGGATATAAGGGAAATGCTAATATCGCTTCGGCAGATAGCTAACTTGACTGTGGATGTTGCGATGGGAATAGCATCCACGTGGGCCTCTCGAGGCCTTCTGTTATGGAACTCCTGCAGAAAACGGCTAAGTGTTTCATACACAATACGACTTCGGAGGCGCCCTTGTGCTGACAACAACATCAGCAACTCAACTATCAAGTTAACGTCAGAGATACTACAAGGATGGTCGTGCCACAGAAATGTCAAAGGTGTGAGCGGGTTGGGACTTCATTCTCTCGGCTGCTGTCAAATCCCTTGTGAGTTCAGTGACTTAAGACATAAGTCAAAGGGCTTTAGGCTTGTGGCTTTGGGGTTGAAGGGGTTAGGGCGCCTGAATTCCTTCAGGTTAGGGGCAGTCAAAAGGTGGATTATCGGTTCGTGCCGGGAAGAGTTGGCAGCCTACATTCCCTAAGCTTGCGTGTTGCTTTGGAGGGGCAACAAATCTTTCGGGCTGCGCGCTTGATTGGATTGTATGGAACACTCGGGTCTTTCTAGGAGAACGGCTCATCTGTTGAGACTTGGAGTGTGGTGTTCTAGTATGGGGCTGAGGACCTCAATGCACTGGGTACGGTTCTTTAAAGGTAGTTTTACATATGATGATCTTGTCGGGGCCTTGAAATCAATGTGTAATAGGATTTTGGGGTAGGGTAACATGTTTTTGTGGGAACTTCTCATGAGGGCATTACTAGTTACTCAGATGTCGATGTGGATACCCGCGGGTCATAAAGGACACGTTGCTCCAACAAACGTGCGTCTCGATATTGTACGGCTTACGGCCCAACATCCCAACATGGACTAAAGCAACAAGAAGACAACCCTGCCCTCTGCAACTGCTTAAACCTCGACCCCGCTACTTGGAAGATCGTCGGACTTCGTAATGTCGTAAGGAAGAAATTATCATCTCCTCGTCCATAAATATGCTTGCTTAGCCTCAAGATCCTGCAAGTATAGACCCTGCTGCCATCCAGGGCTCCACTTCAGCAGCCGTCCCACTCCTTACAAGCTGCACCGCGTCGCTTGTGTCATCGCTAGGCGTGAGGGTTTTAGGGCTCGGGTTTACAGTACGAGTTCCTTTAAGCATGACGGACTTTGCGACTCGCCCACTTCCATATAGGGATACATACTACTTCTGTCATATTGACAGCGTCGCACAGCAGAGTTAGAGTATAGGGTTCAGGACTTAGGTGTTCAGCTTCGGAGTGCTTCCTCGGGACTTGGTACCTCGAAAATGAAGGATGAAGTCAGGGGTTGTAGGGGGGATGCATGGTGCGTAAAGCTCCTGAGATGTGTCCAGGCTGACCCCCGACACGGATCAATTAGGGTTAAGGGTTTAGGGTTTAGGAACGCATGTTTGGTCTCTGTCGACGGGGGGGGATGGCGATGGAACAGCTAAGTTCGCCTGGGCCATGCTACGCGGCTTTCTCGGATCATCCCCGGCCAAGAGTGAAACGTACAGGGAGAAAGACAAGCATCGTTCACGTGGGTAGCCGTTAGTGACGATCCAAAACCGGGACCCCAATCTGGACAATCTTCCGTCTGCAGGCCTCTTCATCTGCTAACATGAGCCCGAGTTTGATACTATTCTCGGACCCTGCACTCTTTAACACTTAAACCCCTAAACGGCCGAAGCCAACACATGCAAGTTACTGAGGCGCTGAAGCTCTAAAGCCTAAAGCCGAAACCCCCAAGCCCTAAACCACTGCATCCTAGACAGGATGTGGGAGTTTCCGAACATAGGGGACACCCTGATATAGTACCCTACATACTAGGATCCCTTTTGTAAGGGCCCCAAAGTAAGGTACCCCTAATTTTCGGAAACTCCCATGTCGAGCCCAGGCTTCTAGGTTTGGGGGGAGACCCTACACCCCAGACCCCAAATTCTAAATTCAAGGCCAAAAACCCCAAACTGGAACCCTAAACCCTGAATCCCAAACCTGGAACCCTAAACCCTAAACCCTAAACCGAACCCTAAACCCCAAACTTAAAACCTCTAACTTGCGGAACCCCGAGCCCTCATAGGGCAGAGGTTCGGATCATGCGCAGGAAGGTGAACATCGAGGTGGAGGCCTCGCGACTGGTCGGTGGCTGGGTTGTGTACAGTAGAAGCACAACCCTGCAGCCCAAACCCCCAACCCTTGACCGAATCTCAACCGCTCATAGCGCCCTGACAGAAGCTTTGCAGTACCCTTACTAGCTAGTGAACCCCAGAAAGTTGGAACATGGCTTTAGGAGGATTAGTGCTAGGATCCCTTGTACTTTACCTTAAGGGCATGAGGACAATGATGTTCCAACTTTCTGGCTTCTACTGTAGGGGTTGTGTAGGAGTTTAGGGTTACCTTAAGGGCTCCTATAAAGGATCTATAAGGGGTTCTATAAAGGGGCTTAGGATTTGGGCTTTGGGTTTGGGGTTTGGGGTTGAGGGTTTAGGCTCTAGGGTTTAGGGTTGAGGGTTTAGGTTTATGGCTTGAGGTTGAGGGTTATGATCTAAATGTACGGGCCTTATACATTAATTCGATCAAGGTCAGATGCTTCCGTTAAGGCTTTCGAGATAGGGGTTACTCTAAGGATACCTGAAGGGTTCTCGGATAAGAGATATGTCTGTGTGTATATATATATATGTATACAAAGAGAGAGTACACTCTGCATGTATGTGCATATAGAATAGGGGCCGTGCAGTTTAGAAGAAGTTAGAATATGTGTTACAGTATAAATATGACGGGGAATCTAGGACTGCACGGCTCGTAACTATTCGGACGCCCCGATAAGGTGGGAGGAGACGGGTAGAAAGTCCTACAAGTTACAAGCCGAAAGTCCTAGACCCCACACGCCCTAGGGCACTGCAGCCTTAAACTCAAGCTCTGAAAACCTTCATACTGCTGATTATGTAAACCCGGCATTGCCTAAAGGACCCTAAACTATCGGAATTATGGTATGTTCCTTGTCACGGGTAGTGCAGGATTTAAACCATCAGCCGTACACCCAAGCTCTGAATTTCAAGTCCTCAAAGTCTCAACACCTCAAAGCAGTCAAGTTTGATCTCTTAGATCTCTTACGAAAAGCTCTAAGCACAAAAAGCCATAAAGTTATACCGTTATACCCCGGATCTGAGTCTTGAAGCTTGCTTGTGGGTCTGGGCTCCCTGCTGCAGAAGACTCAATCACGATGTCGAGAGTCACCACCTGAAAGTGTTACTGAAATGAAGGACTGCCCTAAAGCCTAAACCCTAAGACAGACTCCTAAACCCTAAACGCCCTATACTAAACCCCAACACCCCAACCCTGCTTGAGGCCTCTGGGATGGTCCTACGCCGGGACAGTTTCTAGGACTTCCTCAAGGTCTTTCTATAATGAACTTAGAACCCTAGCAAAATTAAAATTCTAGCTGTTTCCTAGGGATTATAATGACCAGAAATTTCATATAATTTCTAGAAATTACATATAATTTCTAGAAACTACATATTATTTCTAAGGAGCCCTAAGCTTTGGTCTTTGGGATCAATTTCCTTTTTTTCGAGGACGAAGCCGAAGAGCAGGTCATGAGTCCCATGTGACTACCCAAAGGCCCCAAAGTAGTTCCTTTTTGGGGTTCATATATAGAATCCTACAGGGTAATCCCAAAAAGGAACTACTTTGGGGCCCCTGGGTAGGTGTCGATTTCAACAGTCCCCAGAGTTACGGTTTAGGGTTTAGGGTAATGTGACTACCTTAACCCACCAAAACCTACTTTTTTGTAGGGTCCCTCTAAATTCCATATTAGGGTT
This sequence comes from Symbiodinium sp. CCMP2592, assembly GCA_905221615.1. Lineage (NCBI taxonomy): Eukaryota > Dinophyceae > Suessiales > Symbiodiniaceae > Symbiodinium > Symbiodinium sp. CCMP2592. Next base: position 944,198 of record CAJNDT010000968.1, on the reverse strand, counting down.
TATAATAAGATCCTACCAAAAAGTAGGGTTTGGTAGTTTAAGGTAGGTGTCGATTTCAGCAGTCCCCAGAGCCTCCAAAAAACCCCTCAATTAAGGAATATACCTTAAATCATATTAGGGATCCTACTATAATTTCAAGTATACTCCTTAATTAAGGGGTTTTGGAGGCTCTGGGAGTCCCCAGAGTTACAGTAGAAGCGCCAAATTGGGAAACCCAAGAGCCTCATTCCTTAAGAGTAATGTTTAGGGAATCCCAGCACTCTTTGGCCTTAATCCGGTTTCCAACTTTATGGGGTCTACTGTATTACAATAACAACAACAAAGAAAACCAATACGAATTCCACACCGATACCCGGTGAACTTGCGAGCTTGGAAGCAGACTTCTCAATCCTCAATTCCTCGCAAGGTTTCTAAACCCTGTAATACCTAAGATGCTGAAACCCTCAAACCCCTCTATACACCCCAAACCCCGAAACCCCAAAACCCGAACCCTCGACCCCCCCAATCCTAGCCCTCATCCGTAAACCCTAAACTAGCAATGCAACCCTAAGACTCGCAGCAGTCGGGATCTGTGCCTGTGAAGCTAAAGTATAAACTGTATCTGTAATGTTGGGGCCGGAACATCGGGACTACAAGAAGATATCATGGACCTTGGTAGTGGAAGGATACTAATCGCTTCCCCCTAACATTAACCCCCCCTAATGTAAAAACTACCGGCCCCCGGAATTTCGCGGTTTCGGGCCCACAATTGAAAGTCTATTAAAAACATTAGGGGGGGCTAGGATTGTATGAGTTTTAATAGAGCCAAAGATTACAGCTGTACTAAAGACAGTAGAGCTTTAGGGTTTAAGGGTTTAGGGCTCAGGGCTAAAGCTTTAGGGCTTGGGGCGTTAGCGCTTAAAGTTTAGGGCTCAGGGCTTTATAGAGCCAAAGATTACAGAAGTACTAGAGACACCAGTGCTTTAGGGTTTAAGGGTTTAGGGCTCAGGGCTAAAGCTTTAGGGCTTGGGGCTTTGGGGCTTAAAGTTTAGGACCCAGGGCTTTAGGGTTTGGGGCTCGAGGTTTAAGGCTTAGGGTTTTAAGTCTTAGGCTGGAGTCACGAATTCATTCCTTTGCACCCCACTCATACGTGGATGCACCGAACCGAAACCCCCCCTAATATAAACACTAAACCTCCGAAATCCAGTTTTACTATTAGGGGGGAGCGGGGGGGCATTTAATATTAGGGGGAAACGATTAAAGGAACCCCTAAGAGTTGTCAACGCGAACCCTGCCCAACAAAGCCAGCTGGAAGGATTTGGGCTCGAAAGGTAAAGTGTTTTGAGGGTTTCGTTTAGCGGCTTAGGTTTAGGCCACATTAATAGGGATTGCAAGGGATGTTATGTTCGTGGCCCTGAAAGGAAGGGGAATACAGATACGTGATACGTGCAATAGGGTTTACCCGAAACCCTAGACCCTAAAAAACTGTAGAATATCCTCATTCATCTCAGTGGCAGTTAGATCGAAGAGGAGCCATCTCGTCCTGCAGTTGACGGGGTTCCGCAGCATACATTGAACCCGGAACGAGTTGTCCCCCATCTGCATGCCCCCCGAAAGCCCTAAACCCGAAGCCTTACCATGCTAACGGTCTCGAAGTGTAAGAAGTATGGGAATTGCACGCTTCACGGTTTCAGGCTCAAGGCTTTGGAATGCAGGCGTTGTTCGCCAAAACAGCACAAGCCTAAACCCTCAACTTCAAACCCAAATTATTCACCCCACTGTGACTGTCCGCAACCTCATCTTCGCAACCTGATCCCCCAACCCCCCCCCCCCAAACACCCAAGCCCAACTCTAGGTGCTACAGCCGCAAGAACTACAACATGTGCGCTGGGACGGAACCACAACCTCCATGTTGAAGCTTTGACAAGATTGCCCAGTGTCCGATCGTGGAGGACCATAGAAGTTAGAGACTTTTCGTGGTTAGCGTTTAGGGTTTAGGGTTTGGGTTATTTCGCTGCTGTGCCGTTGCCATAACTCGGGTAACTTGGACCCCAACCCCCAGGCATCACATCCTGGCAACTACAGCAAATCATGTAAGGGCCTCCACAATTGGAATAGGGCTTTGGGGGCTCAGTAGTTTAACTCTAGTCAAATATATCCAAAAAATATTCTAACTATTAACGCCCCTATATTGATCACACATCACATCGCCCACGAAGCTTCCAAACAGCACAGAGAGTGACCGCCCATTCGGGAAATTGCTGGCAGAAGTTTAAGGCTTTGGGTTTAGGGTTTAGGGCTTAGGGACTAGGCAACCCTAAACCCCCTAAAACCTAATTGCTGGCAAATGGCACGTAGTGCCACGCGATCTTCGCTGAATCGAAGACCAAGCCTGAGTTGGGATCTGGAGCAGCGTCCGACAGATATCTGGGAGTTTCCGAAAAGAAGGGGTACCTTATTTTGCGGTCATTCTTATAAGGATCCTACTGTTTAAGGTACTATAGTAGGGTCCCCTATTTTTGGAAACTCCCATCTGCTGCAAGGTCGGAGACTCCAAGATCCCTTAATTAAGGAATATGCTTTCATGTGGGTGGTTGTCAAAATTATGGTCCCTTTTTGGGTCCCTATTATAATACGGCACCTATTATATTATGTAGGGGACCCAACAGGGGACCATAATTTTGACAACCACCCATCTATAGTGGGATGCCTAGAATTGATTTAAGGGAATATTTCTTGATTGAAGGATCCTTGGGTCTGTGAATGTCATGGGTCATAGGCTTCTGACCGGTGTCTTGCACCTTCTTCGCTTCTTTGTATGCCCATCCCATGCCAGGATTGAAACCTGCGGGCAAAGGGGGTCTGCCTTTATCTTAAATCAAAGGGTATCAGGAGCTAGGTGTATCCCCTTAATATAGCTATTGTATATACCCCTTATATAGCCCGTTATAGGGTAGGGGTCCCCATTAAGGGTCCCTCCTTTTCCCATTTGATTAAAGTGTGGGCTGTAGCGCAAAATCCACAAACCGTGAGCCCAACAGCCAAGGGCCTCTCTCCCCCGCCGCCCCGGGCCCTGAAGCTGGGAGTTTCCGAAAATAGGGGACCCTAATATAGTACCCTCAATAGTAGGATCCTTATTATAAGGACCCCAAAATGAGGTACCCCTAATTATCGAAAACTCCCTAGTCGCGAAACCATAATCTCTATAGCCCTGAGCCCCAGAGCCCTCATCCTCGAGGCATTGATGTGGGCCCGAAATACCTCCAGACCCTAACTCCCAAACCGTTACTCCTCTCAAACCCCAAACCCTAAATCCTGAAACCTAAACGGCCTTAAACCCTATAAACCCTGAACCCTACTCCTCCTAAGCTCCAGCCTTAAGATCGAGTGCTGTCGAGCTGCTGCCCTTCTCGAAGTAGGCCGTGCGGAATGAAGCGAAGATGTCCTGTCAGCCGGCATTATCAGGACTTACGGCTTCAAATGTTGCAGCCAAAGGGTTGCTGGTCTTGTTAGTGCGGCCGTTGCAGATACTAGGAGGTGCTTTTAAAGCCTTTGAAAACCGTTAGCAGGTAAGATCCTGTTAAGCCCAATAAGAGCAAATATAAAATGTCCCAAAGCCCTACCTAGAGGTACTATTGTCAAAGGACGGGTTATCCAGTGCTTCACCACTGTGACAGTGACTGTCGATGGCTCGGCAACTTGGAGTATGCTGCCAGAGTAGGGATACAGAGTGGTTGTGCACATCTTTCCTTGTTGGAGAACTTAAACAAAACTCCGTAACGATCTGAAAGAGCGCTCGACGGAAGGGTATGGTCGTGTAGAGTTCGTGGATGCCGTGGAAATCCGTATCCAGTCCAATGCCCTGGCATGAAAAAAGAAGAAGAGAAACAGGCGCGCAGCAACTGGAGTTTTTGTCGCGGACATTGTCGTCGCAGGAAATCCGTATCCAATGCCCTCGAAAGAGAAAATCACAAGGGACGTACTCGCCGCAGTAATTGGAGTCGTTGTCGCAGTCACTGTCGTCGCGCAGTGATCTTAATATTGAGCCCGAGTGGACCCAAAACACGAGAGGCCCGAGTGGTAAAATCCTGCATATCGTCATGGTCACTAGCATCAGCATCGCGACCTCCGTCAACTATCAGCAGCAAATCAGTGAGGAGCGATGGCATCGTGAGCATCACCGTTGTTCTCATATTCAGTGACATCCCCAGCATCATCATGATCACCACCACCATCGTCTTCATTCTCATCAAAGCTGCCCTCAGCCCATCCTCATCATGAGCATCATGGCCGCATGATCGGCCGCTCCGGCTTTGCCCGGCCAATCGCCACAACCACCATCACCCTCACAGTCTCTGTCACCATCACTGTCACCATCGCTCTCATCACCATCAGCATCATCATTATCATCATCACCAAAATCACCACCATCACCATCACCAACATCACGGATGTCTTCTTCATCAGCAGCTGCTTCAACACCTGTTTCATCAGCACCATCAGCACCCTAGCCAGCACAATGACCCTCATCTTCAGACGCAGTCTGAACGATCTCCTCATCCTCTGCATCATCAAAATCATCGTCATAATCATCGTCATCGTTGCCCATCTCACTATTATAACCATCAACGCCACACACATACACATGCACGCATGTACACACACACACACGCACACTGATTTCGTCACGTTCATGCTCATCTCACTGCATCTCATTCCATCAAGATCACCGCCATCATCATCATCATCATCAGCAGCAGCAGCATCATAACCATCATGGCCATCAGCCTCGCAGTTTTGATATGAGCCTACCATCGTCACCACTATTAACGCATGATCATCGTCATGCGCAATATCGTCTTCGACGCGGCCAGAGTCTACATCATCTTCGTCTGAGTACCAAGAATTCAACGCAAGCCGGCCCCACTTGGCACCAGTTACATCGCTGCACTCTTCGAACGACAATGTTCTCAACCCCTGCATCAACTCCCTGACTCCTCTATCCTCAAATACGGCCTTCACAGCTAGACTGTGGGTTTGGTATACTACGGCATAATGATATCATGCAGCCTGCAGGAACACAGACCCCAAAATTCAGACCTGTCAGACGAGTTGCCAAGGTCCAAAAGGTCAAGGTGAGCAATGAGATCGTGTGCAGTGTGGCGTTGAAGGGCAAGTCGAAAAGGTTGAGGGGGATGATGGTGATGTCTAGGATCACGCCTCCAAGAGTCTAGGGTTTGGGTTCTTGGGGTTTATTTAGGGTTTAGGGCTTCAAGATTTAGAAGGGACAAGGATTGCGTCCAGGAGTGCCTCGCCCCTGGAGACTGCTGGAAAAAGAAAAAGGGCAAAAGGGTACTACCGGAGAACCCAGTGATCGTGCTGCCTTACCGGGGTCTGTACCACGTGCTATGGACCAATGGGAGCGGCTCAGTCATAGCGCTGCAAACTTCGCAATCGATTTTAACAGCCGAGACGCCCAAAGCGCAGAATTCTTCACGTGAGGATCTAGGGCTGTTGCACCCAGCCTTTAATGCGTACAAAGGCCTTCTGATTACCAGGCCTGCATGTCCGAGCATCAACACATTCTGTCATGATCTCTTCGATTGTTGTCGCTACTGCCATTGTCACCGTTGTCGTTGTCTTTGCTGCGTGCATTGTTTATGTTGCTGTCGTTGTAGTTGATGCTGCTGCTGAGCCTTCTTGCTGCTGTTGTTGCTGTTTTCGTTGCTAGTGCTTGTTGCCGAGGAGCAGAATCGCTGCGAAAGGTCCTTCAGTCCTTCATTAAGGCTTCGGGACGAGGAGTGACCGACAAAAACGAAGCTGAAGCCTTCAAATGAAAAGGGGCTGCGTTTTAATGCTTACGGCACGGAATGCATTTGGCAATCCAGCCCTACACCCTAAATCAAGTATCTTTCAGGGTTTGGGGTTGAAGGATTGCTGCATCCAGGCTTGGGATGTCGTGTCACAGGCTACAGGCTTGCATGGCCCGGTTTAGGGTGACTCCAAAACCAGGAGTAAGGCCCCCCAAAAAGCACATAAGCAACTCTAAGGATAGGGATATCCCATATACACCCCCTTATAATGAAGCCCAATAAGGTAGGGATATCCCTATAACACACTTATGCTTATGCGCTTTTGGGGTCCCTAAAGAAGGAAGTTTGTGCTGCCGCGGGGCAGATCATCCGAAAGGCATCAAAGATGGCACGAGCTTTGCTGCCGGGCGTGAGGACACACCTGGTTCTGGAGGCCCTACAGTACAAGCCCAAAAGTTGGAAACCCCAGCCTCCATCCTTCAGAGTAATGTATAGGGAATCCCAGCACTATTTGGCCTTAATCCAGCTTCCAACTTTATGGGGTTTACCCTAAACCCTAAACCCTAAAACCCTAAACCCCTAAACCTAAACCCCTGAACCCTAAAGTTTCCAACTTTGGGGTTTACTGTAGACCCCCTCAACTACCCTGCGTTGTAGTCCCCAATAACCTCTGAGTGAGAAATCTTGGAGCCCCTTCGTCCTGGTACTGTTGATGATACAAATCCTGCATTACCTTAAGGACCCTAAACTATGGGGATTATGGTATACTCCTTATTATGGGTTGTGCAGGATTTACATCATCAACACCCTAAACTAGGGGGATTATGGTATATTCCTTCTTATGGAAATGCTGGGTAATGCAGGGATTATATCATCCACCGTAGGGTTTTGGGCTTTGGGTGCCGGATCTGAAAAAGGTTTAGGGTTTCTTTTGGGGCTTGGCCTTCTGGAGGGTTTGTAGTTTAACTATACTGAAATTAGAACCCCAGCATAAAAATTGTAATTTTAGCTGTTTCTTCGGGATTAATAGTAACAGAAAACTAAGATTCGGGCTTTTCAGGTTTACAGCTCTTTAGGACAGGGCTTTGCAGGTTGGGACTGGTAGGGTTTGTAAATGTTTTCTGAGGCGGGTTCGGAAAAGTATACTACTTGAGAAAGCGTCCGGAGCCGCAAGACAGGCTAGCGCAAAGCTGCCTCTGAACGCGAAGTGCCTTGGCTAGCCCCTGATGTTTTTGGGGTTGCTAAAGCGCATCCCGCCAAAAGCAGGAACTCAACACCCGCGCAAGACCAGGACCGAGCGACTAATTACACCGACGGCAATATATAGCCCGAACTCGGCTTCGGAATTACTTGCCCCATTCAATCATGCTAAACCCTGACAAAGCAGTCTTGGATAGCTGGGTGGTTGTCAAAATTATGGTCCATTTTTGGGTATCCTATATATTAGGTGCCGTACTTAATTATAATATGGACCCAAATAAGGACCACAGTTTTGACAACCACCCAGCTGAATGCAGGAACCACAGCTACGCCAGTGAACAGGCTCCTTCTAAGATTTCGGGCTTGCTATGGCTTGGGTTTAGCTTTCGGTTTAGGGTTTAGGGTGCACAACATCCCGGGCCTGCGCGCCATGCCATCGTGGCAGTGGCGACCCCCACCAATCTCAGAGACCTGGCATTTGAGAGGCACCTCCAAGTTTCAGTGCTCCGATGTTCGGGTTCTCGGATGCTCCACACAAAACCAGCCCTATGCCTCCAGGGACTATGGGGTCCTTAGGGACTATGGGGTCCTTAAGGGACTATGGGGTCCTTAAGGGACTATGGGGTCCTCCAGGGACTATGGGGTCCTTAAGGGGTCTAGGGCCCCAACTATGAGGTCCTTGGAGAGATAGGGTTTAGGGCCGTTTAGGGTTTAGGGTTTAGGGTTTAGGATAGGGCAGGCCTCTGTTCAGAATATTTCGGATCTGTGTCGATAAACCTTAACGGCCGCACCGGACCCTCCGATTCCGAACCCTACACTTCGAACGCCAAGACCCTTAACCCCAGTTCGCGCTCCATCAGACGGTTTTAGTTTAGGATTTAGGGTTTGTGGTTTTGACCACTCAACTCCAAACCCCAAGACCCTGAATGCCCTGAGGAGCAAACATGCACAATAAAAGCCGCTTACCACCGAAACTAAAGCGCTTTGTGGCACGAGTCCTGTTAGCCTGAACCCTTGACACAGGGGCCTGAACCACTAGAACAAGGTTTTGCGGCAGATTTTCGTCTAGTCATATGGGTGGAGGTCAAAATTATGGTCCCTTTTGGGGTACCCTAAGTAGTAGGTCCGTGCCGTATTATAGTCGGGACCCAAGAGGGACCCTATTTTTGACAACCACCCATATGGGAACCAAACAGAAAAAAAACATCCCTAAACCCTAAACCCAAAACCCTAAACCGGTACGACTCAAAGCCCTGAGCCTCGTAAGCCCCTACAGACTTCAATGCAGATCTCAGGGCTTTTTGTTTAGGGTTTAGGGTTTAGGGAAACACTGCCACCATGGCCGGTGAGTTCAGAGCGGTGGTGGTGATCCTGATCCCTAAACCCTAATCGGAAACCCAAGTATCCAATTACTAGGTCCTCTGTACCCTTAGGCTCAGCCCAAACCCTCAATCTCCTAAACCCCAAAACCCTCAATCTCCTACACCCTAAACCCCAAACCCTCAATCTCATAAACCCTAAACCCTTAATCTCCTAAACCCCAAACCCTCAATCTCCTAAACCCAAAACCCTCAATCTCCTAAACCCAAAACCCACAATCTCTTAAACCCTCAACCCAAAACCCTCAATCTCCTAAACCTTAAACCCAAAACCCCAAATCTCCTAAACCCAAAACCCAAAACCCTGAGTCCTAAACGCTGCCCCCTAAACTTTCTTTGCCTGGTCCAAGCGGTTCTGTGTTTGGCTTTGACCTTTCAGGGGTTTAGGGCTTGCTTGACGTATTATGGTAGTTGAGGTAACCATACTTATGATTACCTATAACCCAACTAAGCTACTTGTTACCTTACTTACTGCGTCCCATGATCCTCCAAGTTGGGTTAGGTGATACGGCAATGGAAGGAGGCTCGAGGTCAGGACTTCGCGTTCAGGGTTTGGGGTGGCAGAAGAAGAGCCACTACAACAAGGGCTAAGACAAAACAGGGCTTTTGGCTCAGGATGCAATATACGGGCCTTGATGATTGGAATAGGGTCCTGGGGGTTATTACATTTTGCATCAAGTATAACTTGTAGGGACTTCAAAACGAAAATTATTGCGTACGATCGACGATTTGTCCAGACCCTATATTAGGGTTCATGTTTTAGCGTGGTATGCTGAAACTGATGTGCCCTAAAACCCCAAAACCTAAAGCCTACGTGTCTTCACAACATCCCAGGCGAAAGCGATGGTAGTCAGATTGCCTGCAGCTGCAATGGGGCCTCCAAGGGGGCTCTCCCTTCGTCCAGAGGAGTTGCAAAATTCAAACTATTTGGGCAATACCCTAACCCCTAAACCCCGAATCCTCAACCCTGAATCCTGAACCCTAAACCCCAAATCCTAAACCCCCAATCCCCTTTATAAGAGCCCCATATAGATCCTTTATAGGAACCCTTTAACGGAACCCTTAAGGATCCATTATAGAAGCCCTAAGCCCTTGCAATGGAGTCCGTGCAACTCCCCAGAGCCCCGAGCCCGACCTTCCCGGCCATGAAGTGGGAGGCTCTCGGATTGAAAGTTAGGTTTTAGGGTTCCTTTAAGGGTTCCTATAAAGGATAAGGGTTCTAAAGGGGTTTAGGATTTGGGGATTGGGTTTTGGGTTTGGGGTTTAGAGTTTAGGGTTTAGAGATTAGGGTTTAGGGTTTGGGGTTCAGAGTTTAGGGCTTAGGGGGTTTAGTCTCGTAACTATGTCAAGACAGTGTGCTAGCATTACACTGTCTCCCATGTTGAGAGCAGTACTGCGGGGGTGAGGCGCAGTTTGGACCACAGCTGGCCTTGCCTAGACCCAAGAGTAACCTAGGAATAAAAAGGGTGCCCTTTTTGGTTTAAAGGGCTTATAATAAGGGACTTGAACCCTTAAAAAGGGAATAAGGGCCTACTCTAGGTCCTAGTTGCGCACCTGGAATGGTTCCTGGGGTCGTCAGGCTTGAACTGCTAGCTGGCTGCTCTTTCACTGGTTGCGATAAGTACAGCAACCAGTGCTAGACCCTATACCTAGGCCCTAAACCACAGTACAAGCAGGCCTCCGCGAACTTGCATCGAAAGCCTCTTGGGGCGGTCGCTGGAGACGACGAAGCACTGGCGAATCCTTGACTGCTTCTGGGTCAAAGAAACATCTTGAAAGTCAATACTGGGTTCCGGTTGAGGGATTTAATTTAAGTTACCACAGTACAGAAACCATATTAAATACTATAGATCCGTACTATTATGGTAATCTTAAATTACATTCCTCAACAACAACCCAGACTACCTGAACCCCAAATTCCTAAATCCCTCAACCCTGAACCCTAATTCTCCGAGATAGGGCTCTTACAAACACGGGCTGGGCGGCGAAGGATTCCAGGGTGACGGTCTCAGAAAAAAACTGCCTAGAACCGGTGGCTCACAAAAACCTTCTCTGATACTGGGGGTTTCGGTTCAGGTTTTTTTTTATAAAAAGTGCATCGGACTTTTGATTCCTCGCCAGCCCGCCCATTTCGGGCGTGCACTCGGTTCAGGGTTTAGGCTTTAGGGTCAAGGGTTTAGGGTTGTTCACTGACGCTTTCAGGATTCGGGTTGTGGGATCTTAGAACCTGCATGCCCAATCCCACGGCCTAGAAACCCATCGCCCTGCGCTGATACAAAAAGACCATATCTTTATGTGGAAACTTGAATCCCAAGCCCCTGAATCCTAGTTCCCGAAATCAAAGCTCCAAAAGCAAGCTTAAACGGACATGAGACAGGAATGAACGCCTAAACCCCCAAACCCTAAAGCCTATGCTTCGGTAATCGATGCTTGCAGGCAGCTGGAAGTCGCACTCGTCCTCCGAACCAAACCTTGGCTAAGGTTTAGAGTGTTTAGAATGTTCAGGGGTTTCGGGCTTGGGGCTTAGAAGGTGTAGGGTTTAGGGATTTAGGGTTCAAGGTTTCGTATCTGGGGGCGTACTTTCCGCATTTGGTTCTTCAAAGGGTTTCTGTGATGGGTTCTACGAGGCTTCTGGGGAGATCTAGTGTTTATAGGGCTCAGGTCGTACACTTTGGGTTCTAGGGCGTGGGCCGAGTTTTCGCTTCGGGAAGGTAGGGTTGAGGCATGTTGCCCTGAGATCTCAGAGGGCTTGTCTGGTAAAGCTAAACGTTAGGTTGCTTCGGCACCTGCTAGGACCTAGCCGCGTTCGAAGTTTCAGGTTCGGGACCAACACATACGCACCAGTTGAGCGGCTTTTCTGGTCGACGCCCCAACTCTGCCCACAACTGGCACCCAGTGAAGACACTGCGTGGGAAGTCTTCGGAGTTATTCAGAGCCGTGAAAGCATACCCTTTCTGGGGATCCCGATGCAGAGGAAAACGAGGACAGGGTATTTCATGCTAAACCCTAAACCCCTAAACCCGACACCCTGAACCCCAAAACGCTGATGAACCCTGAACCCTAAAACCCTAAAACCCTAAACCCTAAACCCCTAAACCTCTAAACCCTAAACCCTAAAGCCTTAAAACCCTAAACCCCCAAACCCCTTTATAAGAACCCCTTATAGATCCTTTATAGGAACCCTTTAAAGGAACCCTTAAGGATCCCTTATAGAAGCCCTAAAACCCAAAATAATTGCATTAGTCTATTTAAGGGCCAGCTTGCTCTCGTTTCTCGCGTGCATTCGGTTCGGGGGGTTGTCCCCGGGGTTGAGGGTTTAGTGGTGTGAGAAGCTGGTAGCCCTTAAGGCCAGCGCGTCGCGTTGGTAGGGGCAGCCTGATGAATGGCTGTACTCGCCAGTGCTGGTGGGCAGATTATGATGACCAGGTATAAGGTCATACACAGGTTATGAGTGCCCAAGTATCGGGCTGCTGCGAAGAAACACCGCTTGGTAGTGGGCTTGGTGGTTGTGGCCTAAGGCTGTGGGGGGTTACTTCATGTCGGCTGCTGAGGGCCTGGCTGGCACAGCAGGTGGTTTTTGCCAGGGAGGTCGGGGTCATGGGTGGCTTCACAGCATGGCATTGCCAATGGTTGGGGGCAATGAGCGCCTAATGGAGAGGCCAGGTGGCGCAAACCTCTCAGCCATTGCTGGTGGTTGCTGGGCCTGGGGGAGTTACAGCAGGGAGCACTCCTTCGCATAAGCTGTGGAGCGGGGGGAGTGTGAGAAGCTGGTAGCCCTTAAGGCCAGCGCGTCGCGTTGGTAGGGGCAGCCTGATGAATGGCTGTACTCGCCAGTGCGGGTGGGCAGATTATGATGACCAGGTATAAGGTCATACACAAGTGGAAACTTTGCAAACAGACCTGAGCCCTGAACCCTAAGAAATCAATCCTCATGACCTCTGATAGTGAAGGCTTTCAAGCCTCAAAAACACGTAGGGCTTGGTCATCTTCTCGTAGGTTCCAGAGGCATAAGTTTGAGTCTTCTAACTTCTGGGTTACGGTTTAGGGTTTGGGGACTGGAAATACCCATTATTTGGGCCAATATACCCCAGTTTGTGTGTACAAGGAGGATCGGTAGATATGGGGATTCAGCGCTTTCGGGGTTGAAAGCTGATGGAGTGATCTGTGTTTAGTATGAATGCTATGACTACACAAAGCCCTTAACCTCTAAAACAGTAATCTTCAAACCTTGCACCCCTAAATAGTTAAACCCAAACCCCAAAACCCTAAAGCCCCTAGTCCCTAAACCCCTAAACCCTTGAACCCCTGAACCCAAGAACCCCAAACGCCACACAAACTCCAAACCCTCACACCTCTAAAACCTACATGAAGCCCGAGTGACTTGTCGCTCTCGGACATGACGCCAGAGCTTTGGCTTCTCTCCGATACCGCAGCGACAGACAAGCCAATCCTTAGCTGATGCCAAATTTATGGTTGGAGTTTCTGGACGAGAGATTCCAACATGACATGCTTTATCTTTACTGGTGTCCCCATAAGGACACCAAACATTCACAAGCCGTACGTATATAATTCATACATGCACACATATGTACCCAAGAACTAAGCCAACCTCATATGCCTTAGCATCTACATCACAAGACCTCAACAAGAAATGCAATCGCCGTCAACGCCCCCCACTGTGCGTAGCCTAAAGCCTAAAGCTCAACAGACAGAATGGTGAACCCTCAGCCCAGTAGAATACGGCTGGGCCGGGCCCTGATCGTGCTCATCGCAATAATAATAATAATAATAATAATAGTAATGACAATAATAATAATAATAGTAATAATAACAATAACAATAACAATAACAATAACAATAACAACAATAATAATAACAATAACAATAATAATAATAGTAATAATAATAATAACAATAATAAGAATAATAAGAATAATAATAATAATAATCATATCTATCATATCTATCATCAGACAAACAAACTTGCAATTTCATCCCGCCATTTTAATGCGATTCAATCACCGTACCGCAAAAAGGCATATGCGGCGATCGGAATCCCTACCGAAAGCCTCAAAAGTGGCAAGTAGAAGAATGGCCCAGCACCTAGACAGGCGATGACTCTACATACTTTGGGGTTTCAGGTGGTTCATTTCATGACAGCCTTCTGGTCTTGCGGCTTCTAACATCTGCAGATTGAGGGCTACAAGGCTTCAGGTTCTTCGAGTTTGTCGGGCCTTAGTGGCGGTGCTTAAGGCTTTCGGCATGCGGGATGTGAATGTTCCCTTGCCTGTCGTGGTTTTGGGGCCGACGGCTCTATGTTGGGTGTGGAAAACAGGGTTTAGGGGTTTAGGGCTAGGGATTAAAAGTAGTCTTCGATTCATAAGGTGAGAGGCTCGAAACCACATCCACCATGTCCATGTCGAACTGTAAACCCTATAAGGCTCTAACGAGCTTTTGGGCCCCAAGACCAGGGAAAGATAGAAACTGCGCGAAGTCCTCTGATAGTGTCCCCCGGGCGTCTTTTTGGACACCACTCGCTCCATCTTTGCGAAGTTCTGCTGCGCGACCTTCCTGCGGAGCTGCAGAGGAAATGTCTCTTACACCGTTGGGGCGGCACGGCCTTACCGGACTAGTTGCCGCACGCTTGAGAATTCGGCTCAGCATTGAGAGGTAGTTACAGGTTTAGAGTTTAAAAAGGTTCGAGGGTTCAGAGTGCTGTCGGTGGGTTCCTAAGACCTGGCTGCCTCGTCGTGCCATGCGCTTTAGCCGCAGCCCTACATAATCCCCCGCCGCCCAAAACCCGTAAGTCCTGAACTCGACTTTAAGGCCCTTTAGGGCCATAAACCCTAAACCCTAAACCCTAAACCCTAAACCCCATTTAGGCTCAGGATGCAAACGCTGAAGCCCAAAACCTGGGAACCCCGATCTCAGTCTCTGGCCTGTCGTCATCGAACTTGGTCTGAAAAACGGCTAGCTCTTCCTGATATCAGAGTGTCATCATCACAACGAAGTTCGGGTGGTGGTATATTATGTTCCGGAGTTGAGGCTTGTATATGCCAAAATTTGGGCTTCTATGGCAAAAGTAACCGAAACGGTCCGCTGTGGAGCTTCTTGCCGAATTTTCGAGCAGCTCAGGAATTTCGATAGTTCTCGGGCGGTCAGGGTCTACCTAAACCCACCAAAGTGTATTAAACAATATCCCAATGCCTGTAAAAGGCCGTAATTCTACAGGGGACCAGGTGGGGTTTAGAGTTTAGAGTTCGGGGTTTAGGCTATTGTCTGCATGTTTGGGGCTTCTCGCGTTCACTTGCAACAATGGTTCGTTCGGCTGTTGAGGCTTGGGGGCTTAGCCCGTGGATCACTTAGGAGGGCTTTGGGCGCAGGCTTCAAGGTTTTTGGGTTTAAAGCTTACGGGTCTGTCAAGGCTAGGGTTTTGGGCTGAGGGTGTAGAGGATCGGCAAGGTTCAGCGAAACCTCAAGACATCTACAGCACCCCAACCCCTGCTCAAGATTGAAATGCGTCGGACCCCAAGCACGGCAGCGACCGTCCCAAGCACATGCATGTGCTTGCCTGCAAGTGCACTTCCTGGGGAAAACAACCTTAAATCACTTCAAAAAGCCCAAAAACTCTACATACCAACACCACTTTACCCCCTGGGACCCTGAAATCCTAACGTACCATAGGCTAAATCCTCACACCCAGAAAAACCACGAACAGAATGGACTAACAAGCCTAGACTTTAACGCCCCAAGCCGCACAACCCTGCAGCCCAAACCCCCAAACCTTGACCGAATCTCAACCGCTCATAGCGCCCTGACAGAAGCCTTGCAATACCCTTACTAACTAGTGAACCGCAGAAAGTTGGAACATGGATTTAGGACGATTAGTGCCGGGATGTCCTATACTTTACCTTCTGCAAACCTTGTAAGACTTCCAAAAACACCCTACAAACTTAACCCGTAAAGCCTTGTAACGCCCTATTCATCCTGTGGTCCTGCAGTGACTGGCGGCGGTGGCGGCCGATTTTGGTGCCTAGATCTTCAAGAGTTCTGGGTTTCATAGCGCTGTTTGTAGAAGGGCCCTGTAAGAGTTTACAGAAGAGCCCATAAAGTTGGGAACCGGATTAAGGCCAAATAGTGCTGGGATTTCCTATACATTCCTCTTAAGGATTGTGGCTATTGGGTTTCCAACTTTTGGGCTTCTACTGTAGTGGGACTTGATGATGGCTGCCAGGGAGTTTCATAGGGGTGTAAAGGTTTCTAAACGGGATTATTGTCAGAGCTGCTGCAAGATTCAATATGGCAGCGGGTCTGATCTTTGTGGGCTTTAGGGTTTCGGGTACTGATTATATGTGTACTGTACTACTATTTGCTTAAGAACCCCCCAAAAAATAAAAAATATATTCCTTATGGGGGTAGTATAGGGATTATTATTTTTATTTTTTGGGGGTTTCTTAAGCAAATAGTAGTGTATGAACCCATACATGAAGCAGAGGAAAAAGTCATGCAACTCGGGCCCAGCCCTGACCCCTCACCCCTGAACCCTTAACCCTCTAGCCCGAAAACTCTTAAACCCCAAACGCCATATAAAGGAGTTTCCCAAAATTAGGGGGTACCTGATTTTGGGGGTCCTTATATTGAGGATTCTACTATTTCGGGTACTAGATTTGGGTCCCCTATTTTCGGAAACGCCCATAGCCCATATGGGCGTTTCCGAAAATAGAGGACCCAAATCTAGTACCCGAAATAGTAGGATCCTTGTTATAAGGACCCCCCCAAAATAAGGTACCCCTGTTTTCGGAAACGCCCATATAGACTCCAAGCTGGCACCTCAAGCCTCGAAACCCCAATATCGAAGCTTTCCTGCTGCCATGCCTTCGGTCTCCAGGCAACGAACTTATAGTAAAAGCCAGAAAGTTGGAATATGAGTATCGTAACCCTTCTATAGTAAATTATAGGGTATCCTGCCATGAAACCATATTCCAACTTTCTGGAGTTCCCTATATAGCTTTTCTATGAAAATCAATACCCCTATATAGTATCTACCCAAAGAGCCGAATACAACTTAATTTGAGGAATATATACCTTGACATGCAATTAGCTTGATGATTACTAGTGAAAGCAATTCCATGTCTGCCTTGATGAGTATTGGCAGTACTGGGCTCTCTGCACAATAGTTCATCCAACCAGTTCTTGTGTTATAGGGGCCCTGACTTCAATAGGATTTGGGAACCCAGGTACTTTACAAATACCCATGTACTCTATAAAAATAAGGATCCCACCCCCCATAATGTTGGTAATCATTTAGGCCTGTATCTTAGCGCAAGCCAGCATGAGGTTCAGGGTTTGGGTACTCGGGAAGCTCTGCTTGGAGGATCGGGGGACGTAGTAAGTAAGGCGTTTTTAAGGTACCTACAAGTATAGTTACCTTGCACATATCCCTGGTTACTAAGTCGCATGAGTCTTTAAGTAACAACTCATTCCCGAAGCCTGAACTTAAATCCTGAACTAAAGCCTACAAGCAGAACCCTAAACCATGCAAGCACTAAGCCCAGTATTGCCCTTAACCCAATATTCAACCGCGCGCTGCCTGTCTCGATTCTCTCCGGCCGGATGACGTCTTCCTGGTCGGCAATCCTGAGACAAAACGGCTGCCCAGCCCCGGCAGGATCTAGAAAGTAGATCCCCTAAATTGGTGCCCTATACTACTAAGGGTACTTTATAGGAGCCCCCCACAAAGGGATCTACTTTTTGGATCCTCCCGGGGGTGTGAGTTAGTTAGGCTTTAGTCTTTCAAGGGTGTCGCGTTGTAGTGCGGTCTCATCACTTTACCAGACTCTGTGCTCCTTGCCCGAAAATGGACCCTTAATGGAGACCCCCTACCCTATAATGGGCTATATAATGGGGTTTATAATGGCTATATTAAGGCTATATCAGTTATATACCTAGGGGTCCTTATTAAGGGTCCCTCCTTTCACCCTTGGAGAAAACTTTGCCAAGAACACCCCAAACCATATTTTAAATGCACGGTCCTGACCCTTATGCCAACACCCGACACCCCAAACAGCAAATCCATCCTGAACCCTACGCCCTACGCCCAAAACCCCAAACCTCGAAACCCCGACCCTAAAACCCCAAACCCTTACACATCCCGTTAAGGATCGCGTCAAAGGAACTCTAAACCCCAAAAGCCCAAACCCCTAAACCCTTATAGACCCCTTTCAGGATTCCTTTAAAGGAACCCCAAGCCCTAAGCCTCCAAAAGCCCCCAAAGAAGAACACCTCCGCTTGCAGCGCAAGGCTCCTCTGCAGCTCGACCGTGGCAGGCTTCGGTACTGAGCAAGCGGGTTGAGGGCTTGGGGGACTTGAGTTTAGGGTTTAGGGTTTAGGGTTTAGGGGGCTTGGGGGACTTGAGTTTAGGGGTTTAGGGGTTTAAGGGCTTATGGGGGTTTAAGGGTTTATGGGGGTTTAAGGGTTTATGGGGGTTTAAGGGTTTATGGGTTTAGGGTTTAAGGGTTGAGGGCTTGGGATTCCTATAAAGGGTTCCTTAGAGGGATCTATAAGGGTTCTCTAAAGGGATCCTGAATGGGTTCCTTACAGGGATCTACAAGGGTTCTGGAAAGAGGTTCAAGGCTTATGAGTTTATGGGTTTAGGGCTTAGGGGTCTCAGGGGTAGGGGATTAGGGCTTCAGGGTTTAGGAGTTGAGTCGGTTTGGGGTTTACTTCAGTGGTGGATTAGAGGTTTTAGGGACTTGGGATATAGGGTGAGTTCGGACGCATTGGGCTTTGAAGCTTTGGCGCTCTAGGGGTACAGGATTCTTCTAGAAAATACTTGCACGGGGAGATGTGCTGTAGATGCTGAAGACCGACAATGTTGTCTGCAATCCTCCCTCATAGCCTGTCCCATGTGTGCTGTTAATGTTGCATGCCTTCGCATAAAGGATTTCCAATTGGAGGGTTATTAATGGTCACCGGAGATGCAATGTTCAGGCTGTTCAGGTCCTGAATTTTCAGTGAAGTGCGGATTGTGAATTCCAATGCTGCAAGCAAAACCTCACATCCAACATCGCTCTCAATGGCACTGAAATGGAGAAACACTGCGGTGCGAAGGCTGCGCAGCGATGCCAATCGCGGTGCCATCTACATAGTGTCGACCAAAGTGTTCAAACTTTCTTGGTTGGAAAACTGCGCGACGAACATCTCCTGTGCTGTATGGATGCTGTCAGACAAAGATGGTGTGGTGCAAGGTGAGAGACCATTGCAGGAGCCGGCCCACCGCGGAAGCACAAACGCGCAAACTGCAAGGTCCAAAGCCCGGGGACTGTGGCAGTCTAGGGCGGTAGGCTTCAAAAGCTTGCATGAAGATTGAGCTGTTTCTTAGCAACAGCTGAGAGCTGGAATTACGAAGGCATACCTTGAGTTTCGGGGTTAGGTTAGGGGCCTATGCATCGGAGGTGGCATCTTAGGGCGAAGTGTGAAGGGCCATGCATCTGTGTGTACAGCGTGGACCACATCGGTCACCGCTCAAATTAAGAGCCCGGAGTGAAACACCCACAGCGACGCCCGGGAGCACTCCAAAGCCAGACCCACGAAAGGCCCCTCTCCCCAACAGAAAACCAGACTCCGAAGCCCACACAACGAAGACCACACCCCCAAGGCCCAAAACCCACAACAGGGCCCGATTAGGATAGGGATATCCAATACAAGTAAAAAAAAACCTAATAAGGCAGGGATGTCCCTATAGAATGCTTATGCTTATGTCGTTTTGGGATCCCTAAGACAACCGAACCGGACGACCGAAGCATCCGAAACCGAAATCCACATTCTCCAACCTACACTCCGACAGCCACAGCTACCGTACAACCCCCAGGCGATCCGACCTATGCCACCAGAAGAGTAGACACGGTTTTTGGAGCGGCCCAGAGCGAGGCCTTTCACATGACAGGTGTTTCGGTGCTGTTGTTGGTCAGTTTCCTAGCCACTACGGTGTCAGAGGGGTGAGGGTTGAGTTCGAAGACAGCCTGGGCAAAGACAGCTGGAACAGTTTTTGCTACCGTTTCGACTGGGACTGCGAGATGCAACTCAAAATTAAAACAGTGTTTTGGGGCTCATGAAACGAAAGCACCAAAATAGTATTGTATGCGAATTCATTGTGACTTGGTGGTGGCTGGAACAAGATCGCTGAGGATTGGGAAGCGGCTTCGATGCGATTCCTGTTTCGACTGTCGACGTTCATACGATTGTGTTTGAGGCCGCGAGATGCTAGTAGCATACTACCGTGCGAGCAGTACTAAGTTGTAGGGCTCGGGCAACGAGTCAGTACTGATATCCGAAACCCCAACACAGGACTAGGCAGTTTAGACCCCTATGTTGACAAGGTTACACCCCCAAGTTGATCTTTAGAGGGTCCTACCCTGCTTTTTTGTGAGTAGAAAGCAGCAACTCTAAACTCTAGCCCTAGCCTAGCCTTCAATGCTAAAACCTCCAAGCTTTGCAACCCTAATCCCTCAACTGTGAACCCGTTAACTCAGAACCTGCAAACCCCCAAACCCCACAACCCTAAACCCTGAACTCTGAACCCTTTAAGGTGCTGGCTGACCCTACACGCTGGACTCTAAACTCTGAAAACCCGACACCCTTAATTCTAAACCCTTTAATGCCCTGACCCTAAACCCGAACCCTCAACCATCAACCCAGAGACCCCTTTTGCAGAATGCTTCTCTCGCCCGGAACAGCTGTCGCAGTCACGAGTGCTGCGAAACCCTGCACAACTTGCTCTCATGACCCAGGGACCCCTAAACCCTTAACTCTAAACCCAGAACACCCTTAACCCTTAACTCTGAACCCAGAACACCCTAAACCCTCAACTCTGAACCCTGAACACCCTGAACCCTCAACTCCGAGCCCTAAACACTCTAAACCCTTACCTCTGAACCCAGAACACCCTAAACCCTTAACTCTGAACCCTGAAAAGCTATAAAGGGAACTCCAGAAAGTTGGAGTATGGTTTCAGGGTAGGATACCTTATAATTTACCATAAAGGGTTTAGGATAATCATATTCCAACTTTCTGGCTTTTACCTTACGGGCTCCCTGCCCCGGCACCTTGCGGGGTCGATGGCACACGGTTGGAACCTGCCGGCTCGAAGTTTCATGCAGCTAGGATACCTTTAGGGTTTAGGGTTTAGGGATAAAAAGGCCTCTCTTTTTGGTATTGGGTAACTTTATAAGGAACCTAGGACTAGAAAAAGGGAATGAGGGTACTACTGGGCATCCTAGGCAGGGGCTTTGATAAGTAGACCAGTATACGGGCTCTATGAGGGATTGTAAGAATGGGGTTTTGACGTCCGTTATAGCATTACTATAAATGACCATAAGAGAGAGCCCCAAGGACATAATGTAGGTAATGAAGGCTTCTCTAATAAGTAGACTACATTTCTTGTCGTGTTGTGGGGGTTGCCACACTAATGTAGGAACCTGAATAAGAAACCTTGGGCCTTTGTTATGGTTCCTTATATGAATTCTACGATTCTGGGGGGTATAGCCCCAAGGTTTCTTAATCAGGCTCCTACATCATGATATTAGCCTTATAGATCCCCAAAAAAACCCTTCAAAGGAGCCCTCATAAAGGCTCAAAGTTTCTTCATCAGGTTCCTACATTATATTATACTGAACTTAGAACCCTAGCAAAAATTACAATTTTAGCTGTTTCTTAGGGATTAGAATAACCAAAAATTAATTATTTGAAAATTTCTAAGTACCCCTAAGTATAGTGTTCTGATGAGGAGCCTCTAGGGGCCAGTATCGCTGACTAGTCATGATGCTATATCATCGGATGCCCAGTAAGCTAGGGATGAAAAGGGCTCCCTTTTTTGGTATTGGGTAGCTTTAAAAGGAACCCAGGACTACTAAAAGGGAATAAGGGTACTACTGGGCAGCCTGGCATATCATTGCATGTTGCGCTTCGGGGCTTGAGTTTGAGGCTTTCTTGGAATTGAATGCGGGGCTTACGGATTTGCATATGTGTGTAGTTCTCAAAATTAGGGTACCTTTTCAAGTTCCCTCGGCAGTGAAGCCTGCCGCGGCAGAGCCAGCAGTGACCTGGGAAAGGCTTATCGAGCGGCTCTTCCAGGGGTCTTTGGCGATAGCTTACCTTGCCGAAGCTTGTCTGGTCAGGATCCACATGCATTTCCAGCGTGACGCCATAACATACACTGGGTAGGATGGATGGAGGCCACATCATACACGAGGAGCTGCCACTGGGCTTCGGGGCAATAGAGGGGCCTAAGTAACCACTGATACTATTTTGGGGGTTCCGTATTGTAAGTATAGCATGGTAACTGTACCCCCAATGCCATGTATTCATTTATGGGCAGGGATGACAGGTACAGGGTGCAAGGGTCTGGACCCCTCCCTAATTGTCAGCTGAATGCTTCACGGAAATCTTTCCGCGGCCAACGTCATAAACCAAAAAACCATCAAGCCAAAAGTAGGCCTGAAAGTTAAATGGAACTGCTGTGCCAAACCTAATTATAGAAGACTCCTCAACTTCAAATCCCAACACTTACAAACCGCCATCAGAAACCATGAATGCTGTGCCTGAAAACTCAAACGCCCACTATCTCCGAAGACTTCGAGTCATAAAGAAGCACTTAAACAGCACAGGGTCGACAATTACCGTCTTCAATGTTTAGGATAGGTTCGATTCGAGCCACAAAGTTCCATCCGTGAGCCGCCTAGTCCCTGCGAGGTGCACAAGCCTACACCCTAAACTAAACCCTGAAGCCGAAACCCCTAAAGCCTACAGCATATAAGCCCTAAACTCTAAGCCGAATTCCCATGAGAAACCCCCGCTAAACTTTAGGGCCTTAAACCCTAAATCCCAACCTCGACATCTGCCAGGGTGCGGAGCGATTCAGCATGGGTCCTGCTGGCGTCTGTGGCGTGGAGGGTATGAGACCTGCAGAAGGCTTCGGGTTTGCTTCTGACGACGCTAATATAGTACCCCAAATAGTCGGGCTAGTAGGGTCTTTATTATAAGGATCCACAAACATCCAGGGTCAAGGTTCAGGGTGTAGGGCCGGGCTTGGGCTCAGGTTCAGAATACCTTCGCAGTTCAGGCTCAAGGGCCGAGGGTTCGGGTTCAGGCAAAAACGCGAAACGGCTTCTTGGAAGGGCAGGGGACTTAGTAAGTAGCATTATAAGTAGGATTACAATTGGGGTAACTCCATTTGAGGTACTTATAACTCTACTTATAACCTACTTACTAAGTCCCCTGCCCTTCCAAGTTGGGGTTCAGGGTATTACGGACGCAGATAGAACTCTCAGGGTTTTGCTTCGGGATGCAACCATGCCCGAGGCTACGGCGGCCGTAATTCGGAGGCCTCAAAAGGTGGGATGAAGGTAGGTAGGATTAAGGATCCCTTATATATGAACTCTTATTTGGGAACATCCCACCTACCTTCATCCCACCTTTGGAGGCCTCCGACGTAAGCAAGAAACGTGAGAAGGCTACTGCAGGAACGACGCTCAAGGGCGTCTGAACTTAGGGTTTAGGAGTTTAGGTTTTACCTATAGTCTCCATTGCAGTTCCTTTTTTGGGTTACCTTATAAGTTCCTGGATATATAGTTGGTTAAACCAAAAAAGGGAACTACAATGGAGACTACCTGGACCCCCAAAGTATGTAGAATAATGGCCCTTTATAGGTTTCAGGCCATTATTTTACCCTTTTTTGAGGGTTTAGGTATAGGTACGGTTCCGAAGCCGCAATCTGACACTACTGTTCTTGATCTCTACCGGGCTGCATCTGAAACTCTCGAACCTGGGAACGTGGGTTTAGGGTTTAGGGTTTTGGGGTTTAGTTTGGGGTTTAGGGTTTAGGGGTTTAGGGTTGGGACGTCCGGGAGTTGGAATTCATAGTGACCTCAGAACCTTGAAGCAAGCAACCAGCAACAAACAAGCTACCAACCTTGACTTATGAAGATTCACCCGCCAACGCCCGCACAAACCCAACCCCTCGTAATCCTCGCACCCTGAACCTCAAGCCCTACACTTGAAACCCCACCCGCCAAACACCGAACCTCAATCCGAACCTCAAGCCCTAACCCCAAGACCCTACACCAGGCACCTATATTCTCCCGATGCCCGGAACCCTAGATTTTGCAATTTTCTGTCGTATTGTAAATCAACCTGCCGTCCCGCTGCAATCTAAACCCTAAACCCTAAATCCTGAATCCCTAAACCCTATATCCCTAAAGAAAAAACCCTAAATCCAGAATCCAACATCCCTAAATCCGTGAAGCCTAAACCTTCCAGTGCAGCCGGAGCTCTAAAGAGTGGTGCTCCCGGCGTCATCGGCGTCAACCTGAGCGTGTAAGGCTTTGGTGTGTAGTGTATGTGGTGTAGAGGGGATTTGGGGGTCAACCCTAACCCTAAACCGTTTAGGGTTTAGGGTTTGGTCTTGGTGTTTAGGGTTTGGTCTTGGTGTTTAGGGGCCCAGGGGTTTTGGGCTTGGGGTCTACGGTTTGGGCTTGTGTCTAAGGTTTGGGGTTCAGGGGTTTCGGTGTTAGCCCAAAGTTTTGAAGGGCAATGATCAGCGACACGACCCCTAGACTTCAGGGGTACCCAGGGTTTAGGGTTCATCCGACGTTGTCTACGGTTTGCCGGCAGGATGGAGCAGGTGTGGTGCATTTGTAGGGATCCCATAGCTTCTTACTCCCTTTAAACGACGATACCTTCCTAAACCCTAAACCCTAAACCCTAAACCGGGCCCCAAGCCCCAACCCAAAGTCCCAAGCTCCTAATTAACTAGGATACCCAGTAACCTAAGAATAAAAAGGCCTCTCTTTTTGGTATTGGGTAACTTTATAAGGAACCTAGGACTACAAAAAAGGGAATAAGGGCATTACTGGGCATCCTAGTTAACCTCAAACCTGAACCCTAGACCTTTGTGAACATTGCCGCACTTCCGGTGCGTCGCTGTGATCCCCAAATCTGTCGCGCGAAGCTCTACCTATGGTCTCCTTTGCAGTTCCTTTTTTTGGTTAGCCAAAATCTCTATTTCAGGATCCTAACTATAAAACTGGTTAACCAAAAAAAGGAACTACAATGGAGACTATAGGTAGACTCTGGCGTGGCAGCCGGTCCAAAACAATCGCGAGAGGCGCAGAGCACATTATCCTCCTTCGGAAAAAGGCATGGTTTAGGGTTTAGGGTTTAGGGACCCACATGTCGAAAGGCATGGTTTGCTAACTTAACAAATTCGAGACCGTAGACTAACGGTGACGCATATGTACAAGCGGATTCAAGATGTGCTTTTGTTTGTCTGTGGAGTGGTGCTTGGGGGGAGAGGAGGGGTTTTGGATTCAGGTTTTGGGATTTACGGCTCAGGGTTTCGAGGTTTGGGGTTTCGAATTCAGGGCTTGACCTGGCTTGGGCTTTAAGCTCTCCTGCCATGGGCTTGAGGTTTGAGCTGCAGGGTTTTGAGGCGTAGGGCGAAATCTTAGACCCCCCAAATACCCCCCTAATTTATCCAAGATACCCACTATTAAGCGGTACAAGGGCTCTGTTCACGGCCGCTTGGGGGTTCCCTAAACCCCAAAACCCACTGTACCTCCACCCCGGGCCTCGACACGAATCTCTAAACTCTGAACTCTCAACCCAAAGAACTCTAAACTCTAAACTCTCAACCCAAAGCCCTAAACTCTAAACCCAGAAGGAGGTCTGAGGCCGCCACATCCTTGCGGAGGAGGCGGTCTCTGGGAAAGGTATGACTCCTCGCTCAAGGAAATTTAAAGCCAAGGGCTTAGGTTTTTTTTTTTTTTTTAAGGGCTCCTTTTTGGGTTTTTTGGGTCTGCACTAGGCAAAGGGGGTTTGGGGTTCAGGGTTTAGAGTTTAGGGTATAGGGTTCTTAGGATGCTTAGGGGTTTACAGTGTATGGTAACATTAGGGCAGCAGGGTTTCTAGACCCAAGAGTAAGCCAGGCATAAAAAGGATGCCCTTTTTGGTTTAAAGGGGCTTATAAGGGAACCTGAACCCTAAAAAAGGGAATAAGGGCCTACTCTAGGTCCTAGGTTTAGGTTTTGGTGTTGTTTTTGAAGACTAAGGCTCCTTTTCCTACGGCTTGGTTTTTGATAGGCTTTGTGCATAGAGGCTTGTATGAAAGGAAACAATAGGCGCAGGAGCCTTAGTAGGGTTGTGGGCCGTGTCTCCAACTCGTGGTAGGTGTTAGGATTTCCGTGCGCTGGGGGGGTCTTGGCCCAAAGATGGACATTCAATAAGGTTCTGGGTTGAGCCTCAAACCCGGAGCCCGTACAGCTTTATGAGCATTAGGGCTGTAGTGCTCGAGCCGAAAACTTTGATGACACCAACCAAGGGACCTAGGTACCTTTGATGCACCTGTAGTGCCCCTTAGTACCTGTAATAGTGACTATAAGGATGATATTAGGGCCCTATTATATCCCTATTATACAACTATTACAGGGTGGGGGCCCCTTCTAATCTAAACCCCACCAAGAATTACCTCAGCGAGCAGACGTTCAGTGAGTCGAGGCTTCCGGCTCAAGAGACGGGTCTGAATAATCAGGAGTACCATCCCACGAATTTGTAGCATGTCATGTTTGGGACGCACCGTAACGACGGCACTACTGTCCGCCAGAAGAAGAAGAATACCATCCCATGTTCCAACTTTGAGGTTCCTTCTCCCGAACCCAGCCTTTAAAGACCTCGAGTCATCCTCCCACCCTTCAAGGTGTAGGTTCGGAGTCTAGGGTTTAGGGTTTGGGGTCTGGTGTGGCAGCCAGGGGCCTTTTGGAAGACTAAGGATCCGTTATGTAGTGTTCGACCCTACGGTTTCGTTCTTCCACAAACCGCCGCAGCGTCTGGCATCCTATACAAAACCCCGAAACTAAACTCCTGAACCCTAAACCCTTAAAGCCCTGTCGCGGTGATCCCCTGCTTCCTGAGACGGAGGAGTCGGTAAAGATTCGTGCTGGCACCAACGGACCTCTCAATGCTCTCTCGGATGTAGGGATCAAGGCTTAGGGTTTCAGGTTAGGTGGAATAGTGCTGATGCTGCTACAGCGCATCTCAGAAATGAGCTCTGATCATTTAGCGTTTCGTGCATACAACCCATGCTATCTACGATGCTCGTTACCTTGCCATCACAACTTGTATGTGTTGTGCGAGAAGGTGTATACGTGCGGATAGACGTGCACAGGTACATGCATGGATACCTGCTTATAGACAGCGTCTTTTCTGTATACATATAAATACATACAGATAACATGAGTTGTAATGTAGGTATGTAGGTATGCAGGCATGAATGCACGAATAATTGAATGAATGAATGCAATGAATGAATGCAATGAGTGGATGCAATGAATGAATGCAATGAATGAATGCAATGAATGAATGACTGACTGAATGGATGAATGAATGAGTCAATGAATGAATGAGTTAATGAATGAATGTAGGTAGGTAGGTATGTTGGAATAAATTGCATCTACCTATCTCAGCCCTATTCTACCTATCTACCTGTCTACCCCTCTACCTATTTACTTAACTAACTAACTATCTATCCATCCATCTATCTATATATCTAACTATCTATAGGTGTCTGCGTGCACCGACTCCTACTCAATGCTACTTGCAAGGATGACCTCCCACCTTTGGCAATGAGGCTTATACCTTGGGTACGGCCCCCATACAGTAACAGTCTATAATAGGGCTACTATTAAGGGCCGTATATATCTATATTATGAATATTATCCAACTGTTACTGAGTGGGGGCCGTACCCAGCTTATACGAGCCTATGATTCGTAGCGGCATGGGGTTCGGAGGTTCGGCTCCATGCTGCTTAGGGCTAAGGTAAAAGCCAGAAAGTTGGAATATGATTATCCTAAGCCCTTTATGGTAAATTATAGGGTATCCTACCCTGAAACCATATCCCAACTTTCTGGAGTTCCCTTTAGGGTGTAATTTGGGGGTTCAGAGTTGGGGGATTTAGGGTTTAGGGTTTGGGGGCTTAGGGTTAGGGCTTAAGGTTTGGGGGCTTAGCGCTGGCATTCGGAAGGCACGAAACCAAGTCTCATCGAAATCTAAACGAAAGCCCGGCACCCACTCCCGCAACCATTCAATCTTAAGCCCGGCCCCAAACTAGGGTTTAGGGTTTAGGGGTTTAGGGTTTAGGGTTTAGGGTTTAGGGGTTTAGGGGTTTAGGGTTTAGGGTTTAGGGGTTTAGGATTTAGGGTTTAGGGTTTAGGGGTTAGGGGTTTAGGGTTTAGGGGTTTAGGGTTTAGGGTTTAGGGCCCCAAATCCCTACGTCCTGTTGCCACGTCATGACGGAACCCCCAAACTTGGACCTGAGGAACGAATATACCAAAAACACCCAACACTCACGCTGAAAGACCCAGTCAGTACCTATCACCCCTGACTAACCGCTCTGGAGCAAGCACATGTTAACCTCTCGGTGATTGCAGTGACAATGGAAAACTGACATCATTAGTCAGGGAAAGGACCAGCCAATAAAATGGAAACAGCCCCCCAAAGGCTAAATCCTAGCTCGCAACTTCCAAGAACGTCTATCCCAAAGGAAGCATTAAAGGACCCCCCTGATGTGCTAGGAGCACAGCTGTCTTTGCATCTTCCAAAGCCCTGAAGGTTCTCAAGGAAGCTGTAAGGTGACAATGGTCCCTAATATGATTATAGTAGCCCCCTCAATCTCAAGCACTAAGCCCACTCTAACCCCTGCACCCTAAAACCCTTAACCCTTGAACAGTGGGGGCTCTT
This sequence comes from Symbiodinium sp. CCMP2592, assembly GCA_905221615.1. NCBI lineage: Eukaryota > Dinophyceae > Suessiales > Symbiodiniaceae > Symbiodinium > Symbiodinium sp. CCMP2592. Next base: position 916,038 of record CAJNDT010000968.1, on the reverse strand, counting down.
CGAAGGTCTCTGGGAGCTAGGAACCCTAACAATCTAAGTACCTAATAGTCATATACTCTCCGAAATCCTAACCTACATAACTACTATCCGAGTACCTGATTCTTGGGTCCTTTGGACCCTTAGGGGAAGAGCGGAGCCCCTGTCTGCCTGGCGAAGACTGCAACTCCTCGGAGCTGCGGCGCCCTCGGTCCAGGCCACGAAACTGAAGGTCCTCAGTTGCAGTTCTAGGGTTTAAGGTCAGCGTTTGGGTTCGAGGGTTTAGGCTTTCGTGGTTCTAGGGATTAAGGTCAGCGTTTGGGTTCGAGGGTTTAGGCTTTCGTGGTTCTAGGGATTAAGGTCAGCGTTTGGGTTCGAGGGTTTAGGCTTTCGTGGTTCTAGGGATTAAGATCAGCGTTTGGGTTCGAGGGTTTAGGCTTTCGTGGTTCTAGGGTTTAAGGTCCGCGTTTGGGTTCGAGGGTTTAGGCTTTCGTGGTTCTAGGGTTTAAGGTCAGCGTTTGGGTTCGAGGGTTTAGGCTTTCGTGGTTCTAGGGTTTAAGGTCAGCGTTTGGGTTCGAGGGTTTAGGCTTTCGTGGTTCTAGGGATTAAGGTCAGCGTTTGGGTTCGAGGGTTTAGGCTTTCGTGGTTCTAGGGATTAAGATCAGCGTTTGGGTTCGAGGGTTTAGGCTTTCGTGGTTCTAGGGTTTAAGGTCCGCGTTTGGGTTCGAGGGTTTAGGCTTTCGTGGTTCTAGGGTTTAAGGTCAGCGTTTGGGTTCGAGGGTTTAGGCTTTCGTGGTTCTAGGGATTAAGGTCAGCGTTTGGGTTCGAGGGTTTAGGCTTTCGTGGTTCTAGGGATTAAGGTCAGCGTTTGGGTTCGAGGGTTTAGGCTTTCGTGGTTCTAGGGATTAAGGTCAGCGTTTGGGTTCGAGGGTTTAGGCTTTCGTGGTTCTAGGGTTTAAGGTCAGCGTTTGGGTTCGAGGGTTTAGGCTTTCGTGGTTCTAGGGATTAAGGTCAGCGTTTGGGTTCGAGGGTTTAGGCTTTCGTGGTTCTAGGGTTTAAGGTCAGCGTTTGGGTTCGAGGGTTTAGGCTTTCGTGGTTCTAGGGTTTAAGGTCAGCGTTTGGGTTCGAGGGTTTAGGCTTTCGTGGTTCTAGGGATTAAGGTCAGCGTTTGGGTTCGAGGGTTTAGGCTTTCGTGGTTCTAGGGTTTAAGGTCAGGGTTTAGGTTGGAGGGTTTAGGGTTTCGGGTTTGTCCTCAGCTTCAGAAGAGCTGTCGGTTCTTCAAGCGGAGGCTTTTGGGTGTAGATCTCCATCTTCGGCATAGAACAAGGCTGAGGCGGTTTGCTTAGGAGTTGACAATGGGAGCTTAGCCTAGTTCCGTTTTGTTGAGCCCCTTTCTCCCTCGTCCGGCCGTCCAGGCGCAAGAAGGCCGATGTAGACCAGAGGATACCGCCACCAGGGTTTAGGGTTTTAGGGTTTAAGGCTTCGGCCCCAACATGTTTCATGATGTAGGAGCTCGACGTTGCAAGGGCCGTCGAGAATAAAAGGGGCATATACGTTTGTGAGTGTAGTATAGGGGTTGAACAGTAAGTATGTGGGTTTAATTCTGGAGCCTGAGAAATACTAGTAGAATAGGGTTGTGAATATTGGACTACTGTACTACAGCTAAGTAATATGGGGGCCTAAATAATTTCCGCTACTATTTTGGGGAGCTCCTTATTCTAAGTAACGTATAATGGCCCCAAAACCCTATTCCAGTTATGAAGGCCCCTACATTATTCAAACCTCTGCAGCAGGGTCTCGGGCTCTCAACATTCTCGGGCCGATGGATTGTACTGCGAGTTTGGACTTGGGTTTAGGGATGAGGGTTTGGGTTTAGGGGGCTTCTAGCCTTTGAGTTCGGGTATAGGGTTTAGGGTTTATGGGGCTTCTAGGGATTGGGGCTGATGCGATCCAGCATCTCAGGTCGGTCTCTGAATCTAAGCGCCGGTAAATTTTAAGCACACCGGCTGCCGATTTAGGCAGGAACTGGGGGGGTAAATTCCAGCAGAGCGCAGTGTGCTCCAGGATCTAGGGCTGTTAGGGCTGTTAGGGTCGACGATCTCGAAGGTCATCTAGGGCTTAGAGGGCGGAAGGTTTCTTTGTTTAACTCTACACCCTAAGCCGTAAGAATGCGAGGCTGCTGAGCCCCCAATACTGGGTTCTTGTTAAGGAACTTCCCTTTTCTATATGAGTTTCCATATAAGAGATCTATAGGCAATACACAGATTTTTCTGCAAGGCTTCTATAAGGCTTCAGGAGCTATATAATGCAATTTACAATAGATCGGGATCTATGGTAGATACCAGGTTTTCCTTGTTATGGCAACTTAGATCAAACTCCTTAACAACTAGGTTCCTGAGTATCCCAATTACAATAAGGGTAGCCTGTTTCCTAATATTTGGCTTTATTAGGGGCACCCTAAAACAAAAAATATCAAAAGGGCACCAGTCAGGAACCCTAAACCCTAAACCCTAAACCCAGGAACCTAGGTGGTGTAGAGGGGGCATATGGATTTCGGGCTTGGTGTGTTGAGGGCTTTGAGCTTGGGGTCTAGGGCTGGGTTTTGGGGTCCGGCTTGGGGATTGGGGTCTAGGGCTTGGGGTTTAGGGATTAGGGTTTAGGGTTTAGGGTTTAGGGTTTGGGGTTTAGGGTTTAGGGTTTAGGGATTAGGGTTTAGGGATTAGGGGTGTCGGATTTAGCCACGAGAGCCGAGAGCAGTTGAGGCCTGCACGCACACCGATTCCACTTCATCGGAGTCGGGGAGCTGCCGTGAACGCAGCGCCATGTCCATCTGGACGCGCGAGCGTGGTGTTAGGGTCCTAACCCTGGGCATCAAAATAGCCCCAAAGCCTTATAAATAAAAAATATATAAATATAAATAAATAAATAAATAGATATATATATATATATATATATAACGGTCTTTGGGCCCAAAAGCCTTAGTATATGAGTCCTGAGATGCCTAGGGTAAGGTGTTGGTCTTGGGTGTAGGGTTTAGGGGTTCCAGGTTTAGGGCCGTCAGGGTCTGAGGTCTTCGGGTTGATGATATAAACCCTGCATTTACCCATTACAAGGATTATACCATAAATTCCCATAGTTTAGGGTCCTTAAGGTAATGCAGGATTTATATCATCAACAGTAGGGTGTAGGGTTTTAGGGTTTAGGATCTCTGGGCTTAGGGTCTTAGGGTTTCGGAGCATGGGCCAGAGGGTTCCTTTTTAATAAGGGCTCCATAGGGGAATCAAGGAATGTACCTTAAATCATAAGAGGATCCCAATATGAACTAGGGTATGTCTTTGGGCCGGTCTACAATCTAAAATCCATCAATATTTATAGGGTTTCAAAACCCAGGCAGAAAACTACCAAAAGCGAAACCCCGAAAGAGTTGAACATTGGGCAGTGTTACCCTTACCCAAATCCGTAAAGAACGCTGCAGTATCTGAAGCCGTGAACTCTAAAGCCTAACGCCTCAAATCCCAAACCCAAAAAGCTTCAACTCTAAACCCCGAGCCCTGAAAGTACCCTTCTAGAAGCCCTGTCCCTACATAGGAATCTCAGGACTCATATCTTTTTTGGGCCAAAGACCATAAATATATATATATATATATATATATATATATATATATATGTGCTCATGTATATGTATATATATATATAAAGACCATATATATATATATATATATATATATGTATAAGTCTTTTGGGCTATTTTGATGCCCAGGGTGTCGTACCCTTGCAGGAACCCTTAAGCCCCAGCTTGCCTGGTAGCATTCTGCCAGCTTGGTGTGCAGCTCACCGAGCCGTTGATGAATGTCCCAGAACGCCGACGTTCCTGGCTTTGGGTTTAAGGTTTAGGGGTTTAGGGTCTGGGGTTTCGGGTTTAGGAGTTTAGGGTTTAGGGTTTGGGTTTAAGGGTTAAGGGCTTAGGAGCTTAGGGTTTAGGAGCATGGGGTTCCAGGGCTCAGGGTTTAGATTTTCCGGAGTCCGAGGTTGATGGCTTCAAGCAGAGGGAACCCCGAAATCCAAATGTTCGAAAAGGGTGGGCTCGAAAGTTCGCAGGGATCAGGTTTGGGGTTCCTTTCGGTTGATGATATAAATCCTGCATTACCCATTATAAGGATTATACCATAATTCCCATAGCTTAGGGTCCTTAAGGTAATGCAGGATTTTTGTCCCTAAACCCAACAACCCTATATAGATCCCTGAAAGGAACCCCTTAAAGGAGCCTTCTAGACCCCGTTTAGAGGAACCCCAGGATTTATATCATCAACAGTTTTCGTGTAGAGGTTTTAAGATGTGGGGCTTTGGGAACCCAGGCCCCGCAGTCTACAGGGGGGGGTCTGAAGCTGGGATCTCCATTAAGACATCCCAGCTGCTTCGGAGATTCAGAACATCTGGGTGGGTTTGGGGTTGAAGGTTTAGGGTTTAGGGTTAAGGGTTAGGGTTTAGGGTTTAGGGTTAGGGTTTGGGTTTTAGAAGGTCTGGGTGGGTGGTTGTCAAAATTAGGGTCCCTTTTTGGGTCCCTATTATAATACGGTACCTATTCTTCAGGGTACCCAAACAGGGACCCTGATGTTGACAACCAGCCATCTAGCTTATGACCGTAATTACCATCTTATGCCAAAACCCCTAAACCATGTTTTTCCACACCAGCTACGACGAAAGACGCTTGCTAGAAGAATCTCCTCGGGTGATGGATGAGCGCATATTTCCTGTCGCAGTAACTCTAGCCTCTTACCCCCCAAGCACCCACACCCCGAAGATATGATTCCTGCACGTAAGCAAGATCGTATCCAAGGGGTAAAGGAGGGACCCTTAATGGGGACCCCTACCCTATAAAGGGGCTATATATTGGGTATATAATGGCTGTATTGAGGCTATGTACCTAGGGGTCCTTATTAAGGGTCCCTCCTTTTCCCCTTTTATCGTACCACGCCCTGAATCCGGAAACCCTAACCCCAAGCCCAAAAGCCTGATCCAGAACTCGTGCGGCAACTCCAGTCAGCCAGAAGTCGATTCAAAGTCCTGCAGCCTCAGCACTCCTCCCTAACCCGAAACCCTAAGCCCTAAAAGGCTCTAAACCCCAAACCCTACACTCTAAATGAAACCCCAAATCGCTCAAACCTTGAGACTCCTGCACTGGTCCTACACCCCACCAGGACCCTCCTTATACCCTCATGTGGGGGTTTAGGGTTTAGGCCTGAGGATCCAGGGTTTAGGGTTTAGGCCTGAGGATCCAGGGTTTAGGGTTTAGGCCTGAGGGTTTAGGGTTTAGGGTTGAGGGCTTCAGGTCAGCGTCGGGTCTCGGTACTTACCACCGGAACATGAGAACACAGGCAACCCCTGAAGCACAGAGTGCGGCGCCGCGCCTCCATCCGAGCTGGCCATGGCCCCCCCCGTGATCTTACGGACTGGTTAGAAGCTGCCCCCACTTGTAATAGTGGTATAATAGGAATATAATAGGGCCCTCATATAATCCTTATGGTCACTATTACAGGGTGGGGGCAGCTTCTACGGACTTGGCTTCAGCTTTTTTGCGTTTCGGGCTGATGGTTGGAAGGGCATGGGGGTCATGAGTCAAAACGCTAAAGCCAAAACAGGCTAAGCTAGGTCGGTTCTAGGTCGGTCTGAGTTTATGGAATCGGGTTGAGGGTTTAGGGCTTATCGTCTTGGGCTTTGACCGTGCATTAGAATCCATAACCCCGACAGCCCCTTCAGGACCAAAGCTTTCGTTGTGCACCTCTTCTTGTGTTTCTGATCACCCCGTACATGGCAGATGCCGCCAGAAGCTAAGCTGAGCCGAGCAGGTGCAATTTGATCTGTGCCAGTGTACGCATGTATGCAACAATGTATGCATGTATGTCTGTATGTATGTAGGTATGTAGGTATGGCATAATTGCCATGTGTAATGAGGGTGGCCTGAACTTCACAAGGCCAAGTTGTGGTGGAACATGGAAACAGGCCCCAGGGGTACGGCTATCCCGGCCATTCGCGTATCCCTGCCTAAGTTGCACCCTGATATGTGTATGCGTATGCATGTATGCATACATGCATGTATGCATGCATGTATGTATGTATGTATGTATGTGTGTATATGTATGTATGTATGCATGTATGTATATGTATGTGTGTATATATACATATATATCTTTATATATTTACTTATATCTATATATATATATACATATATATATATATATATTTACCTATATATATATGTACATATTTATTTGTTTATTTCTTTGTTTAGTTTTATGTATATATGCATATGAGCTTGGCCTGTGCATGACCTTTCTATACCCCTATCAAAACAACATAACCTAGCTTTCGTGTACAATCGGCAAGCGTTGAGCTGGCAAGCCTTACCAAACCCACCTAGCCCCGAACCCGTACGGGCCTTAACACTAAACTTGTCAACCCTGAACCCTCAACCCTTGCCCTAAACACAACCATCCCAAAGCCATGAAATCGTAAACCCTGAACCTGAAATCTTGAACGCCCAATCCAAGATTCAAATCCAGACCTAACCCGTTGAACGCCCAAGGGTTTAGTATTTAAACCCTCTACTCCCCAAACCCAAAGAACCCTCCCAAACCCTTAAACCCCAGAGCCCAAACCCCGAACCCCAAGGAATGAGTTCGGAATGCTTTTTGCTCATACTGGCCCGTCGCGAAAGTCAGCAAAGAAGCGGGGATCCTCGAATTTTCTAGGATACTGTCGGGGCCTTGGGCTTTCGGGTTTAGGGTTTAGGAATGATTAGTCATGGGGTTTGGGGGGGTACATGATGCTGCAGTTACTATAGGGAGGTTTAGAAAGTAAACCTGGAAATTATCGAGGCTTCTGTAAAAAAAAATGTTTAAGTAATCCTGGAAATTGTCGAGGCTTCTGTGCCACTTATCGTTCAGGGCTCCGTTTAGGGTTTGGCCTGCGTGGGTGGCGACCCGAAGACTTCGGGGCCAAACTGTAACCGATATTTAGGGCTGGTTTGGGTTTGGGGTTTAGGGTTTAGGGTTTAGGGTTTAGGCTAGCAAGTTGGAACATTTGTATCCTCATGCCCCTAAAGTACAGGGGATCCTAGCACTAATCCTCCGAAACCCTTGTTCCAACTTGCTGGCTTTTACTGCAAGGCTGGTTTGGGGTTTGGGGTGCAGGGTCTCCCTATAAGATCACCTCAACATGGGAGTTTCCGAAAATTAGGGATGCCCTATTTTGGGTTCTTGTAATAAGGATCCTACTATTTAGGGTACTATATTAAGGTCCCCTATTTTCGGAAACCCCCACATAGATTACGAAGTACTCCCAACTCCCAAGCTGCTACTGTAGCACGCAAGAACGGACTCTCAGCTTCTTACAAAACATGAACCTGAAACAAACGTCCGAACTCCTGAGCCCCCCCAAAATCGCTAAGCCCGACTTGCTAAACACCCGAAGCCCTAGCACCCTAAAGCATCCGGAGGGTGTGGGGTTGTGTGTTGACCAGGAGCCAGAACAAGAGCCTTTTGTAGGCATCGGGTCTTTATTTTGCCAACCGTTGGAGGTTTAGGTAGGGCTTTATTAAAAGCATCCTGCACGCCCAAACCGCCGAACCCCTAAAGGGTCCTTAGTATAACATACTTGTTAGTACTTGTTTGAAGGCCCTTACTATCCTCCTAGCATACATTGGTCGGGACGAAAGAAAAATGGGTGATCAACTTGGGGTAGCTTAAAGTGGGTACTCCTGCTTAATTAACGCTGGGGCTCCAGTTACCGAAATAATGGGTTACTGGGTTGCATAGAAAATGGTTAGTCAGGGTTAGTAACCGTCGACTTCAGGCTCCACGCGGAGTCGCTGCGAGCACGTAAGCAGGAGCCCATAAGCGCTTGTGATAAGAAGGCTTCTACAAGGTTGCTATAAGGGTTCTGTTGGGGTGTTGAACCAGGTTGTACGGGTAAGCGCTCAGGGGTGAAGGTTATTGGGGTTGGGGTTAGGGGTCCGCCATCGGAGCCTGGGCGATTCCGTAAACTTCCATCTCATATGTAAATCCTAAACCCTACATTTCCATAAGCTTCCATCATAAACTTAAACCCCAAACCTTAAATACTCAAGTACCCTTTTCTAGTTACATATTATCGCCCTGGAAAAGCCGGGGCTTTCATGGTATTGATCTTTCCGGGAGGTCAGGCCTGTAGGGTTCAGTGGCTTATCAGGGTCTCAGGTGTAGGGTGTACCTTAACCCTGCAAAACCTACCTGTTAGGGCTCCTTATTTATGATCTCCTTATATAAGTCCTTAAAAAAGGTAAGCTGTTCCGGGTTGAGGTAGGGCTTGGGGTTAGGATGCTTATGCATGACAGCCTCCCGACATCTAAATGCGCCAGACAATCAGCGTCAGCATCATGATCACTGCCTGGGATGTGCTGGGCAGTTCTGAGTTGAAGTGTGCTGCATACGTTTGATTTGGCATTCCAGGGTTTCAGAGGCTCCTACTTACATAAGGACTCCCAGTAGGGTGCAGGGGGCAGCCGGCTCCCAGAGACCGCAAAAGCCCTCAATTCGGGAATATACATGAACTGTTATTCAGACTCCTATTACTATGTAGGGTGTCTTCCATCATTCAGGGGTTTTGGAGCCTCTGCGTTCCTGCCGAGACATCAGTTGTGATCCAGATTCCAAGTGCTTCGGCAAAGCCAAGAGCCTGGAGAGCAGGTACCTCCTCGCCCCCCCCCCCCCGAGTCTGCAACACAGTGCTCGCAATGTTTGGTTGGCATCAACAAGGCCCCCCACCGCCATGTCGCCAAAGAGTGAGTGTCGGCAAGAAAAACCCGAAGATAGACCCTGTTTGCTACGATCTCATCCTTGTTACAAGGACCTCCAATGTAGGAACCTGATTTAGAAGCCCTGGCCCAAAAACTCCCAATATATTAGGATTCATATAAAGAACCCTAACGAAGGCCCAAGGTTTCTTAATCAGGTTCCTAGATTACCTACAATAAACTAGGTTGATGATATAAATCCTGCATTACCTTAAGGACCCTAAACTATGGGAATTATGGTATATTCCTTATTATGGGTAATGCAGGATTTACATCATCAACAGTAGGTTTCAGGATTCACCTCCAATTGACCCCCTCACTGTCTCCTACCTGCCCGAGGTCCCCAGCCCCAGCCCAATAAAGCTGCATTCCTCGATTTGGGAGTTTCCGAAAATTAGGGGCACCGAATTTTGGGGTCAGTATAATTAATAAGGATCCTACTATTTAGGGTACTAGAAATTAGGGGCCCCTTTTTTGGGAAACTCCCATTTTACATTTGCGACCTTATAACCCTAAGCCCCAAAGTGGCGTAAAGCTTGGGGTTTAGACCCAAAGCCCTAACCTCGACCCGAAACCGTGCACAACCCCAAATCTCAGATCCTTTGCACAGCAGGCCGCCAGAAGGAAAAGCATTGTGTAGTTGCGATTGCTGTGGCCGTTTTCCTGGCGACTTGATTATGGGCTTATACAGGGGCCGTAATCACCAGAGTAGGGTTGGGGAGTATACTACAAATAGCAAATACTTATAGCAAGGGGCCCCCCAAAAATGGTATTAGCAGCTAGTCAGGCTTCCATGGGCTTGGAGCTTCGGCTTTCAAGCTTGGGGGCTTTTCCGCTGCAGGTCGTCTTGAGGCCGCAGGATGATGTGTATATATATATATATATGTGTGTGTGTGTGTGTATGTATATATATATATACACATAGGCAGCCCTAGAAGGTTACGTCTCTTAGGGTTCCTTGTTATGGTTTCGAAACAAGAAGCCTCGACACGACGGGTTTTGTCGGCCACAGGTAGAGCTAGGGTTCAGAAGCCCCGGAGCAATCAAGCGCGATGCTCGCCTCTATTCACTCTATTCACTCTGTACTCCATCCTGTACTCCATCTTATGCCTTTTGATATACCTCTGTACTTTATGTTGATGCTTTCGGTATGCCTGGAACTCTTGTACTTTTGTCGAAAGACACCCAAACTAAACCCTGAAATCTAAACCTAAACGCTGAAACCTCTGAACGACTTTTCTGCCCTTTTGCGATTTTCGCAGGCACCAGCAGCGCTGCAGGTTTTCCTCAACTGTATGGTCGGTATCTTGACCTTACGTAAGGGCTGCTACAGTGGCGGCACTTAGGAATCAGAAGTGGGTATTGATGCGTGTATGCAATACCAAAAGTTATTCACCGATCTTCACAGCGCAGGAACATGGGTTGTTGTCAAAATTTCGGTCCCTTTGGGGGTCCTTAATCTACTATGGCACCTAATATTTAGGGTACCCAACAAGGGACCATAATTTTGACAACCACAATCCTAAGCTACTCAGGCTTTACATTGGGAACCTTCCCTTCCCCAAAAAGCGAACATCTTATCTAGGTGGGGCTTTTAGAGCCTTTGAAAATATTAGTAAATAAGATCCTCTTAAGCCCAATAAGGGAAAATATAAAATGTCCTAAAGCCCTAGCTAGTTATGCAGGGTCGAGGGATCAAGGCTTTTGCCCCAATTTGCACACCCTCGCAAGTCAGGTGTCCTCGGAGCTTAGGGTTTTAGGGAATTCGGGGGTCTTCGGGTTCAGGGTTTATAGGGGTTTAAGAGCTTAGGGTTTAGGGCTGCATAGCAACAAGAAGAACACATCGAGAAATACTGCCAATTGATGTACTTCGATGCCAACGTAACTATGAAAGGATCCTTTTAAAGGCCAAAGTATACCACGCAGACTATGTTGTAGGTATAGTATGTGGACCCGAGAAGAGTCCATAGTGAGACCCTGGGAATCCATACTGAAAAGCCATAAAGCCTCATAACTCATAAACGCCTATGATAAACCCATAGGCGAAACCTGCATAGACAGCACCTGCAAACCGTTGTAATTTCTGACACTCGCGCGCCCACGCCGCCAGACTCAGCGCGCCGCAGTCTTGCAAAGATAAATCCATGGGTTCCATCAGAAAGTTTTAGCCCGAATTTGTGCCTTCAACATACTAGAACCCTGACTCCTCCGCAGAAGCCCCGTAGCCCTACACCCTACTAAAGCCTAATCTCTAAACTCTTCAGTAATCCAAAACTCTAGCTCCTTTTAAACTGCTAAAGCCCGCCTGGCTGTTCATGGCCTTCTCAAGCTCACTCGTGGAGACGCCAAGGATCTGGGGCCAACGCCGCAGGTTCTGTTTCGACTCCTACACCCTAAAACCTTAAACCCTTAGACCGTCAACCCTAAACTCCAAAATGCAAAAAGACCCTAAACCCTAAACACACACACACACACAGATACATATATATATATATATATATATATATATATACACAGATATATATATATATATATATATATATATAGATGTATATTTATCTATTTATTTGTTTATGTATAAACAAAGAACAGGATCTGGGATCAGAGCCGCAAGTTCTAAGGTTCACGTAGGGGTCTTAAGGATTGGACTGGGGTTCCCTTGAAGGGCTGCCAGAAAGGCTTCCGTAAGGGGGCTGATAGGGTTGATGATATGAATCCTGCATTACCTTAAGGACCCTAAACTATGGGAATTATGGTATATTCCCTACCATAATAAGGAATATACACTAATTCCCATAGTTTAGGGTCCTTAAGGTAATGCAGGATTTGTATCATCAACCGTAGGGATTAGAGTGTAAGGGCTTAGTGCAACCTCCTGGATCATCAGAACCAGGTAGGGTCGGGTGTAGGATTTCGGGCCTAGGGTTATAGCCTATGTTGCTGTGGTGTCCATATTCGAAAGCATGGAGTAAGTCTCTGGCTGTAAAGCGAGGCTTTAAAGCTTGGGTTTTATAAGGTTCGGCGCCCAGGGTCTGTGCTTTGGGGGATGTTAGTGGTCTGTCCTGGGGCTTGCGACCCAAGGCGGAAAATCGCTCAAAGACTTCTAGAACCTCCGGGACAGGTTTATACTATATACCAGCGTAAAACTGCAAAGCCAGATAAACCCGAAACCTTCATTTATGGAACCTTTATGGAGCCCTTTTAGTCGTCGTGAGCCTGGTGCCTTCCACTGTTTCTTGCTTTCCGTTTTGAAGCTTCCAGGGTTCTGATGGGTTCCATGTCCATGGGGTTGCTGTAAGGGCATAGGACTATAAGGGAATCTCAGACACTTCCAAATCTGCCAGGTAGGTTAGGCTACCGGTTCCAAACCCTAAACCCCTGAACCCCAACCCCAGAACTTGAACCTCGGAGCTTTGACTCCCAAACACCCCAAACCCTAAGCACTAAAACGCAAGGCTCAGATGACTGTTTGGCCTCAAAAGCTGCCAGCAGATCCTGCCAACAGATGCTTCAAGCTTCCATTCTTTTCAGGGCCTGGGGTTCCTGGAGGGGATTTTTCAAGAGCTAGTTCAAGCTTACTATAACAAGGGTTTCCTTCAAGTAGACTTTGGGGGTTTAGGGTTGTGTGGTGTAGGGCTCTAGGTTTGGGGCTGAAGGGCTTAAAGACTCGATGGTTTGGGGTTTTAGGGCTTCACGGGTTAGGGGTTGGGGGTGCTCGGAGTGAGGACTTTAGGGGTTTAGGGCTTTATCGGGTTTATAGGGTTTAAGGCTTCCTTTCTTTAAGGCTTTAAGGGTTTCTTCAGTATTTAGGGCTGCTTTAGTTGCTTCCTTTAAGGGTTCATCTGGGCTTCCAAGGCTCCCAGGCTGCTTTCTGGGTTCGGTTAAGGGATGTAGTATCAGCACCGAGGAATCAGAATTCGCTTAAGGGTTATATCAGGGTTCTATACAGAGAGGGTTCTGAAGAGGCTGAAAAGGTACTCTTTAGATCTTCAGGACTTCCTATAGGGGCTCTGTTTCGATAATCAGCACAATCATCGCCGTCATCAAAATCATAATCAGCATCATCATCGTCATCATCAGCATCGTCAACACAGTCGTTATCATCATACACTATCGAGGGGCTGGATAAGTAGAAAAGGGGCTTGGGTATACAATTACAACGTAGATCTGACCAAGGGGTCCTAAGCAAGAGTATTACTAATTATTTAAACTTCGATATGGGTGGTTGTCAAAATCAGGGTCCCTTTTTGGGTACCCTAAATACTAGGTGCCGTACTAATAATAAGGACCCAAAAAGGGACCCTAATTTTGACAACCACCCATATGAAACCTTAGATCCGGGCCATGGCTCCCTCAGGATGGATTTTGGCACGTATTTAGGAACAGAAACAGCACCTGAAGAGAACACCTCATCTCATAATCCTCTCTTTAAGTGAGCCAAGAGGTAGATCTCCCCACTCAAAAGCTATCGCTTGGGTGCTTGTTTTGTTCCTGAAAATATGGGTTAAAGGCCTCGTGTCCAACATTTTTCTGCAATGGTACCAAGGAGGCCCTTCGAAGGATGCAGCCAGAGATGCTCATGCTCTGTGAATATAGGGACCTAAAGTTATCCATACCATGATTATACCCTAAACCCCTATTCTAATTATTAATGCTTATGAAGGCCCCTATATTAAGCCCTGTTGCCTCGGAAGAAATTTCTTGTGGTAGGGAAAACCTAGCGAACCACACAGCGATATCAACACAAGCAGGTCTTTACAGCTACAGGAATCCTTTTCATCGCGCGGCATTTAAGACTGTCGGGAAAGACTGTATGGCGTCGGAAGGTCGCAGGTTGAGAGTGCGCGCAGATAATGTAACCCGTTTGGACACCCTGACAATAGCAGCACCTGATACCCTGTGTGATACCCTGTGTTCATATCAGCCCAAAATCCGATCTGAAACGACAAAGATGGCAGTAAGGCCCTTCAAGATACGCGGTGCCCCGCCTGCAACTCCTGCTTCTGAAACTCCTCGATGTTGTTCGCGACATTCCTGCTGATACACCTTGCTTGAGGTGTTCATGCCTTCGATGGTTTCAGTGACCAGGGTCTGGAGTGTCTTGGTGGGCTCAGGACAGGTAATTGCAAGGGTGGACTGCCGTGCAGACGTGGGCGCATCGACGTCTGTTGGAGTTCTTGTGTGACTCACTGTGCTTACAGACATGTGTATGTACATGAGTAGGTTAGGAAGGATGGCTGGGTGGATAGCTATGTAGGCAAATAGGTATACAGGAATGTGTGGCCAAAACAGCTTGAAAATCCCTGAGTCTCACAACCGGCGACCATCCTTGCCCCCCAGTATTTAAGAACTTCGGAATCTCTGTGAACTTGCCGCCTTGGATACACACAAAACCTTAACGAACATTCTCTTAGAACTAGCTGCAACCCAAAAAGCCGCACGACCGTCCTCACCGCTTCCCGTTATGATTTCCTGATATATCAATGCTCTGCACGAGCTAGGCTTCGAAAACAAGCTCTAGGACTCAGGAACACCTGACCACCGAACCTTAAAATCCTACACCCGGAACCCGAACCTCTTGAACCCAATGCGCTGGTGTTCATCTGTGTGCGACACTTGAACAGGGCGTCGTGGCGCACCTGACGACAGTTGGCCGCGGGCATTTGGGCTGGTAAGCTGTGCTTTGTGGGCATAGGGTTTTACAGCATTTTGCAGTTTCGGCCTCCTAGAGCTTGGGGGCTCGAGGGTTTGAGAGCTTCACGGCTTTAGGGCCGCAAGTGTTCAGGGTTTTTGCCTGTTCGGGAGAAGGAACAGGAACGGTTGTGATGTGCGTCGTGTTTTATGTGTCACCTTGCCGACCTGTTTCGTGTTGACTGCAGTGGCCATAGGACAGAACTTCTTGGCAATAGCAGTGTATCTTCAATCGTTGTTCTACTCTGTAAGAAGACCTGTGAGCACCTTGTGCTCCGAGTACATGTCTTTGGCTGTGGCCCAAAAAGTCTCGGCATCCGTATGTCCACTGTCTTCGCTTGCTTGCCGTTGTGGCCGGAATCCTCCCTCCCTGTTCCTGCCTTGTGTTGTTTCTGGATTCTCACTTGCACTCCAGCTCTTCGATGGCCCATTCCTCTTGCGAACTAAATCTCTTTCGTGAACGTCTTCGACAAGGCCCTCTGACCACTGCAACCGTCAACCCTCACTGCAGCTGCTACCCAGACCTTCAAAAATCCCTTAATTAAGGAATATACCTTAAATCATATTCAGGATCCTACTATAATTTAAGGGATATTCCTTGATTAAGGGATTTTGGAAGGTCTGGGTATCGTGTTGATAACTATGTGCTTCTGCAGTAATCTGCTGAGGGGATCCGCGGCTTTGCATCGTCGTCGTCTTTCGTTGGGAACGGCCTCAAGAGACCCCCGGCCTGGCTCCTCAAACAAAACAGGGATGAACAAATCTGACGCGCACAAACAGCAAACCTGCAAGGCACACCTAAGGAAAACATAGGGACCAGTACAGAGAAGAGGAAGGGCAGCGAGGGAGAGAGGAAGAGACAAAGGAGGACGAGGGAAGAAGGGAAGAGAGGGAAGCGGGAGAGGAGAAACCCTCAGGCCATCAGAAAACTTGAACTGAACCCTGGCGCATGCACTCCAGACCCTGAGGCTGGAGTTAGGGTTCAGGGAAACCCTGGCCAGGTTTTCAGATTCAGGAAGCCCTAAATTAAACCCTAAACCCAACCCCCCAAAAAAATCTAGAAAGGTAGATCCCCTAATTTGGGGCCCTATACTACTATAAGTGTACTCCCGGGGGTCGGTTTGCGGATCTGGGCTTCAAGGTGTCCAATCCGACGCCCTCACCTCCGAAGTCCAAGGCCTACAAGACTCCCCAATCCCTAAACCCTAAACTCTGAACTCAGACCCTAAACCCGGAACTCTAAACCCTGAACTCTAAATCCTAAACCCTAAACCCTGAACCCTAAACCCTAAACCCAAAAACCCTGAACCCTAAACCCTGAACTCTAAATCCTAAACCCTGAACCCTCTAAACCCTAAACCCTAAACCCAAAAACCCTGAACTCTAAATCCTGAACTCTAGACCCGAAGATCCATCCTTCGATGTAAGGATCCTACGACGGTTCCTTTTTTTCGGGGTTGCTACGACGGATCCCCCGGATGGGTAGTTGTCATAATTATGGTCCTTTTTTGGGTACCCTAAATATCAGGTGCCGCATTATATTAGGGACCCAAAAAGGGACCCCAATTTTGACAACCACCCAAATAATACGGCGCTCTTGCTAAAAGGATCCCAACGGGGACCCGAATTCGGAGAACTACTCAATGTGGGCTCTTGCTAACGAGAGAAAACCCTCAACCCTAAATCCTACCCCCTAAACCCTCAACTCTGCACCCTGAACTCCTAGCCTCGGCTTTCGCGTAAGACTCGGCCAAGGTGACGACTTGTTTCGACCTGTTCGGCTTAAGACTTAACATAGGGGCAGTTCTCTAAATTTAAATTAGGGTATGCCGAATACTATGCCACCCTTATGAAGCGGACCCTGAAAGGGACCTAGATCTAGAGAGCTACCTGTATAGGGACCTCATTAACTAAAAGAGGGGGTGGGGAACATTGTGGTCTAAAGATAGCAAGGAAAATAATTTGAAAAGGGTGTTGGGGACCATTGTAGCATAAACACAGCGAGAAACCCATGGGATAATCTTGGTTAATGTAGGAACCTGATTGACAAACCTTGGCCCTTTAGTAAGGTCCCTCTATGAATCCCATTATTTGGGGGGGTTATAGGGCCAGGAGTTCTTAATCAGGTTCCTACATTATTCGTATTAGCTTCTTGTTTCGGGCCTCTGTTTGGGGCATTGGGGCTTCGGGTGAGGGTCGGGTCTGCGAATGAGGTTCGGGGCATAACAATGAGGGTTTCTAGGGCTCTATATGGCGTGGAAATCTTTTTTGCAGGTTTTGAAATGTGAACCCCTGACAAAACCTGGCAACGACCGTGTAGATATCAACCAAAGCCCCAAAGCCCTTGTAAAGCGACCCGGCTTGTAATGACGGCTTTGGTGTATTTTCCCATATATATATATATATATGTATACATATATATATATATATATATAACAGTAGTAAAAATGTAGATGTCTGTACAGACTGATACATTTACAACCATACATACATACATACCGATACATATGTGCCATTGCATACATGCATGCATGCATACATACATACATACGGGCATACATACACGCCTACAAACCCCAGAAGCAACCCCATCAGCATCCTGTGTACAGGACGGACACCGTAACAAAGCTTTGAGCCCTAAGCCATTGTTCGAAGGGCCTTCAAACAAGGTTGTTGGATGTACTGTAGTACAGTATTGATCAAGAGCCCGAAGGAAGATCATGCTCAATTATTTGGAAGCCTAATCAGGAACTCTGAAGAAGTATTATGGGCAATTGATTCTTTGGGCTTCTTATTACGGCGGATGATTTCTTATGGAAATTTGGCAACAACTGACGTTTTTAGAAGGTTTGGCCACGCCTTGCTTTCAGTTCGATTCGCAGGGTGACCCTGGCCGATAAACTTGGCCCCAGAAGTCACGAATGGTATCTGCCTGGCCCGGCACAGGCATGTCGCCAAAGTTGGCCCTTGGCACGTGGACCTGTTGCTTCCAGGACATGCTGCGCGGCCCGTAATCATTGCCATTTTGGCATCCCAGCAATTTATGACAATTGACCCTGCCCGGGCTGGGTGTTGCTCAAGGCATAAGCTGTTGCCGGCATGAGCCAGCTTGCAATTGGTCTGAGGAGACCAGGGATCGGGACACCGACCCTTACCCCAAAACCACGAAACACCTGAACCCCGAAAACGCTACACCCTAACCCCTTAACCCTTAACCATTAACCCCCAAAACCCCTGTACCCTTAGACCCTATTCTCTCAACCCTAAACCCCGGTACCCTTAGACCCTAAACCCTAACCCCTAAACCCCTGCACCGTTAGACCCCTAAACCCTGGACCAGGGGACCCTAAGCCGAGCCAAGACTTGGCAACACCGACAAAAACAAGGAACCTGACAATAACCCAGCCCCTAAATCTGGGATTTAGGATTTAGGGTTTAAGGTTTAGGGTTTAGGGTTTAGTGGGTTTAGGGTTTAGGATTTGGGGTTTAGGGTTTGGGGGTTTAGGTCGAGTTAGGGTGTACCTTTACCCCAAATAACCTATCTTCTTAGGGTTCCCTAATCTGATTTCTTTAATTACAGAAGTCCTTAAGACAGGGCCTAACCCAAGACCTAAACCCCTATAAGTTTCTGACCCTGCACGTTAAGCGCTAAACCCAGAACCTTATAAACCCAAGACCCTGAACCGACGCTACCTGCAACCCCAAACCCTACACAAAACCTAACAGAAGTTCATCACCCCGTATCTTTATGGGCAATACCCCGGAAACTCCCCATGCAAAACCACTCCCTAAACCCTTAAGTCGGAACCTTAAAGCCCTTATAAAGCCCTGGAGGCCTCGAACCCTCAATCCTAAACCCGAAACCCTATAAGCTCTACCTTAACCCAGAATAACCTACCTTTTTAGGGCTCCTTGTTATGATTTCTTTATATAAGTCCTCAAAAAAGGTAGGTTCTTCCGGGTTAAGGTAGCTTCGAAACTCCCCAGGCCCTAAGCACTAAACTTCTAGACCCTAGACGAGGTGCCCGGAATTGCTAGTCAGGGAGGTGGCAAGAACAAAAGGGAAACTCAAAGATATCCCAAACCGATACCTAGTACAACCCTAAACCCGAAACCCAAGAACAAAAGGGAAATTCAAAGATATCCCAAACCGATACCTAGCACAACCCTAAACCCACAATCCTGCAGGCTCCAGAAACCAGGGACCAACCTGAAATCTTCGAAGACGTCGATGGCCACCTAGTGCAAACGCAGCCGTAAGAAAGGTTCCACAAGGGGTGGTGTTCCATAATAAGGGTTCTATTAGGTTGTTTCAAGGGTTCAGCTTCTAGATAGAAGGGCATGAGATGGAGGTCTGGAAGGGTTATGGGAGAATTCTGTAAGGGCTCCAGCAAGGCTCCATGTCAGTCATCAAGGGCTCCATGGGCTCTTCGAAAAGGGTTCTATGAGGGCTAATGTGGGAGTCGGTTTAGGAATAAAGGTCGAATTAATGCGTTTTCTCCGGGGCTATAATTCCGAACCGGTAGCAAAATTTGGGCGTTCTAATTAATGCGTTTTTTTTGGCTGGGGGGATTTTTGGTGTGTGTGTGTGTGTGTGTGTGTGCTGTTTGCTGATGGTCAATCTTAAGGCAGCCACGACCTGAAGCCCCCACCCAAACCCTAAAACCCTGGCCCTGAAGCCCGAAAATCTCTTGCAGAATTGTTTCGTTTAATTGGGGCGTCAGGAATGAAAAATCTGTACCATGATTCCAAACGGGTACCCGGCACCCGAAATACTAAAACCCTAGACCCCGCTCGCTGGATACCCATGTGGCTTCCCATGAGCAAAGATACTCAGAGCTTGGACTCTGTCGGCTGCGGACAGCTTAGGTCTGTGGGTTCATTTGGGAGTTTCCGAAAACTAGGGGACCCTAACATAGTACCTTAAATAGTAGGATCCTTATTATAAGCACCCCACAATAGGTACCCCCTCAATTTTGGGAAACTCCCATTTGGATTTACGGCTAGGGTTCAGGAGCTTGGGGTGTTGGGGTCCGCCTCTGCCACAGTCTGATACACGGAGTCAATGTGGATCTGGGCCTGCCAAAATTCCAGGCTCTCTGAGCTGCAAACCCCAAACCCTGGATCTGTCACTTTTCAGTTCTGGTTTCAACGCCTTCAAATATGAGCCCTTACTTCTAAAACCTACATGTAGCCGAAACCACATACCTTTTCTGGGGTCTTCATTATGGGTTTTATGCAATTCCATGAGAAAGGTAGGCTTCCTAGGCCACAAGTAAACCAGAAGGACTGCAGAATTGGGGCCTTGCGCCTTGGGGGGCTTCAGGATATATCTCAGGAGGGTAATCTTATCCGAAAGGCCCCCGAAACCCTAACCTCAACACCTAAGGCCGTAATCCTAAGAGCCTACTTGCTCAACCATATCACCTGTGTAGGGTTCAGGGTTTTGGGGGTTTGGGAATAAAGGGCTTGGGCTTGAGTTGAGGGTTTAGGTTCAGTACAGGGCCCCAATATGACACCATAGGACCCTATAGATCCTAAACTCTAGACTCTATACCCGAGGCTCTTATGGTTTAGGGTTTGACGTTGGGGTCTTAGGGCTTCGCGGGCTTAGGGTTTGGAACGCTACCAGTCCCTGTTTAGGGATCAGGGTGTACAGCTTATGGGTTTGGGTCTAGGGTTTAGCAGTTCAAGGCTTAGCGTTTAGCTGTTTTCTCTGTTGCAGGTCCGCTTTTTGGTTACCTTACAGGATGCTGAACAAATCACTGGCCAAGCCACAGAAGGAACTACAACCGAGACTACTGTAGGGGCTTAGGGGCTTCATAATTACCAAGACTGTTCAGGAGGTTCCTTGTTCCCCCTGTATTATCGTATGCCCGAAAACCCAATGCTAACCCTACCTTGTATAACTCCAAGTAACCCACCTTTTGGGGGACTCATACAACGAAATCGTATTAGGGAGCCCTGAAAAGGCAGGTTATTTGGGGGTCCAGGTAAACCCCAAACCGTGGCCATGTTACAGTTGGAACTTGTGTTCGAAAACCCTATCATCCTACGGCCGACCCGAACCTATAGGACCTACCTTGCTGGGGTTCCTTCTAATGATTTCGTTAAAGAAGTCCTTGAAAAGGTAGGTTCTTCGGTGCTGAGGAAAATACACCACCAAGCACACCGAAGTCTTAAGATGCCTGCACCCAGAACCCTACCATCTTAAACCCCAACCATAACCTAAACCCTATATCCCTAAACCCTAAACCCTAAACCCTGAACCCTGGCCCAACCATAACCTAAACCCTACCATCTCAATAAAAACCACCCAAAAACACCGAACCCTGGAGTCGGCTACGGTGCGAGCGCACCTCGGAGTAAGCCAAGGCCAAGTTGCCTTGTAAAAGGATTCTTCGGATTTCGGGTTCAGGGTTTTTTGGCATTTACGATGGCTTTTAAAGGACTTTTCCAGGATTTAGGGCTATGGGTTGAGGGCTTAAGATGGTTTACGGGTTTGGGTTTGGGGGGGTTAGGGTTTCCCGGTGACCCCGCATGTGACACTTGTGCTACAGGGTACACCCTAAACCCTAAACCGTTACAACCCTTTAAGGCAGCCGGGTTTTGGATCCTCAGGAAAGGGTTTGGGGATTCAGCATGCTCAAGTCTGTGCGAGGGGTTGCTCATGCTACAGCCCCTGTTTAGGATTTCATGGTTTGGGGTAAGTATCAGGTCTAAGCTTTAGGGGTTTAGGTTTCGGGCTTTAGCGATCTCTAAGTACGGAATCCATAAAGGTTTAGATGGCTTAGGGTTTAGGGGTTAGGGTGTAAGGTTAAAAGGTTCCATAAGGACTCCGAAAAAGGCTTCACATTATGTGGGATTCTATGCGTGTGCAAAAACCCTTGGCTTCGGGATCAAGGATTTCCCTTCCCGAATGGCCCAGTCCATAGACCCAAAAAGAAGTGCGCTTGGCCTGAATGCCCACACCCCTGATTCATAGAACCCTTCTTGATGCGGAGTTGGTTGGCACTCTTGTTACTGTCTGAGGGCCAGGACCCCTAAGCCCTAAACCCTAGGACCCCCAAACCCTGAATCGCCTAGGGTTTATTACGTTGCGGGTCTTCCTTCCGAAAGAGCGTTTGTGAGACTTGAGTTTGTAGGCTTTACGATTTGTGATATGGGGTGTTGCAGGTCTTCGGGCCTTTTCGGGTTTTGAGGTCTCGGGTTCGGCCCTGCACCCTAAAACCCAAACCATAAAACCTCAAACCTTAAAAAAAGCCCCATCCCTCTCCTTGCGTCTTTGCATCCTCAACATCAACCCGGCCCCAAGCTCTACTTAGTTTTTTGGGCTCTACCTCTTTGACCCGGTAACCTACTTTCCTAAGGTGCACCATTGATCATTCAGTTCTTCTTGCAGCTGTTCGCTTATAATATCTAAATCTGTATCTATATCTATATCTATATATATCTATATCTATATCTATATATATATATATATAAATATGTATATTGTGCAAATAGATCTTTCAGAACCCTACACCCTAAACAACCCGAGACCCTAAAGCCCTAAAGCAGAAAAAGCTGGGCCAGCTGCTGACGACGTGGGGTGCCTGAGTCTCTGAAGATTTTGGTTTCAATGTTTTGGGTTTTTGGTGTTAGAATTGTCTTTAGGGCTAGGATTTCGGGTTTTGTGGTTTTTGGTTGTGGGCTTTTGGGTTTACGGCTTTCGGGCTGGAAAGCCTCAAGACCTCACACCACAAATCTAAATCCTAAACCCTAAACCCTAAACCACAAATCTAAATCCTAACGGTTTCGGGATCGGGTCCTACAGTGGCTGCAAGAGAGGGTTCCACCGACAACCTTAACCCACGAAGTTACCTTAAACTACCAAACCCTACTTTTTTGTAGGTTCCTATTCTAAACCCTACTATGGAATTTATAGGGACACTACAAAAAAGTAGGTTTTGGTAGGTTAAGGTAGGGTTTAGGGTTTAGGGAGCGAGGTCTAGGACCAGAACCCTGCAAGTTTCCCCGCGAAGGCCCAGATTTCGGATCCTGTGCACCAGACTCGGACCCCCTTCACCATGGATAATTAAGGAATACAGCTTAAATCATAGTCTGAAGCCCTATACAATTTAAGCCATATTCCTTGATTAATTAAGGGGTATTTGAATCCCTAAGCCGCTACTGTACAACCTCCCTCAGAAATCGCCTCCCAACCACGACAATCACAAACTGGTAGGAACGCTGGACTAGCCTTAATATGGAGGCCTGACTAATTACTACAGGGCTCGTAATAAAACAAAACAATTGCCGTGCAATATACTCCAAAAGCCTATTCGAGTTTTTGAGCCGCCTACTTGAATGAACCGTTAGCCTTACCCGTAGCCGCGGCCAAACTCTCCGAACTGTGCTGGGCCTACCCACTCGTCGGCGCTCTCACGCAGCCTTTTTCCCGCTGCCGGCTTGAGGGTCTGGCTATCCACATCGCGCATGCACTTCACTACGCCTCGCAGGCCCTCTTACAACGTTCGTTTCGGATTCAGGGTACACCCAACCCGACGTCCAATAAAGCCTAGCTTCAATTGCTCATGAACCCATGCTTCCTACGATGCGCATCGACCAATTATATAAGCGTCCAGCTTTCTAAACCCTTGTACAACGTCAACATCCTCTAGACTCTACACCCTACGGGCCAAAGGCCCTTAACACAAAACCGAAAAGTCCTGAACCATAATCTCGTTCAGAACTCCTCGAACATATTTATAGATCCTGATAGCCTGCAGCATGCTAAATCCTGAACGGCCCTCCCTCAGCGCTCTTTGCTGCTGGTGGAGCATGGGCAATGGACTCTCCTCCTCGCAGTTGTTTTCCGCGCTTTAGTCAGGACAAGCATGATTACAGTTTTCAGGGGTTGTTGCAACAGTGAAAACAGTACAAACTCGAATAAGGTCGAATGATCTAGTCACCATGAAGATAACGGACGTTGACTAAGGGGCAAACAGCTTCAGCTTGAATTGTCACAGTTTTCGGAAAACCGTAAACCGTATAAGCCCTTAACCCTACACCCTAAACCCGTGCAGGCTCATACGATCTTCCTGTGACTGGCCTCAACTGCAGATGATTTCTGGAACCCAAAGAAGGCAAAATATGCATCAGGATCCAAGATGATGTGTTGAGGGTTTATAATGTCTGCTATCGGGTCGTCGCTATAGTTGCGTTTACTGTAGGGTGTTGGTGAACAGGAGATTACCACCTATGCCGCATAGTCTTAATGGACGTCTCAAAATGGAAGATCCCTGAGTCTATGTTTTCTTCCGGCCCTTGTCATCGTATGCCATTTTCTTCGAGCTACGATTTGGAATAGGGGTACCAGCACCGCACAACCACGTGGAATTTTGGTTTTTTCTATTGGTGTTGGGCCATTATGTTGCCTCCTTTGGGTTCTTTTGGGTAGCATTCAAGGTTTACGCTCAGCTCCTTGACCGTCACTGCGTTCTCGCAGCGCGTGCTTGCGTTAGGGTCTTGCCTGGCAAGCAGGATCTATCAGGAGCCTACACGTCAGTGAGCCCCACACCCGAAACCTAGAAAAACCTTGGAACACAAGGGCATCAATGATAAGACGATAGTCTACTAAAACTACTGTGTACGGCCTAACTTTGTCCGACCCCTACAAAGCACCCGAAGGGGCAAACCTTCCACTCCTCGAACCCCGAACCCGATAAAACAACAACTACATAATGTGCAAAATAACGTATAGCATAGAAAAGTAAGTATGTCATATAGTACTGTACAATACAGTCTAATATTAGTACGGAACTACACGGCAACAGTACTACTAAAACCCTGAACCCAAACTTAATAAACCACGGTTTTGGGGGGGTATGCAGCAAGATGACGATGTTGGCAACTTAACTTACTCAAGCACCGGTACTAATCATTGCGCAAAATCAGGCTCACTTTGTGCAGTCCGCTTCATGTACCCGGAAGGCCTTATTGCATCTCGAGAATGTGCGAGAAACCACCAAGAAATAATCATTGCGAGCTCTGACTACGGTTTCGGGTTTCGGGTTCGGTCACAAAGAGGCCGTCCTCCAACGTCTCAGTCTGTGCCAGTCTGGGGATCACCTCCATCTCCTGTGCGGCAAAAGCATACCAACAGCAAACACATAACTAGTCCTTCCAAAACCTCTGAATTTGAACTCGTAAATTATGGCAGGGTGTCTACATCATGACCTTCGGATCTTGCAGTCATGTGCAAGTAGTATTAAAACGTTGTGCATGAACATTCTGCTCTAGGTCGACTCTTTTCACGAAGAGCAAGCCCGTGACCGTCAAGTTTGAAATGTGCAAGTGATATTCTTGCATGAGCAAAGTGCTCCCCGCAAATCGGCAAGCTCTGTGCATCGGCTGTGTAAACCTTTGCTCTTTGTACCCGGCACCCTGTTCGGTACCGTTAAGCTGGGTTCGCTTTCCGTTTGGAGAGCAAGCTTGCTTTGAGGGCAAGGACACTAGTGCCAACTAGCATTGGCAACACTCCAAACACCGCCACGACGGCCGGCAACCTCAGATTCCCAACCCGACAAGCACAAATATAAGAAGGCTTCTTAGTATCTTGGTTTTTGTGATTATTGCTCTGATCACAGGATTATTGCCAGTGCCTGTTTTCGGCTGATGCCGCTGCTCAGCGATTGCATTTATTCGTAACGGTTATTGCCACTATTTCTGCTACTGCCACTGCTGTTGCTGTTGTTCTTCCTATTGCTACTGCTGTTGTCGATGTTACTCGGCTTGGCATTGTCAATGATGTTGCTGTTGCTAGTCGTCTTGCCGACCTTGCTGATAATGCCCATCGTTTTATCGTTGTCGCTGTCGTCATCGTTTTTGTGGTTGCTGCTGCTGCTGCTGCTGCTGTTTTTGTCGTTGTCGTCGTTGTGGTTGTGGCTGCTATTGTGGGTTTTGCTGTTGTTGTTGGCAGGGGTGAAGCGGTGGTGGTGGTGGTGGTGGTGGTGGTGGTGGTGGTGGTGGTGGTGGTGGTGGTGGTGGTGGTGGTGGTGGTGGTGGCGGCGGCGGCAGCTGCGGTGGTGGCGGTGGCGCTGGTGCTGTTGCTGTTGCTGTTGTTGTGGTTATGTTGCTGGTGCTGATGTTGTTGTTACTGTTGGTGCTGTTCGCGTCGGTGCTGTTGCCGCTGCCGTGGTTGTTGCTGCTGTCGGTGGCGGTGGTGGTGCTGCTGTCGGTGGTGAAGGTCTTCCTGTTGCTGTTGCCATTGCTGTTGCTGTTGTCGCCGTTGTTGATGTTGCTGTTGTTGCTGCGGCTGGTGCCGCCGCTGCTGCTGCTGTTGTTGCTGTTGTTGTTGCTGCTGGCGGTGTTGTTACTGCTACGGGCACTGTTATTACTAATTAGTGTTATTGTTCTTATTTTCTGTGTTGTTAGCATTGTTGTTATTCTTTTTGCCATTTCTAAGTATTTTGTGACTGCTACAGATAGCATCATTATCATTCTTGTTGCTGTGACTGTTACTGTTGCTGCTGATGCTACTGCGACAGTCTGCATTATTGTTCTGGTTGTGATCTCCTTACTGGACTTGCTATTTTATGTCCCTTGTTATTCCTGCTGTGCTGTTTACATTGTCGCTGTATGATACTGCTTGTTGTTACTGCTGCAACGATTGCTGCTGCTTGTAAATGTCATTGTTATTGCTGGTTAGGGTTGTGTCATTATTGCTATGCTGTCGTTATCGCCATTGCTTTTGGTGCTATCGAAATTGTTGTTGTTGTTGTTGTTGTTGTTGTTGTTGTTGTTGTTGTTGTTGTTGTTGTTGTTCGTGTTTCCTGGCTTTATTGAGGCTTGACATGCTTACTTGTACTACTTGCTGCTGTTGTTGCTGTTGTGGTTTTTGTTCGTGTTGTTATTGTTGTTCTTATTCTTACAATTGCTTTGGGTTGTTACAAGCAGATGTTTAAAAAGAACAGCTGTATTCAAGAAACGGACACTGCGGAACCAACATTGCAACTGCAACCAGGACTGGTACTCGAACCCTAACAGACGAAGAGAACTCTACTGCTCAGGATCCCAGCCACTGCGATGCACCTTGTGCCCATTGGGGATTGTTCACCCCCAGAGCATCAGTTGCACGTGGACCCGCGATGGCGTAGAGGAAGCGGCCCGGCATCAGAACTGCTTGGTAGAAGCTTGGCAAATGGTGGCGAAAACGTGGACTGACAAGTCCGTCCATGAACCAGCCTCGGCGGGCCCTTTAGAATAGCACTTGCAAGAGAAGTCTAAAGACGATCGCCTTACCCCAGGAAGGGAAAACAACAAATATACCAGCGGCCTGCCTAGCAGCTGCTGTGTGCGCTAGCCAGCACACCGTTCACTATAATGTTGCCTGAGAGGGTGAAGGGGTTGTAGAGACCGAATGCTGGGACAAAGCTGGAGGAGATCAATCTCGCAACCAGACAAGGGTGCCCAGGCACTCTGCACATCCACACATAGCCTAAAGGGAACTCCAGAAAGTTGGAATATGGTTTCAGGGCAGGATACCTTATAATTTGCCATAAAGGGTTTAGGATAATCATATTCCAACTTTCTGGCATCTACTTTAGGTTGGCCCGTTAAAATTGAAGCCTCGGCAAGAGAACTGCTTACTGGTATATACTTTGCAGAATAACAATGCAACAAAAAGCAAATCCCTGTACCAAGTAGCTTCCCACTGGAACATCCGAGGCATACAAGGATTTGGCACTGGCGAAGTCACACTTCTGAACGTGCTCAGAAGGAAGGCAAACGTGAAGAAAATGATCGGGAGACATCTCAAGCTGTTGGAGAAAAGGCGACCCCATTCCCAACTGCTGGGATGAATTCTCGGAAAGGCTTTGCAGCTGCAGCTTCACATATGGTGCCCACTTCTGCTCTGCATGGCCGAAGAAATAAACTTCATCGAAGATCAGATTGCCGTGCGAGTCGGCAGCAAGAACGCGGTCACCTGCACGCAACTCCTGCATGCTTTTCCTGGGCTTTGACGTAAACGGGGAGACAAAGGCATAGACTTTTATTTCATAGCGATTCCCATAAAGTAACAGTACACCCTAAACCCCAAACCCAAAAAAACATTAAAGTAGTGTAACACTCCAAAGCCCAAGGTTCACGCCATCTGGAGTCATCACTTCTGCGTGCGCTGGGAAGCAGCCACCCCCACCACCACCACTTGGGCATTTGTCCTTTAGATCACGCTGCGTCTCCTGCTTCTCCCACAACTTCTTCGCGTGGCCTTACTTCCCGAATACCGACTGCGATGAAAAATCCACACTTTCAGAATAAGACCACCATAGAAGAAGGAGCGACCATTTCTTGCCAATTTGTATGATCTTTTGCTAGTGATGTTTTCGGGCTAGCATTACCTGGTGTTCCTGAACTTCGTCCTCGTCTGCATGGGATTCATGTTGGTGCAATTTTATTTGTCTATCTTGTTTGCTTACATACACGCTTCGAAACATCCTCGTGCTTCCCGAGCAGAGCAGAATCCGACTGCAAGATTTCAAATTCAGGGAATCTTCCAGTAGGAGCCCTTGATATGAGGAATTTCTGTTCAAAGGTACATATCGGAAACAGGCGTCCGCACTTCCTGAGACTCACGAACGGACGCTCGAATGCGGTGTCTAGATACGATATCTAAACTGTTCTTCCAAAAGAGCACCAAATCCAGAATGCGAAAGAGTTGAGACT
Source organism: Symbiodinium sp. CCMP2592 (assembly GCA_905221615.1). Lineage (NCBI taxonomy): Eukaryota > Dinophyceae > Suessiales > Symbiodiniaceae > Symbiodinium > Symbiodinium sp. CCMP2592. Next base: position 887,831 of record CAJNDT010000968.1, on the reverse strand, counting down.
GGAGGGTTCAAGAGTTTGCGCTTGGGGCTTCGAACTCACGGTTGCAGCTCCCCCGTTGCGCCAACAGATCTGGTGTTGAGGACTTGTTAATTCGAGCATTCGTATACACCGAAGTGAGTCAAAAGGATCCGGTACACACGGCCTGATAATGCCTACGTACGGATCATGGGCAGTCCTGCAGGACAGGGTGCGGCCTCTGCGTGCCCTTCGGCAGCCACCGACCCAAAGTGTTAGAGTCTGCGAATGCCAGGATGTCCAGAATCCAAACGACTATTGACACAACCCTCAACTGAATTACTAGTAATTACTTGTTGTAGTGGAGCTCAAACAGTATATTCAAGACTATCGACTGAAAATGCTACATAACATAGGAAAGTTGTTACATATTCGCGCAACAATTGGTTAAGATGATGATTTGCTTGATGCCACCCGCCCGGATTCACATGTCCTTACAACTGTGCCTGATTGACGGTGTTGGTGTTACAGAACAGGATTTCTCTTCAACTTGAAAACGGATCTAGTGCAAAGGTAAAACGAACTACTTATCATAAAATGCGGAAACTCGGTTTGAGTGCTGCATTCTGATCACGGTTTTCTATCGTTTGCATGGAGGCTCACATGAAATGAACTGCCTTTTGAGGTAGTGTTACAGGTTCATGTGATGGTGAAGATACGAACCGTGATGATGCATTTCAAGGGTCTGGCCAATGACGATAGAATCTTGAGGGTCTTGAATGTGATGGCAACCAATACCGATGATGTGGTGTAGTTGTGAAAGGGTCATAGGCCAAAGGCCAATTTATACGGTATGATAACTTGGTTGGACGGCTTGGTGTATTAGTAAAGGGGCTCTAGGCAATACTTCGCATGATTATGTTAGTTTGGACTGCTCGGTGTACTAGAACATGGAGTCGAGGAATAAGCGGCTAGTCAAGTGATTTCTGTTCGGATTGCTTAGTGTAGTTGTAGCGGGATAGTCGGCAATACTGAGCATGGGCATTCGTGCTTGGATGGACAGTGAGGACTATCTGCAATACTTAGCATGAGTGTTCATGCTTGGATAGTGTAGGTTGCTTTCCGTGCCTTGGTTTCTTTTTTGCGCTCTGTGTCTCTGTATGTCTGAAAGCTACTGTTTATTGCGTTTTGTGTTGTTTCGTTCTTTCATTAGCTTATGAAATCTTTCTATCATTCTTTGTTTAATGCTGTGCGCCATGGTCTTCTTCTTTCCCTCCCCTCGGACACGCCAACCAAGCAAAGCAAAACCAATCAACAACATTGAAGAAACTAGTTAACAAACTAAAACCACCCAAAAATACCCTGCCCTATAGCTGTGTAGGAACTGCGAAAATAAAAAAAAAAAACAGCTCTTGAACCATGAAGTTGCATTTGCCGGCAGATACGTCAAATCCGAAGCCACCACCTGCATGGCTTCCCATTAGCTAATTCTAAACCTTAAAACCCGAAAACCCTAAACCCTTCTAAGTGACAGCCGAAGGATTCGTAGATGAAATGAAAAACTGTTTGCAGGAACGAAAACCACCCACATGTGGTTCTTTTGCACACCCGGAACCCAGCCTGTCTCCAGGACCTTTCCGATATGGTTGTGATCCGTGTCCACGACATATTGGCCTCCGAAGCACACGAAGAAGCAGGCCGATGCGCCGACGAATTCGGCGTCACCTTTTGTGGAATCGAAGTCATTCCAGTAGCCGTTGGAGATAGAAACATCCACTCCAGCGCCTAGCTGAACGCCCCAACACGCTTCTTGCAACTGCCCCCATTTGAAAATGCAGTCCTTCCCATCCCAACCCCCGTAGCCCTCAGCCCCAACTGCTGTCGTGCCGAAGGCGATGCCCATCGCTGCCGTTACGCCCACCTCATAACTCCGAGCTTTGCCATCGCAGCAGGTGGCTTGCTTGTGGTTCAGCCGGCGCCTGCGTCGACGACTGTCATCCTTGCCGGTAACGCTTTCATCAAGGTGCAAGGCCAGGGCGCTGAAACGCTTCTGGCTCCGGCTGGGTGTGGAGAAGCTCGAGGCATTGCGCAAATGGCTAAGGTGAGCAGCTCTTTGAAACATCGCTGCCGTCAAAGACCGGGTGGTGCTGACATACGTTGGTTCCGGTGGCTCGGTCAGCTTGGGCAAGGGCTTGCCCAACAAGGGGCACACATCAGCGAGAAAGTCTGCCATCCCCTTCACCTTCGTCAACGGCATGTTCATGAGCCGCTCCAGCGCGAGCTTGCACTCATCAGACCCGACTCCGAATTCGGCCTCTCTGCCCTTGGCTTCGCTACCCAACTTCTTGTCTTCTAAGCAGGCAACCATGAAGGATTCGTCAAAGTGCGGCTCATGGATGATGCCAGGCCAAGCATGCTTGGTACCCAGCTTGTCGAAGTGCGCATGAGTGACATCTTCTACAAGTCGCATACACTCCGGCTCCTCGTCGATCGGCAAGACCAAGTCGATGAGGACAGCACAGAAGCCTTCCGGCGTGGAAAGAGAACGACCGCCAAGCAGTCGATACTGCACCTCCATGTTGTAGATGACCCGGTCGCATTCGGATTCCAACACGCTCCTGTCTTCTTCAATCATCGGGCCCAAGAAAGTCTACACTTTTAGAATGGGCCAATCTCTAAGGCCAAAAAAGCTTAAAGGTTGCTCACTGCCTATCTAAGATTCGGATCTACCTCGCCGAGTGCAGACTCTCCCTCCACGAAGAGCCCTTGCTTGCAAACGCTGCCAAACTTCTCAATCTGCGCAATGATGGGCAGCTTGAGATCAGCATTCCTGTGGACAAACTGAAGGCAACCCTTGTAGAACATCGAGTCATAGCCGTAGGAGCCCTCGAGGTCCTTCGCCATGTCGCTGACAAACACCGGCGCCGTGTCTTCGCAGGACAATGCTCGGCTGGTATTTGACACGGCGCCCATGTGAAGCTTCATTGATTGGGCTGGGGCCCACAGGAGCAGCCAGGATGCCAAATACATCCCGGGCATTGCGAATGAAATAAGACAGAAAGTCTCACTAAATGACATCAAAGGCTTGATACCACTGCAGGAGCAACTTGGGTCGATACCTCTCGAATCACTTAAGGCGCTTTACTACCCTCGGCTAAACCCCGACCTCCAAACCCCAAATCAAACCCTACGCCCTAAGACCCAAAGCTTACACAATAAACCCTATGAGCCAACCCGTCCTCCTCCCTCCGCCGCGGCAACCAGATGGAAGATCCGAACCTTTTTATGTTTTGGGCTTCGGGGTTTGGAGTTTAGGGCTAGGTTTTGTTCTCGAGGGTTTAAGGGCTTAAAGTTTAGATGTCTCTTAGGATTGCAAGTCTATGATTTGGGCCATCATTGAATAAGGGGTTCATGGACCCGGAATCCGAAACCATCAACTCTACGACCTTAAATCGGTTGAAAAGGTGGTTGTGAGATCAGCGGTTCTTTGGCTATGAACCATAACTCTAAACCCTAAACCGGCCTAGAATAATCACACCGCATTCCCCAAGGCCTTCGTCGAGAGGTTTTAGAGGCTGATGGAAAACTGCTGCGAGTCGTCGACGTCCTCCTCTCTTCAGTGATTCAGGGTCAGCGAATAAACTTGAGGTTTTGGGCTTACGGTTTACCTTAACCCCAAAGAACCTACCTTTCTAGGCTTCCTGGGTATGATTTCCGTATATAAGTATGCGAAAAGCTAGGATATTCAGGGTTAAAGTAGGGTTTATGGTGCGTTATGTTTGCTTGTTGAAATGCCTGCTTGGGTATCTTGCTCGATGGGGCTGCAGGAGCCAAGCTCTACGCCTGGCCTAGCTGGCCTAGCTTAGGGGGTCCAGGGGCCTTAATAATTAGAATAGGGTCCCTTAAAAGGGTCAATAAGGGCTACTATGAGCGATCTATAAGGGTAGGGATCTATGGCAGAGCGTCGGAGAGCAAGGGCTTCGAACGCGAAGGCTTCACGGTTCGGGGTGTGCATGGAATAAGGGTTAGGGGGTTTTTGTAGACTTGGTGCTGAGGGCTAGGGCCTGGAGGTTTCAGAGTTTCGCCTAAACCCTAAACCGTGCCTGGGTGCTTCGGAACGAGCCGTGTCTGCATTTTTTGGTGGGCGGGCGAGTGGGGGAGGGTGAGAGGTATCCGTATCTGCTTAGCATGTCCTCCTCCTCTTCCAATCGGCAAAGTGGCCTCAGCGCGACGGGGGCGTTGGCAGCTGGATTAGCTGGTGTTGTCTAGGCAGGCAATTGGGATTAAATTTTCCAATGTTCTTTGCATGGCAGGTTCTCTTAGATTTTCCTTCGGTTTGCCGCAAAACCCCCGGCCCCGACTCCCTAAAGAAGTCCAAAATGTTGGAAAGAAGGAACCTCGGAGCTGTAAACATGTAAAACATGCATCCAGCAGCCTGGCCTACAAAAAATACAGTGGCCTCACCGAAACCCCTAAACCCTAAACCCTAAACATCGCATGCTCCCAAAGCGAGTTCTCGTCGATCTCCAGAGGCTGAGGCTGCGTTATACTGATCCGATGTACTCTCTAAGGGTTTATATACTCAAGTTCTGAAAAAAAAAATCGATCATAAACTCTGCACCCTAAACCTCTGAACTCTTGAAGTTTTAAGCCCGCAACAGCCCGAAACTCTAAATCATGTTTGTAGGTCTTCTTACCTCAAAGTTTAGGGGCTTTCCCTCATCAGGTCCTCCCCCACCCCCTTATCCCCCTATGGGTCCTTATGAGGTTTAGGGTATGAAACTCCAACATCCCTTGACTCTCGAGCAATAGCAGGATCCCTTCTATGATTTAAGGAATATTCCTAAGCCCTTCTAGATCCCCTTTTCAAGAAGCCTTCAAGGAACCTGTATAGAGATCTCTTATATGTTGGAGTCTCCCCAAATTTGGGACCCAAATAATTAAGTACCCGAACCCTAAACAGTAGGATCCTTATTATAAGGACCCCAAAGTAAGGAACCCTAATTTTTGGGAAACTCCCATATTGGAGTCTTTGAGAAACCCTAGTGCGGCCCAGGCGCGACAGGCGGTCGCCTGCCGGCTGCAACGTCCGAGCTGGCGAAACGCCTTCCGAGCCTCTTTGGGGGTTAGGGTTGCGGTTTAGGGTTTCTTTTTTGATCTCCTTTCTACGCCTGCTCGATCGTCCCAAGCTGACATGCGGTTTAGGGTTTAGGGTTTAAGGTTTAGGGATTCGGGTCTTGAGGTCTACGGTTTCGGGCTTTGGGTTTAGGGTTTTGGGTTTCGAGATTTGGGTTTAAGCTTTGGGGTTGAAGGATTGGGGCTTAGGATTTTGGGCTTGGGTTGAGGGTTCGGCGAAGAGAAATCGAATCCCCGCCAACAAAACTCATGCAGAGACCCTCTAAAATCAGGTTTGTCGAGGGGTAGAAGTTGTTCGTGCTGCCGGATGTCATGCTGCTGAATCAACGAGTGCACCCTTCAATCACCCTCCATCCCCTTCTTTCTCCAAGCACCAAAACCCAAAGGCCTAAACCGAAGAACTATAGGAGCCTTAACGATTAGCATAGGGTGTTTTAAAAGGGGTGTCTATAAGGGTCATCATAAGGGATGGGTAAACCGAAGAAGCGAAGTGAAGAGAACAGAAGATCTTGCTGGGTGAGGTCTGCGCTGGGGCAGAGGTGGTGTAAGATAGGGGCCTTACGAAGAGGCCCCAAAGTAGTTCCTTTTTGGGAGTACCTTATAGGATTCTATAGACGAACCCCAAAAAGGAACTACTTTGGGGCCTTAGGGTAGTGATTAGAATAGGGTTTTGGGTTTTCTTTAAAGAGGTTACTAACTTTGGCCACAAAGTATCTGAATGAGGACTACTGTAAAACCAAAGTATATACCATTTAAGTACAGGACCCCTAGTCATGCCGATCGGAGACAACACCCCGAAACACCTCACAAGTAACACAAAGACCCTTGAGACTAGGGCTCTTTCCCTCGCAGCTGCCACATCACTCGCTCACCTTTGTGCCCTCGAAAAGCCATCAAGCCCTAAAGCGATCCTATCGAAGCCACCGTTTTATCACCCGAATCAGCAGGCAGAAATGCAAAGCCTTTCGAGCGCAGCAAACCCAAGATTTGCTTCACATCGCTGTCTCAACTCTAACCCTATCCCTCCAAGGATCCCATGGTTAGGGCTCCTAGACCCCTTAAGGACCCCATAATAAGGTCCCTGGAGGGATAGGGTAAACCCTAAACCGTTCGCCATTTCTGAAAAATGACCTGCCCAGACCTTCCAAAATCCCTTAATTAAGGAATATCCCTGAAGCTATAGTAGGATCCTTAATATGATTTAAGGTATATTCCTTAATTAAGGGATTTTGGAAGGTCTGGGTGCCTCGACGCTCGGACTGCTTGGGCGAGGGTTCCGCATCACTCCAGGTCATGAGGCGAACGGCTTCCTTTTGTCGGGCTTTGGGTTCCCTTAAGTGTACAATAAAGATCTTTAAGGATACTATAAGGGTCCGCATGAGGGATCTATAAGGACACCCTCAGAAGGTTTAGGGTCTAGGGGACCTATAAACACGCCTTCAGGTTTCAGGTTTTTGGCTTTAGCGCCTTTGAACTTTAGGGCGTCGACATTTTGGAATTTCCAAACATATCCTGTAGGTTTGTAGGGAGTCAGGCTTTAGGTACTGTCATGGGGGACTTTTTCCCAAGTCATCATAAGGAATTTTTAATATAGAAACCCTACAGTCTTTTATATATATATATATATATATATATATATATATATATATATATATATATATATATATATATATATATAGGTACTTTGGGCTCTTTGGGTTAGGGTCTACCTAGACCGCTACGTACCCACTATCCAGGACCGTAAGGGCTCTATAAAGGGGCACTTACGGGGTCCTAGTGCAGGAGCCTGAGAAGATGCTGGCATGTCCGGGGAACTTTTGTCGGTTTGGATTTAGGGTTCATTCAGGGTTCAGGGTTTAGGCTTCAGGGTTTAGGGTTGCTTTATGGGGTTGCAACTCTAGGGTCTTATCAGATCCTCACAGGAGGTTATAAGCTTTACTTGCCTACACCCCTACTTAGTATTGGAGGATCGGGGACTTAGAAAGCAAGGTTATAAGTACCTTAATTGGGGTTTTAAGTAAGTGCAAGTATAGTTGCCTTACTTATAACCGTAGTTACTAAGTCCCATGATCCTTTAAGTACATCATAAGTCTGTAAGGCAGCCTCGGCTGAAGGGTGAATTGGGTAGTTTCCGGTGTAGCTCAGGGTTTCCGGGTCAGGTTTAGGGTTTAGGTTTAGGGTGTCGGGTCTAGGGTTGAGGTTTAGCGTTGTACTTCGGGTTCGAAGGTCAGAGCATGGGGCAGGGCGGAGGGATCACTTCACCCGGAACCCGAACCCAAACAAGCCCCAAAACTAGCTCTCAACCCTCACCCCAATGCTTTCGGGTCCCTAATCGAGGGTCCTTAATATTAACAATTAGAGCAGCTCTTTGGGGGATATTCTGCTGCTGGGAAACCTAAGGGGATACTATTGGTAGCCGTTCATGCTTCTACACTGAGTAAACCTTCAACCTTCAAGCCCAAGCCACAAAACCTTAAACCCCAACACCTAAACACCAAACCCTAAACCCGAAAAACCTAAAGCCCACCAACCAGCCCCAAAACAGCCAGCTGATTCAAAGGCTCCCGAAGACGGTTCTTGGCGGCGCGAGACATGGACCACTCCTGGTCTTGTGCAAGACCCTCGAAGGAAGCCCCTAAAGCAGGTTGCAAGGGGATCCCAAAAAGGAAGCCCATCAGGAGTGCTTGAAGGAAGCCTATAATTGAAGGAGCCCCTTACAAAAACAGAAGGGACTGTCATGGGGCCTGGGTTTCTGAACAGCAATTCTACTAACAAACCCAACAAAACGCGAACAAGGAGCCCAAGGAAGCATTCAAGGCAGATTCCAAGGCCGAACCCGGCCTCTTCACATAGGGTCCTTATTATAATAAGGCTAGCTATTATATGGGGTTTCCGAAAATAGGGGACACGAAAATGGTACCCTAAGTAGCAGGATCCTGATTGTAAGGACACCAAAATAAATATGGATGTTACAGATATGCATACAAACATGCGTGAACCCATGCAGGCATAATCTAGATACCACTCTGAGAGGGTCCTAAGTACCTATATCGGGGATGCCTACCCAAACCATAGTACCAATCTGTAGAATCGTAGTAAATCCTCCGGACCCTGAGCAGCCTTCTTATCGACCATACCGACTACGGAAAAGGGGAGTTTGCAGTAGTTGCTTATGGACTTCTGAGTTGTCCTTTAAGCCCTTTGAATTATTTTATTTTTTACGGTTCTCTACAGAATAGTATATAGGGGAAATGAAAAAAGATCCCAAAGGACAACCCAGACTGTATCGTGCTTTATGGAGTCCGTTGTGCTTTTCTTGTGCGTCGTGTCGTGGTTTCCGGTGATGGTTCCTTGGCCTGCCGGGACCTACCCCAAGGCCCCAAAGTAGTTCCTGTTCGGGATTACCTTATAGGATTCCATATACGAACCCCCAAAAGGAACTAGTTTGGGACCTTAGGGTAGCACAACTGCAAGTCGTTGGTCATGAGCCTAAGACTCGAAACAACAGGTCAGTGTAGGAGGTTCCCCGTTGCTTGTCCTTGGTTGTCATAGTCGGAATCCCAACCCTTCAACCGGACCTGATTGCAGAAACCCTATACCGTGAAACCCTTGAAAACTCAACCCTACAAATAAATCTAGACTCCCTTCCCTTCCAGATTCCTTGCAATTGGATCCCTTAAAGATCCCTTGTAGATCCCATTCAGGACCCTCAAGCCTGTGAGCCCTCAAACCTCGGGCCAAGAAGCATCTGCCGCACGCACTTCTCCTCGAAAAGCTTCCAGGGAGAGGTGCCGCGCGTAGGCGTAGGCCTGGCTTGTCGGGTTTGGGGGTGCCATAAAACCCGACACCCCTGAACCCTAAATCCTGCAAGACTGCAAGCCCCCTAAGTAGGGATTCGGAATGAAGGTCTAGTATTTAAAGGCCTCATCATGCTTTCGGTCAGGGTTCTGAATGTTTTTGCTTTTGCTCGAGGGCTACGGCTTTAAACCGGGCGTGGGGCGCAGTATTTCGGAGCCAGGACTGAGGGCTCTGGTAAGAAGCAGGATCATATGGAACCAAGTAGTCCAGGAACCAGCAGTTTCGAGTTTTGGGCATCAGACGGAAGTGTAGAACAAGCACCTTCAGCAAAAGCATCGCCTTGCTCCGGCTTTCCACGACGAACTGCAGGACGCCGACCGTGACACCGTAGGGTAGCAACATACTTGAAGATTTCAAAGAACGGATGTAGTCTTGGATCCTTTTGGAAGCTTGATTCCCTGTAAACCCTAAACCCTAAACTCTGGGATCCTGGCTGCAACTTGAACACCGGCAATGTTTTTCTAGGCAAGCCCGGCCTCCGAGGGTCCAAAGTACTCCCCATTATTGGACTTTAGACTTTAGGGCCTTTTGACGTACCAAAACCCGTAAATGAGGACAACTTGGACTTTTAGGGGAACTTCACGCAACCCTATAAACCCTCAACCCTAAATCTTAAACTCTCAACACTGACGGCCTCGTGATGATAAGGAGCCATTGCTGGAACAGCCCGCAGACACGACCATCCCGGGGGTTCGTGAGTGCCTCGTTTTGCCATGCAGGCTTCAGGGTGTTAGGGCGATCAGGTTACTGTAAGCGTATCTTCTACTATAACTTAGTAAGGAGCCCCTAAAATAGTACTGGTAATTGTTTGTTTAGGCCCCTATATAGCATTGAGGTTGCAGGTTCGAGGTTTTCAAGGTTAAAGGGCTTCTGGGATTTAGGGCTGCGTGGCAGAGCCTTGGTGGGGATGTCTGTCGAGGGTTCGTTTTCTAGGCATCGAAGCAGAGCTGCACATCTCCTTTTATGGGAGTTTCCGAAAATTAGAGGTACCTTATTATTATTTTAGGGTCCTTCTAATAAGGATCCTACTATTTAGGGTGCCATACTAGGGTCCCCTAATTTCGGAAACTCCCATATGTTACAAGCATCCGTCGGCTCTTGAACACCGGAATGCCGAGCCCCGAACTGCTGAAGGCCGATTCACCGACATCAGAAACGGTGGGTTTTTGTGCTATGAAACCCAAGGGGGAACAACTAATACAATTTATCCAAGCGCCCTCTTTATGTAAACCCCTAGCAAGTCCTCAAATAAACATTAAGACTCTTAAGTATCGCAAGCCCTTCTGAGACCTTGCAAAGCCATCAGAAAACCCTCAACCCTCCAGCCCACAAGGAAACCCAAAACCCTAGAACCATCCCAGACCCTAAAAATCTTAACCCTAAAGCCCTCCCTGAACCCTAATCCCTAAACCCTGAAACCCTCCCCAATCCCTAAACCCCACCCTCAACCCTCAACCCTAGAGCCCCGAACGCTCAAAGCCATGAATGGCCCAGAGCTGAAATGGCTAGATACCTCCGGAGATCGCCATCAGCGCACTCTCAGAGACGACTAAAACTTCTTTCCACCTGCTTAGGGATCTTTCGAATGTGGGGTTATAAGGGTTTAGGGGTCAATCATTCATGGGACCAGGTTGACGTTTAGACCGCAGAACGCACCAATCCGAAAGCTGCTGAATAAAGACATGCCCAGGTCAATCTTGCAACCACAGCTAGCAGCAACCATGCGCACTTCCTGCTGAGACTTTCTATAAGAAACGTTGGACACGCCCCTGGCTTGGTTCTTCGTCACGACACAGAAACCTGAACCTAAACATCCAAAGTCCCCACGCATCTTAACAAAACGGCCCTTCATTTAAGGTAGAATCCAGAAAGTTGACACGTCATTATTCTCATTATCCTCATGCCCTTAAGGTACAAGATAGGGAACCCAACACCAGTCATCCCTAAACCCATTTGCCCAATTTCGGCGGGCTCCACTATATGTCCTGGAAAACACAGTACGGTCTTTATGAGCAGGAACCCACAAACTACACAAGGGTTGATGGTCAGGATCCCTAAGCCCTAAACTGAATCCTTAACCATTATGTAATTTTGTCAGAAAACCCAACCCGGCTGCACCTGGCTCCAAGCGCGGTGATCACAGCGTTTGGGACCACGGTCGGGGGCGCATCTAAGGCTGGCGAAGCGCCGAAGATGTAACCTCGTCTTACTGGGTTCTTGGGCAGGAATTTAATTTACGATTCCCAAGTCGGGATCTACAGTAAATACTGCTGTAGGTTCCTTCCTTATGGTACCTGAACTTAAACCCCTAAACAAGAATCTCGTCTTGAGGCTGGGCTTTTAAAGGGTTTCATTCGGTTTAACCGAGGGTTTCGGTAGCGCTTTAAGAGGTTTCTTACCCTGAGCATCCGCTATTGATTAGGATCAATCGGGGCTGAGCCGAATTGATTTCGAAGGAAATCAATTATAAAACTTGATTCTCGCTATGTTTCATATCAATAGGTTAAAATGAAATCTGGAAGCGTAAAATCAATATTTAAATCAATAGAAATTTACTCCAAAATCAATCTTCAAATCAATCTTTATGGGGGCCTTACAGTCCGGGCTGAGACCTTTTTTGCACAAGGAGCACCTGCAATCCTGCCACTCATGGGGTGAAACATGCAGGGTGAAACGTCTGCTAACCCTGTTTCTAGGGTCTTGAAGCTGCAGAGGGAAAGCAGCCCTGTTTCTGGGGTTGAGGAGAGGGCAAGCAGCCCTGTTTCTAGGGTCTTGAGGCTGGAGAGGGTTTAGGGCCCATGTTGTTAGGGTCTTCGTAAGGTTGCACCCTTTTTCGAGAGGCAAGGCAACCCTGTTTCCAGGATCTGGAAGCTTGCACCCTCTTTCGAGGGGCATGGCAACCCTGTTTCCAGGGTTGCCAAGCTTGCACCCTGTTTCGAGAGGCAAGGCTGCTACAGCCGCTCCCTGTGGCTAGAACTCATCGGCCATGCCATCTAGCTCCGGCACCACATCGTGTATGGATGGGCGGGTCATAAGCAAGTGCATAAGAATTCTATACTTGTGCATGCTTTTGACACTGAGCCGTGTGGAGCGAACCCCGGAAGCCGCAGACTTTGCCAGGCGACTGACTCGGCCCACAAAATCTTCCGAAGCGAAGCACCAATGAGCACGTGGGTTGAGAAAACGTGAGTTTTCTACCAGGTGTTGAAACGTATGGTGCTTCATTACAATCCTGAATCCAGGGTACCCTTTTTCAAGGGACCACTGGTTCAGGAAGCTGTAGCTGTCGAGAAAGCCTTTTGCGAGGCTTTCTGCCTTGCGAAACTCATTGTCTGCAAGGAACATGTCGGCCTCATCGAAGACTTCGACGAGGTCCGACATGCACTCCAAGGCGGACAGCATAGAGCATTGCACAGGCTCGGTCGTGTCGAGCAGCTTCCTAGCCACTGTTGCGAGTGGCTTCAGCAAGTGTTTGTTCTCGGCACCCTTACACTCCAAGAAAGGAGTGACAGCCCATGGCGTTTTTGGATTGGTGAACATACTCAATCTCAAATTGGTTACACGGGTTTCTACTCGCAGAGCCGTGTATTCCCTTTGAATTGCTGCCCACAAAAGCCCGAGCCTCTCGGCCGGCGTTTTTTTCTGCACGTGGCCGGGCTCGTCCCACCAACAGAAAAAATGTAACACCGAGCCCAACAGGTGGGCATATATGCCTTTCGTGAACATAATGTGGAGCCCGTCGCCTCTTACAAGGCGAGTGGTCACACCGTCCAGGGTGAAGAGAGGATGGGCAGACCTCGGGTGCCGTGCTGCCTGCTTCGAGGTGACACGAACGAAGTTTTGCTTGTCCTGCTCGATTTCTTTGACCCATTTGCCATGTCGTGCTGCTTCCTCTTTCAAGGAAGCATCACACTCCCAGCACGGGTAGTGGGACTGCCAGTGTGGCAGTCCCACTACATTGCTGAAAAAGTCGTGGTCCCCTTGCAGGGACCAAATGATGCCTTTGTGATGGCCAGGAGTGAGCGGTTGGCCTTTCAGTTTCTCGAACACCGAACCCTTTTTCAAGGGTTCGTTCTCAGGCCCTTTTTTGGGGTGGTACCCTTTGGCGAGGGCATCGAAGCTCCAGACTAGCCATTTCATGATTCCAGGCCAGGTGCTCGCTGAGGTCGCTATTTTAGGGAACATTGCCATGAGGAAGTGCTTCATCAGACTATCGGAGAAAAGACTCAGAAGACTTCCGAAAGACCACACCATAAGGCTGTCCCTGGTCTGGTACTCCACACCGTCCCCGTGAACGAACAGCGGGACGACCTTCCTCTTCCAGTCCCTGCCTTTGAGGGCAGGTACATTCTCCAGTCGGTCGTCCCCTGTTGCGAGGGCACTGTTCCAAAAAGCTTCGAGCTTGTCCAAGCCCAAAGACTCGAAGATTGCCGGGTACCCTGTTGCGAGGGTACTGAAGACCATGTGTGGCAACATGATTCCGGCATCTTCAGTCGAGTCCTTGTTTGTTTTAGGGTCCAAGACCGGGATGGGCACCTGCAGAGGCTCTGGCACACGGCTAGCACTGCAAAACCTTCTCGTCACGTCCCTGGCACAGTTGCCGGGAACTTGCCCGAAGTTGCCAGCCTTGGCCAAGGCTACAACTTCCTCGTGCTCCACCCCGTCCAGTGTGGCGAGGAGGGCCAACCAACACATGGTCGTGGCTGCTATGTTCCCATGAGCCCACAAGGACAGCAACCCTGTTGCGAGGGAGCTTTCTCCTCTTTCAACCCTTTCCTTTTGCTCGGCCGTGCCCCTTGCCAAGTCCAGGGCATGGCCTCTGAGCCTCTTGGCTGGCTGGCCTCGCTCACGGCCGGCCATGGCTCTAGCTTCGCTATGATTTCAAGCCAAAACGGCAGCGAAGAGGTTCTGCTGCCAAGCAAGTTCCTTGAGGTGAGGCTTGGGCCTTGGGGCACTGCGTAAGGTTATTGAGGGTTCGGCTTGGGCTTGGGGCTTCTGGGTTTAAGGACCTAGAACCCAAAACACTGCTCACAAGAACCCTTTCTTTTTGGCAGAGCTGCAGCAGTGCAGTCCGGTCTGTCGCCAGCCTGTTGGCAGGCTCGGTCTACAAGCCGAAGCTGTGACACGAAAAAAAACTTTGTCGAGGACGGTTGTGCTCTGTTTCGAGAGCAACGGCTGTCCTGCTCTGTTTCGAGAGCAAAGGAGTGCTGTGCTCTGTTTCGAGAGCACTGGCAGTGGTCTTACACCCTGTTTCTAGGGATGCCACTGTGCCCGAGCTGATTACTTCAGCTTCGAGGACTTGCTGGGTGTTTTGGCAGCCATCGCCAGGAGTTCCTTCCCCAGGTCTTTCGCCTGGTTCGCCGTGGCCGCCGCCTGCTGAAGGAGGCTCACCACCACCTCCTTCTTGCAGGCTCTCTTCGAGGACACCACCCCCTTCGTCTTCTGCAGCAGCCCGTCCAGGTCTGCCAAAGCTTTTTTGGCATCCTTCTGCGAGGCGGCACTGCAGTAGGACGAAGCCTTGGCCTTTGCCAAGGCCTCTTCGAGGTTGTTGTATGTGCACGACAGCAGGTCCCTTGCCTTCTTGGCCTTGCCCAAGTAAGCTTGCACGTCGTCGTCCTTCTCCTCCGCTGTCGAGCCGTCCTGCAGGGCGAGCTGCCCTTCCTCCTGCTGCTGGCCTTTGCCTTTCCTGCCGCCTTTTCCTTTGGCTTTTCCACCCTTTGTCAAGGCCAGAGCCTTGCCTTTCCCTTTGCCCTCTGTGAGGCCCAAAAGCTTCTCCACGTCCAAGGCGAAAAAGTCCTCCAGGCCTTCTTCCTGCTCGTCGTCGTCTTCGAGGTGGAACTCTTGGCCACGGGACCAGTTCCGAGACCTCCTTCCAGAGGTCTCCTTGACGAAGTCGTGGTTGTCACGGTATTCCCACACCCCCCACGTGGTTGGGCATTCCCGGTACTGCACTCTGCCCGACTGGCAGTGGGCTTCAAGCTCGGCCTCTGTCCACTTGCTCAGGGCTTCTTTCTCCGACAACCACCTGTCAACCTTTCTCAAGGTCGTCGCCTCCTCCCTGTTTTCTGAGAAGTTGGCGAACTGTGGCACCTTGTCTCGAAGGAACCACAGTGTCGCAGCAGCACCTTTGTCTTTCTTCCCCAGCTTGTCCTGCTTCTCTTTGGCCTCGGGGTTCCTGTTCAAGTGGGTGTTGTGCTGGCTCCACAACTTGCTCTTGTCCAGCTTGCTGAGGCCCTGCTGGACCTTCGACACCGCCTCCTCTGCGGTGTCGGCTCCTTTTGCAAGGTCCTGAACCTTCTCTGCCAAACTTTTCTCCTTTCCCAGCTTCTTCAAGTTGTGCTTCGTCGGCTTGAGCACCCCTTTCAGGGGGCCCTTCGCCTTGGCCTTCGCAAGAGCCCCTTTCAGGGCCCTTGAAGCAAAAGACTTCGCTTTGGCCGTCGCTTTGGCCTTCGCTTTGGCCTTGGCCACACACTTGGCCTTGGCCTTCACTTTCTGAAGCTTGCTCGTCGGGAAGCTTCCTTTTTTCCCCATTCTGGGGTCTTCGGACAAACCCACTCCTCAGGAGTGGGTTTTCTGCGAAAAAAACTAAGCTTGAAGCTTCTTTCTTTGAGCCACATGGCGGCCCGTTTCGGCTTCTGGTCCCGGAGTTAAAAAAAAAAACATTAGAGGGTTTTGTGATGGGGTGTAGGGGCTTAGGGGGGTAGGGCTTTGGGGGTTTGGCTTTTGAAGGTTTCAAAGGTTTGGGGTGTTGGGTGTTCTAGGTTTCCGTGGCTTTAGGTTTCAAGCCTTTAAGGCTTTGAGGGTTTAAATAATTATTCTTCTAGGGTTTTGAGGGGATTGGGGATTTTAGGTTTCAAGGGCTTTGGGGGTTTGGCTTTTTAAGGTTTCGAAGGTTTGGGGTTTTGGGTGTTCTAGGTTTCCGTGGCTTTAGGTTTGAAGCCTTTAAGGCTTTGAGGGTTTAAATAATTATTATTCTAGGGTTTTGAGGGGATTGGGGATTTTTGGTTTCAAGGGCTTTGGGGGTTTGGGGGTTCTAGGCTTCAGGGTTGTTTAAGGTTTTGGGCGGTTTAAGGGTTTTCGAGGTTTCGGGTTTTCGGGCTTTGATGGTTTGTGGTTTTGTGAGTGTTGCTGTCATTTGGGGTTTGTTGTGCCCTCTTTCGAGGGCTTGGGATTTCTGTTTATATATATATATACACACAAAATACTTCAATCGTACATACCTATAAGTCTATGGAAACTAGATGGAATTTCAGTGTATGTATGTATGTATATATATATATATATGTAGCTACATATATATATATATATATATATATATAGCTAAATCATTCCTTTTCAAACGTTAGTAATCGTTTCAATCATTGCAATGCAAAATCTAATCATAGTTTCAAAAGTGATTCAATGTATACAATCGTAAACATATGGTATTTCACGTATAATATACAATATATCATATCTAAAAAATTCTGAAACAATCCATCAAATATATATATATATATATATGTATGTTAAAATTTCTAAGTAAATAGAAAAGTACATCCAGAAACAAACATATACAAACATAAGTGCAGTAAGCACCCATAAATAAAAAAAAGATAAATTACATGCTTGAAACATACATCACACCCTCCCCACCCCGTCCCAAAACCCAAAAAAGCGCCTAATTAACCATTCCCTTCACCTCTCAATCCACCCACCTCTTCCCACCCAGCCCCACGGCAGCACCACCAAAAAAAGCGCTTACATTGGCCAGCCCCAAAGACCCATCCCCTGCCATCCACCAAACATTATTTTCTCCATAAACAATTGGTGTTCGCCCGGCACCTTGAAAAAGGTGCCGGGTTTGATTAATCTGATCAGATTCTGATCAAATCTGATCAAATCTGATCAATCCTGATCAAATTCTGATCAAACAGTGGTTTGATCAGAATTTGATCAGATTTGATCAGATTTGATCAGATTTGATCAGATTTGATCAGATTCCACAGTTCCTGCCACCAGCCTCCCCCACCCGCCCCCCAACCCGCACCACCTAGCTTCCCGCCCTTCCCACCAACCCAACTTCCCCCCTTCCACCCACCAACCACAGTGGCAACCACCACCACCACCACCGTCCCCCCCTCCCCTTTCCCACACACTCTAAAGTTTCCAGCCCTTTGCCAAGGGCTTCAAACTTTTGTTGTGTGTCTTAGGGCTGGGGCCTAGGGTTATACAGGCTAGGCTTTTTGGGGCTAGAGGGTCTAGGGGGTTGTAGGGTTCTAAGGTTTAGGGTTTTCGTGTCTAAAACCCTGAACGGTTACAACCTCTGAAACACTAAACCCTTAACCCCTAAAACTCTAAATCACTAAGCTTTGAAACTTAAAACCTTAACCCCTAAAACCCTGAACCCTAAACCTCAAAACCCTTAAGAACCCCTAAAACCCGCAAAACCCTTCACCCCTAACACCTTTTACCAGAACCCTTAACCCCCAAGCCTTAAACCTTGAACCCCTAAAACCCTATCCCTTAAAAATCTGAACCGGTAACCACCAGAAACCCAAAAACACAGCAACCCCTAACCCCAGAAACCGTAACCGCCAGCCCCTGAACCCTAGGGTTTAGGGGTTAGGGTTTCGTGGGGTTTAGGGTTCAAGGGTCTAGGCAAAAGGGTTTGGTGGGGCTTAGGGTTTACAACCTAAACCCTTAAACCCCAAAGCAAACCCTAAGGTCAAGGGTTTAGGGTTTGGTGGGGTTTAGGGTTCAAGGGTTTAGGCAAAAAGGTTTGGTGGGGCTTAGGGTTTGAAGCCGAAACCCTTAAACCCTTAAGCAAACCCTAAGGTTAAGGGTTTGGGGTTTGGTGGGGTTTAGGGTTTAAGGGTTTAGGCGAAGTGGTTTGGTGGGGCTTAGGGTTTGAAGCCTAGACCCTCAAACCCTATAAAGCAAACCCTATAAGGTTAAGGGTTTAGGGTTTAAGGGTTTAAGCGAAAGGTTTTGGTGGGGCTTAGGGTTTGAAGCCGAAACCCTTAAACCCTAAAGCAAACCCCAAACCCCAGGGCCCAGCTGTTTTCGCTCGGATGGACAACGAGCTGTGTGAAGGGTGAGACGGGCCTGGACGTCGGGTTTCCACAATTATGCTACTATATATATATATATATATATATAGTGTCTACTATATATATATATATTATATATAGTTTAAATTTATAGTATATATTAGCATTACAACATATTAGAAGCTCTTAGCTTCTAACCCTAGAGGCCCGGGTCTAAAGCCTAAGCTTAAGCCTTTAGGGTTATGGGGTTCTATATTGTGGAAACCCGAAAAAACACTGCAGCACCCTATTTCTAGGGGCTGCAGTGTGAGGCTAGGTTGCAGCACCCTATTTCTAGGGGCTGCTTTGCGACTGTAGCACCCTATTTCTAGGGGCTACTGTGCTCTTGGCACGGACCCTTTTTCAAGGGCCCAAGGCCCTATTTCTAGGGCCTGCTGCCTTGCGAGGCGGTTACAAGTCTCTGCAGTCTATCATCTGACACAGAATTGCTTCCGTGGCCACACAGAGGTCTCGGAACACTCGCACACCGGGCTTCTTGGCCAGGTCCTGGTGCCGCTCTCTTTTCGTGGTGGTCGCGAACACCTTCAACCCTTTTTCAAGGGCTTCCTGCAGGATCACTGGATTGTCGTCCAGGATCAAAGAGCAGCCAAGACTGGTTGCCAGGGCGACTTTCCCGTTTGGCCCGCCCCTTTCAGGGCAGGTCCAAACCCCAGTCACCTGGTCCCGGATATTGGCTGCCTCCAGCATCCTGTACATCTCCTGCACTCTCGCCTCGTTGTGAGTCGGAGTGACGAAGGAGATTATAAAGACTTCCCAGCCCGCTTGCTTGAGTGCTCGCACGGAAGCACTCCACATCGGCCGGATCTCGTTCTCCTTCCCCAGCTGCAGGACTTGGTGCCAGTCCAAGCACAGCTTGGCCGCCTGGAGCACCTCATCAGCCCTATTTCTAGGGCCGGGAGCTGTGTCCGGCTCCGGCTCCTTGGCTGCTGGCACACCTTCGGCAGCAACAGCCTTGCCCTTGCCCTGAACTGCCTTGCCGACAGATCCCTTGGGCTGCTGCTTGTTCCCCTTTTTCAAGGGCTTCGGCTGCTGCTCCTCTTTCGAGGGCTGCTCGCTAGAGTTCCCCTTTTTCAAGGGCTTCGGCTGCTGCTCCTCTTTCGAGGGCTGCTCGCTAGAGTTCGAGCTCTTCGCACCCACTATCTCGATGCCTTCAGGTGGCACCGGGTCCAGCCGTGGTGGTGTGCGGGAGCGGCTGGCCTCGGAGGAAGTGCTGGTGGCTCGGTGCCGCCTTCCTCGCCGGGCTTCCCTCAAAACTACCGGCTCGGGCCTCGCTTCCATCAGCTCGTCCTCAGTCTCCTCAGCCCTGTTTCTAGGGCTTGCCTTGTAAGGCTCTTGAGAGCCCCACTGTTTCGAGTAGGGCTCCCACTCCTTTCCCCAGCTTGACCCCCACTCTCTGGTCCAAGGCTCTGCCCAGCCATGTAGCTTGCTGGCTCCTGCGGCTTGTCACCCGACCACCACCTGGAGTCCTCGCCGTCGTCGTGGTCTTTTTCCCACCACTTGGCCTCCTCGACTCTGTTTCGAGAGTCGCGGTGCTGGTGCCAGACCCGCCAGTCTTCTTCCCACTGGTTCCACTGCTCAGGGGTCCACCACTGCCCGACCCTATTTCTAGGGTCGAGCTTCTCCTCCTCCCTTTCAGCTGCAGCCTCCTCCCTTTCAGCTGCAGCTGCTTGAGAGTACTGCAGACCTCCTTGGTCCGACCCTGGGCCGAACCTTGCAAGGCGGTCTGCCTTCCTCTTGTTCGAGCTAGTCCCGGTACCTATAGGCTTCCCTTGCCTATTCTTGACTCCCGGGACTGCCCTTGAGGCGGGCATCCTGCTCAGGGTGCCCCACCTCTTGCTCGCTGGCGAGCTCTTAAGCCCAACGGCAGCGGACACACCGGAGTTTTCTCTTGGGCTTGGGCTTCAGGGTGTCTAGGGGTACCTCGAACCTTTAGGCTTTTGGGGTCTCCAGGCTTCTACTTTTAAAAGCTTTGTTGGGCCTCTAGGCTACCTTACCCTGGGGGTGGCTAGGCTGAAAGGTTTTGGTATTGGTTCTTTAAGGGATATATTTTGGGAAGCCTGTTACCGGAAGCCCTTTTTCAAGGGCTCCAGGTGACTAGGGCATTAAATTATTGCTGGAGGCCCTTTTTCAAGGGCTCCAAGTGAATCGGGGCTTAAGTTTATATACCTATATATATATATCTATATATATATATAGCTGCGACACTATAAAATTTACGAGCTTACCGGCCGGGGTTTAAAGCTTCAAGGGAAACCCCAAACTCTAAAAGGCTTCACCCTAAGACCCCAGACCCCACACATGTTTGTGTGTGTGTGTGTGTGTGTGTGTGTGTGCGATTTTTCTGCCGCCCTGCCCCCCCCCCCACCCAAATTTGTCCTTTCCTCTCGTTTAGCACCGTTTAAAGAAAGTATAATAAAAACAGATTCCAGAACACTCTTCTAAATTAGAAAATAAGGAAGAAATATAAATATATATATATATATATAATATGGAATATATATATATATATATATATATATATATATATATTCCATAATAAGTATTTCCATCCCCGAACCCTTGTTTTTTAGCTCCCGGTGGCCTGAACGGTAAAGTCAGGGTGAGACGTGGCCAGCAGGGCCTCTTGCAAAAAAGCTACTTCTGCCCACCCTGTTTCCAGGGCGGGCAGCTGCACAGTCGACCCTGTTTCGAGGGTTCAAGACCCTCTCTCAAGGGCAGAGCTTCTTGCAGACCCCCTCTCAGGGGTATTTTTTGCAAAGGCTGGTCCTCATTGCCTGGGCCTGGTCCTTCGTCATTTTCGGATCCTTTTCTAAGGCTTTCTTGATGATGTCGATGACCTTCTCGTACTGGCTTGTCCATCTTTCCGGCACCTCCGTGATCAGGAGTCGCTTGCCAGCCGGCCCCAAGGTACCAGTCAGGTAGCACCGGGCCGGCTTGCTGGCCTTGGTCTTCCTGACTGCTTTCCAGCCGCCCACGTGGCCGGGAATGGGCTGAGAGGCAGCCGGCTTTTTCAAGGGCTGCTCTTTCGGCTCTTGGCCCTTTCCCCGACCTTTCTTTGCCTTGCCTTTGCCCCTTCCTCGTCCCCTTCCTCTGCCCCTGCCTTTGCCTTTTGCAGGCTTGCTGCCTCCAGCAGCAGCACCCGTCCCACCAAGGCCCATTGCCTCTTTCAAGGCATCAGCAGCCTCCTCTTCTGGCTCCTCTTGGCCTACCATTAAGCTCTGCCCAGCTCTTCTCTTCAAGAAAGACACCGAGCAGGGAGCTCGTCCCTTTGGCAAAGCTTCGTCTGCACTCTCGGGACTGCTTGCCTGGCTTTCCCCAAACATTTTCGGGAAACCGTCCGAGTCCAGGGAAGGCTTGGGCCGCAGCTGCCTGCCTTCTTTCGAAGGCGGCTTCCTGTCTTCCAAGGCCAGCCTGGGTCCCGTTTCGGGGACCTCCTTGTCCTGGAACAGGTCCAGAAGCTCTTTCAGCTTCCGATATTCGAAAGCCGTGAGCTTGCTGGCTGCATTGCTCTTTCCCTCAACCTCTGCCCTCGCCCATTTTCGTGTGTGGTTCAGCAAGCAGCCGAGTCGCTCCCCTTTCAGGTTGCTCCACACCGACCCGTTGAAAGAAGAAGTGTTCACGGTCGGGTCATCTCTCATGAGCTTCAGCAGGGCCTGCCTCATCGGCTGGGTGTGGACCTCACCGGTCGGTTCGGCCCTCAGGAGGTCCCTGAGCAGGTCCAGGTTGCGAACCAGACCCTTTGGGTCCACTGCACCAGACCGACTGATTAGCTCGTAGGGTCCCAGGTCCTTGATGAGGTCCTTGTGGTCCCCCAGCACTTTCAACAGCACACCTTCGTCTGTGAAAGGCTTCGGGGTGTGCCTGGCCCCTCC
The DNA here is from genome assembly GCA_905221615.1 of Symbiodinium sp. CCMP2592. Lineage (NCBI taxonomy): Eukaryota > Dinophyceae > Suessiales > Symbiodiniaceae > Symbiodinium > Symbiodinium sp. CCMP2592. Next base: position 865,918 of record CAJNDT010000968.1, on the reverse strand, counting down.
TCGCCCCTTGGCGGCCATGCTTTCCACCCTGTTTCCAGGGCAGAAAGCTTTCCCTTCCCAGGATGCAAAAAACGGTCCTTAAGTTTTCGCTCTCCACCCTGTTTCTAGGGCAGAAACAAACTTGCCGTCCACTCCTTCGGAGCTCCAGCAGCCTACACCAGCTGCTCCCACCTCGCTGCAGGGAGCAGCACACTTGAGCCAAAGTTGCAGGCCGCCGGCAGTGCACATGCACTCATGTTTTCGGGCTACGTATGTTTGAAATCGATCCCTGTTTCGAGGGATCAGGGAGCAAGAAAAAATCAATACCAGAATCAATCGGAAGTATCAGTAAAATCAATAGAAATAAATATGCCAAAATATATACTTCAACAGAGAAAAAATCAATATCAATATAATTGATATAATCAATATAGGCCATCAAAATCAATATCAATGGAAATTTATCCAAAAATATTGATTCTAATCAATAGCGGATGCTCAGGGTATGGTTTATTGTAGCGGCTTGTGATACGGGCTTGAGAATACAGCTGGCCTTGGCCTTGTGTTTCCTTATGGTTAATTACAAACTATGGTTTCTATGGTTTGATCAGGGATTTTGGGGTTCTATGGGGTTCAATCTGCGTAGAGAGCTGTTTGGAAGTTTAGCGCCTTAGGGCTTTGATCTAGAACCCGATTGAACACATCAAGGTCCCTACACCCTGCGCCACTAAATAAACTTTGATTGCCTCTTCTTGTTTATATGTATTTACTCATTCCATAGATCTACCTATCTATCCGCTAACTATCTCTCTCTCTACAAACATGTGTTTATATGTGATTATATATGTAAATATGTAAAATGTGCAAGCCCGCATCCATGGTCTTTACCGAGGAGCCGAAATCCACTCGGAAGAGCATGCCATCAGCTCGGAGCATGATGTTGTCGTCATGGCTGTCCTTTTGGTGTATGGGTTTCTGCTTCTCAGGGAGGATCTGCAGGCACCCAGGAAAAATGGCTCTCTTGTTGGTATTGGGTTGTCACTGGGTGGTGTGTATCAGGAGCCTAAAACCACAAAAAGGGAAGAATGGGCAATGGTGACTCAAGGTTTTGAGCCAGGGGTCTTGGTTTTTGGGTGTAGGATTCTTTAGGGTTTAGGGATAGGGATCGGATAGGGGTCAGGGTTCTGAGGTGTAGGGCTTAAAGATTGGGGTTTTGGGTTTAGAATTTCACTGGTTGGAGAACTGGGGCACTTCAGATTTTGGGGCTCAGGGGCTTTGTTCAGGTCGGATGTATGGGCTCAATGCTTTCGAGACGAGGCGGCATTGACTGGAACAAAAACTCCTTGCTTACCGACAAATAAGCTGAATCGAATCACCTTCGGCCTTACATTCTTTTGGGTGGGCCTCGTGATCCCCTGTAACGGTTTGGGCATGGACATGGGGGTGAACAAGATAGTGCCTCCTTGTAAATCCTCAATGAAAGGGTCCTCCATATAAAACCCTTTCGAAAAAGACCCCTCAGACGCAGAATCAGAAGCCGCCACCTTTGAACAGTAGAGCCGCTCGAAGGCCTACCGCATAGCCCGCCACCAAATAAGCCACAGTCGAGGCCGCCAGTCGATCGAGCAACTTGGCATCATGCTTCCTTGCTTGTCGGGAATGAAGGTCCCGGTTCCTTGAGTTGTTTTGGGGTTTACAGTCTCAAGGTTATAGTCTTAGGATCTTACGGCTTAGGGTTTGAGAGGTAGGGCGTTAGGGCTCGGGGTTTCGAGGTGAGGGGTTGAGGGTTTGGCATCAAGGCTTTAGACCTCGAGCTGTTTACGGCAGAGCCCTGAGACCTATCCTAAAACCCGAGGCACTTGGCAGAACTCGAACTTCCTGGCTAAGCGAGTTTTCTGTCAAGCGGTGTAATTATACCTATATATATATATATATATGTATGTATGTATATACATACATATATATATATATAGAGAGAGAGAGAGAGGAGAGACAGAGAGCGTTTAAGAAGTATCCGGAAACCAAAGTTACTCAGGAGCCCTAGCAATGTAGGTATCATCTTCACGATGAGGCATAACCTAAAGCCTCTCGCCTAAGCCCTGAACCCAAAACCCAAAACCGCGAACCCGTAAATTTTAAACTCTGAGCCCTGAACCCAAAATCCTATAAACAGAAAAAGCCCTAAATTCAAGGCCCTGAACCTCAAATTCTGAGCCCTGAACCCAGAATCCTATAACCAGACCTGGTGCTCGAAGCCCGGCAGTCTGTCCACCTTCCACTTGAGACCTTCCTCAACCCTGAAAGCTGGAATCTCCAGCTCGAGAATCCGAAGAAGACTTAATCTGGACTTTGAAGTGAGCAGGGGGAAAAAGTATAGACTTCTATTTCATAATGGCTCCTTTCAGGAACAGGTACCCAAAAAAAGTATGCAAGTATGGTACTCCAAACCCATGTAACTGAAGACCGTCAGCCCAAAGCCCCAAAGCCCAAAACACCCTAAACCCTAAATGCCCAAGCCCTGAAACCATAGACCCTTGCCCCCAGTACCCGGAACCCCTAATAGAGGAGTCTGAGTAGGTTAACATATGTTAGAACAAGGTTTCGGGAGATAGGATATTCGTAGTAGGAATCATTCTGGTCAGTAACCAAGCTTTGTTGAATACCAACTCATTCAGGTTTTGTAGGCTTGGGTCGCTTAGGTCCTGGATTCTTAAATCTCCAAACCGTGGCAACAATCATCAATACTCTTCCAGAGGTTGCCTACTCTATTTCCAGTAGACTAGACCTCAAAGCCTTACTCAAGCTGCCAAGGCCCCTTAGAGCAAGCCCCGAAATCCCAAAGCAACTCCCTCAGCTCCATTGCAGGGCGAAGCGTCAGAGCGTGAAGCACGCGCAGTGGGCGCTCTGAAGGATAGCACTGGGCCAGCTCCCTCATGTTGCGGCTGTCGGGTATGACCTGCAAAAACTTCTGGAGCTTCTATAGGATTTTATCGGGTGCCTCTATAGATATTTACAGCCTCTGACAACCTTTTGCAAGCACCCCATACACAAAAAACGACCAACCTATAGCAACCTGAGACACCCTACACAAATCTACAAGAGCTGTATTTTTCGGAGTTGCTGTAAGGGTTCCTTCGTCGGTGTTGACGGTTTACAGAGTGTGGAGCTCGCAGGGCTGGTCGAGGGTCAGGACTCTTTGAAGAACAAAGGTAATGAAGGTCGCCATAGTCTTGGTAGTAATACTAACACAATGTGCATCGTTAAAAGTATGGTAATACCGGTAATCATAGTCACACCGAGCAATAATACTGATAAGCACTTTGTTTATTGTAGTTGTAGTAGTAGTAGTAGTAGTAGTAGTAGTAGTAGTAGTAGTAGTAGTAGTAGTAGTAGTAGTAGTAGTAGTAGTATTAAAACGATGATAACAATGACAGTAATGATCCTTGTCATGGTCAGGGGTCTCAATACATCGCAAGGGGGTTTGGGGAGTGCACTAGACTGAATAATCTCGAAGAGGGCTTCTGGGAATGTTTTACATTAGACTATCACTATCAGAAGGCGCCTGAAGCCTTTTTTCCGAAGGAGTGCGGTTGTCGACTCGGCGCATCCTTCAACTTCGGAATCGACTGCTCCCGCCCTCCATGAGCAATGGGCGGTTTTGGACGTGTCATTTCACCCCAGGCTCCCGAGTGAAGTACGTCTTCTCAAGCATCATGCCCAAGGCCCCGTCAGGTATCAGCCACAGATACTTGCCAAACCTGTCCGAGCCGTCGTGGAGACCCATCGCAACACTTTTGAACCTCTGAATCAACATGTCTCCCTGTGGACACACCAGGGCGCCCTAAGGAATTGCTGTAATGATTATTGAGGCTTCTCTGTCATTCTGAACTTCGAAATCCAAAAATGCATCAGATCCATGATGGTAATGTCGCCTTCAGGTGTAGGGTTTAGGGCTTAGGGACACAATAGGTGTTTCTAATGTGGGGGCCCTCTTGATCAGAATAGGGATCATGTGGTATTGTCATTAGGACGATAGATCGATACTGATCTCTACACTATGTCGGGACAGCTCAGCCAGGATGTAGCGGATCTGAAACCCAGTGTGCAGTTGGATAGTGGATAGATCGTGGCCGTCTTTGGTACACTTTCCCATGTGTCAGGGGAGGAGTATCTCAAGCATCAGCCTCTCAGAAACCCCTTTGGCCTCAAAGTGGCAGAACTCGAAGCACCAGTAACACCCTTCACCCTACGAAAACCGTCAACAACGAGAAGATCTTCAAGAGCCACCGCCCATTAGCTAGGAAAAGCCCTCCGCTAGGCTCGTGGTTTAGGGTTTTGGGCTCTTAGGGCCTTCGGAATTTAGGGAAAGAGTAGTTCCGAACCTCGCAGATCCTAAACCCCGAGAATCGATACCCCAACCCCAACGAAAGCACAATTCAAATTCCCAAAAGCCGTCAAGACTCCAAAACTAGGACTCAAACCCCACAGCAGATCAACCCGCACTCTGCCGCAAGCCTTCTCAAACCATGAACTTCACTTATGGCTGACTGTTCTATAGCGACCTAATTATTACCAATACTATTGTGGGGGCTCCTTATTGTAATTACAGTAAAATGGGGTCCGAAACCCTAGTCTAATTGATGAGGCCTCCATAGTACATCCTAAACCTGGTAAAGCCTAGCATTACAAAAAACAACAATCCGAAACCCAATATTTCAACCCTAATCACTCAAGCCCCACATAGAACCCTGCTAAAGCCCAAATAGAACAACACCAGGGTCTTAACCCTGGCCGGTAAATCCCAAATAGAATTCTAAACCCACACCCCGAAATACTTCCTGAGCCCCATAAGCATGCATAACCCCCGCCTACCCTTCGTTGCCCAAGCCCTAAACCACCCAAAGGGTCCTATGTACCGATATAGTAGAACGTAGGGTTTCCATATTAGGAATTACTATTATGACTCAGGGAAGTATCCCCCATACCAATACATAGGACCCTTTGGGCCAGAAACCCCAAACCCTAAACCCTCAACCCTAAACCCCCTTCATTGCCCAAGCCCTGAACCAGAAACCCCTATCTCGAAATCCTCCAGCCTCAAACCCTATTAGCCGTTACAAAGTCCTTACAGGACCCTTCAAGAAGTCCTGGTACACCAAAAAGCGCTTGCTTGTCCAGTATCCCGGGAAAGCAAAGGCCAAGCTATGAGCATCTGTAGGGGTCGTAGTACGCGGACAAAGGTTGAAATAAAAGACAGAAGGTTGGAACATCACCATACTTACTCATGCCCATTGGGTCAAGTGTAGGAAATCCAAGCACGAATCATCCTAAATCCATGTTCCAACTTTCCCGTGTTTACTCTAACAGTTCCCTACTCTTCGACTACGACAGTGGCCAGGACCACGCCTCAACGAGACCAAACTTCCCGGAGAGAGAGCAGATGTCATAGGTCCTGAGCATGCTCTACTGGCGTGGATATCTGTTGATGATATAAATCCTGCATGACCTTAAGGACCCGAAACTATGGAAATTATGGTATATTCCTTATTATGGATAATGCAGGATTTATATCATCAACCGTATTTAGAATAGGGCTCCTTGATGGGTTCCTGTACGGGTTCCTCTGAGGGTCGTACTGTACCTGGCAGCTTCTAACCTTTCAATGTAATGGGCAACCAACCCCTCTAATTCCAGGCATAGCTGCACAACCATTATGCCCAAGGTGATTGGGGAGGCTGGTACATGCGCCTTACACCCCATTCCCTCTCCCGAAACACATGGGTGGTGGTCAAAATGAGGGTCCCTTTTTGGGTCCCTGTTATAGTACGGCACCTTATATTTAGGGTGCCCAACCACCCATGTATAGTGTTTCATTGGAGGATGGAGCTGCTCGGGCAACATGCGGAGCGTAACAGTGTTAAAAAGGGCCTAGGTTTTGGGGAGGTATCTGAGTATAGCTATGACAAGGAAGAAGGAACCCTAAGGTACTAGGTACGAATTATGCAGCTCCTAGATAAGGCCGAGAATCACAGTTTGAACGAGCTCTTCGCACACGCGCACTTCGCACTGCTGCCAGAGCTGGTTCATGCGCCTGCATCTGGACATTCCAAGGTTTAGGGAGGTTTAGGAAGCGGCCAGAGAGCTTGAAGAAAGTCTGTCGGGGCTGATACGACTGGCGAATTCAACGTATCAGTAAGTCAAAAGTGTGGAAATTACCGAACTTACCCATGTACCCGAGAGGGTCCATGTATACTACTATTGTGGAGCCAAGTCCCTAAAACCATCATAAGGATAAGGACCCTCTGTGCAAGTGTAAGCTGGAGAACAAGGCACCTCAGGTCCCAGCCCGGCTTGGGGGCTCTGTTAGTCAAACTAGTGCTTTGGGGCGTGACATCATATGGGTGGTCGTCAAAATTATGGTCCCCTTTTGGATCCCTGTTATACTACGGCACCTATTATTTAGGGTACCCAAAAAGGGATCCAGATTTTGACAACGACCCAATGTGCAAGTACATACGAAGGGATACGGCACTAACTACTTCTTCGGACCCGTCGTTTTGTTTTCGTCGTCCTAGAGCATTTAGGGTTGTGCATTCTCCTTAACCCATCATGAAATTCCACACTCTGACTCTAACTGAAGCCCCCAAAACCCGAAATCAGGGTTTGGGAAGTAGTATATTAGGTTTAGGGCTTAGGGTTTAGGGATGACGATTCCGGGCTTCGGGGTGAGTTTAGGGTTGAGGGTCGAGGCACCCCGAACAACCCTCCTGGGGAACCCACCGCTGTGTAGGTTTCATCTGGGTCAGGGGGAGAAAAGACCACCCGATAAAGCCCCCGTAGTTTTTCAACGTCAGGGCTTGAGTGCTGACAGCACTCCCCGTTCGTAGGGCTAAGTGGGGCCACTTCCCTCGCAAAACGTTTGCGAAGCCCTCAAAGCCTAGAAAACCCTTCAAAGACCAAGTTCTTTTATGTCCTGCAAAACCCTAGAGCACAAACGCCTCAGGATCGACATGACGGCCGCTTCCTGCTGCACATCCGCAGCCTTGAGAATGACCTGGCTAGGTCTGAGGGTTTGGGCTTGGAGGCTTAAAACATGAGAGTACAGAGGTGAAGAGGTCCGGGTTTGGGCACTTTGGAAAGGAGGAAGAGTCTAATTCCCGAATACCTCCAATTAAACCCCATAAACCCTCAACCCCTTCCCCAAATACCCTAACCGCCATAAACCCGAAAGCCAAAAACCAAAGCAGGCGACAGAAGCCGAGGAGGGAAGTAGCCGCAAAAGCCGCGCTCGGGAGGCGGAGCGGAAATCTTTCCTTGATCCAGGCTTTAGGGCTTTCAGGGTTTAGGGTATATGTAGATTTGAGCGTTTAGGGTGTATATAGGGCTTAGGGTTTAAATGGGGTTTAGGCAGGGTTTAGAGTTTAGGGGCTTGGGGGCTTAAGGGGCTCTGGGGGTTTAGGGACTTCAGCACTTCGGAGCTCTTCCTTAAACTACCAAACCCTACTTTTTTGTAGGTTCTTATTATAAACCCTAATATGGGATGCATAGGGACCCTACAAAAAAGTAGGTTTTGGTAGGTTAAGGTTGGTTTAGGTGCTTAGGGGCTTAGGCACCTCAGGTCTTTGGGTTTAGGGTCTACCTATAGTCTCCATTGTAGTTCCTTTTTTGGGTTAACCAGTTTTATGGTTAGGACCCTATAATGGAGATTTATTTGGTTAACCAAAAAAAGGAACTACAATGGAGGCTATAGGTAGTGGTTTAGTAATTTTGGGGGCGTTTAGGGTTGAGGGCTTGGAGTCGGAGGACAAAAACTCCGTGGATTTAGAGTCCAGGGGCTTTGGGCTAAAGCAAAAGCCAGAAAGTTGGAATATGATCCTAACCCGTTTATGGTAAATTATAAGGTATCCTACCCTGAAACCATATTCCAACCTTCTGGAGTTCCCTTTAAGGGGTTTAGCGCTTCAGGGTTTAAGGAAGGGCTTTCCTTGAGATTTGCAGCTTTGGAGGTTGTTTCTGATTCCGTGTTACCACATGTAGGGCTTGGGTGGATTACATCCAAGCCCGGCAGATTATTGATGAAGCCTTTCGAAACCCTTCTAGATCCGTTACCAAAGACCTTTCTGATCCCATACCGTACCCCTTCAATTAATAGAGGGCTCGGGAGTAAAATTTCTTTGGAGGCTCAGGTCCCTACGGCCAACGGTGGAGCTTGCGCTTCTTGTCGCCTTTGGTGCGCGTGTTTCTGTTTTGCGTGGGCTTCCAAAGTCGCTTATTCGTAAGGGGCTAGACACTCACCAATGCCCTTGTAGCGAGTTCTTCTTTGTGCAACTATTAAGTGGCCAAGATGTTGAAATCATGGAAAATACGACCTGCAAGTAGGTAAGCTTTTACCATACCAAACCAAAACGATTTAGAGAACGAACTAGGAATCAGAAATCTGGCCCTTACACCACCAACCAGGCCAGCCCTTTACCCGCTAAGTTAAATTAAACCCTCAACAATGCTAAGCACTAAATTCAACCCGAACGAGCTACAGCCCCACACCCACTTGCGCCCAGTCTCTCCACAGTGATGGCCTGGCAGTCGGGGTGTCCCGGAAACCGCCTGAGTGCAACATAAACCTACAGAGCCCTGACGGCTGCCCCACAATCGGGTGCGAGGATTGTTCCTGCTCAAATCCGAAATCCGGCTTCACGTCTGTGCAGTGGCGTGATGTGGCTGTCATAGTACACCTATATACACCAAAACCCTATTCCCGCTGAAGTTCCCCCTGAAACCCTAAACCCTATACACCGAAGCCCTGTTCTGAATTTCAACCCCGCCGCGCTTGGAGGGCCGAGCTTAGGAAGCAGAGGATCTCCGAAGACCGGATTCTGGTTAAGGTCTATAAGGGATAAGGAGTTCAATTGAAGTTACCATAGTAATCGGGAGCCATATTATTTACTACAGATCCTCATTATGGCAATCATCTACCCTAAGGATCCATGCGCCCATGCGGTGCTCTGAAGGGTTTCATATATACCAGCTTCAAGGTCGAAGTGTCACAATATGTGGGTGCATGAACCCTTAGTTAGGGTACCAACGTGGGTGCCGCTATGATGAGCAAAGCGAGCTAGAACGACCACCCTTGTCCTTGTAGAAATAATAATAGACAGAGCCCTTAGTAGGAACTATTTACGAAGGTCTACTAGCCGGTCTGTTTATTCTTTTGGGGGAACCATGAAAAAGGACAAGGCTGAGAACGACCCGATCCAAGCCACAAGTCTCTGGGTAAAGCCAGAGTGTCACCCACCCGCTGCCGGAAGACCTGTGCAAGGCAAGGAGCAAAACGGGAATGAGAAATCAGAGGCACTAATGTAAAAACACATATATATATATATATATATATATATATTTCTGTGATATATATATATATATATGTATGTATGTATATCTACATGTCATGGCTTCAATAATTAACAATCACAAAGACACGACTACGTGCACACCACAAGTATCATGGGCGTCGAGATGACAAGGAGTTGTATGTGGGGCCAGCACTTTTGCCGACACTCGTAGACTTCCCCTTAGCAGCTTCTCGCAAGATCTGGACAAAAGCCTCCGCTCGAACGCTGCTATGACATATAATAGGGTTTCGGGTTCCGGGGGACAGGAATTCGCGCTCCTCCTCCCACCACGGCGATGCCGCGCCACCAGTGCCAGCGTCGAGGAGGGAAGCATGGGATCTGAAGTCAAGGTCAGGTGTAGGATGAAGAAGGCTTAGGGCTTGGGTTTAGAAGGCTACGACAAGCTGTGGAGGTTTAGGGCTTGGGATTTGGGTCTGTAGGGGGAGGGTCGGGCTTTGGAGGGGCTTAGAGGTTGCAGGGATGCTCTTCCTTACGTGACCCTAGCAGCCGCTCACTGGGGAAACCTGGGCTTGAAATTGAATTCGCTAGTTCTCGCAATGACTTGACATAAGCCAGCTTAGCATGGAGGCTTACCCTAAGGGTCCATGTACCCATATAGAGATACATGGGCCCCAAAGTACCTATATAGGGACTACATTAAGGCCAATGTATATACTATATGAGTACATGGACCCTTAGGGTTACATAATGAAAAGGGGAATGCTCATGCGTTCTGCTCATGACTGGCGGATTAGGCAGGATCTAGACTCGAATTTAGAGTGCAGACACAAAGCGAAGGGACACCTACACTCCGTAAACCCCCAAGGCCCTAAACACTAACGTAATAAATTCTGAGACCCCAAACGACTTTGGGAGAGAGTCTACAAATATTACCTGCACTGGGCGTTTTGGAGTGTTCGGGGAACTACAAACCCAAGACAAGACCACCGCGTCGTAGGGATTCAACCCTAAACCCTACACCCACTCCCTAGAGCTGACCCCCACCCCGTAGACCTTCATTCCCCAATCCAATTGCCCAAGTCAGCCCTACTCCCCTAGAGTCCTAAACCCTGAACCCTGTCCTAAACCCAACAACTGGTAAAGTATCACCTATTATAAAAGGCTATGACTACTTAACCCTGAACCCTAAACCTGACGCCCGGGTAAATCGACTGTGCGCTGGCCTGTCGAGCGGAGCCAGCACCAAGGCCTTCCGTGGGATTGGAATTGTCTCTCGGCTTGAGGGCTTTAGGGTTTCAGTACAGGGCTAGATTTAGGGTTTAGGGTTTCATGGGTTTACGGCTCAGGGTTGAGGGTCTGGGGGCTAGGATCATGCCCATACGGGCTGCGGCAAACTCTGGACCAGAAAGCAGCTCGGAGTTTACACACTGTTGATGATATAAATCAAGCATTAACTTAAGGACCCTAAACTATGGGAATTATGGTATATTCCTTATTATGGGTAATGCAAGATTTATATCATCAACCGTAGTCCCGACGAACACAATAAGGGCTAAGGGGCTTACTCCAGATGACTGTGTTCCGGCCTGCTGAGTCGTAGGAGGACAAGGAAGAATCTGCAGCAGCTTTGTCCTTCGCTGGCATAGCATTGCTCAATGCCTCTTTCTTCGTCACGCGTCTCTTGGGCTTCTTATCCTTGGGAAGGAGGCGGATTTCTCACCATCCAACATCTGCCACATCTTCAACCCATGCCTTACGAACTTGCCGTTGCAGTCCACATCGACGTCTGTTGCCATCTCAGGTTTAGGGTTTAGGGTCTAATTGCACTCATAATATGACGGCCATCATCCTTAGACAAAGTCTTGGGGATGTATTTTACTACTGGTTCCCCAGTAACTCCCGTAATAATGAGGACTCCCTCGTTTCCACTATTTGGTATTGATACGAGAACCCCAAGAAGAAAAGCGGACTACTAGGGAACCTACCCAAAGGCCCCAAAGTAGTTCATTTTTGGGGTTCATACATAGAATCCTACAAGGTAATCCCAAAAAGGAACTACTATGGGGCCTTTGGGTAGAGTGTATTCATAACCGGAACGCTAAGGAATTGCTAAGCCTTTGGGCTTCTAAAGGGAACTCCAGAAAGTTGGAATATGGTTTCAGGGTGGGATACCTTATAATTTACCATAAACGGATTAGGATAATCATATTCCAACTTTCTGGCTTTTACTTTAAACCCTTAATCGTCCCGAATCAAAAATCCAGATCCACAGCCTTTGATCCTATATACACGCTTAAACCCTAAACCCTAAACCCTAAACCCTAAACCCTAAAACCCTAAACCCTAAACCCTAAACCCCTAAACCCTAAAGCTTTTACTTTAATTGCACCTTCAAGGACCGACTCCCAGCACCTCGTTCGATCTTTGAGCCAGGGTTGTAGGGACTATAGGGGATGGATCTATAGGGCTTAGGGCTTAGAGGGTTCCTTTGAGGGCCCCTTTAGAGGATCTACAAGGGATACTATGGTACGATAAGGGGTTGAAGGGTTTGAGGCATTGACGGATGAGGGTTTCGGGCTGTTTAGGGAAGTTTAGGGTTTAGGGCTGTTTGGGGGGGGGGTTCCGGTTTGAAGTTTGGGGTTAAGGGCCAAGGGTATAGGGGTGTGTGTCTTTAACAAAGCCCGCGTCGGTGTAAAGTCGGGCCAAAGGTTGCTTTTTTGTCCAGGATTTATGACTGGGGCTTACCATGCCTACCTGGGCCCTAAGGAACCTACCTGTTTAGGGCCCCCTATTATGATTTCTTTATGTAAGTCCCTAAAAAAGTAGGTCTTTTGGGGCTAAGGTAAACCCTATTAAACCCTGAACCCCTATACGCGAAACCCTAAATAAGCTAAACTTTAGACCGGGTTTCGGGCGTAGGCCCGAGGATGAAACCACCAACCCAAAGTCTACGACTCGGCTCAAGCTTGATGGCGGTTTAGGGCTGAGGGTCCTGATGCCTGACTCCTGCTGATCCCTTATCGAAACTCTGACTGACCCTCGCAACCAAACCCCGTGAGAATCCCTCAGTTCTGGGAGGATAAGACTTGTCATCTGACTGCGCATGAAGGGTGGGAATAAGCCCGAGCTGGAACATGTGAAAATCCTATGCCCCTAGACCCGAACCTTTCCAAGCTAAACTCAGGATTTGCAACCCATGCTTGAATTCGAGACCCCGAAACTATAGACCTTAATTGGACCCCAAAGCCTTCAACCCAAACACTCCTCAATTCTTTGTCACAAACCATTCATGCTCCATAAGAAGCTTTTATGAATCCGCTGAGAATCCACAAGTTCCCTGTTTATACGCAAGCCTGAATCCTAAAACTAAACGCCTCGACCTGGTCTTCAAGCTTCTCCGGTGCAGGGCTGCTATCCTCCGGGAAGAGGACCTGTAAATATTGGGGCATTAGGGCTTAAGGTATTGGAGCATAGGGTTCAAGGGCAAATAAGGGATCAGGGTAATTATTAGGGTTTAAGGGTTCTTTCCGTCTCCAAACTTCTGGAAGCTTCTTCTGGTTCTCGCCAGTGACATTCGTGTTGTTGCTTAAAAACTGTCAGCATCACCACCCCCATCGTCATCGTCATAAGTAGTTGTCATGATAGGAGCAACAGGGAGTATCATTAGCAGTGAGGCTTTTTGTTGGGCTGGTGTCATTCAAAACTTTGTTGATGCATTCGGCAGTATTGCCATGACGATTTGCTCCCTATCCGTGCTGCCATGATCTACGTCAACCCTATCAGCCCTCGAGAGTACTGACCTGTCCTAGGAGCCTTTACAAATGGAGCTTTTATAGAGCTTTCAGAGGGCCCTCAGAATAAATAACTCAACCCATTCTTTGCATTGACATGCGGGCTCAGGATTTTCGGCCGCTTGAAAGGGCAGTACGCTGTAGGGCTTCAAGGGCTCACAGTGGATCGGAGGACTGACACCGAATCAATCCGAGAAGCTCCCCTCCAAGCCCTACACCCTAAGGCCTGGGGTTTGGAACCCTAAACCCTAAACCGAAGCTCTTAAGGGTTTAGAGCTCCAGGATGATGGAAGGGGTTCCCTTTAGGAACTCATGACCCTTCTATCGGCCCTAAACCGTTTCTGGTAGATTGGCCCTCAAGCCCTCTCAAAACTAGGGAAATGCAGCAAATGATCCTCGAAGCCCGGCGTGTTCTGCCTCAGGGGGTTCCTGATATACCAAGGTAGAGTGCTATGATATGGGGGGTTTCCGAAAATGGGGGACCCTAGTACAGTACCCTAAATATTCGGATCCTTATAATAAGGACCCCAAAATAAGGCGCCCCTAATTTTCGGAAACCCCCATATCACAAAAACCTATTCTAATGATCGAGGCGCCTTTACTACAATCCACAGCGAACTAAGGGACTATCTCACGGATCGTCTGACAGGCCTTTATTCTACACTCCTTTAGTACCCCTGAAAGGAACCCCATTAAGATTTCTTAAGGACCCATAGAAGCAGCTAAAACACAACCACATGGTCTGGACATCCCATAATCCACCTTTCAGGAAAGCCGACAAGGCTGGGCTATATGTCTGGGTGCAGTTTTGGTTCCTGAAAATTTTACGGCCGGGCCACCCTCAACCCTAAACACTAACTAACCCCAAAAGTGAATAAAAACCTACAAAAGGCTGTGATTCTACATACTTTCCCATGGGTCCCTGAACCCTAAACCCTTCAACCCTCAGCACTTTTGGGGTTTGGGTATATCCTTAATGGGGCCCCCGTTTTAGGGCCCTAAACCATACACACCAAAGACTGATAACAGGGTCCCATATTAAACCCTAAACCCGAAAACCCTAAACTCCTAAACCCTATAACCCGAAACTCCTCTACTCCTAATTAAACCCCTATAACCCTAAACTCCTAAGTAACCCTATAACCCTATTGCCCTAAACTCCTAAACCCTTAAACTCCTAAACCCCTAAACTCCTCAACCCCTAGACTCCTAAACCCCTCAACCCCCCTTTTCAGCGCCTGCCTCTGGAAGCGGCAGCCCGGACAGCAGCGAGGTTCCGCTCTCTGGCCGGACGTCGCCGTCCATGCGAGCGCGTTCGGGGCGGCAGAGGAGTCCATCCGCCACGTCGCCCTGGGGTTTAGGGTTGAGAGCTTTAGGGTTTCGGGTTTTAGGGTTTAGGGCTTTAGGGTTTAGACTTTACCAGCACCCCCCGAAGTACTCCTTAATAGAGCCCCTGTGGTCCTGAAAAGTGGGTATTTGAGGAAAAATAGAAGGTAGTTGGGGGGTTGCTGGTTGAGCTGGTTGTTTAGGGTTTAGGGTTGAGTTCTGGCTGACAGGTTTCGGATCAATACAAATTTCGACCAAGATTCGGACCGGCCCTCACCTATTTGTGCCCGTGGTGGGGGCTCTGCAGTTCGAGGCAAGCGCGGCTTCCCGTCCCGATTGACGATACGTGAGGCATCCAGGGCCAATCCAGGGAAAGCAGGACTACCCTTTACCCTAAACCCCAAACCCTCAAACCTAATTCCCAAATGGTACACCAAAACCTAAAGCCTAAAGCCAAAACCCCACGTAGCTAGGCTGGCGAAACCGCCCTCTCAATAGGAGATCTATGCTCCCGGTGGGGGACTACAGGTTAGCCGCTGGGAGCAATATTGGGATTATGTCAAGGTTACCTACTCTCGACCTGTCCGGAAAGGATGGCCTCGGGTTTATGGTTTTGGGGTACATCAAATCATACCTGAGAAGAAGAACAACGACAAAACCAGATATTCGTAGTACTACTGCAATGAAGATACCTACGGCAGTAACAAGACCACTAACAATTAACAATGAGAATGAAATACACGAACAATTCATGATGAGAATGATATACAGGTGGTCACCATCATCATCATCAGAAGGCGACACACCCTCGGACGGCACTCGCTGCGCCAGCAGATGCCAGCGACTTTTTCGCAGAAGTGCTACTCCAGTGTAGACAGCGTAGACTCTTTAAAAACTGGAAGCTGCAAACGCTGGGAACATAAAACCACCCAGTCCCTTTGCAGCATAAGGCAGGAGGGGGATAGAAAGAGCGCACCTTCCACCACCTAAGACTAAGACCTGCTATAGGGGCCTTTTGAAGCAGTACAACGGCCCCCAAAAATTGTACTATATTTATAATAATAAGAAACCCCAAAATAGTATAGGCGATTATTATCGATCCCTTATAGTAACCCTTATAGACCCCTTAAAAAAAGACATTCTAACTATCAAGGCCCCTATACTACACATGTTGGCTTCAGGTAAAGCTTTTCGCTCCTCACTACCAAGCTAAAAGTGTGCGACTTCGTCGCGGTGAGTGCCACACCCAAAGGGTCCAAGTACCAGTATGGACCATTACAGTAGGGTTTAGGGCTTAGGGAGGGTCCAAGTACAATTATGAACCATGAAAGTAAGGTTTAGGTTCAGGTTATAGCAGGTATTTGGGCACCCAAAATATGTACTATACCATTACTTGGCCCCTTTGGGAGATTCGGGCATGTGGTAGCAGAAATTACAAGTTGCCGGCTCGTACGGCCGACAGAATGTGCATCTCTCCTCGAAACAGAGCCCGCTCCACGTTAGCTCTGCTCAGAGGGAGATGAGCGTCTTCCTGTTCTTCGGATTCCTAGTTCTTGGTTGGGATAGTATAAAAGGTATAAGTTTAATTCCTTATTCAGTTTATAGCACCCATAACAATAGTAAAATGCTACCCAAATATGACAAAGATTCGAGCGCATCTGATCTTCTGTTACAGAAGCTGTGGGAGTCGCCACTGCAGGCGCATGCAGGCCAACATCCTGGTTTGGCTCTGATCCTGCTCCGGGCGTCTTGGAAGTGCCCTTGCTCTTCGCTGTCGTCTGGGATATTTCAGACTGGCTTTTGGTGTGGGTATCGCCGATGTTCTCCTTCTTCTTGACACCTGAGTGGAGTTTCAGGAGTTCTAGGACGTGCTCGTCCTGAAGCCAAGCGCCCAAGACGTGGGCCTCCTCCTCCGGCACCTCCTTGCTCTTTTTCTCCTTCTTGGCCTTCCCATTCTTGGACTCCTGTCCTGGGTCGTAGTTTTGGTGCTCTGAAAAGTACTTATGAAGAGGTACCTCTATAGGATTCATATAAAGGGAAATTTAAACGTTCCTCAAATTGCCACCTAGTGTCTGTCTTGCTGGTCTTTCTGAGCACTTGGAGAGCGGCTCGTTGAGAGAAAGTTCAGCTTCTGGACGCGAGTCTCTACGTCACATCTCTCGGTCCGACCATTCGCGGTGAAGTAGTCATCTGAGTCCGGTCCATGCCCTGTGTCCATGGCCATGTCACTAGACTTGGCTAGACTGCAAAACTGTGGCACGGCGATGCGTGCCCTTGGCGCTGTGGCCCGAACCCTTTTTTGGGACGGCTGCGGCAGCAGAGTCTGGCGAGCTATCCTTTGCCGATCAAAGCCTGACCCTCATGCGGCAGAGGGAGGGGGAGACACAACCAAACAGAGATAAACAACACCAACACGTAAAGGGAGAGTGACAATGACAAAACGAGGCTATAATCAAGGATCCGAGCAGGTTGGAACAGGGTCTGTCGAATATCCGATGTTCATCATGCAGAGGCCTCATTAACTGGGAAAAGGCTTTGCAGTACACTATTGTGTATCATCCCATAATTTCATTTTCAGGTACTAGAGATCTTTGGAGTAAAATTATTGTAGATCCCACCACAACTACATTTTAGATAGGGGTGTGGGGGATTTTATGCATACGGCACCAGTTTGCAGGGTAGCTGACTTCGCAAAAGCTCTCCCCTTTCTTCTTCAAGAAGCGGGTCCAAAGAGTTCAAACTTTCTAAGACCAACCATCTGCATATATTTGTCCATGTACGTACACATTTATATTGAGCATATATATATATATAGAGGAATAAGTACTTGCATATATGTCGTTAAAAAAATAAACTGAAATTCCATTGGCGATCTCTGCTCCAGCTCTGATGCCATTCTTCTAGCCCGACAGAGTGGGATCAGGGGTTAGGAGTTTAACTATGTAATTAGCAGGACAACCCCCAAGCCAACATGTTTTTGCGCTTCCGAACACATGGAATGTAATTTTGTAGTTTCCCTCCAAGCCTGTACTAGCTGAAGGCCCCGAGAACCCACTGACAACTAGCCTTGAACAAGACCCTCTTCAACATAATAACGGGGTGTATCACATGACGCAAGGGACTTCATCATGGGGCTTAAAACACAGTATACCTTACACCTACTAGGCTATAGATCCTGGTATGTCTAGCGCCGGGTTAAGACCAGGATACTGAAGAATCGCGTGGTGTTCGTCATCTGGCTTACGGCATACTATGACTAACTGTTCGACTCCCAAATAGCATCCCGGCAACTACAGCCCCGAACACCACCTACACCCTAAACGCTACAGTCCAGACCCTAAACTAAACTCCAAACTCCTGACCTAGACCCTAAACTCCAAACCCCAAAGCCACGGATTCGATATAAACCCTGAACCCCTAAACCCAAACGCCCTAAACGTGCTGCCTGGCAAAATGTCGCGGCTCTGGTGCGGGCGAACCAGCCCACAGCTTCGAACGAGTTATATAAATGTATACACATAGCATATGTAGATGTTGTGCACAATGTATGTGTATACATATATATATATAATTCAAGCTTACTATTGTATCTATAAAATACTGTAATAATGTACAATATTTTATATGGTTATGATATACATGTACATAGGTCATATTATAGGGTCTTAATATCTCATGTACCTTTTGTGGTTTGGGGGGTCTAGGGTTTCGGGGGTCATTCCCTACCTACACTGTTTGGGGATACCTACGTACTGTGCTATATAGCAGATCCGAGCCATAAACTAGCTACCCTGAAAAAGCGGTAGTGTATGACCCTGTAGGTAGAATTAAAGGTAGTATATTATGTCATGATTGAATCCATCGCGGCTGAAAGGGAGTATCATGTTACTAGGTCTTCGGAAATCGCGACACTGGAGTACGGATCAACAACTTCGAATATTTGAGGCTTATGGGATTTAGGGCTGCGTTCCTTTCGTGGGTTGAAAACTGTCAAGGTTTAAGGTATCTTGACGTACATAGGCTTGATCACTTGAGCCAAAGTGTTGCGAAGATCTAGGTGAATTGAGGGTTGCTGGGTTCTATTTAATTTCAGTCACCATAATAGGGTTCTACAGAAACTAACATGGTTTCCTTGTAACTGTAACTACACCCCTTTACAAGAACCCTGGTTGGGGATGCTGCGTTCAGGTACTGCCTCCTGTAGCATTTGCTGTGACATTTGATGCCGGGACTTGGGATGTCCTGCTTCGTTTTGCCGGGCTTGAAACCAGTTATAACCAGCGTTGAGGGCAAAAGGCTTCCACTGACACGAATTGAACAGGAGCAAAACATCACCTGAGGCCATTGCGGACAGCGAATGCTTCAGAACATCCACGGTACATCTTTTCGCCACCTGTGCGGGAGAGAGGTGCGAAACCCTCGCTTGACCAGTCTAAACGCCAAAATACATCCCTGTGCCCCTGAATCCTCAACTCCCAAACTCCTAAAACAGTTCCAATAAGAAGCGCGCGAACCTCTTCGCATGCATCCTTGGTAGGATTTAGGACCATTTAGGTTTTAGGGCTAGGGACGACCCAGCCACTGGTCGCACCGTTACCCTCCCCGCATCGAAGACGCTCGACGCGATTATTAGAGACACCCTGGAAGGTCTAAACCCTCAACCCCCCTAAGCCTCATACTCTGAACTTTCAACCCTAAACCACATAATTCCTAAACCTAAACTCTAGACCGTCAACCTTGAACACCTTCAATTCCCTAAGGGTCCATGTACTCATATAGTATATACATTGGCCTTAATGTAGTCCCTATACAGGTACTTTGGGGCCCATGTATCTCTATATGAGTACATGGACCCTTAGGGATTAGAGCAAGTGGACTCAGTGATTTTGGGATCTACTCTTCGCAGGGTTTAGGCTTCTAGGGCTTCAAGTTTTAGGGTTCGGGGTTTACGATTTGGCAGGGTTTAGGGTTTAGGGTTTATGGCCGATTTGGGATTTATAGGACTTCGGGCTTCAAGGGTTCAGGAATCACCTGCGGGCCCAAACCCTACATTTCTGTAGCTTATGACCCTGAATTTTCGAGTAGAAGCCCCAAAAAGCAGTAGACTCAGTAGGTCACTGGGAACCCCATAATCCCAAGCTCCAAACCCTACAGCCTAACGCCCCAAACTCTAGAACAGTAGGGCATACGGTCCTCGCAGAGGGTGTCGGGCCTCCTCAAAACAGGGTTTAGGGCCCAGACCTTCCAAAATCCCTTAAGTAAGGAATATCCCTTAAATTATAGTAGGATCCTTAATATGATTTAAGGTATATTCCTTAAGGTCTGGGGGTTTAGGGTCGAAAATTCTAACTAAACTACAGCAACCTACTTGCTTAACGGTGGGTCCTGAGTGCTATAAACCCCGAAATCTAATGCAATCGAAGCGCTTCAAAG
Source organism: Symbiodinium sp. CCMP2592 (assembly GCA_905221615.1). Lineage (NCBI taxonomy): Eukaryota > Dinophyceae > Suessiales > Symbiodiniaceae > Symbiodinium > Symbiodinium sp. CCMP2592. The sequence continues at coordinate 846,042 of CAJNDT010000968.1, read as the reverse complement.
GAGTAGCTTTTGGTGGATGAAGGTAAGCTCTTCCTAGACCTCTAAACCCCATAAAAACTCGGAGCCCCTACACCCTACACACCCTAAACCCCTAGAGTAACCTTAAAGAAACCCTTGCGACGCAAACCTAAGGAGCCTCCTCAAAGAGTCGTTCATGGCGCTGTTGGGCCAAAGCAAAGGAGTAGAGGAGCATCGAGAAGTTCATCGGCTGGAACCTTTTCTAGGTGGGGCTTTTAAAGCTTTTGAAAAATATTAGTAAATAAGATCCTCTTAAGCCCAATAAGGGAAAATACAAAATGTCCCAAAGCCCTACCTAGTTTTTGGGTGCCTTTTAAGGCTTCTGTTCTTGCAGGTTCTGTAGAGCCTCCTGTGGTTCGATAACCTATAAAGGCGGTATAGTGGTTCTATAGCCCTCTAATAAGGAAGAAACTCATCAGCTGTGACATCTTTAGTTTTCTCTGGGTTCAGGACTCTTTTTGGGCCTCGGGTTCATCGAAGGACAGTGTATGAAGTTCCCGACGAGAAGGGCTCTAATGTAGGCCTCCAGAATTAACACGGCTGGCACCTCTTACGGTACTTACTGTTCCTTTCGGGTTCGGAACATGACCCTGAGCCCTCAGCTTTGGGTTTAAGATTCACGGTCCGGGGGTGTGGACAGGCTGGAACTGTTAAGGGTGCCTTCTCATGCTCTTCTACGCTTTCTGGAAAGGCTCTACAAAGGCTCTATCAGCCTCAAACCAGTACACCCTAAACAGCAGGTAGAATCTGGTGGGGCTTCAAGTTCATAGTTTTGGGCCTGGTGCCTGTGGCAACGGGTCCTCTTGGCCCTGAGCTACTTGTTCGCACAGTGGCCAAAATGCGATGAGGTGGCTTCAGAATAGCCGACAATATTACCAGAATCACGGAACTTAGACTCAGAGCCCTTCGGTAAGAACCATCGTTCGGAGGTCGAGTGACTTCTTGAGGCAGAGACAGAGAGCAGTTTGGGGCTAAAAGGCTGAGGGTTTAGGGTTCAAATCCTCAAACCAAGCCCTAAACCTTATGAGCCCTAAACCTCAAACCTTAACCCTGCAGCCCCTTCCCTTGAGGCTCCGTGTGCCTATTTATTTTATGCTGAAGCCTTCAAGTACCTGCATGGGAACCCCTTGTAAAGCCTAAATGCATAGTAGATAGGTACATGGGATAGGTTCCATAGTAGCCCCTTGACAATAATGAGGGTACTCTTTTCGTTGAATAAGGGGAACCCCATACAAAAAGGGACAAAAGGGTACTACTCAGGAACCTAGTAGACCCTAAGCCCCCATAGATCCCTTATGGATCCCTTACAGAGCCCTGTAAGGAGCCCTTTAAGCAACAACTATACCCTAAGGGTGCAAGGACCCAAATAGTAGGGTTTCAAGGTCCAAAAACCATTCAGAGTATGCAATTTGGGCTCTGAAACCCCTACTATTTGGGTACTTGGACCCTCTCGGATAGATACCCAAAGGCCCCAAAGTAGTTCCTTTTTGGGGTTCATATATAGAATCCTATAGGGTAATTCTCAAAAGGAACTTCTTTGGGGCCTCTGGGTAGGCACATGGAGTCCCTTTTCTTCAACAAGGCCCGAGTGACTTCTTGAGCTGTAAGATGGCTTGCTCCGCTGCCTGCTCGAAAAGCTCCTCCGGCTGGTTCCAGCGATGAAAGTTCAAGGTTTAGTATAGGGTATGTATATATATATATATGTATGTATGTATATATATATATATATGTATAGGCATGAGGGCGTAGTGCTTGTGAATAAGTGTCGCCATGTGTGGCTTTGCTGCGGGGATCGAGTGTGAAACTCTGTTCTCGGATGCTTTGAGCGTGTCAAGGTCTGCAGGCTAAGAGGACCCGTGCTCGGACTTGGAAGGCTCCGAAGGCTTATGGGGTTTGGGTTTTACGGTTTAGGTTTAGGGTTGATGGGTTTGAAGTTTAGGATTTAGGTTTAGGTTTTAGGGTTTAGGGTTTCGTGTTTAGTTTTTGGGTTTCAGTTCTTGTCCTTTTCACGGCTTCGGTGTTGAGATTTAGGCTGCCGAAGCCTCGTCCACGAAGCCACACTTTGCCATGGCCCATGTGGTGTTCGCCTGGCAGCACTTTGCACTCATGCTAGTGCTAGCAAGGCAAGTCTAACCTCTAAACCCTAAATTCCTAAAACCCTGCAGCCCTAAAGCCATAAACCCTAAACCCTGGTCCCAGACATGCAACGAGGCAGGATGGCAATCTGCTGCGGCTCAAAGTACTTCATCTGGCTCTTCACCTCGTGCTACTATTTGAGTTTTGGGTTTACGGTATAGGTGTCGATTTCAAGAGTCCCCAATATTCTTCATAATTAGGGCTGTATATTAGACTTATAACGGAAATTGAAGTTATTCCGAATCAGTACTTAGTGTGATATAGGGGACACCATAATTATCAAGCATAATTTTGCATAGCCGTATCGTTGTATTCAGAATCCTAAGGATTACCATCGGTAAATCGACCTCTGCATGGGCGATATCAACTTGTCGGATGGTTTGAAGTCGTGAATGCGCAGGAGTTTTTGGATTTGGAGAGATGCAGTCGCGGAGGGTGCAATATAGTAGCCTGAATAAGCACAACATCTCACAACTACTACTTATTCAGTCCCCTCCGGGGGTCTGGGTTCCCCCCCCAATCATCTTTCATGTCGACACTTGAAGCTTGTAAGATAACAGGGTTTAGGGCTTAGGGGTTTAGGGTTTAGGGGTTTAGCGTTTAGGGGTTTAGGGCTTAGGGTTTAGGGCCTTCCTAAACGCGCCCAGCACGGAAGCCTGAAACCTTCACATCCGAAGAAGCCCGGCATCGGAGGAACCCAAACCTGCGAATCCTAAACGCATGGCCCAAATCCTGAACCCATGTGGGTGGTTGTCAAAATTAGGGTCCCTTTTTTGCGTCCCTATTATAATACGGAACCTCTAATTAGGGTACCCAAAAAGGGACCCTAATTTTGACAACCACCCATTTTTGGAAAACCATCATATGACCCAAAATTCTGCGAATCAAAGACTGTAAACTTCAAACCCCAAATGCAAATGCCTAGACCCCAAAACCCTACATATCCCATGTTTGCGGTAGACTTGGTTTTCGGGAACCTCACGGAGTAGTTCTTCTGATAGGTCTGCCAGGCCCTCCAACCGCAAACCCGCAAACCTTAGAACCTACGCCTGAACCTCTCTAACGGTTGCACCGAGCCCGACACCCTAAAAAACACCCGAAGACCTGTATTAAAACTCGATCTATACCCAGACCGAAAAAACCCTAAACCCTAAATCCTAAAACCAACCCCTAAACCCTAAATCCTAAAACCAACCCCTAAACCCTAAATCCTAAAACCAACCCTTATAAACCCTAAATCCTAAAACCAACCCTTATAAACCCTAAACCCTCAACCGTGCACACCTGCATAAAAAACTCTACCCTAAACCCTAAACCCTAAAAAACTCTACGGCCCCGGGTTTCCCCGAGCCGACCTCCTGAGCCGCTGCTCGCAGCAGTCGCTCGTCGGAGAGGCCCGACCTGCTAAGAGAAGTCTTACAAGCTAGGGTACCCAGTAACCTAAGACTAAAAAGGCATCCCTTTTTGGTATTGGGTAACTTTATAAGGAACCTAGGACTACAAAGAGGGAATGAGGGTACTACTCGGCATCCTAGCAAGGGTTTAGGGTTGAGACTTTAGGGAATTTAGGGTTTTTGGAATTTAGGATCTTTTTGGGGTTTAGGGTTTATAGGGCTTTAGGACTAAGAGAAGTCTACAATCCAAGGGTAAAAGGAGGGACCCTTGATAAGGACCCCTAGGTATATACCCTTAATATAGCTATTCTATACCCATTATATGGCCCATTATAGGGTAGGGTTCCCCATTAAGGGTCCCTCCTTTTCCCTTTTGATACAAAGGTTTAGGCTTGAGACTTTAGGGTTTTAAGGGGTAAGGGGTTTAGGGGGTTTAGGGGGCTTAGGGATTTAGGAGTTTAGGGGCTTAGGGGTTTAGGGGTTTAAGGTTCAGGGGTTTAGGGGTTTTGGGCTTAGGAATTTAGGGTTTTTTTGGGTTTAGGGGTTTAGGGTTTAGGGGTTTGGGAGTTTAGGGTTTAGGAATTTAGGTTTTTTGGGTTTGGTGTTCTCGGGGTTGAAACCCGGAGCTTGAGGCGTTCTGTTCTTAATCAAACCAGGAAGGTAAGATGGCAATTCCGTGCATGATGTTCAAGTCCAGTCCAGAACCCGGAACACAGATGCCATAAACCGCGGCGGAGGGCTTATATGGCTTGATGCTTGTGGTCTAGGGTTTCTGGAAAACGCAATCTTCCAAAAACCATCGAACACTGCGGTGTTGCTGCACAGACCCATGGACCCCCACAGAAATATCATAAACTGCAAAAGGCTCCCCGGACCAGTTTCCCTCTCTTGCGAGATTCGGGATCAGGCCTAGGGTTCTGGGCAGCGTTCCCAGTAGCTCTCCGAAACCCTACCTATAACCATTGACCCTCAACTCGCAGCCCTATAAACCCTAATCACACCTTCAGCCCTAAACCGCAACTCAACCCAAAGCCCCGCGCCTTGCGAAAGCCCACAGCGTCATGGAGAGATTGACCGGCTGGAAAGAATCAATGCGCACCCTGGCAAACTTTAGCTGCCGGAAACCATGAAGTTTCGGGGTCGGGTTTATAAGACTAGCAGACTCCTGAAAAGGCTACTTATAAATCCTGCCGCTTGAAAAGGACACGTATATATCCTGCAACTTGAAAAGGACCCTTATAAATCCTGCCACTTGAAAAAGGCTACTTATAAATCCTGCAACTTGAAAAGGCTACTTATAAATCCTGCAACCTTGAGGATTGAGTCCACCCAACACACCACTCACCTGTGTTTATTCCACAAATGGTGACTATAATTTGGCTATCATAGTATCCCCAAGCCACAAACTCTGTACACCCTAAACCCTAACCCTAAACCCTACATATCTCTGGTGCTAGAGCCTGTACTCAACCCAACCCTCAAAAGCACCCAAACCCTACGCACCTCAGAACCCTGGAATCCTATACCCAAAACCCACAAGACTTTACGAAATCCTGCAGCCCAAAAGGCACCAAAACCCTACACCCAAAAATGCAGTGTCATGAGCATGCACTGGAGTGCACCACCGCACACAAACTACTCAGACCTGTCAATGTTGATCAATCGAACAAGCATTTTCTATACGGTTTAGGGTTTACGAGGCTTTTGTTTGCAACACCTGGTTTCTCCCATCCGCCGTGGTCTCTCTTAGAAAACCGAGGAGGGTGCTAGTCGGCTGGGACGGTTTCGGATTGCGGCTCAGCGTTTAAGGGTTTAGGGCTCCGGGTTTTGGGGTCTTTTATAAGGTTTATAAAGGGTTCTAGGGTTTTAGTTTAGACCCTAAGCCTTATATAAACCCTAAACTTGAAACCCAAATACTCTTAAGCTTCAGAGTCCTCGAAGCCCTAAACATAGGAGCCCCCCACACCCCCCGAAAGCTGCGCCGAGGCAGACAGGATTCGATCCGAAAGCCTCGGCTTGGGGAAGATGCCGCCGGGCTTCGGGGAGCGAGGCGGCTTGTTGCTGGCTCTTTTGTTGGATCGAGGCCTTAAACCCTAAACCCTAAACTGCTTGGGGGGAAGTAAGTCAGTTTCGATTTCTGTTTATTGTTCGTAAAGTTTGATCTAAGGTGATGTGTTTCACAGGCTTTTATGGGCTTTGTGCAGATATTGGGTCTCACAGCTGTTTAAGTAACATTTTCCATGTACATGTTAAACTATATATACATATATATCTATACACGTATGCATATATTTTCGTTTCTGTTTTAGATACACATATTTTTGGAGTAAAAGCATAAGTAAGAGCTGCACCTTACAAGCATGACGAGCTCACAGCATTCGAGTTTAGGTTTAAGGTTGAAGTTGAAGTGCATTGAGAGTTGAAGGGTGGGGGGGGGTCCTGTGCGAAATAAGTCCTCTGGCCCTTAGAGGCCTTAGAGCCGTGGGCTTCCAGATCCCACAAGGCAAAACGCCCCAAAACCCTCGTAGTGTAGTCCTAGAGTGCCGGAGCTCTCAGCCATCTAATCCCCACGCCTACGCCCTAAACCCATCTAATCCCCACGCCTACGCCCTAAACCCAGAACTCCAAACCCCAAAGTGTTTGCCCATTTCCCCATGCACCGGAAATTACACAGACTTCCGACTCCCCACAACGAAAGACTATTATTAAACACCCGCGACCAAAACCATGGCCCCAGTCCCAAGTCATCCCATAAACCCGGTTTAGGGTTTAGTGGTTTAGGGTTTGGGCGTTTAGGGTTCGAATTCAGTCCTACTTGTCGGGTATCATGGGAAACTAAAGGTTAACCTTTTTGGTTATATAGGGATTATATATACCCCAAAAAGGTTAAAGGCTACTACTACTACTACTACTACTACTACTACTACTACTACTACTACTACTACTACTACTACTACTACTACTACTACTACTACTACTACTACTACTACTACTACTACTACTACTACTACTACTACTACTACTACTACTACTACTACTACTACTACTACTACTACTACTACTACTACTACTACTACTACTACTACTACTACTACTACTACTACTACTACTACTACTACTACTACTACTACTACTACTACGGAGGTCCCATAAACTCTACAGTAAGCCCCAACCCCAATCCCAAAGCCCCGAAAGCCCGGCGGACTCTAAACAATTCCAACCCTGGACCTGAAGTCCCTAGGGTTTAGGGTTTAGGGTCCTACATAAACTTTAAACCCTGAACTCCATATATACTACATAATATACTGTATACTATACTACAAAATACCCTACATAATATAACATAGATTATACTTTGGTAAAATACTATGAAAGACACAATATAATATACTATATATATATATATATAATATTATACTATATATTATACTATATATTATACTATATCCCATGGCCCAGGGGCAGCGAGAAAAGCAGCGTGTTTTGAATTCCGAGCTTGGTGAGTCCCCAGGCCACGTTGGAGAGGTCCTGGCAGGAACGTTACGAAAACAGACCAAGCACTTTTCTAGAATCCCCATAGTAACTTCGGTAGCTCTATGAAAAAATGAACTTACGACCGCCATAAGGGATAAAAGAGCCGACTGGGAGGCCTGATAAAGAGTTTCGTTTCAATCCTTTGTGACTGGCCTGCAGCCGCTTAGAGTCTGCCAGCCGCCTTACCCGATAAAACGCCGGGTCCTGCGGCTTCAGGAATTGCGGATCCGTCTTTCGAATCGTCTCCGACAACCTCTTAGCAGGTAGAGGGGTCAGGGTTTACAGATATTCGGCGCTACATGTACGCAGGGGTCGACAGAGTGCAAAGCCCAAGTCAGGCTGGTTCTGTTCTGCGCCGAGGTTGCTAGGAGCTGCAGTTCATGCTTAGAGTGTTTGGGTTGGCCAGCTTCAGGCTAACAGCCCCATTACCATCCTCAAACCTTCTACACTGTAGCCTGCGCCCCAGCCCGAAACCCTACAATCCAACCCACCAAAACGCTGATCCAAGACATCCGCGCTAAGCCCAAGGCCCTAAACCCTAAGTCCTAAACCCTTATTCGGCTTAAAGCCCTCGAAACCTATGAAGCTCATTTACCTAGAAATCTCCCCCCTACCCAGAAAAAAAACGAATCCTGACTCATGCACCGTCCACCGGTTTAACAGAAGATCCTTACCGTCCCGGGACGCGTGACCCTGAACTGCGGGATCAGCCCCAAGCCCCGCAAACATGGTACAGCCTCAAGCTCAAAAAGAGTTGAAATAGGGTTTTGGGGGTTTAGGGTTTGAAGGTTTGGGGCTTTAGGGTTTAGAGTTCAGGTTTTTTTTGGGATAGAACTTTTTGTTTCTAAAGTTGGGATGACTTGCTTTGTTCGCCGGCCCAATGTCGGCTCCCAAACTCAGGGTTTGAGGTTTGGGGGCTTAGGGTTTAGGGTTTCAGGGTTTGAGGGCTTAGGGTTTCAGGGTCTAGGGCTTTAGGGTTTAGTGGGCTTGGGGATCACCTGGACCCCCTCAAAAGTATGTAGAACAACTGTCTTTTTTAGGTGCGGCCATACCTGTGCCTACTTTTGAGTGTTTGGGGCAGAGTAGGATTCAGGGCCTTTAAGGATTGAGGTTATGTGCCGAAAGCCGGAAAAAGCCTTCAAGAACTAAGCCATGCAGCAACATCACCCTTGAGATCCCGATCCTGAAACCCTAATCGTTGAGGGGTTTAGGGTTAGGGGTGCAGGGCCTAGGGGTTTAGGAGCTTAGGGTTTAGGGGTTCAGGCCTTGGGGTTTAGGGTTACAGTAGAAGCCAGAAAGTTGGAATATCATTATCGTAGCCCCTTTAAGGTAAATTATAGTGTCTCCTACCTTGAAACCATATTCCAACTTTCTGGAGTTCCCTTTAATCCCAAACCCTGAATCCGGACACGGGAAGAACCGTCGCTGCCTGTTCACCAGACGCTTGAAGCGAGGATCGCGACGCAACCCCGCCTCATTGCCAGGGAAGAGCCAAGAGGCATTTACCCAGAGGCTCCATAGTAGTTCCTTTTTGGGATTACCTTATAGGATTCTATATATGAACCCCAAAAAGGAACTACTTTGGAGCCTTAGGGTACGGGGTCTGAGTTTTGGCATGTTGTGTAGTCTCAGGGGTTGTCAATATGGAAGTCCTTCCGAGCTGCGCGGCCCATCATATAGGGGCTCGGAATAATTAGTGATGAGCTCCTCTCACAGTCCCCGTAAGCATACTGTAACTTACCCCCAAATCCCAATCTAATCATTCACTAAGGCCTATAATCTGCTTGCCTCCGACAGCCGCAGATGTTGTTTTGATTGATGGTTGGTTTGCAGATTCGGGGCTGACTGTCGCAAAATCCACAAAACCGTGGTTGATGTTGGCCTCCATTTTACGAGCCTAAAGGTCTGCAGTACTGTTTAGCGACAGCCTTAAAACGGACCCTGAACTATAATTTGGACCTGCTTCCAGGCCGTCACGGAGTCTCTAAACCCTGATCCCCAAATAACCTACCTTTTGAAAGACTTAGACAAGGAAGTCATAATCAGGAACCCAAAAATGCAGAGTTCAGGCAAGCCCTGAGCGAAACAGCCCGGTGATCGAGCCTCCGCACCTTGCTCACTCTGACGGCTAAACGAACTTATGAATCTAGGCGCCAAACTTCAGCCCTGCGCCCCGCCCCCCCCCAAAAAAAACTTGAAACCGGAAACCTACAGCCTCAGTGCTGCCTCCATAGTGCGGGCCCAACCATAAGGGTGCCCGGTCCTTCCCTTTAGGGTTTCGGCTTGTCGGTCGATGCCTTAGTTTTGGGGTTAAAGGTTTGGGGGTGCGAGGAATCATCATCCTGTCCCCGTCCTCTATATATTGAGGTCTTTCGGGTTGCGGGTTTCGCAGTTGAGGGTCAAGGAATGATCTACGTTCACCGGGACCACTCAAGGTATTTCTTCTTAATAAAGCCCCCTAGTCCCAGGGACTCGATACTTGGCGGATAACAAGACCTGTGCAGTAGCTGGGTCACTGTCAAGAAGGAAGGACAAAGTACACTCTTTATGGACTCCCCCATGGAAACTCATGCGGAAACCCACACCACAAAAAGGAAAAAGGACTCCTAGCTTGACCAAGGTGTAACGCAGAAACACTTCAGGCCTTCTTGGAGGCCAGTGAGATCGCCGCCAAGCGGTGGAGTGCTGTGATGAGGTTGACCGCCTAAGACTCAAGTATTCGGACTGGCGCTCGGTATAGGGGCCTTGAATAGGGTTTAACTTAACCTACCAAAACCTACTTTTTTGTAGGGTCCCTATGCATCCCATATTAGGGTTTATAATAAGAACCTACAAAAAAGTAGGGTTTGGTAGTTTAAGGTATGGTTTAGGCCAGGAGGACCATCGGGGAAGATCTTGGGTTCTGACTATTCGGAGCCTGCCCATACGCCTTACCCTAAGGGTCCATGTACTCATATAGAGATACATGGGCCCCAAAGTACCTATGTAGGGACTACATTAAGGCCAATGTATATACTATATGAGTACATGGACCCTTAGGGTTACATTGAGCTACCAAAACCTACATTGTAGGGTTAGGGCTCGCAATGGGCACCCAGAAAAAGAGTAAGTTATGGTGGCTCAAGGTCTCGCCTGTGGGGCTTATAGAACCTCCAGGTGTATGGGGTTTTGTGGGGTTTGGGGTCCTGAAGCTTCGGTCGATGCTTTGGCTTCGCGACTAGGTTTGTGCTCCGATCTGCAGAATAGGACAGTAAGCTGACAGGTCTTGGTTTACTTTAGGGTTTAGGTCACTAAGGTGCAAGGATTGGTGGCAACTGCAACCCCAACCGACAGAAGCGAGAGAGGGCCGTCGTTTCTGTCAGAAGCAACCCCTAAGGGTCCATGTATACTCATATAGTATATACATTGGCCTTAATGTAGTCCCTATGTAGGTACTTTGGGGCCCATGTATCTCTATATAGGTACATGGACCCTTAGGGAACTGAGCTGGAGGCATTCAGCTGGTCGAAGTTCTCGTCAACAATCTGCGGCACAGGGCTTCGAAGCTTGCTTAGTCTCGAGTGGAAGGCTGCGGCTTCGGGTTTAGGGCTTACGGTTCAAGGTTTAGGGTTCGGTCCTTGCAGCCGTTCGTTCCGGAAAGGTGCCATCTGTCATGCTGACTGATGAGTATACCATGCCAGCATCCTCCCGTCTCCAATCCCGCAACAGGTAAGTTGAGAGAGGAACCTCAAGAAACAACATGCTGATTATTCCGACCCTTGATTATCTACAGCACTGAACTCCATGCACCGGCCAGCAAAAACTAGCACAAGTCGACCTCAGCTGGCAATCCCTAGGGCTCCAGCTACCTAAATGGCTGGTTAAAAAGCCTATATTATATACCCCAGTAACCTACTGTTTGGGTGGCTGGAGCCCTAACGAATCCTCGAACGATCTGTCAACACTCGGCCAAGCAACGGCGTGCGACTCGGAGTTGGCATTAAGACTGCTAGACCAAATCCCTGAACCCGGCAAACCATATATAGGGTTTAGGGTTTAGGGTTTAGGCCCTAGGCATATACTTACTTGTCCAGTATTCTAGGGTAACCAGGGGACGCAGAGTTTGGGTTGTAGTATTCCAACAAGCTTAAGGCACGTCGGGTGATGAGCGCGGTCCCCAGCGAAAGGCGTGAGATTGACTCGGAGGTTACCTACTCCACCACTCGGACAACTAGTTATAGCAACAACTTGTCACAACCCAGAGGGTCCATATACACTACCACTATGAAATTAGGTCCCAAAAGACCATCCCCACTCTGGTTTTGGGACCCTACTTCAGCTATAGGAGTATCTATGAGAGTTACCGAAAATGGGGAACCCTAAAATAGTAGGTACACCCAATTTCGGAAACTCCCAGGTGGACCCTATTGGCAAGAGGGCTCGGCTCCTGGGGGGACTCCTGTCTTCAGCCCCAAGAAAATCTTTTCGACTGCTTCTGAGATGACGTACGCAAGCCTCTTAGCCCAAAGCCCTCGACCAAAATCACCAAAGAAGGCTTATAGGGTGTAAATAGGGTTCAGGGCTTAGAGTTGAGGTTTAAGGGTTAATGTAGGAACTGATTAAGAAACCTTGGACCTTCATTAGGGCTCCTTATATGAACCCTAGAACTTTGGGGTTATAGGCCCAGGGTTTCTGAATCAGGTTCCTACATTAACCGAAAGCCCTGAACCAAAATCACTAAAACAAGAAGCAGCCACTTCAATCCCAAAGCTGTAAGCCCAAAACCCCAAAATTAAACAATGGACCCCTAAACCCCTAAACACTAAAAGCCAAAAAGTCGGAAACCCAATAGTCTCCAGCATTATTTGGCCTTAATTCGGTTTCCAACTTTATGGGGTTCACTGTAGACTCCAAACTGGCATTGCCTGAAGGATCCTTTCCGGCATCCCAGCGTTGACGATCTGCTGGTTCAGCTGAACATTTACCTGGCTTTTGGATTTTAGGTTCTAGGGAAAGTTTAGGGCGTAGGATGTAGAGTTGAAGGTTCAGGATTTGAGCTTCAGTTGTGGGTTTCAGGACTCCGAAAACGGATCGTGGGCTTGGTTTGATTCCATGGGCCAGCAAGTCGAACTCCCAGATCTAACGTTGCACCCCGGACCCTAAGCCTTAACTCCGGCAATGCTGCACCCATAATCCCCTGAAGCCTGGACCAAACATGTAACTCGCAATGCGGTGCCTTTCCGTTTAGGGATTCGTTTAGGATGTTGTTTAGGGTTTCGTTTAGGATTGTGTTTAAGGTTTCCCGTTTACAGTAGAAGCCAGAAAGTTGGAATATCATTATCCTAACCCCTTTAAGGTAAATTATAAGATATCCCACCCTGAAACCATATTCCAACTTTCTGGAGTTCCTTTTAGAGCCATGTCATGTAGCTTAAATGCAGACTTTGAATTGGATTTGAGAGCGTGTGGCATCCTGGAACTGTGTTGTGGTTTAGGGTTTTAGGGTTTTGGGTTTTAGGGTTTAGGGGTTTAGGGTTTAGGGTTTTAGGGTTTTAGGGTTTAGGGGTTTAGGGTTTTGGGTTTAGGGTTTGGGGTTGGAGTTAAGATTTTAAGGCTTTAAGGTCTAGGGCCTGGGATTCACAGAGAGGCACCCAAATCCTAAACCCCAGACCGTAAACCTCTTGACGGCCCTGGACTCCATATTCCAAAAACTAACTTTCAACTCCACACTACAATACCCTAAGCCCTCAGCGATAAACCCTGAACCCTAAGTCCCAAACCGCGAAACCCTAAACTTAAAGCCTAAAGCCCAAACCACGAAACCCTAAACCCCACAGCACAATGCAAGCCAGCGGAACTCGATCGGGGACTGGTGCAGGAGCTGACCCAGCGCCTTTGCTGGTTTCTTCTTCAGCCGTAAATCCAAGGGTAAAAAGAGGGACCCTTAATAAGGACCCCTAGGAATATACCCTTAATATAGCTATGATACACCCATTTTATAGAGCCCATTGTAGGGTAGGGGTCCCCATTAAGGGTCCCTCCTTCTCCCCTTTGACTTAAGTTACCATATTGGGGACAATACTCATCATAACCAACATCGGCTCAGTGGCGTCAACTCGCCTCAACATGCAGACTTGCCCTCGGGGTCCAGCTACTTATAATAAACTATTAATGTATGGGAGTTTCCGAACAGTAGGGGTACCTTACTTTGGGGTCCTTATAATTAATGAGGATCCTTCTATTTAAGGTGCTATATTAGGGTCCCTAATTTTCTGAAACTCCCGCGGGTGGTCATGATCCACTCCGAGAGCTGAGGACAAGGAAGGGTCGGGTCTATAACGGTTACAGTGAACCCCAGAAAGTTAGGATGACTAGTGCTGGATAGGGGTGTTCCAACTTTCTGGCTTCTACGGTCCTGTCTAATACTGTCTATGGTTGAGGGGTTGAGGACATAAGGTCTTGGACATGGGGCTGACGTCTAGCGAGAGTCCATTTTGACGGCGGCTCCAGTTGCTGAGGCAGTCTGAAACAGCTTTGATGCATGTGGGTTTTGGGTTGAGCTTGTGGCTCTCGCGAGTTGGGGTCCGTTGGGGCTTAGCATAGAAGCCTTAACAATTAATTAGAATAGGCTTTTGGTACTTGTAATGAGGAACCCATGAAATAGCATAAGTGATTTCTAAAGCCCCTGTATTAACTGTTTTCAGGTTTAGCTTCCAAGCCCTTTCGAGATCGGGGCTCGGCGAGAGAGAGAGAGAGAGAGAGAGAGCGAGATATCGAGTCTTGCTCCTTCCCTAAGGGTCCAAGTACCTAATAAGAATATACGCTCCGAAATATGAACCTACATAACTACTAATTATCCTAAACCCAAGTACCTTATTATTCTTGGGTCCTTTGGACCCTCGGAGTTCCAGAAACCAAGTCATCTACCAGGGTGAATGGTGCTGTTGAGAGGGTGATAAGGATGACGTTGATGATGGTGAGGATGATGCCGACGACGGTGTTGTTGATTGTGCGGTAGGACGAATAGCCCAAACACCCCTAACTTCACCGTCTGCTAAAACCCATAATCCTAAACCTTAAACCCCTAAACCCTAAACCCCCAAAGCCATAAACCCGCAAACGCCCAATCCCAAATCCTAACCCCTAAGCCCATCTAAAACCTAATCCCCTAAACCACAGGGCTACGGCCTGGACCCTCTGCAGAGCGGCGGCGGAGTGTTGCCTGTACCTAGCAGAGTGTCGCGGGGCCGCTTCCATGGCAAATGTTAGTATATACATACAAATAAATCTGTATATGTATACACATATATACACATATGTACTTATTTATCTATATGTATATGTCTGTATATATGCATCTATTTACATCATCCCGTTATATACTTAGATTATAACAGCCGTGCCACGCCTGCTGCAGGGTCATCCACCTATATCTATATATCTGTATATGTAACAGTACATACACACACAACCATCCATCCCTTCATAAATACATGCATGCATGCCTATGGATTATGTATGTAAACTTACGCTCATGCACCCGTCCAAAATAGGTTAGATGCCACTTAGCCGCCCAAACCCTACACCCTAAACTCCAGCACGCTGAGGCGGCCTTGGGAGCGGGAACATCGATAGAAGAATACCTGCGGAGCGTTTCCCCAATGGTTTAGGGTTTAGGGATGAGGGTTTAATTAGGGGTTTGAGGTTTAGGGATTAGGGTTTAGGGTTTTAGGGATCAGGGTTTCGGGGTTTTAGGGATCAGGGTTTAGGGTTTAGGGTGCTTAACTAAGGGTCCATGTAGTCGTATACTTTGGAGTGCGCCGGGGCTCAGGCAACGCATTTTGGTTTGGGGATTCCGGGTAGGAGGGTTTAGGGTGTTGGGATAATTGGATTTAGGGCTTATAAGGCTTAAGGGTTTAGGGTTTAGGTGCTTAGGGTTTAGGTTTTGGGATTATTTAAGATTTCGGATTTTGGGTTTGGGGTTCGGGGTGTATATCAGGCTTGGGGTCTTGGGTTTTGCTAGTTCGGAGCCTTGCCCTAAATCTCGGCCTCCAAATACTTGAACATGTCTCTCTCCGAGACCTTTAAGTCGCGTCCAGGGTTGCGGGTTGATAAGTTTACGGTGTACCTATAGGCTCCAGAGTAGTTCCTTTTTGGGATTACCTTATAGGATTCCCCAAAAACGAACCCCAGAAAGGAACTACTGTGGAGCCTATGAATAAATGAGGGTTCAAGGTGTATGAGTTTCCTGGCTTCCTGAGCCTCCTTTCTTTGAACACAGGTTTCGGGCGATGAGAAACTCCAGACTCTACTCTCCGAGTACTCTGAATCTAACATCGTGGCAAACAGGCAATCAGGGCTTAGGATATGCTGCTTGGAGAACGTGCTGAAGCTCTCTTGCAATCCTGAATCCACAGAGCACCACAATTACCTACAAGGCGTACACACTTCTTACCAGCATCACCAAATAGACAATACCAAAACCAGCACAGCTATGATAACACACAGCAACCTCAGAACAGAGAAATGCCGGACAACCTACAGACCTGCACGGTACTTTCTTCATCTTTCCACAGCCTATAGAGTCAGAAGTGCCATGAGGTCCAGATCCATGCATGCAACAAGACACTTGGCTTTGAAGAGGTCTTTGGCCCTGCCGTAAGCACTCTTCGCACGCTTCAAGCTTTCGGCCGTGCCCTGTCGGGTTTGAGTTCTTCCGCTCTTTCTTGGGCCCTTTCTTCTTTGCTGCCTCTTCCTCTGCGGCAGCCCGTTTTGCCAAACGGAGCTGCTGCTGTGCCATGTAGAATCAATACTTCACACTGAATACCGTCGCCAAAAGAAAAGAAACCCGCTTCTCTTATGGCAGCAGTTCCAGACACCCGGAAAAGCTTGAACCCTTACACAACGCCTATGCTTTCGTGCTGATGATTCTGAATCTTCACAGAATACGTTTCAGAACATACCGGAACGGAATCTCCTTCATGTCTCTAGAACCCTACACCACTCCAACGCCCCCAAAGAAACAACACCTATACCCCGAGCCTCGTCACACGAAACTAAGTCCCAGACCTCTAAGGAAAATCCCTGAACCGCATCATCCGAAACTCAAAGCCCCTAAGCACTATTATAAAGACCTCAGCATTTTCACCAGGGCTTTCGGGTAACACTCTGCTATACTCATATTCGGATCTATAAGGGCGGATGACTGCCAAACCTTTAAAAATCACCGTGCAAAACCCTACAAAAACCCCGAACCTGATTAAGAAATCCTGGCCCTATAACCCTCAACTAGTCGGATTCATATAAGGAACCCTAATAACGACCCAAGGTTCCTTCATCAGGTTCCTACAGTATACATTACAGTAGAAGCCAAAAATTTGGAAACCCAATAGCCTCCATCCTTAAGAGCAATTTATAGGGAATCCCAGCACTATTTGGCCTTTATCAGGTTTCCAACTTTATGGGGTTTACTGTAGGGTTATATAAACTCCAAAAGGGCGAAAATTACCTACTGAGCTACGAAGGTACACCTAATTTTCGGAAACCCCCTTTTGACTCACTATCCAGACTCTCTATAAACTAGGCCCAAGAGTAACCTAGGAATAAAAAGGGTGCCCTTTTTGGTTTAAAGGGGCTTATAAGGGAACCTGATCCCTTAAAAAGGGAATAAGGGTCTACTCTGGGTCCTAGTAAAGGAACCCGGTGGAGCTCAGCTTCCGACTTTGACAGGAAGTTCCCGCCACCCCCGAAGACCAAAGAGGGACCCGTATCCGCCTGCGGTGCTGGGTGGGTTTAGGTTTCAGGGCGTTGAGGTTTGGTTTGGGAAATTTTCGGTGAATTTACGTAAAGTTTAAGGTTTTGGGTGAGAAAAGGGAGCATTCCGGGTTAAAAAGGGAGCTTTCTGGGTTCAGGCCGACCCAGGTTCAAGGTGTGGCGTGTTGAATAAAGGGGGCTAGAGATTAGAACAGGGTTCTGGAGTCCATGACAGCAAACTTATAACAAGGAACCCGAATGAATAGCCGCAGCATGACATATTCAAACCTTTATCAGTTTCTTAGCCGCCTCGGTCTATGGCGATGCTGGCCATAGACCGAAACCACAGCCCCGCTGATATGATACAGAAATAATTACAGCAATAGCAAGAAACATAGTAATAGTACTAGTAACTTCTAGTACTACGGCAGGTAGGCTAAATAGATAACTTTTTGATTTTGTCTGGAAAAACTAACTTTGGCGGCACCAGTATCGAACTTTCACGAAGACATATTGGCCTTTCATATAAGTCATGGCTCAAGGAACTTTACATCAACTACCTTATTAGTTATATATATATATATATATACTAGGCAAGTGATACTAGACAAGTGAAACGAGGAAGCCTAAGGAATGATATTGGTATCTTTTTGCATGAGTCGCTTGGGGGTTTAGGTCCTGTGGGAGGTCTCCTGGTACTAGCCCACTGGTGGTCTCCTCATGATGCCGCCGCGTTGCTGTAGCACCGCTTGCTGATCTACGACGGCATAAGACTGCATGTAGATGTACAAGCGTAGGTGTGTGTGTGTGTGCGTATGTATGTACATATATATATACATATATGAATAGATACATGTGTGGAGACAGAGAGAGCGTGAGAGAGAGAGAGAGAGAAAACACAACAAAGAGCGTAACAAAGGGTTGTGCTATGAGAGATAGTTTACGCTTATACATTTGCAGTCTAAAGCAGTCGTCTTTCTACTCTCCCGGAGCCTGCTCACGCGAGGAGGTTGGCGACGGCGACGACTGACTCGGCCTGTGTTCGGAGCAGTAACAGGTAGGACTGGGGTTCCGGATACTGTCATGAGGCCCGTTTCAAGTACCTAAGCCCACGGAGCCCTCAACTAAGGTAATTGTCTATACATACATATATATATATATATATATACACCATATATATATATATATATAGATATATATATATATATATATATATACACTTTTTTCACGTCTAGAGCTCTCTTAATATGACTCAAGCGATACTTTACTATTAAGTTAAGGCTAAGGGGTACTGGGTTCCCTACACCCGAAACCCCTGCAACAACCCAATCAACGACATGTGAAGAAAAACAACCCTAAAACTCCAAGGCACATCCTATTTCAGTAAGCTTTCTGGGCTTAGGCAGCACCGGGTTCCAACAGCATACCATAACCTATCTCCAAAACCCTAAGCTCCAAACACTAAGCTTCAAGCCCTCAACCCCAAACCCGAAACCCCTAAACCCCAAATAATAGGCACTGGTTCTGGCCCCCCGATTAAGCCCCTATAGCCTACTATTTTGCTTAAGAAACCCCCAAAAAATATAACATATATTCCTTATGGGGGTAATATAGGGATTATTATTTTTTATTTTTTGAGGGCTTCTTGAGCAAATAGTAGTAGCCCACACCCTGAACCCCACAAGACCAGGCCTAGAGCCACCGAAGGTGACCCCAGGCTTAAACCTTCGATCCATCGCAGCGGCTGCAGGGGTCTACTCGAATCGGGTTCCTTGGGGTTCCTTAAAAAGGGTTCATATATAGAATCCTATAAGGTAATCCCAAAAAGGAACTACTATGGTAGTGGGCCCAGACCCTTCCAAAATCCCTTAATTAAGGAATATCCTTTAAATTATAGTAGGATCCTTACTATGATTTAGGGTATATTCCTTAATTAAGGGGTTTTGGAAGGTCTGGGGTTCCTTGGGGTTCCTTAACGGGATCCTTAAAAAGGGATCCTTAAAGGGATCTATAGGTTTCAGGTTTCAGGGGCTACGGTCTGGGTTTAGCAGGGTCTGTCAGGGTTTACTTCAACCCCCAAAAACAAGTAACATAATGGCCCCAAACCTGCCAAAAAGACTGTTATTCTAGATACTTTTTGGGGTCCAGGTAGGATTTAGGGGTTAGGGTCAGGGTTTAAGAAAATCTGGTGTTTTCGGGGTTGTTAGGGTTTAGGGTTTTGATTGCCGGGATGACGGGGGAGGTAAAGGTAGGGTAAAGTTCGGTCAGGAATCCTACTACAAGACGTCTTGCTGACAGAGGATGAGGGTGTAGGGCTTGTTTTGCGTTGGCTCAAGATAGTCTGAGATAGTCTCTAAGCTTTAGGGTTCAGTCTTGTGACGGCTTAATTTAGTGGGGTGGCGGGGGGGCGGGTTTAGGCTATTGTCTTTGTGGGGTTTTGTGTTTTTTGTTGCTTTCAGGCTCAGGCTTTCAAGGCGTGTAACCGATTCTCAGACCTTCCAAAATCCCTTAATTAAGGAATATCCTTAAATTATAGTAATTAGGATCCTTAATCTGATTTAAGGTATATTCCTTAATTAAGGGATTTTGGAAGGTCTGGGTTATTAGGCCTCCAACGAGCTGACAGAAGCAATCCAAACCCGATGCCCAACGTCAACAAACTCAAGCCCCAATGCCCGAACCCAATACATCTGAACCCCAACGGTCCTTGAACTGCTGGCTCAGCTTCGGGTTAAAGGGAACTCCAGAAAGTTAGAATATGGTTTCAGGGTAGGATACCCTTAAGGGTTTAGGATAATCATATTCCAACTTTCTGGCTTTTACTGTAGGCTTTTAGAGTTAGGGCTTATTGCTTTATGTTTTAGCGCTTAGAAGGCTGTACTTGAGCAAGCCAGGGCACTCCGCAGCTTCCGGATTCAAGGTGCTGGTCACCTGCTCAGGACATGTTCGGAAACGGAGTAGGGTTTACCTTAACCCGGAATAGCCTACCTTTTTAAGGACATATATAAGGAAATCATACTAAGAAACCCTGGAAAGGTAGGTTCTTCAGGGTTAAGGTAGGGTTTAGGGTGGGGGGGGCTTGGGAGTCGGGGCTAGGGCTTCCAAAACCTCGTACTCCTTGTATTTCAGATGTGTTCTCGACGTCAAAGCACCCAAGTACTGCCAAGTACTATGGATGAAGAATCCTGTGTTCGGCTATTTGGATTTGGGGCTGTGAGGGTTTAGGGTTAGGGTCCCCTGAAACCGAAACCCTCAATAACTTCTACACCCCTTTCCCAACTCGTACCCTAAACCTAAGCCCAACTCGTACTCCTTAACTTAGTTGCTGAGCTCGTAGGCCCAACAACTTTCTGTTCGATAAGGCGATAATTCCTGGAGAATCCTGGAGAATACTACCCGCCCAAAAAATGTACGTAAAGTGTACCCACCCAGCAGACTAAGCTAAGAAGGCAACCCTAAACCACCCTAACACGCCCAAACTCCCGAAGCCCTGGAGGCACCCAAATATAACACCCTAAATAGTAGGATCCTGATTATAAGGACCCCCAGAATAAGATAAACCCCCCCCCCCCCCCCTCATTTTTCGAAACTCCCAAATCAAACCCTAAACCGTGTGGAGGGACCCTTTTCAGGACGAGACCGAAGCCCGAAGCCCAAATCCCTCAGAGCCTCCTCATCCTCACCTCTCGGAGCTTCGCAGCACTTCGCTTGAGGCTTGGGGCTTTAAGGGTTGAGGGCTTCTAGGGTTTCGGGATCAGGGTTTCGGGAGGTGCTTTGTGTGTTGGGGTTTAGGGTTTATGGAGGCAGTCTTGGGACAATCCAGGGTCTAGGGTTGAGGGCTTCTAGGGTTTCGGGATCAGGTCTTCAGGATGTGCTTTGTGTATTGGGGTTCGTAGGGTAGGAGTTGGAAGAGAAACCGAGAACACGTATAATCTTGTGTTTCATACTGCTTTCTTTAAAGAAAAGGTCTGGTACATAGCACTCCATAACCCCGAGACTCTGTGAACTCCAGAGCCTCGTAAGCCCCGAGACCTTCACTCCTGTGGTACTTGGAAGGGCAGGGGACTTAGTAAGTAGGGTTTAGGGTTTAGGGTTTAGGGTTTAGTAAGTAGGTTATAAGTGGAGTTATGAGTACCCCAAATGGAGTTACCCCAATTGTAACCCTACTTAGAAGCTACTTACTAAGTCCCCTGCCCCTCCAAGTAGTCTGGGTAGTGGTCAGAATCATAGCCTTCTTGGGGACATGATAAAAAACACACTTCAAACTACTCTACGTTGGTAAAACCCTCCATGACTTTACTCTTGGTACAACCCTGTGGCCTAGGAGCCTAAAAAGGACACATTTAGGTTTGAGAACACTAAACACTAAAGACTCGAAAGGCAAAACTCATAGCGCGGAGTCTCATGACCGAAGCCCATCCAAGAGTTCTTCCCCCAAGGGTCCAAAGGACCCAATAATTGGGTACTCGGTTTTAGGATAGTAGTTATGTAGGTTCGGATTTTGGAGAGTATATGATTATTAGGTACTTGGACCCTTGGGGTTCAGACCCGAATCCCTCCAACCGTTACTCACAACCCGACTTCAGGGGTTTGAGGCTTAGGGTTTAAGGGTTTAGGGGTTGGGGGTTTAGGGTTTAGGGGCTAAGGGTTAAAGTTTTAGGGTTCAGGGTGGGCATTGGGCTCAGGCATGTTGCGCCCGACAGCCAATGTGTCGATCTTACAGCCAGCAACGACACCGTATTACGATAGAAGTGTGCCTAAATGATACGAGTAACTCATATAACTATCAAACACCCCAAAATTAAAACAGCCATTATATGTTCAATGTGCAGCTGTTTGCAAAGTTGCGGAGAATCATGCTGTTCTACTTTTATAGCTTATATGCCCCGACATCCTATTCTAAAGTTTTCGACTCAAGCATTTGTTGTAGGACTCTTGCGGTCACCGGATCCCCCAAAGTGGGGCTTTTGGGTTTATACTGTACGGGCTAGCCTAGGGTCTTCAGTTTAGGGCCTCGGGTTTGGGGACCTGATGCCGCAATCTCCGAAGAGCTAGGGTTTAGGGTTTAGGGTTTAGGGTTTAGGGCTTTGAAGACTCGTCGGAACGAAAGCCCTGGACGGAACCCGAACACGCCTGCGAAATCGGCGCCTCCCGCATCTGCCATCGTTAGAAAAGCACCTCAGAAGGAGCAAGGGACAGGTTTCGTTGAAGAGCTTAGAGGTTTAGGGTATGTCTTAGAAGGGGGCCCCCACCGTGTAATAGTGGAAAAATAGGAATATAATAGGGCCCTGAAAAAATCCTTATAGTCACTATTACAGGGTGGGGGCAGCTTCTAAGGTATGTTCCTAATCATTACATTGCTCGGATAAGACACGAAACAGCAAAGAACTCCGAAGAACGAATCATGGACTGGGGCTGGGAGGAGTGGTAGAGCGAACATCGATACACGAGGGTCAGATGCTGAGCCCTAAACCCAAAACGCTGAACCCTGATCTCAAAGCCTCGTAACAAAAGACTACTTGTAACACCAACCGCGCAAAGCTAAAACCCTGAGCACTGTCCCTGCTGAGCCCGGGCTGTAAACGCAAACCCTGCACCGCCTGCACCCAAGATGCTCTGAACAGTTTCAGCCTTTCCGCCCTCAATTAAAGTTCTTGCTGAGGGCCCTGCCGAAGCGACATCGCCCGAAGAAGCAGCCATGCTGTGCTTTAGGGTTTGTGGGGTGAAGGGTTGATTGACGAGTTACAGAAAGGGTATGTTAAAAGTCCCGAGCTTGGTGAGTACAGTGTGAGGCTTGTGCCTATGGCGGGGTTATGGTGTACAGGGCCTGACGTCAGCCGCAGGGATCTGACGTCAGCCTTGGAAGACTGTTACGTACTACGCAGTCGTAGCAACGAGCTTGCAATCGCCATGTCCACTGATGAAGCTGCCTATACTGAACTTAGAACCCTAGCAAGAATTATAATTGTAGCTGTTTCTTAGGGATCAGAATAACCAAAAACTTATAAAAATTGATTCTAAGTATCCCTAAGCACTGATGAAGCTGCCTTTTGTGCGGAGACACGCTCGTCTGGACCGTCGCTGCAGCCAGGGAGGCGCTCGACCCATCCCGTGTGACCCTGTCGGCTGTGGATCTATAGGGTTCCTTAAAAGGGATCTATGGGGTTTAGGGTTTAGGGCCTACTTGGAGGGGCAGGGGACTTAGTAAGTAGCTTATAAGTAGGGTTATAATTGGGGTAACTCCATTTAGGGTACTTATAACTCTACTTATAACCTACTTACTAATTCCCCTGCCCTTCCAAGAAGGGTCCAAAGGACCCAATAATTGGGTACTCGGTTTTAGGATACCAGTAGTAGTTATGTAGGTTAGGATTTTGGAGAGTATATGATTGTTAGGTACTTGGACCCTTGGGGTGTCCCTCATGAAAGCTTATATACTCTATAGGGGCTTGATAATTAGACTCGGGTTTTTGGGCTTATGCTATTAGAAACCCCACCAAAAATAGCATGCACAATTATTAAGGCTCCTTTAGTACTCACAGATTGGATCCGACGCACGATTTTCAGTGCGAGGAACAAGCAGAACAGGACATGCGTGCGTGCAAACTCTGGTTAGCAGGTGTATAAGCAGCGGCCAGAGAGCAGTCGGGGAAACTAAAGCCTTATACACCACAAAACACAAGGTAGGTACTAGTTACAGACTTTGGGCCCACAGTAGGCTTCGGAGTCTCAAGAAGCTTGTGTGCCTGTATGATTTCAGAAGCTTTGTACTGGGGGGTTTCTGGTCAAAACCGGGTTCGACTTGAGATGCAGGGAGGTCTGTGAGATAGGCGGATGGTGCTTGGGGTGCTGGGCGACAGTATCTAGAGCTCAGGATTACCGTGATGTTCCTCGAGGCATCCTCATTCATGTCCTGCATGTCGATAAACCCTGCAGCCTTTATCTTCGGGCTTGGGCAAGCTTTCCAAGTCTCCTGCTCTAGATACGTTTAA
Source organism: Symbiodinium sp. CCMP2592 (assembly GCA_905221615.1). Classification (NCBI taxonomy): domain Eukaryota; class Dinophyceae; order Suessiales; family Symbiodiniaceae; genus Symbiodinium; species Symbiodinium sp. CCMP2592. The sequence continues at coordinate 822,236 of CAJNDT010000968.1, read as the reverse complement.
GGCTCACCACTGCCTGGACCTCAAAATGCACCCTGTAGCTACACCCCCCTCCCTGCAAAAAGGACCCAGAGAAGGGACCCTTATTAGAGAACTACCCCCCTGTACAGCCTAAAATCTTTCCGTTATCTATGATGACTGATAAACCCAAGCTTTTTCTTCTGATCATTCAGGCATCCCGAGGGTTTTTTTTTCTTTGCCTGTCCTCGCCTCGGGCACCTTAAACCCGAAAGCACCAAGCTCACTGCGACGGGCCCCAAAATATTGCGAGACAGGCGTTCTTTTTCCATGCGGCGTCACGGGATTTCCCGAAGTTGTCTGTCAGTTTAGGGCTCAGAGGTTGGATCTGCCTTGAAACCAAAAACTCCTCAGGGAAAGGCCCTGCTCTTGTTTAAAGATTGAGCAACCTAGATCCAAACCCTGAAGTCTTAAATTCAAACCCCTCAACCACGCTTTTGGAACCCTCTTCTAGCAATTGATACCACCTCTTACACGACATCTAAGCCCTGAAAGGCTACAACCTATAAGCCCTGCGGTGCCCTAAAGCCGTTGCTCGCCAAGTCGACCTCCCAACCCGAAGGGCGCCTCAAGCAAGCGTCGAACAGGACGGTTGCTTTGGGGCTTAGGGTTTGCAGTTCAGTGTTTGGGGCCTGGGTTTGAAGTGTCCTGCTCTGTTCAGCAGCTGGAAGTGCCCAGTGATGCGATCTCGCGGGTTGAGGGTGTGGGCTTTAACTTTCAGGGCCGGGTGACGATGGAAAGGCTTGGGGGATGGCAGGGCTTGCATGCTTCGGGGCTTGGGATTAGGATTACAGTTCGGGGCTTCTCTGTTCCGAGCTCATGGTTTGGACCTTCAGCTTTTCTACACGGGCTTTGGTGTTTAGGGCAAGCAGCAGGGTCCAAAGAAGATTCACACTTTGGAATCGCAAAACGCCTATGTGTAGCCTGAAAGCGCATGTAGTGATTTTGGGACAATATGGGATGTTGACAATGGCATGGGCGATTGCAGCGCTGGTGTGTCGTAAAAGGCCGGGCTTGTTAAGCGGCCAAAGGGCTCAATGATATCAGGCCTTGCGCTTCGGATCTGAGATTTGATGGGTTCGCGTAGCCTTGGAGAGCGGTCCAAAGGCAGAGTGCCAGCCCTGCAGATTGCTCGAAAAAACAGCCCTGCAACAACTACTCGACAGAATCAAATATGCTGCGCTGCTAAAGATCACATACCTCGAATATACCTGGAGCACCGGCCTCAATCCCATCACGACAGTAATAGTCACGAAGGGCCTTGTGGGGAAACGCTGTGCCGGCCGGAGACCCACCGCCTCATAGGCGTGCCTGGCAGCCTCCACACATGGGAGTTTCCGAGAATAGGGGACCCTAGAAAATACCCTAAATAGTAAGAACCTTGTTATCGGAATCCCACACATCTCTCCGGTGCTTCGGACATGTGTGGCTTACTCTGCCGCGTGGTTCCGTCGGCGCTGCATGCTTTGTTGCTGTGCATCATCGTACCCGGGATCCCAAACTGGCGGCCAACGGAAGCACCTCGAGATCTTCGTTCGATGCCAGTGCGGGCCCTGCGACCTTAAGGTTGAGGGACCAAGGAGCAGAAAGATGGGGCTCTGAACGCTTGACAAAGGTTTACATGGTCTTCGCCGGATTAAATGTCTGAGGGCTGTCATGGGCTTCGGCCGGGCGGAAGAAAGCGCTCAGGTGTCGGCCAAGCGGTTTCGGAACCGCCATGCGACAGTGCGCCGGTGCGCCTCATCTGCGGAGTGCCTTGCCAGGCCCGATGTTCGATTGCGAGCTGTCGGTCCTAGGGTTCAGTACCACTACGGGCTATTAGACCCTAAAGATCCCTACTAGGACCCTATTAAGGGTAGATTAAGGTACCCATAAGGTCTAATAGCCCATAGTGGTAATTACTGAGGTTTTGGAGTTTCATAAGGTCTAGAGTGCGGTGTGTAGTTTTTCAGTCGGTTTTGGATTGCAAACTCGGCCTTGCATTGCCGTAACAGTATCGGGCTTTGAACCAGGCGTCCCTCGAGATACATGTCATATACATAAACTACATGATCCTTCAAGCATAGGTCTAAGATTTCGATTACGGTTGTCAGCTCGAGCCAGCGAGTTGCGAAGTACTTGGGCCTAGAACTGTAGCGATGTTCGGTTTCGGAGCTTGAGCTCAAAGGTAGAGGGTGTTTCAGGATGCCCCGAGAGTGCGCGCTCGCCGATGACCTTTAACTTAGTGGCTGAGTTCATAAGCCCCTCAAAAAGTGTACACTTTCAGTTTTATAGTGGGTACTACTATCCCAAAAAGTGTAAACTGTATCCACTCAGCTACTAAGTTAATGATGCTAGATGCGGTTGAAAATACATAAAAATTCCGGTCTTAGCCGGTCTTTGGGCTGCAGCTGATCGGTTGTGCAGAGTTTGCTGCTTTGTGGAAGTGGCATCAACCCAGACCTTCCAAAATCCCTTAATTAAGGAATATCCCTTAAATTATAGTAGGATCCTTAATATGATTTAAGGTATATTCCTTAATTAAGGATTTTGGAAGGTCTGGGTACATAGGACTGAAGCCCGGGCCGAAGTTGACCCTGGAATTGGTATTGAGCATGTCTGGCGCTTTTGGGACCCTGTGAGTTTGATACCGGTTGTCATGAAACAAGTTTTGTCAGGGCCCGACGGGTTCCCGATGTATGTGTGTGTACATGTATCATCTATGTATATACACACATATGCAGATGTGTTTGTATATGCAAATATGTGTGTATGTACTGATGTGTTTATGTGTTTATAGACGAGGGCTAATTATATATAAGTAAAGTAACTAAGCATACCCATACGTGTTACTTACAATCCCAAGCGAGGTACCCTCTAAGGAGCCCTTTAAGGAACCTTACTACGTCCCATGATCCTCCAAGTCCCCCTCCACCTCAGCTGCGAAACAGCTTCTGGCGGCCGTGAGGGCCAAGGGTACGAAACACCCGTCCACCTCGTGTTGCTTTGTTGTGGCTTGGCGTTGGGGGGACGCCTTGCTAAAGTCAGTTTAATTACTCATATTTATAGCTAGGGTACTTAAAGCGTGGCTGCTAGGCGTAGTACTTAAAGGATCAGGCGATTTAGTAAAAGGGTTACAAGCCATTGAGGCAGTTGTGGACTTCTAGATCTCTTATAGCCCCAACTAATGTACTTATCAATTTAGTTGCTAAGTTCCATGATCCTCCAAGCAGGACCTCCCGGCAGAATAGGGGCCGGTTGCTTTGAATTGGGATTCCAAATGGGAGTTTCCGAAAATCGGGGACCCTAATTATAGTACCCCAAATAGTAGGATCCTTATTATAAGAACCCCCAAACAGGGTACCCCTAATTTTCGGAAACTCCCAAATTGATCGCTCTTTGTAAGCTAGTACGAAAACTGTAGGTCATCTTGGTGGCATGCCTCAGGCACGCAAAGTTGGCATGGCTTGGGGAGGGCTGGCTGAACTATGTTGCACCTAGCGCTGCTACTGGCTGGGGCATTTCAGGAATCGGTGTTATTGTTTAACCACCAACTACTGATTTTCTAGCATGCATATATGCATGTGGCCAAGCATAGTGAATGGTGATGAAGTATCTGGGCCATTGTTGTCTTTGTCAAGGCTCTTTCGAGTCGTAGTAATCTGACGTCCCAACTCCTCCATGCATGCATGCACCTTTCCTCAATCTTAGCTATCGTTTTCGCCGAGTTCTACTGCATAGTTGTCATCCATCTTTTCGGCTCTTGGTGCTGATTCGACATGCTACCAAAGCTGCTCGTTGGAGCTGCTTGCGCGCAGAGTCTAGGACTTGTTGCCTGAATATATGCGTTTCCCAAAACCGCACGGGGACAAACCGCAAAGTCTAATCGCGAGCAACTTGTACCACCACAAATCAGCGCAGACACGTCTCAGAAGGTTTGACGTCTGAGTTTGTTCTTGGCACGATGATTTGGTGGGGGGCCGTCCTGCAGTCCCTCAAGTCTAATTCTAGTTATATAACACTCCACCATGGAAAGAAGCTGCTACTTTACTACATTCGAGAGCCCCAAAGCCATCCTTGGCATTCACAAAGCTCTCATGCCACGGCACCTGGACCTCTCCACCGCAAACCTGCCAGGCTCTAGGTCTTGTGGGGATTGGTGATGATGAGGCTATGAGGGTTTAGGGTTTAGGGTTTAAGGCTTAGGGTTTAGGGTTTAGGGTTTAGGGTACTTGCATCTGCAAGTGGTAGAGGAGTTTTGGACCCCAAGCGCGATGCTTTCTGTGAGCGCGCCAACCTCAACACACGGTCAGGCGCTCGGCTTTGCGTGCATAGCCTTCTGTGCTCTCAAGGGCTCCCTCCTGTTAACGGCTCACGGTATATCCGGTTTGGATTTCGGTTTAGGGTTTAGGGTTTAGGGTTGAGGAAGCAGGGCGAACACCTATATAAACATAGATTTGCGCAGCTAAGATCCGCACGAGGGAGCAAGTCTCGATACTGTGGACTCATGTTCCGTTGTGGTCCCTATAATTCTAGGCGCCAAACAGCCTCGACCAAGCTTCGTCGTGGGCAGTCTTCCTGTAACGATCCCTCCATTCCCCGAGCTTCATCCAAACCGCAAGCCCGAACTCTAAACCCTTCACCTTAAACTCCAAACCTGTACCCTAAACCCTAAACCCTAAACCCTAAACCGTAACCTGTACCTAAAGAGCTGACCATACGGCCTAAATCTGAGCCCTAGAAGTTTAAAGAGCTAAAGCCTTCGGGGACCCCTGGAGCACCGAAGACCCGCCGGGTGCTTTCCGAGCTCGGGCGGACCTCTGGGTCTTTCCGTCGCCCCGGTAGCGACTTGCCACCGCAGTCCAATTCCCATCCTCCCAGGAAACCACGTCGGAGGGTTTAGGGTTTGGGGGGGTCGAGGGTTCAAGAGCCCAGGGTGGACTGGGAAAGATAGGGACCTTGATGCTTGGAATAGGTTCTTGGGGCCCACTATACTACAAATATATTAAGGAACCCAAAGCAACTATTAAGGCCCATTAAGAGTACATGTTTCACCGCTTAGCCCCAAACCCTCTTGAGAGTTGCAGGGTTCAAAGGATGCAGGAGCAGGCACTAGGGCCACTAGGGTGTCGGTTGGAATCGTGCTGAGCTTTCTCTAGGCCCAAGATGACTTCACGCTTTTCGTTTAGCGTTTTTCGGTACCTGAAAACCGTCCGTTCAAGTACTTTGTTGCAGGTTCTGTTATGATATGAACAACCCTAAACTCAAACCCTCAAAGGGGTCTCAAATCTTTGGTGTACAGTGTCAGCTGGACTAGAATACCAACCTTGCGCTTCTGATCTGAGTTACCATGACCGGGATACATCCCTAAACCCTAAACCCTTAATTAGTAGAAGATGTGGCTTCGTTATTCTGGTACCTTAAAATTGAACCCTGAACCCTAGACGTGGGACCCCATGTGAGGTACGAGAGTGTTCCGAGGCCGGCACTTCGGTGGCAACGACCACAGTCTCCTTCGCGGCTGGTTTGGCTTGGGATTACAGTACAGGGCTTTATCGGGTCTCACAGGACTAATTGGGCTCGACTTGGGCTTCAGGTGTTTTAACGGTTTTGGGGCTGATTTAACATGGGATTAGGGGGGCTTATTATGGAGGTTTAGTATAGGGCTTCGGGCCTCTGCTTAAAGAGACGTGGGTTTAGGATTCAGAGCACAAGGCCTGGATGCGGGTTTAGACTGTCGGGCTTGGGGTTGAGGGCTTAGGGTTTTAGTGGGCTGGTGGGCTGGTGGGTTTAGGGTTTAAGGTTTAGCGGTTTAGGGGTTTAGGGTTCAGGGAAGGGATTGGCAGCTTGATTCAAGTTTCAGTCCCTTCCCATTGATGCAACATTCAAGCCACTGATCTCCGAGATCTCAGTCTCTGGATTCTATTCGACGGCGCAGACCATGCCTGGGGCTTAGTAGATACTCAGGCCTTAAAGTACCTATATAGGGACCCCTTTAAGGCATATGTATCTACTATAAAGGTACATGGAGCCTTTGGGTAGGGCTTTTTTGTTGGGGAGCCCTCGGCAGGAGGGCAAGAAGGTAGTCTCCGCCTTGAGCTGCAATGAGGCTCTACTTTAGGGTGTGGGGCTCCGTCTTTCGGGACCGGGATCCACCATGGGATGGACACCAGAGCCCGATAATTTAGGGTTTAGGGTTCATGCAGGGTTTAGGGTTTAGGGTTTTGTAGGGTTTAGGGTTTAGGGTTTTTTTGGGTTCAGGGTTTAGGGCTGGCCGGGAGAAAGAGCATGACCCAACCTTGCAACAGCTCAAGGCCCAAACTTTTAGTTATGGACACATGACACGAATGTCGACTGCCCCCGGCTGGTCTAAACCCTAAACGTGCAGAATATCCACCCAACACATGGCTGGTTGTCAAAATTATGGTCCCTTTTTGGGTACCCCTAATTTTGACAACCACCCACATCTCTACAAGATCCAAAGGTGGCCTCCGCCGTCCGATGCCAAGTTCTCAAGAGCAAAGCCTCAAACCGAAAACTCGAACCCCTGGAGCCCTACTGTAGGGGCCTCAATAATTAGAATAGGGTTTTGGGGCCCTGTATACCATGCATATCATAAGGAACCCCAAAAAAGTATTGGTAACTACATATTTAGGCCCCTATACTACTCCTTTAAGACTCACAAAGATGTTACAAAAAGCACCAACTCTCCATAGACCGATCACGAGGGGTCCTTTTATCTTTTCATGCTAAACTGTACAGCACCCACCCGTTGCTTCAAACTCCAAACTATCTATTACAATCAGGGCTGAACCACGAATAAGGTCACCTCCTGCAAGTTTTGGGAGGATACAAAGTAATCCCCAGACCGCGCAACCTAGACCCTATAGAACACTTCTAGAACCCCTGTCGGAACTTCCATAGAAACTCTTGGGCAAAATGAAGCTTACCGAGGTCCCAAGCAAAATGTAACCTCCATAGACACTCTTCTTGGAGGTTACAGATAAACCCAACTATAGAAACTCTTTAACCCTACAGAAACTCTTTTAGGAGCCCTTCTAGAACCCCTGACCCTACAGAAACTCTTGAAGGAACCCTTCCAGAACCCCTCTGACCCTAGAGAAACTCTTTGAGGAGCCCTTCCGGAACCTCGAAGAGTCCGCCAGTCACGAGAAGCCAAAGGAATTCTGGCGCCAGCGGGTCAAGGAGCCTGTCGGCCACCTCGGGCACTGCCCACGATCTTTTTTTGGGGGCTTTGATACTTGGACTAGGGCTCCTTTAAGGTTCCATAAGGGGTCAATTATAAGGGATGTGTAGCAGGGTTCGTTTTAGGGGCCTTGAGAATTGGAGTAGGTTTTAGGGCCTTATAACAATTGGAGTAGGCTTTACGGTCTAAGGTTCTCGGCCACCTCGGGCACAAGAGATCTATACTAGGGTTCTGTATAGGGGCCTTCATAATTGGAGTGGGGTGTGGCGGTGTATTATGGTACAAGTCTACTAAGGAATTCTGAGGAATCGTATTTGCAGTTCTTCAGTCCACCAGATCTTACATTTTCAAGGTCTGATACTACGTAGACGGGTGCACTAGCTTGATTACAAGGGTCTCGAGACAAAGAACAACTGTTTCGAGCAGGGGTTCAGGGTTTAGGACAACAGAACGCAGGGAGATGTTCGTCGTGAGGATTTCAGCTTAGGGCTGAAGGTTTAAGGTACTGAGCATTCAGGGCTAATTAGGGGTTTACGATTTAGGGTGCAGGTGTTTGGATAGCAAGAGTTGTAACGTACCCGGGGTCCTTGGTCTTGTCGCAGTGTCAACCTGAACACGAAGAAACAACTCCCAAACCTTGGTGCATGTAACACCCAAAAGCTCCAATCTTAAACTTTAACAACTGCGCCATTTTATTTCCTAGATCCAAAAACTTAAGCCCCAAACCCTAAACCCCTAAACCTATAACTATAACCCCTAAATATTCCCTAAACCCTAACACTTAAAGACTCAAACCCCCAACCTTACCTGAGCACTCCAATCCCCAACCTCACACCCTTTGTCCTCGACCTGCTCCTCCATCCGAACTATTAAACCCTCAGCGTACCAAGGACCCAGACCCTAAAATGTAGCACCTGCTTTTCATTACCTGAGTTTCTTACGATGATAACCATAAAACGGGTAATCGTTTGCATGAGTCCGCGGTGGGCGACGCCGGGCTTCTTCTTCGAATCGGAAGTACCCTGAGAGCCCAAAACCCCCAAAACCCATCGCAAGAGGGCGACTTTCGCTGTTTCCCAAGGGATTACGGGGATCTGCTGTTTTGAGACACAAGCTGACCAAAATCCAGGGTGTATGGCCATGGAGAATGTTTTTGCGTGTTTGGCTGTTGGCTTCAGGGTTGAACCACTAGCCCAAACCGGTGTCAACGAGAAGACGAGCTGGGGCAGTCGGGCACGACCCTTCTGCTCTGAACTGTTGGCCGGCCCTGAACTGTTAATACTGAACACACACACACACAGACACACACACACACAGACATGCATATATATATATATATATATATGCTCACACCCCCCCCCAAGACCTACCGCGAGGTGCTTCGGCTAGCAATGGGTAGTAGAACATGTAAGGATTTGAGGAAACCATTAGGATAAAATACACTCATACATAAAAAATGGAAACGTATATCGTGTATAATCAATAGCTGAATACACTGTAATGACCTACGACGGCGCGACATCGCCGTTGGCGGATTTGGGCAAGCTTCAATGCCTGCAATTGTTTAATAGGATACTGCCTAAATGTTCCGGATATTCATAACTCTGGTCATATAATGACCATAGGCATAACCCGAAGACAGGACCAAGACAGAACAGTGTCTACATCCTACGTAAGATCGTTAGATGCGCCGGGTAACTTTGTGTTTGTCATTGTCTGTTTTTAATTTTGTTCATGTACTCATAGGCATAACCCAAAGACGGGACCAAAACAGAACGATGTGTGCATCCTACCTAGGATCGTAATGAGGGTTACATGTGCACACATGTTTATTCTGTGTGAAGCTCTTAGGTTACTCATGCGCCAATGTGTATAATAGCTATTACTAGTGCGAATACTAATACTGATACTAAGATTTCTATTCCTACGAATAAGGATATTACTGTTCATAACATAATAGGCTTAATGGTTAATACTAGTATTAAAAATTGCACTACTAATTCGAATAGTAGTGCTGATGGGAATGTTAACACTCCTGGGGATACTAGTACGCATATTCTTATTAACTGTTCTCAATATGAATACTAATAGTACTAGTTGTTTGGAATACTAATACTTGTCCGAATATTCATACCAATACTCAGGCTACTGCGATTATACATAATAGGACATTAATATGGGTATTCGTATTAAGGTCAGCATTTCCTTCGAAAGTATTCATATGCGCATCATAATTCATCTTAATACTCGTACTGATATGAATTAGTATGATTACAAATACTTTTACGAAGACGGGTACTTTCAGTAATACCGATACTAATATGAATACTAGTGTTCCTACGAATATTAAAAAACATACCCATATTGATAGTAATTTTATTTTTTATTTGTTACCAATATACACGCAAATGCTAACATTAATACTAATATGCACATAAGTGATACAGTTCCTCCGCAGATTAATGCGCATAGTCTTATTAATTATTCTCAGTATTTATATTCACATTAAAAAACCTACACTAACATGAATAGCAGTATTACCACTTGATACTCCAGATAATACGATTATGCATAGTATGAACAGCGATACTGCTATTGATACCAATATTAATGCTCCTACGAATACTAATAATCACGTTCAAACCAAATACAAAAAACAGACACATCAATGTACCAAAGAATCTGTATTTTCACATACCAATAAATAATATACTCGTATACTACTATTCCAATGTTACCATAGACTATGAGACTATACACTGGTTAATATTAACACTAAGAATAAGGCAGAGACTAAGACCAAGACTAATACGAATACTAAAACTCACACTAGACATTAACACTACCATTAGTACACCTATTGTATAGACTTATATTCAGACTAATACTAACGCTGACATTGGAATTGACATTGACACTGACACCAACACTAACAGTAACACGAATCAACACGCTAGAACGCAGATACTAATACTAACACTAATGCCTAATGCACATCTGAAGACTACTGCGCGTAAACAACGAAACCATTTCCGATCAAGCATGCTGCGCGCTGTATTGGCTCTAAGGCTCCGAGAACCAAAAATCCAAAAAACCAAAAAACCAAAAATCCAAAACCTTTGTCAGGGGGGTCGAAACTTTTGGATTTTTTGGTTTTCCTAGGGTTTTTTGGTTTTCCAACAGAAAACCAAAAAAATCCAAGGTTTTTTTGGTTTTCCAGCAGAAATCCAAAAAAAATCCAACGTTTTTTTTAAATTTCCAGCAGAAATCCAAAAAACACAGGTGTTTTTCGGTTTTTCACGAGAGACACAGCAGAAAAAACAAAAAAACCTTATGTTTTTTTGGTTTTCCACCGAAAATCCAAAAAAAGCCATGGTTCGCCAAGGCAAAACCAAAAAAAACAAAAAAGACCTAGGAAAACCAAAAAATCCAAAAGTTTCGGGCCCCTCAGAAAGGCTTTGGATTTTTGGATTTTTGGTTTTTTGGTTTCCGCCGTCGTATCGTATGGTTTCTTTTAATGTTTCTTGCTTATGAATACAGGCATATGAATTTGAAAGCGGACATGAGTAGTCACGACGTTGTAAAGAGACATGACTTCACATCAGCCATGATAGAGAAGGTATCATCCCCGAAAATTACGCAAAACACGAATCGTATGCCAAACGCGATTCCCTGCCAAGAGAAGGTTTTGACGGTATTTACAATGGAAAAGAGGCCGAGGTAGGTCATGGGGGGGGGTGTGTCCATATATATATATATATATATATGTATATATATATACAAACATGGATAGTAGAAAGACAGATAGACAGACAGATAGGCAGATGTATACAGCAAGAGAGAGAGAGAGAGAGAGAGAGAGAGAGAGAGATATATATATATATATATATACATATTATACAGTCGTAGACACACATGCACCGAAAACCCAAGCAAATCCTGAGCCCTGAGCCCGGACGCTGACTTCTTTCTATAGCGGCCACTGCATTCCCCAAATCCTCAACGATAATTGGGAGTTTCCGAAAATTTGGGGGTACCTCAGAGGGTTCCTTTAAAAGGTTCCTTAAAGGGATCTATAAGGGTTCTTTTAAAGGGCTCTACAAGGGTTGGGAGTTTCCGAAAATTAGGGATACCTTATTTCGGTGTCCTTATAAAAGGGATCCCAATATTTTGGGTACTCTATTAGGATCCCCTATTTTCGGAAATCCCTATTTCTGAACTGCTAAACCTTCTCGTAGTAACCTGTGTAGCAGCCCCTCATAAACAACCCGGAACTGAAACCCCGCAGCAAGGCACGCAACCAACTCTCAATAAAACCATCGAAGACCCCGCACGAACGCCCTATGAAGCACTCATTACGGCTATCTATCAACCCTGCAAAAGCCATAAAGAGCAAAACATGAATTATTATACTATACAAGTATGATAAGGAGTCCACATGAATAGCCTATATGTGTTTATACTACAGCCCTAAACTCATTAACGGGACCCTAAACCCTAAACCCTAGAAATTTAAAGTAACGCTGGGTCTCCAACCAAGACCGCTCCCTCGGCAAGCAGATCCAGCCTCGGGCTTTTGTGCTCTCGGCTAAGGTTTAGGGGTTAGGGTTGAGGGGGTTGAGGGTTGAAGGTTGAGGGTTTAGGATTTAGGGTTTAGGGTTTGGGATTTAGGGTTTTGGGGTTGAGGTTGTAGGGTTCAGGGTAAGGGATTTCTTGAATGGTTGCCTAAAAGGTTACTTAAAGGGATCTATAAAGGTTCAGAAGCTGTGGGGTTCAGGGTTCCAGGGTTTAGGGTTTGGGTTTGAGGCTGAAGGGTTTTGGTTCCAGGATTCCAAGCAAGAAACCACCCAAGTAAATCATACAGTCGGACAGGAAACTGATAAGACGTGTATATATATATATATATATACACATGTGTACATATATATATATATGAATATACATGCACATACAAATATAGACGTAGTTATGTGAATGAAACCCGTTACCCGTTCAGGCCCTGGCCCTCTAAGCCGGTTTGCCTGACACCAATCCACCAGTCCGGGGGGGGGAAGCGATGGACAGCGAGAAATTCTTTCTCCTGAGCCGGAAACCGGCCCTATACCGTATTTCAGCGCAGATGGGTGCAGAAAGCTGAACAAGCCAGGTGCGGTGCCTTTAATTTGAAGGCTTGGGGTGTATGCGTGCACGGATGTCGTTCTCAGGAATTTCGGGCTTAAAGCTTCGAGGGGCTTAACATAGAAGCCTACAGTATTCACCAAACTATCGCTTAGGGCTCCTTCTTTTAATCATACTATCGAACTATTCAAGCCTCTGCATTACTTCGGCTAGAGGCTTCATGGTGGCTTGCTGGACCTTCGTTTAGACGTTTGGTGAGTTCATCCTCGCTATTAAAATAGGGATCCAGTAAAGTCTTAACGCCCTAAACCGTAAACCCCAAATCCCGCTAATTCCTAAACCCTAAACCTTAAACCCTAAATCCTAAACCCTTAACCCGAAAGAACCATTCCTTGAATGTACTCTTCAAACGGTCTCGGGCTCACGCCCTTCTAGCCTGGCGAGCTCTTCCTGATACTCCGTGCCTGGACATGGCGGCTTAGGGTTTAGGGTGTGGGGTTGGGGTTTAGGGCTTAGGGTTTGGGGGTTGGGTTTTGGGTATGTCTACTTGGAAGATCGTTTAGGACTCGGCAAGTCACGTTTTATGAAGCTCAATAGGAGATAAACGCCGTTTCAAGCATGCGGCTGCTTTGTTCGTACTTGTTCACTCCGTCTCATGACCCCTTAAGCATGGCTAAGTTGTCGGCAAAGTGAGATTTTGGGATTGACAATGGGTAGTTTAAAGCGGTGATTCAACACAGGATTTAAAGTTTAGGGCTTGAGAGAAGGGTGGGTGGTTAGAGGGTTACCTGTGTTTGGGTCCTTCCGATGGCATAGATCATCCACTGAGTTTTCAGCTGTGGAACACGCTCGGGTCGGTTCAAAGGCTTCCTTGTGAATTAACCAAAAGGTCCAAGTACTTAATCATCATGTACCTCTGCCAAAATAATACTAGCCTACAAAAGTACGGTCCTAAGTACCCAATTGTGTTGTTTGTTTTCTCGGTTTCTGATGGTATATGGTTTAGGTAGGGTTGATAAACGATCTATCTATCTATCTATATATGTGTATCTATATACATGTATACAATAAACATGCGGTTGATAATTTGGTCTCAGCTTCCAGGTAGGTGTGTGCTTAAGACGTTAACTGATCATTGGTGGTTGACGGTTGACAGCTCAGCTGTTATGTTGTACATCTATATCTCTCTTTGAAATACTGAAAGTGTCAGCTTACTGCTAGCACAGGTGAGATCTTGGGCTTGCAGCAATACGTGAGTGTGTGCGAGGAACTTAGGTGCAATGCTCAACAGCCCTGACGATGACCCCAACACATCTCAAAACGCCAACACCTCGAAACCCTAAAATCCATCCTGGCCAGTCGCACCACTAGCTACGGGCTTAATGTATAGGGGTTTGAGGGTTGGGACTTGAAAGTTCTTTAGGGCTTAGGGTTCAGGGACTGTAGCAGGACTTAACACTAAACTGTAGACCCAGAGACTCCAATATCCCTTAATTAAGGAATATACCTTAAATCATATTAGGGATCCTACTATAATATAGAGATCCTACTATAATATAAGGTTCCCTAATTAAGGGATATTGGAGTCCCTGGGGACCTTTAACCCCTGTGCAGCGCCCCTTTTTTCTGCCCTCATTGGTGCACACGACACCGCGGTCAACTACCGCGGAAGCAGGCTTTGAGGTGGCAGCATGGCAAAGAGCAAACGCTTTAAGGGGCTTTACGAGTTACTAGTTAGACAAACTCTGGGTTTGGGGGAAATCATCGTGATAGTTGCAGTCATTTAATCGGGACGGAACGGCGATATCATTACTCTTTCTTCCCACCCCTGCATTAAGGTGCTTCGTAGAGCCTCAGGCTGTTGCGCGAGGGTTCGGTGTTTCGGGGTTTTGGGCCTCCTGGTCCAAGCCTTCGGGTTTAAGGCATAGGATCGTTTAGGGCGTCAGGTTCGGGAGCACTAGATGCCTATTCCGACCCGAAACCCTTAACTCTGAGCTTGAGAGCTCCGGGTGCACGGACTTGCGATAAGTTGGAAGAACCTCATCCCCAAATGACTTACCCTTTTCAGGACTGATAGGAGGAAATTACTTCAAGGAGCCTCAGAATGGTGGGCTTTATGGGATCCAGGGAAAGCCTCTTTCCCTCTGACTGCAACCGTCATCCCATATAGGGGCTTGGGGCAATCGGACTTTTGGGGTGGGGAGGTGTTTCATGCTATGATTCTTTTAAAAACCCTGAAGGCGACTTCTCGTGCCCTCCTGTATTGATATTCAAGGTTCGGAACAGACTGGGAATGTCAGGCCAGTGATTCCTCTAACATACCCTGTGTGTCGCCACATGCGGCTTGCTTGCGGAGGGTGGGGCTTCTAGGGTTTGGATCGGGCTGGTAGGCTGGAAACCCTAAACCCTGAAACCGCCACCTCTGAGGGAGGCTCAGGGAATCCTCGAAACCGGGGCGAGCCCTAAAAATCGAAAACTTTGAAAACCATCGGGGTTTTAGGGTTCTGGGGCTCAAGGATTCCGCTGCTAAAGCAACTCCGACTCGCCGCCAAAAGCGCTGTCTTCGCCAATCGCGAAGTGCGAGTCTTCAAAACCGGAAGCCCCCGCCATCTTATACCCTAAACCCCCAAACCCCTAACCCGTAAACCCCTAAACCCCTAAACCCTAAACCCTCGTCGTAAGCAAAATCGGCTTTACGGCTCAGGGCTCTAGGATATTATCGGCTTTAGAGTTGGAGGTTTTAGGATCTTCTTGGACCACGGGGGGCTTCGACTTAGTGCTTCGGTTGAAGGGTTTCGGGCTTAGAGTGCTAGGGTTCGAGGCTTCCTTTAAAGTTGAGCACCTTGTTAAAACTGCTCCTTGTACTACAACCCACCTTATATCAGAAGACCTTTCCACTTTTGCATGATGTGCTTTATTTGTAGGCGCTACATGTCCCTAAGCTCTCAACCCCAACCCCGAAACCCACTCCGATCTCATATGCCCGTGTTCCCACAAAAAGTGAGAAGCTGAACGTGGGTGAACTGTGAACTTCGCAAATGTCCAAGACTCCTCACGGTTTAGGGTTTAGGGTTTAGGGTTTAGGGTTTAGGGTCAATCCTATGGAACCTTCAGAGAGCCCGGGCAAAACGAATGCAAATAGTGTATGGAGATGTGGAACATTCATAGAAACGCGTAAAGTACACGAAACGATTGGAGAACCCACAAACATGCCCATGCGTGCCCTGCAAAAACATGCAAAAACCATAGCCCATAGACACCCGATGGCAGCCCATATAGCCCTTAACATACCCTTCCCTGCAGAACCCTTGTTGAACACCACATAGACCCTAGAACTGATCCCTCAGAAGACCGCACCACAACTTCAGGCTCTAGACCCTGACCCCTTAAACTCCCTATACCACCCACAACAACTCTATACAGCGCTGCAATGCACCACATAACAATGTGAAATCCACAAGACTCAACTATAAAGCTCCATAAACAACACTATACAAACCATAAAACAGCAAAAGTCAGCTTAGATTCTCCGTCTGCTGGCGGAGAGCCCGGGACTCGGCCAACAACTCTTGGACAGTCCTCAGCTGACTTGGCTTTCACAAAGGCCGTCAAGAGACGCAAGTTGTGAAATGATGTATGTATGTAGGTATGTAGGTAATGTATGTATATATGTATGTATGTAACTGTATATGTACATATATATATATATACATTCATACATGTGACCATCTATGCCTAAGTACATCCATGCATGCATGCATAAATACAATACGTGCATACATGTGTATTTCGATTGGCAAATCAAAAGATAGACAGACAGATAGATAAATCGTATGTGAGCATATGTACACATACATATATACACACATGTGTGCCTGTGTATGTTTGAATACATGGGACAGATAGACAGATTGATGGATAGGGTCGGGTACGTGTGCGCATATGCTTATATAACTTATATACGTACACATAATAAGTACTGGCTGATGTACAATAATATGTAGAGATAGATTTAGATAATTCCGTACGTGTATATGCATACAAATGTGTGTGCCTGCACTGCTATACCTGTACACATGCTACATCTTAAGCTTCTGAAATATTCAAGGCTAGAGGTTCTCAGTACATGCACATCCAAGCCAAACCACGCCATTCAAAATACTAACTCTGGGTAATCACCCTCTATCTCTGCAGGGGTAAGCTGTAGGGCACTGTAAGGACTATGTAGGCCTGTTCGGAGTTCAGCTGCTTAGGCCAACAATTCTGCATCTGGGGCTGTAGGGCTTGGAGCTTCGCTGAAACAGTTGGTTTAGGTTTTAGGGTTTAGGGTTTAGGGTTTAGGGTTTAGGGTGTAGGGTGTAGGGTTTAGGGTTTAGGGTTTAGGGTTTAGGGTTTAGGGTGTAGGGTGTAGGGTTTAGGGTTTAGGGAGGCTTTTTGCCCCATGATCGGCTACTCCCAACACCCAACCCCGAACCCATGTTTTCTAGAGTTCAGGTCAGGATCATTTCGCGAAGAAACACGAGGCCTCGCGCCGCGCGGATCAGTGGCGATGGGTGGTTGTGGAACCACTCGTAGCCTGAGCAACTTCTAAGCTTAGAGCTAGTGATTGTTCTGTTGTGCTTTGAGCTGGGACTGTCAATACCCAAGGTAATAACGTATAACAGTGTAATGGTTCCTACTTCCTATAAGAAGCCATCTAGGAATGAACAAAGGCATACAGCACGCAGAAATCCCAGAACCCCCTGCTAGAAATTAGCAGAAGCCACAGACGGCCTACTCTCGCACATACATCGGGGCTATGTAGCTAGGCCCTTTAGCACCTTACTGCACCAAGGCATCCTGGAGCCTTGGAGTGAGACACCGATTTTTTCTAGACAGGGCATGACCTGGCTTCCCGGCCGTGCGATAGACCTGCCGTAGATGTGAGTGAAGGCAGGATGCCCAACACTCACTATTACAAAAATGTTGGAAGTTAAGGAGATGGGCCACAGCGACAGTAAGGATGATGTTCTTTCTGATGACGATCATTCTGATCCTCCGCCTCCTCCTGTTTCTCCTTGTCCTCTCTCACCACCACGAGCACTGCCCGCACCATCACAACAACTGCTACAACAATGACAAGTAATTACGACGGCAACAACAAACCCTTGCCCTAGTCCTGGTCCTAGTCCTACTCCTGCACGTCGTACTACTACCACTACTACTGCTACTACTCCTTCTACTACTACTACTACTACTACTGCTACTACTACCACTACAAATTACAACTACTACGACGACTAGTACTTACTACTACTACGACTACGACTACGACTACGACTACGACTACTACTACTACTACTACTACTACTACTACTCCTACTCCTACTCCTACTCCTACTCCTACTCCTACTCCTACTCCTACTCCTACTCCTACTCCTACTCCTACTCCTCCTGCTGCTACTACTACTACTACTACTACTACTACTACTAATACCTACTACTTCTTCTGGCAACCACGACCACCATGATGCTGCGTCTACTGCTCCAAACGAGGTTGCTACGATCACTCTCGCAAATTACGAATTTCGGATTGCTTCTCATCACTACCACCATCATCCTCAGGCTCATGAGCTCGCAAACCCGGCACCCCAAGCCCGAAACACCTATACTAGACCCAAGAGTAACTTAGGAATAAAAAGGGTGCCCTTTTTGGGGATAAAGGGTGTTATAAGGGAACCTAAACCCTTAAAAAGGGAATAAGGGCCTACTCTGGGTCCTAGACTAAACCTAAACCCTGACCAAACGCTTCAACCCTTACACAGCCTTACACCCGGAACAAGCTTGAGTGAGATCACGACCGCCCAGGGACCGAGGCAAGTCTCAATCCTCAGAATGTCAGGGTTTGCGGTTTTGTCCCTGGAAGTCTGGAGGTACGAGGGCTTATGGCTTTGGGATTGCGGGTTTAGGCTTTAGGGTTTGGGATTTCGGGTTTAAGATTGCCTTTGAAGCATTCTGGAGAACGACAGAAAGTTTGCCAAGGATCTGTCATCCTGTCCTTCAAGGGTGGCTATTTGAGCCCAAGGACTGTACCCTAAACCCTACACCCTAAACCCCTACGCCCCTTAAACTCTAAACTCTTGAATCCCAAACCCTAAACGCCTAAATCCTCGCAATCCCTAATAAACCCCTAAAAACCCCGAGCGCCAAGGATCATGTCGTACTGCTGCACTTGCACCCTCTGGCTCATCGCGCAGAAAGGCCCCTGGATCTCGTAGGCCTGGGTTGTCGTCAAGGAGCGGGTTTAGGATTAGTAGATACCATCATGGGAGTAGTATAGGGTCTAGGGTCATAGTATAGGGTTTAGGGTTTAGGGTTATAAGATACCATAGTCGGGGTTTTGGCTTTAGGGGTTGGGTTTAGGCTTGAGGAGTTTAGGGTTACGGATTATTACGGAATATGAGATACCAGAATAGGGGCTGTGGCATTAGGGTTCTAGTGTAGAGTTTGGGGCTTTCAGGCCTTGTGGTTTATACTAGGGCTGAGTACACTCGCCCCAAAAGGATAACGTTTTCAATTATGGTAAGATTATATCATCCCCCAAAAGTTACATGTTACCTACCCAGCTACTAAGGTTATAAGATACCAGATCAGGTGTCCATGGTGTACAAGATGGCCTCGTCTTGTTGCTCTGGGGTACAGTAGTTTGATAAGTGACCTAAGACCGCCAAAAAGACGCAACATGGCCCACGGGGAGACTTTGCAATAAAACACAACTCCAAGAGGCTGGGAACTCGGCATCCCGTTGCGACTCAAAGGAGTTCAGGAACATGTGGTTCCTCAGTTAGCTGCCGGGCTCAGGAGTGCTTAGGCTTCATGGTTCTTTCGGGTTCAGGGCTTAGGGACCCGGATCTTGAGTTGCTGGCTTAGGCTTCGAAGTAGAAGCCTGAATCACTCGCCAAGCATACACGTTGTAGTCGCTGGGCATACCCCAAAGCCACCCTAAACTCTAAACCCCAAATATATGTTCCTTTCTTTTGCTTGGGGCCTTTAGGGTTGAAGGTGTTTCGGGAGGCCGCAGCAGAACTGCGACAAATGCACCAACAGCGGCGTGGACGAGACTGGCTGCAACTAAGCACCGGTGATTATACAAGGAATCTGTATTCTGGAACCCGAAATTTCATAGTAGGAAGTATTCTGCTTCGGGTAAGCCTCCCTCCCCCCATATAGGTACTTAGGACACTTAGGGAATGATAACAATGATGGAGAAACAGTTTGAAGCTGACAGCGGGTAACTGGACTTCGTCACAGCAGTGAAGGAAGGGCTCAAGCCCAGCTCAAACGTCATCAATGTAGGGTCCTCGAACATTCGAGTAGGGTTCCTTCATGGGGTCCTTTAAAGGGGCTCGCTACAAGGGTCAATGAAGACTACTATCTGGATTCTGTGACATGAGGGCCTCGATCATTGGAGTAGGGTTCCTCCACGGGTTTCATTTGTTGAAGGAAACCTTGTTGTATAACCCTGTACATTAAACGGATCTACCACAAGGATAAATAGGGACTTGATTCTGTGACAAGGGGGCCTTAATTGAATAGGCTCGGAGTAGGGTTTGGGGTCTATCATACAGCATTTACCAGAAGGAACCCTCGGGTATACTGTTACCGCATATTCAAACGAATGGTGATAAGTTTATCATATGGAGCCCTAAACTCATACTACGGGGTTACGAATTACGAAGCTTGCAGGCTCCCCAAACATGGGCCAAGGCTCAATGTCGAAATTGTCTGGAGTGAGACCGGGATGATCGTGCTGACCTCCTTGGCTCTTGCAAGATGGGGTCTGTTGCCAGGTGCTGTAAGGATCGGTCAGCAATGGGACGATATTAAAACCAAATCCGAAACTCGAAATCCTACGAGACTCGAAGCTTAGCTGGTCTACAACTTCAAACACTACAAAAAACAAGCGCATGGGTCTCAACATGCCCCATGCCAAGCATGCACGTAGATGTTACAATCCGGTGGTCATTTGAGTGAGCCAGACAGGCTTCGTACTCCGGAAGCCGTATTCCGCAAACTCCTAAACAACCCCTAAACCCTGAACCCCTAAGCCCAAAAACCCCTAAACCCTAAACAACCCCTAAACCCTAAACCCCTAAGCCCTATAGCCCCTAAACCCTAAACAACCCCTAAACCCTAAACCCCTAAACCCTAAACAACCCCTAAACCCTAAACCTTAAACCCCAAAGCCGTAAACCTCAAACCCCAAAAAGCTCCTCATCAATCCCGACACTGCAATTCCCCTGCCTGCTTCGAGCCCCAAAGTCTGTAGATAGCACCTACGATAGGGGCCTTAATAATTGGAGTGGGTTTGGGGCGGTAGTTTATACCATAGCTAAAACAAGGAATTATTTAGGTGCCCATATTACTTGCCAATAGCACCTGCTTGGGAGTTTCCGAAAGAGGGGACCCCAATAAAGTACACCGAATAGTAGGATCCTTCTTTTAAGGACCCGAGACAAGATACCCCTAATTTTCGGAAACTCCTACTTGTCACTGCTTCAAAGCCCAGGGCACGTGCGGCTCGAAACGGAACCAGACGTTGCGGTAGCCCCAAACAGTGATGTCTTGCCGACATGTCTCCTGTAGAGGTCCGGTTATGAGCTTCCAGGTCTTGTGTAAAAACTTGAGTGCATACGGTGTGCAGTCTAAACCTCGAGACCAGAGCCCTAAGACTTGCAATTGATTCCGGGATTGTGGTATATCCTTCGGTGTTCCGTGGGTGTTTGGGGCAAGTTTGTCTGCCTGTTTGAAGAGCAACCCGAAAGTACCTTGAAGTTTGCGAGAAGAGCCACCTTAAGCGCTATAACCCTAAAGCCAGAAGCATCAAGGCAGGCATTCATTAAAGTTAGCTAGGAACCCCTCCGTTAAGGGTTGTAGGCCCCACCGAATCCCCGCACATCCTGAACCCAGGGCCCGGCAGCCCGCACTCCAAACCCTCGAGAACCTTACGGGAAGCCTCGTAATGAAACTGGAAGAACCCTGATACGAACCCACCGAAATTTACAGCAAATTTAAGTGAACTGTTACTTAAAAACAGGACCCCTGACAATCAAAACCCTTACAGGAACCCTGACCCAGAAACCCTCAGCGGCACCCTCCCTGAAAGGCACCATTTTGAAAATCTCCCCCCGACTCCTCGGAATACTGCTGCAGTGCAGCTGTAACGGCTTGAAGCACCTCCGAGTCGAAATGGGCTCAAGGAAGATGTAGAAGATAAACTCCAAATAAGAAATGCAGAATCTCGAAAACATAATGCACGGCACATAGAATAAAACACACAGCGCATAATCGATAATAGTGCAGAACAGTGGGCATTTGGAAACACTCATGTTTATATGAACTCATAGGTACCATCCTAGGGATGCGTTGCAACAAAACTCCTGATCATGTACGCCGGCAGTCCTCTAAACCCTAAGCCCTGAACCCCAAAGCCCTGAACAGTCAATGCAACTTGGCTCACCAAGACATGGAGTCAGAACTTAAATCAGAGTTTGATGCTCACTAATTAAACCCCTCAACCCTTATACCACAGCGCAGCTATGTGAGGACTCTAACATACTCTAACCGGTTACCATTCTTATAAACCTCTAATATAGGGGCCTGAAAATGATTGGAAGAGGGTTTGGGGGTACATTATACTGTAACGAAAATAAGGAACCACCATAATAGTACTGGGAACTACTAAAGGCCCCTGTATTGAACTCACATCCCAAACTCGAATTCCTGCGAGATATGGAATTGCGACCCCGAAACCGTAATAGAGATGGTGCTTTGGGACGTAATGCCACACTTGTAGTATACATGGACCGAGCCTTCGCAATAATTACTTATGGTATTTTGCTGGTTCCGTATTATAGCTATAGTCTTAAGGAGCCCAAAACCCTATTCTAATTATTAAGGCCCCTATATTCATACTCTACATTATCGTCCCTTGTAGTGTAGGTACTTATTAAAGCCCCTATCTTATAGATCCCTCACAGATCCCTTACAGTAAACCCGTATAGTCCCCTTTCAAGGAACCCTTGGGCCCTATAGATACCTACTAAGGCCACTACATTACATTATCGTACCTTGTAGTGAGTGTCAGGGCCAGATGCTTCCGGGTCCAGTGCCACACTGACTACATCCGGCTGAACTTCTCGCAACAGCTTCCTGGGCCATTATAGGGTTTAGGGTTTGTTTAGGCTTGTTTTAGGGTTTAGGGTTTAGTTTTTTTCTTAGGGTTTAGGGTTCAGGTTATAGCCCGAGTCTTTACGAAAAGCAAGACAGTAGAAGTGCGGGCAAAACGAAGGAATGGGGCTCCCAACCGAACTAGACACACCAAGAACTAGCCGAACATGACCCCGCGAAACAAACGAATAGGTCTGTGCTCCTCAACCGTCAATCCTGAACCCTCAACCCGGTAGTCGTGGGTTCAGGGTGAGACTCCCTCAAGGGCTGGTCTTTCTAGAAGACCCCAGCAGGGTTTAGTGATCCTGCAAATGTTTATATGTTCAGGGTTCCAGAAGGGCTTCTACAGGGCTTAGGGTTCCCTTAAGGGTTCATGTGCCCATACAGTCTATACTTTGGCCCATGTCGGAACTTCTCTTTTGGCGCAGTGAGAACACAGCATGGACCCTGTAGGATATTCCGGTCAATATGGAGGCCTCGATCGTGGTTAGAATGAGGCTTCGGGAGAGTATGATTTTTATGGAATACAAGGGCTGTCAGCATTCATTGCTTACTCCGACCCTAAATACGACATCATCTGCTACCCAAGGTTCAGCACGGGAAGAACGTCACGCTGCTGCGTGGGCTCCGGGGCGAAGATATCGGCGGTATAAAAGCCCAGTCTTAAGTGAGAGATATTCGGCAGCTGCCAGCCGATATAGCCCCAAACGCATTCTGCTTCAAACTCCCGGCAGGCACCTTTTAAAATCTGCACCTCTTTCATGTCCTTCTGTCCCGCGTATTGCTTGGAGAAGTACGTCTTCCTTCGTCCGTTTTGCACGCGGGGTGGATTGAACACGGGCTGTGTTAAGCATCTTCGACTGCTGCCATGACTTGGGATACATGACATGTTTCTTCAATGTTCTTCGATGGCGACCTCCCTGATCGATAAACAAGCCTAAATCCTAAACCTTAACTCAAAACATGTGCTGAAAGCGCCAAAGTTGCAAGGCAGAAACACGCTCCGACAGTTGTGTGGAGTTTCCGTCTGCGACACTGTCCTCAAACAAACATAACTAGTTAAGACATGCGACAGTCTACAATATCCTACAATGAGTCTGTAATGTAGCATAACCCTAAAACAAATGAAGAGTCCGTAAAGACCACAGAGAGGTTGTAGACCAGCCTGCAGAACGCGTGTGCTTCCAGAGTACCAGAGGACCGGGCATCGGTAGGACTCCCCAAATTGAATTCCCGGAGGCCAAGACGTGATGTTCAGAATCAATGCCGCGGTTTTCAAGAACAGGGTTAGAAGGAAGGAACCCTCACTGCAACTTTATACCCCAAAGCCCTAGTCCAGAAGCTTGATAATTACCAATATTATTTCCGTAGGGTTTTTTGATTCTAGTTAATATATACCACAACAGCACCATGGTTGCGATTGCTCGATGACAACACCTGCAGCAAAACGCTTCGGCACAAGCCATCAACTGCTGGTAACTTTTTATTTGCCCAACACAACAACGAATCGTGAAGTGAAACTCTGCGGGCTGCTGGGTAGTTGGATGCCCTTCAAGCTCTGCTTGAAGCCATTGCCAAACTTCAAGCTCTGCAGGCTACTGGGCAGTTGGATGCCCTTCAAGCTCTGGTTGAAGCCATTGCCAAACGTCAAACTCTGAAGGCTGCTAGGTAGATAGACGCCCTCCAAGCTCTGGTCGAAGCCATTGCCAAACGTCAAAGTCTGCAGGCTGCTGGGCAGTTGGATGCCTTCCAAGCTTTGGTTGAAGCCTTTGCCAAACGTCACACTTTGCAAGCTGCTAGGTAGACGGAAGCCCTTCAGGGTTTGGTTGAAAGTGTCACCGAACGTCAAACTCTGCAGCTTGCTGGGTAGTTGGGTACCTTCCAAGCTCTGGTTGAAGTTGTGGCCGAACTCCAATCTCTGCAAGCTGCTGGGTAACTGGGTGCCCGCCAAGCTGTGGTTGAAGTAGTAGCCAAACGTCAAATTCTGAAGGCTGCTGGGTAGCTGGACGCGCTTCAGGCTCTGGTTGAAACTGCCGCCAAACGCCAAACTCTCCAGAGTGCCGGGTAGTTGGATATGCTCCAAGCTCTGGTTGAACCCGGTGCCAAACGTCAAACTCTGCAAAGTGCTGGGGAAACCGATTTCTTTGAAGCTCTGGTTCAAGTGGTCGCCAATTGTCAGACTTTGCAGGTTGGCAGGTAAGTGGATGCCCTCCATGCTCTGGTTGAACCGACTGCCAAACGTCAACCTTTGCAAGGTGCTGGGAAATTTGATGCCCGCCAAGCTCTGGTCGAAGCCATCGCCAAACGTCAAACTCTGCAGGCAGCTGGGCAGTTGGATGCCCTGCAGGCTCTGGTTTCTGCAGGCTGCTGGGTAGTTGGATGCCCTCCAAGCTCTCGTTGAATCTGTTGCCAAACGTCAAACTTTGGAGGCTTCTGGGTAGGTGGGTACTTTCCAAGCTCTGGTTGAAGTCACTGCCAAACGTCAAGCTCTGCAGGGTGCTGGGTAGCTGAATGCCCTTCAAGCTCTGGTTGAACTTGAAGCCAACCGTCAAACTCTGCAAGCTGCTGGGCAGTTGGATGCCCTCCAAGCTCTGGTTGAAGTTGTGGCCGAACTTCAAACTCTGCAGGCTGCTGGGTAGTTGCATGCCCTCCAAGCTCTGGTTGAACCCATTTCCAAATGTCAAACTCTGCAGGCTGCTCGGTAGTTGGATATGCTCCAAGCTCTGGTTGAAGTCGACGCCGAAGTTCAAATTCTGCAAGCTGCCGGGTAGTTGGATTGTCTGCAAGCTCTGGTTGAACCTTTCGCCGAACGTCAAACTCTGAAGGCTGCTAGGTAGTTGGATGCCCGCCAAGCTCTGATTGAACATGAAACCAAACTTCAAACTCTGCAGGCTGCTGGGTAGTTGGACGCCCTCCAAACTCTGGTTGAAGGCAACGCTAAAATTCAAACTTTGCAGGCTACTGGGCAGTTGGATGCCGTCCAAACTCTGGCTGAAGCCATCGCCAAACGTCAAACTCTGAAGGCTGCAAGGTAGATGGAAGTCCTCCAAGCTCTGGTTGAAGAAATGGCCAAACGTCAAACTCTGCAGGCTGCTGGGTAGTTGAATGCCCTTCAAGCTCTTGTTGAACTCGAAGCCAAACGTCAAACTCTGCAGGCTGCTGGGTAGTTGGATGCCATTCAAGCTCTGGTTGACGATCCACGTGAGTGACACTGTTTCGTTCCAGGCAACAACATCTGCGTCAGACAGAGTCTTCTCCGCGACAAGGCGCTGCCAACTTCTTGCAGCTCGACCTGCGCCAAGCTTCTGCACCAAGTACGTGATCTCTCCGAGCTGGACTTGATGCAGCAGCGGCTCGCACGGATCGATGACGCAACCACCGGATGTCAGCACGAGTGTCTCTGCAGGGTGGCCACTTCTGCTTGCGATGTGTACCGCCAAGTCCCACCCCGTTTGGGCAGAGTTGACCTCCAGCTCAAAGCTGGAACCTGCCAAGCAATGGATGCTCACGGTCTGCTTGACCCTGTCCGGACCGGCCTTCGTGGGCTGTGGGACGCTCAAGATCTGCTCCATGCCGCCTGCAGTTCCGACGGACTGGTCTCCACCGGACGGACCGGCCGTCATGGCTTCTGCAGACTGTTTCAGTTTTCTGCGCTTTGAAACCAGGATGCGCAGGGTCGCGCAAGGCAATGAAGCCATCGCCGGCTCTATCCGCCGTCCGACATAGCCCCGACTGCGGTCTGGAACGCTGATCACCAGACTCGCACTGCGGCGCGTCATCATCTGCTCGAGGGCTTGCCTGCCCAGCTCACCGATCGCGTCGCACTTGAGGT
Source organism: Symbiodinium sp. CCMP2592 (assembly GCA_905221615.1). Classification (NCBI taxonomy): domain Eukaryota; class Dinophyceae; order Suessiales; family Symbiodiniaceae; genus Symbiodinium; species Symbiodinium sp. CCMP2592. Next base: position 795,876 of record CAJNDT010000968.1, on the reverse strand, counting down.
GCAGCCGTTCCAAGTGACGGCACTTCTCCTGAGACAAATCGGCCGCGAAAGGTATCGCATCTTCGTCCCGCACATTCTCGCAGGCGATCTCGACCATGCAGGCACCGGATTCCACCAGGGCCAAAGCGGCTTTCCAAGCAGTCTCCGGGCTTCCCATGACCACGAGCTCTTCGAGCTTGGTATAGAAAGGCAGAGCTGCAGCCAGAACGGCGATCTTGTCCTCATCCAAATTCTCGATGAGGAGCCTGGTCGTGGACGCGGCCTTCTGGAGGAAGACCTTCGCCTGGAGCTTGAAAACCTCCTCCGAGTCCTCCCTGTGTGTAAATTTCATCTGCTGCATCCGTGCCCAGAACATGGCTGGCGGGAGCGGCACCGGATTTTCGCCCTTCATCCAAGTCCGCAAGGCCGACCACTCCTTCTCTGAGCGGCACCAGCCCCGGTGCTCGTAGGGCGTCTCGTTTCGCTTGAGTTTAGTGATGAGCACGTCCATCATCTTCTGCTCTTCCTCCCAATAAACGAAGATGTTGGGTCCGTGAGCGTCCACGCACCTTTCTCGCACGCTCTCCGGAGTCAGCATCTCGATCCGATGGACTTCCACGGCATCGTGCGAGTACATGACGAACATGTTGCGGAGCGCCCGCCGGAAGATCCGCTCCTGATCTTCGTTTCTGGAATATTGATGCAACGAAAGGAGGTCGTAGAAGATCCAAACGACGGAATCCAGCAGTCGGGGACGGAACTCCTCCAGGATGGCATCCAGCTGGAACCTCGCACGCGAGGGCAGCAGTAAGGGGTGGGGCGACATTGGCATTCATCTCACAATGGCTCACAAAGCTACTAGGACAACACAGTGAATGCCCACCCCGACCGAATACTGAACCTCCATGGATCCGGATGCTGCATGGTCTCCCACATGTGGCTTATGGAGACGAGGTGGACTTTGACCCGTCTCGGCTGTGGGCGCCGGATCATCACGGACATGTGGGTGTTAGCGGGATCAATTTCTATTTCCTTCAGTTCGCAGGTCTCCACCAGCGCCGGCACCCCCAGGCTGGTCGTCTCCTTTTCCGCCTCTTGCCGGCGCGGCAAAGGCCTCCCGGATTTGTGCAGCTCGACCAGGTATTCGAGGCGCACCAAGCGGATGTCGGCATCTTTCAGGAAGCTGATGAAAGTCTCCGGCTCCAACAAGCCGTAGTTTGTCTCCTCCGCTGAGGATGCAGCGGCCATGGCTTTCGCGACACAAGCCCAAAGAAGCTGAGGGATGTTTTGAGGCTTCCAAGGTTTCGACAGCTGTCTGAAGAATAATAATGATAGCCGCCGTTTGTCCCTTGAAATCGCTTTGGACAGATCATGATTCTACTAAACCCCAAACCGTTTTCTTCATTGTTGATCAGGCCCGTCTACTGAGTTCTGAATGCAAATGAATCGCTATACGTCCATTTTGAAAACGTTGTGCATCCCTTCTCAACCAGTGTAAAACCCTGTTCTGATCATTCAGGCTCCTGCAGTAGATATGATCTGCCCATGCCGCTCATAAGCCAAACGAGCATTACAGAATTGATGAACTCACCTGCTACGAGGTCGCTTCCCTATTGTAAATCAATCATTCAAGCCCCCAAAACCTCGCCCCTAAATGCTACACTATTCATCTAAGCCCCACTCATAAAAAAACATCTTCTTCTTTGCGGGTCTCTGGGGCCTTCATCCCCAAACTTCTGAACCCGAAACCCCGTCAATGCTGCACTATAAACCCTGGACCCGTATGCATCTGGAATCTGGAAGCTTTGTTTAAAGGGGGGAAGGCGCAGGGTCTTTGGGGCCTTCTCGCTGCTCCTTCGTCTCGCAGCTCGTCATCTGCGGCCGCGATGCCATCAAGGAACCTTGCATACGTTTATGTGGGGGCTTACGTTTTCGGATTTTTATAGGCTTACGGTCTCAATGTTGCTCCGACTGACAACTGCCAGCCCCCAACGCTTGAATTGTTTGTGTACTTGCAGCTGGTTGTCTGTCAAAGGTGGGGTACCGTTTGTCAATGAAGTGCGGGTACGGGCGCCTCCCACTGGTTCAAGACGTGTCTTTCGGCTAGGTGTTCCGTACTTTAGCAACAAAGATCCAAACCTGAAGCGCTAAAGCCATAGTCTTACTAAGACCTGCAAGCCCCGTACGCACTATAAGCCCTTCAGACTCTATACGAGACAGCCCTATAAACCCTATTAGCGTAATAGTCCCTGTGAACCTTGACTCAACACCACATGTCTGAGCGTTGCCATCTGCATCCTTGTCGGGTCGAAAGCTACAGGATCTTAAATTCATGAGTTCTGTGGGTGTTCTGAAAGCCCGATAAACTTCCCCGGTAACTCCTAAATCCTGAGCTGACCCAGAACAGGAAACTCGGACAGGCACAGCTTACCAATGATATGATGCCTTGACGGGCGTGTATAGCGACCATGCGCAAACCGGCCTTTGATCGACATGTGTCGATGAAAAATGCGCTTGCGCTACACAATAATGGGGGACTCTTGTCCTTTTGCGGGCGAATCGGACAGGAGGGGAGCGGCATCACACGCAATCTTGATGTTTAGAAGTCCATGTAAAGAAACCGAATTCCAAAAACCCAAACCAAGGGTAGAACCGAAAGGGGAAAGGAACTTGATGTGTTGTCAAGGCCGTGGGCAAGGCTCGGGAGCTGATTGCTTCAATGCTCGAGCAAATATCCGAACCTGACACAGACACCAATACTCGGCGATCAAGCTGTATATATATATATATATATATATATACATACATACTCTCAACCTGAAACACCGAACCTCTCAGACACCCCCGGAGCAGACCCTCGGGGATGCCCTGGGAGGAACCCCCAGGGTGGGCCCTCCTTACACATGCAACTTAAGGCATCGCTTGCACCATATACCCAAAAGACGCGAGTATAATATTCAATGAGCTTTCAATTATAAGGCTGTGGGATGCAATATTAAATCTATAAGGAATCAGCGGACACTAGCTGTGCCTGCAAAGCCCTTCACTGCCCTTCACTCACTAGCCATCAGCCTGGGTACTTCCAAACGTCGCGGCGGCGGAAATCCAAAGCCGACGTGTCAAAATAGCCCTCCTCAGATCAGTCGCAGTCGCAGTCTCTCTCTCTCTCTCTCTCTCTCTCTCTCTCTCTCTCTCTCTCTCTCTCTCTCTCTCTCGCAGTATACACGCAGGTGTGTACAACGCGTATATGCGCACACATACATCTAGATGTCTTTAGCTCCAAACCCTCGGGAGTGGTGGGTAGTGATCCCGTAATCAGGCATAATCAGGGTACCCTGCAGTGTACAGGCCCTCTAATGCCAACGACCATAGGCGGTTGAAGCGGCAGGCTCAAACAAAAACATCGTGCGATCATTTCGCCATTTTCTGTGTCTTCAGGCTGTCAGTTGCCACTCTGGCCGCCCTGGATAGCACTCATGCACTGACCCGGTGATTGTATTGTCGCAAAGCTTCAACCTAAACCATATATATATATATATAAATATAGAGTATACAACCTTAACCTGGAACCAGAAAACCTACACTAATCTGGAACCGGGCCAGGCCTATGCCAATTGCTCGACGGCCCGTGCAGCGATGAAGGCATTTGCGTTGAGACGCCGCCTGCCTGTTCTCTGGGCTTCGACACCCAGGATCTACAAAAAACCCTACATGCTGAAATCTACACCCTAACCCCGAAAGCCGCAAACCTTATGTAAGGCCTACAATCGGGTTCACCAAGATTCCCGCGACAGGCGCTGGAAGGTGGGGGTGGCGAGGAACTTTTCCACGCGCCCCAGCATCTTTAGCATGTGAACGTTCGAGACCTGAAGTAGAACCCGGAGCGACCCCAAACTTTATAGGAATAATTACGGTCCCTAAACCTTAAACTTTCCTAAACTGTTTAGGCATGCGTAGGATTCAAAGGCAGGGCTGTGGTCCCAACTTGCCCGCGGCTCATGGGTCCGCGTCTCGACATTCGGGTAAACCTAGTCTTTGATGATGTTGTCGTGGCTACGAGGGTTGCTAGGCTCCTCGGAGGGCTATCTTAAGGGTTTCTGCAGGTGTTCCGAAGGCTTAGGGTTTAGGGGCTTAGCTTTAGGGTTCTGTTTGGGGTTTCTGTAGGTGTTCCTGGGAGTCAGCGCTTATGTTCTGGTGAAGAGCTCCGGCAGGGCAGGGTAGAAACACCAAAACCCCAAAACATCCGCCTAAACCCCAAACCCCCAAAACTCTTCATGGGTTTGTTTTTGTGTGTTGAACGCCCTTTTCCGTCTAGCAGCGGTGCTGTGGGTTTGGGTTTAGGGCTTAGGGCTTGGTCGGAAACCCAGACTCCCGGGCCCCGGCAAAGTAGTGAAGCACCCACAAGCCCCTAAAGCCACAACTGCCTGGCGCCTGCAATGCAAAATCGTAGAGCGGCCCAGAAGACCTCCTGAAGGTTGCCCCTAAACCCTAAACCAAAAACTCCAAGCCGCTAAATCCTAAACCCCTAAATCCTAAGTCCTAAACCCCTAAAACCTAAACCCTAGACCCGTAAATCATAAACCCTAAACCCCTAAATCCTAGACCCGAAAACCCCTAGCCCGAACGAAGCTGGAAATATATAAGGAAATGGTTTCTACATGCCGGCTCAGGTAGGTCTGTTGAGCTACAGGCAAAGCACGGGACCTAAATGGTACACTGGGCCGCGGCGCCGAGTTGAACCCGCTGGTGGCACAGACGAAGTGATGCTGATTTGAGGCCACCCGAGTGTTGCGCATCACCGCAGGCAGGTAGCCCAGCATGATATCCTGGATCGCACTTATAATGTGCATGCTGATGAGCGATGGTTTGAGTCCGAAGGTGGGAAGCAGATTTGCTGCTCTGTTCAGACTTTTCAGTCTACAATCTACAACAAACAACCACAAATGAAGGAAGAGCACTGTCACTCCTAACCGAGATTGAATCTCAGCGAAGCGGCATCATGATGGGGTTCAGTGTGCAAGAACCTGGGCCACTGTGACCAGAGGCTTTTATCAAAAACCAGGCAATTGGTACAAATTCATTTGTCGTCCTCAGCTTGTGTTAGAAGGCTGGTTCGTGTTCAGGACATCGAAGGAAGCCTAAACCCCAAGCATCATCGAAGGTCGAGGGCTTGGGACTTCGGGCTCATGGCCCTCGAGGTCACTAAGCTGTCTGGAAGATGACGGTTCAGGGTTGCGGGTGCGGTAACGGCAAGGTCATAAGTCCCGAACTCGGGCTCTAGTTGATTGTGAGTATTTTTCCCTACTTATACCTTATAACTAGCAAAGTCCCACGATCCTTTCCGTAGGGTACCGCAACTGCCGCAACAGATTACGCCCATTTACGGCGTCCTGAGCTTCCAAATCCTAGATCCTCAGGCCCTACTTAAGAAGCTAACCCTACGTGGACCCAAAAGTATGTAATCAGAAGGTTTTGGGCCATTACTTTACCTACTTTTGCAGGTCTAGGTAAAGCCAAAGACCCGACTGGTTTGGTGTGCCTGACTTCGGGAATCAACAAGGGGAGGCTTTAAGAGAATGGCCGGAATAGAGAGCCCAGAGCCCAGAAGAAGGTTGCGAAGCTCTAGACTGGATGCTTGGACATGTAGTTCATCCTCCCTAAGCCCTACCTGCACCCAAATAACCTACCTTTTTAGGGCCCCTTATTCTGATTTCATTTTATAGGGCCCTGGAAAAAGGTAGGATTTTTTTTTTCGGGGGGGGGGGTTAAGGCAAACCCTACAGCAGCTAGGATTTACTTCTTTGGTTCTGGGTTTCTCGATATTCGGGTAGTCTCCGAAACACAAAATGGGCACTCAAGCAGTTGTTCTATCTAATAGAGAGGCCTTCATAATCATCAGCCTAAAACGCCTCGCAGTATGGTATAAATTTGATCGAATAAACAGCTCTGGGGTACGCATACTGGTAATGACATGAAATAGTCAGGCCTCTAGAATATGGGTTTCGCAGCAGGGCTGGCAACACCGTATTTGTCTTCACTTTTGGTGGAACAACCTCGAACGACTCCACGCAGGAAGAATATTCTTTCCATCGCTTGGACAAAGGCGGGCAGTGGTGCGAGACTTGAAAAAAGTGAAAACTATCTAAACACAAGGTGCTGCTGCAAGAAGGCATCGAGGGCAAAGCGCTGGCTACTTCCACTATCTTGGACCTGAACACGACGGCGTCCGGCACATCCCTTTTTTACACACTGCCAAGCTGCAGTGCAGGTAAAAATGGGTCGCAGCCGAAGCTGCTCGCAACACACGCGAGTAACTTAAAGGACACATGCTGCAAATGCTGGGAAAAAACACCCTGGCGCATCGCAGCAGAAAAGCTGAAGATAATGGAGAAAGTGTGCCGGCTCGAAATCTACGGCAGGCAGAATCTTCCTCTTTCCTCAAAGCTGTGCCCGCTCCATGTCAGCTTTCACAGAGAGATGAGCGTCTTCCTGGCTTTCGCACTCGAGGTCATCTGATCTTGAGTATTTGCAGGAGCTGTCGGAATTGGAGCTGTCGCCTGCGTCGTCGGGCCGACAGCATCCTGTGGATCCGATCCTGCGCCTGGCGTCGTCTTGGAAGTGCCCTTGCCCTGCGCTTTTGTCGATCCTTCGGTGTTGCCCTTCTTCTTGGAATGGATTTTCAGGAGTTCCAGGACCTCTGGACTTTGAAATAACCACTGAGAAAAAAGTATTGTATTGTATAACGGTTCCTTTAAGCAACAGGTACCCCAGCAAAAGTATTCAAGTATGACGCCAAACCCTAAACCCTAAACTCCAAACCCTAAAAGTATGATATTCCAAACCCAGGACCTTCTCGTCCTGAAGCCAAGCGCCCAAGACATGGGCCTCCTCCTCCGCCTTGGGCTCCGGCCTTACCGTTGGCTGGTAGGGAATCGAGGAATGGGGTTTAGGGAGTTTAGGGTTTAGGGTAGTAGGGAATGGAGGACTGGGGTATGATTATAACTACTATTACTACCATTCTTCCATTCCCTACTAACCAAAGGTAAGCGGCTTGCTCTTCTCCTTCTCCTTCTTGGCCTTCTCCTTGGACTCCTGTCCTGGGTTGTAGCTTTGGGGCTCTGGAAAGTATTTATGAAGAGGTACCTCTCTAATACCTAAAAAGTTCCCCAAATTGCCACCTAGCGTCTGTCTTGCTGCTCTTTCTGAGCACTTGGAGAGCGGGTCCTGGAGAGGAAGTTCAAGGTCTTCACGCGAGTCTCCACGTCATAGCTCTCGGCCGGATCATTCGAATTGAAGTAGTTGTCCGAGTCCGGTCCCTGCTCTGCGTCGGCCGCCATGGCGCCGCGGCGGGCAAGGCTGCAAAACTGTGGGTTTCTGGCCTGCTGTGTGCTCTGAGCTCCTGCTAGTCGCAGTTCGCTGTTCTGGCACGGCGATGCGTGCCTAAAATGTGCCCTGACCCCGTTCGGGGAAGGCTGCGGCAAACCAGCATCTGAACGTCAGTTCCAAGGTGTTCGGAGATAGGGACAGAGAAGAAGGGAGAGACAACCAGAGGGAGAAAATCGGAAAGATACAGACAATGAAAGAGATAATTAGAGAGAGAGACAGAGAGAGAGAGAGAGAGAGAGAGAAAACGAAAAAAGAGGGGACAGCGGCAAAGACCCAAAGAGAAGCCCTGAAACATAGCCCATGATCCTAAACACTTGGAACGAGGGTGGTGGTGTATCCGGTGCTTGAAAATTTGTGAAGGAACGACTTCAGAGCGAAAGCTCTTCCGGCTCTTCCACAGCTTTTTCGTCGTTACGAACCTGGTTGCTGGTAGTTCTATAAGGCACTGACCCTGAACCCCGGTGTAGCCTGAACCTTGCAAACAAACAAACCTCTTAATCTTTATAATCTCCTTAAAATGACCCCGAACTTCTTTCAAAACTCATACACCTTGACACTGGAGCCCCATACCCCAAGGCAAGTCCTGAATCGCAAATGACACGTCGTGGGCCAAAGAACCCCAAAGCTAACTCCCGGAAGAGAAACCGAAACCCTAAACCCCAGACCTGACACAAGCCGAACAGCGACAACATCCAAACATGCTGATGCCTGCCAAAGGGCTTTGTCTTCTCCCTCGCGCGGCTGCCCTGCTCGATCTTGCCTAAGAATCAAACCCAAACACCTAAAACCCTAAACCTCGCTGCCTCAAGCCCTAGAACCCTAAAACCCATAAGCCCTGGACCCATACGCCCACAATTCTGAAACCTTAACCCGAAAGCCCACATCGGAAGCTTGGAGCCTACAGAAGCCTTCAGAGGAACCTTAAACCCCTGAAGCCTTGAAGGGATGTATAAGGGAGTCTCCGAAAATAGGGGTACCTTGTTCCGGGGTGCTTATAAATAAGGATCCTACTATCTCGGGTACTATGTTAGGGTCCCCTATTTTCGGAAACTCCCATAAGGGTTCCTTGAAGGGATCGCGAAGGGCTCCTTTACAGGAACTCCGTAAAACCTTCAAGCCTCAACCATAAACTCCTTTGAAGGAAACCGTTAACGGAACCCGACCCCTAAAGCCTAAAACCTAGTCCCTAAACCCTAAACCCTAAACCCTAAACCCTAACCCTAAAGCCTAAAACCTTCAACCCTAAAGCCCGTTAAACCTTTTTGAAGGAACCCGTCAGGGGCTCCATCGGGCTCCTTTATGGGTTAGAGCCACGGTTTAGGGTTTAGGGTTTAGGGGGGCTGCATATAAGGATAGCTCTGAAGGTCACGAAAAGGGACTAGGGTTAACAACTTAGGAGAGGGTGGAGGTTTGAAGGGGTTCTGGCTCTAGGGTTATGGTATAGGGCCTGTTACAGCTCGCGGTTGAGGGCTGAGGTGGAGGGCTCGCATTAACGGTTAGGGTTTAGGGCTTGGGGTTCAGGGTTTAAGTTTCTGGCTGTGCACGGGTTTTAGATGTTAGGTCTCGGATTTGGGCTTCCCACCGCCTGTATAGGATTGCTTCAATGTCGCCATGCCAATGGGATTGCAAGGATCATGGCAGTGCAAAGTTTCGCATAAGTGTGCACATAAATCGAAGCCTCTGCCTGGAGTACCTATGCTGATCGTGGCTCATGCGATGAGGGCCGAACGCGGAACTTGTCAGTCCATGAAACAACGTACCCCACAGGGGACCTTGGCAGTCTTTGATGTGAACAGGCGCGGCTAGCCCAGCAAAGCCTTTGCTACCCTCTTACTAAGACCCTCTGAAAGCTAATGGGTGGCTTTCCAAAAATGGGTGCCCCAACAGGGTATATACTTCGATCTTAGAGACCGCGCTCTAGGCGTTCTCTCCGCTGCCATCAGTAATCAGGACGTTGAACGGGGCACCCCATAAATCAGAGCAGTCCCACAACCCCCAACTTTAAGCCCTGAAACTCAACCCTGTATCCAACCCCGCAGCCGAGGGACGGATCAGCGATTGCCGCACCTGGGCAATGTGTGGGCGTCGAGGAAATGTAGGGGTGGGCAAGGTTGGAAATCATTAAAACTAATCTCCCATCGTCCATCTACAACGATGCACCATGTATGTCAAATACACATCAAAATCGTCTACAAATTAGTAAGGCCCCTGCATCATCCATGTTTGGAGTTCACGCTGATCATGAGGGTTTAGAATTTACGAAAACTTAGGAGCTCTATATTCTGCCCGAGGAAGATGAGACAGAAAACGCAAACAAGCCTGAACAATACTGCTGATGATTTAAATCCTGCATTACCTTAATTAAGGACCCCAAACTATGGGAATTATGGTATATTCCTTCTAATGGGTCATGCAGGATTTATATCATCCACCGTAGTAGTACTATTCCTGTGGATTCCCTACTAAAGTGGCTTCGCTACAACGGCTAAACACCAAATCTTATTCCAACCGTTAAGAACACACTGTACTTGCTCAGTGTGAGAAGTCAGAACTATACTGAACTTAGAACCCTCGCAGCAATTATAATCTTAGCTGTTTCTTAGGGAATATAATAACCAAAAATTACAAACTATTTCTAAGTAGCCCTAAGAGAAGCCCTAAACACCAACTCAAACCCTGAACCCCACACCCTGTACCTTGCGTAAACCCTTGAAAAGTAGAACCTTGATGCATCACTCTGCACATTCGATTCCTTACAAAAGTCTTCGAAACCAAGTGGGGTAATCACTGGTGTGGAGTTGAAAGGGTTTTGGATTATGGCTCTTAGGACTTGGAGGGATTCGAATCCTGGGGTTTCGGGCACATCTTTAAAGTGCCTGACTGCAGCCGAAGGGGCCGAAACTGTAGATTGGGTTGTGGGGTAGATTGAACCGGAAACGCAATTGACAGTTGGAGTTTCGCCAGGGAAAGATTCCGCTGCGTTGGAAACCAAGAGTCATAGATGACCCGCTTCCAGAAGCCTAGTAGCGAGTCAGAGCATGCTGTACAACCTACACGACCTTGCCCGATGCTAGAGCTGGAAGGGCCTTTGACTCCACAATACAGAGTCTCACTATTCTTGCCCGGCAATATGTACATAAATTAATTGTTCTTTGTATATAGGGTGCAAGAAATACCAACCCCTGAGAATGCATGGTCTGGAAGAATTGTACATCCACACCTTCCCACCCAAAACTCCGAGCCCAAAAAGCAAGCCTACGCCCACTCACCAAGAAAACAAGCTAATAAAAATAAAATCAGCAGCAAAGATCCTGAACCCGAAGAAGAACACCCTAAAACCTAACCCCAACAGCAGCCTTAATCCAGAAAGACAAGAACTTCCCAAAATCTCAAACTCCAAACCAAAGGTCAAATGCAGACACAAACCACATTCAAAAGCCCCCTAAGAATAATCCAGCCACTAGATGCCAACAGAAACCCTAAACCCCACACAGCAACGCGAACCTCCTCCGCCAGCACGGGCAAAGGACGACCGGCACGGCGAACGGCGCAACTGGCCAGCGGACCTTTGAGGGAAGGTTCACAAGTCGCAAGGATATCATAATGCCTTTGTAAGGGTCCGACTGGCTTTCGGTGCGTTTTTGAGGAGGGTCTTATGGAAGTTGTGTGATGCCTGTCTATAGACGGTTCGAGGAGCACGTTTTGGAAGGGACTTCTGGTTGACATCTCCTTTGGCTGCCACAAGATCCGACGTTCTAAGTATAGGGCTTACGGCCTTTATGGTTTAGGTGCTTAGGATTTTAGATTTGGGGGGTGAGGGGGGTTTAGGCTTAGGGTCGTGCATCTTGGGATGCTTGGGCTTCACTTGTCGCCGGGGCTCCAGACGTAAAGTTGAAATACAGCCTAAACCCTATACCCCAAACCCTCCCAAAAAGAGGCCTGAAGAAGCAGACCTTGGCAATTATGCTGCTACCTACTCAGGCCTCTCGATAGGTGCAGAGTAGAGCAGGATTCTACTGCTGGCATCTCCTTAACAAAGAAGCCCGAAATAGACACTCAGCAATACTCCTCGGGAGCCAAAAGCGAACTCACCAGAATCTCCAACGCGAGTCCTACATACTTCATGTTGAACCAACCGGTTATACTACCAGTAGGCGGGTCTCTAGAATGCAGAGGACTTTCTTGGGGGGTGGAAGCCGGGCTACTCAATACCCCTTAGAGTTCCCGAACGCAGGAACCTCCCAACACCTTACTCCAAAGATTCAGACCCCGCAGTATGACACTTTGGCCGGCTGACATGCTGCGAGGTCGTCTTCAGAGAGGTCAACAAGCCTGAGTTGCACGAACGGCATGTGGTTGGGGGACGTCTGGGTCTTATAATCTTGGCATTGCCGGTACGAGCCCACATCATCCAAGCAGCCATCCAGACCTAAGGCTTACATCTCCGGCATGAACTGAACGAGACCCGCAATTAAACTCAAAACCCTGAAACCTCAAAAACCCAAAAGACCCGCACTTCCCAACTGGCATGTGGCTTCTTTCGGCGGCGTCCGGACAGCGCCACCAGCACGCGTTCGACCACACTGGGAGCCATCTCAGGTATCCTGACAAGGGCTGAGCATTTGGAAGTTCGGAGATTTGCGGTTTTCTGTGTCGTATATGATTTGGATGGGCTTTGGTGAATGGATAGATGGATAGATGGATGGACAGATGAATTGACGGATGGATGGACAGATACCTAGACGGATGGATGGATGAATGGATGGATGGATGGATGGATGGATGGAGGCGTCGAGGGTTGCGAGGTTTCTGGTTCAGAGCAGCTCTGCCGAATGGAATGCAGTTTCTTCAGGGACACAGGTAGACTGCAGGGCCTTCTGTTGTTCACGAACTCTGAGAACACACATGGATGATTATAGAGGCTGTTTTGCACAACATCTGCCTGACCAATTGCGGCTTGATGGCTGGCTGAAAAACAGGAATCGCTCTTGAGTCAGATCATAACCCTGAACCCCCAAATCTTGTCACCACTAGACCCAACCCTTAACCCAACACCAGAAGACAAGACAACACAGGACCCTAAACCTAAACCCCCAAGCATAATCTGACCAATGGGTTAAGACACCCTGAACCAACAGACAGCTGCGACCCTGAACGGATAACCCTTCCAAAAACAACGGCAAACAGCCGCAGTGAGTCTGCGATGCCGCCTCTCTAGGAGCTCCAGCTGACCTGATGTGCGGCATTCTTCTAGATTCTAGGGCCGAAACGATAGTCAAAATCTGTGGGGAGGTTTAATCATGAGGTTCTCGGTTTCTTCGGGATTGTAGTTTTGTGTGTGCTCATCTTCCAAGATGACATTGTGCATTGCTAGTTACAGGTCAGGTAGGAAGAGGGGCTATTTGGGTATCTGGCGATCTGTCCATGATCCGTGTGTACGTGTGCGTGAGCTGTGTGAAATATATATATATATATATATATATATATATATATATATATATAGATATGTATATATATATATATATATACATGTATATATACATATATGTATGTATATATACATATATATATATACATACATACATACATACATACATATGTGTGTGTGTGTGTGCTTGTTTGTCTGTGCTTGTTGGTTCACAAAGGTTGGAAGCTCGGGCCATGCTGTAAGTGGAGCAGTCAGTAGAGCTGAAGTCAGGGTAGCTGTAGTACGGGTTTGTTGAAATCCACGCAAAAAAGCATAAACGCATAAACCCTAAACCCTGAACCCTAAACCCAAAACCCTAAAGTCTGCGTGAGCAAGCATGGATACGACCCGGCGGATGAAGCTGGGAGGGCCCAAGGGCGTAGCACAACGAAGAGCCCATAACGAGTTATCCCAAGGGTCCATCCGAAGCCTCCGAGTTAGGCATCCTTATGAGGGTTCCTGTAAGGGTCTAAGAATTAGAAGGGTTCTATAGGATTTAAGGGTCCATGCGCCCAAGTACTAATTTGCAGCCAAAGTATATACCAGTTGGGCACATGGACCCCCAAGCCTGAGTCCTGTGTGACTCGCGAGACTTTGCAAAGCAATCTCAAAGATATTGCGAAAAGCCCATGAAAGGGCAAGTCACCTTTCTCGAACAAGGCCCAATTGGTGCAAGGCTTGCTTTTTACTACTAAACCCGCAAAACATTGCTACAGCATTACTCAATCCTATACTGCCTGGGCCCTAAATCCTAAAGCGTAAGGAAGTCACCTCTAAATCCAAAACCCTAAACCTCCGTAAGGAAGTCGGGTGGCGACGGTCAAGCAGCTTGGCTGCGCCCGTCGTCACGAAGAAGGCCGCTGAAGGCAGCCGATGCAGCGCTGTGGCCGGAAAGTTCCTCGGAGTCATCTTGCTGTAGTAGTAATATAGGGCCTTAATAATTAGAGTAGGGCTTGGGGCCCCTTAATAGTATACTTATAATAAGGAACCCCCCAAAATAGTATAGGTAATTATTTAGGCCACTATAGTAGTAGTTACACAGAGTCCAATATTGTGATAAGAATGTAAATACTAAAGACCATAGTACCAGAAGTTATCATACTATGATTATAGCAGTCTCACGGAATACAATATTTTGGAGAGTAATACCGATAATACAGTTAATACCAGAAGTAAAATTATGTATGGTTATTATCGTTATTCTGAAAGCTGACAGCCACAACCAGTTGGTTTTTGGGAATCCTAAACCCGAGAGGTTATGTCTTAGGGGCTCTTTGGCTTTCATGGGATCCTTCAGATTGCAGATCCGAGGGGATGCCTGGCTTTGGCAATGGTTCATGAGATGGGTTTCGGGTACATAGTACGTGTTTGTTTTGTAGAGTCATAAGTGCCGTAAACCCCATTAGTATCCCTTTTCGGCTACTTGTAACTATAAGGATTACTTACTTACTAAATTCCCCGGCCCTCGAAGCATGGGATAGGTTCATGGGTCCAACGGGTTTTGAGTACACTCCGAAGCTAAAGCCTTTGCGAAGGACGCAAGGTGATAGCATTCGAGTAGCACATGAGCGGCCTCTTGCACAGCATTTCGGACCACCTCGTTTCAAGGTATGGCGCAAGGCTCCTCTTAGGGTTCTGAAGGCTAGGGACTCACCTCTTTGGTACTGCGGCTTCTTCTCTCTCCCTCTCTCTCTCTCTCTCTGTCTCTCTCTCTCTCTCTCTCTCTCCTCTCTCCTCTCTCCTCTCTCCTCTCTCCTCTCTCTCTCTCTCTCTCTCTGTCTCTCTCTCTGTCTGTCTCTCTCTCTCTCTCTCTCTCTCTCTGGCTTTCCTGACGAACACAGGAGGGTGCCTCTTCAGGCCTCACATTCTTGGGAGGAGGGCTCGGGGCTCAAGGCTTCGGCTCAAGGATTGAACTTCTCTGTTGGGCTTTGTGCTGAGACAACTTCCTAAACGCCAGGAGCCTTGGTGGGCGACCTCGTTCCTTTCCGATGAGAACCCCAGATCTACTTCTCAAGTCCAACGCCTTCAAGGACATTTCCCTGCCAACCCACAAGCAACTTCAAGATAATATGTCATATATCAGACTTGGTACATTCGGGCTTTCATGCTGATCCTGAGGACCGATTTTTGGTGCACACAAGCCCTCGATGATTCTGATCGTCTTCAAGATATTGGACAGAGCTCGCGCGCGTAACGCACACCAGAAAGTGCATGTCCATCCATGGTTTGTGGGGGTGGCGAGTATAGTGCAGGGGCTATGGATGAACGTTGACAATAAACACGCCCCTGATCCCTAAATAATCCCGAAACTCTAACTGGACCTTAAACCCCAGAAACCTAAACCCTTAACCTTCGTACTCGAAAAACTCTACGTACACTTGACAATAAGCCCAAAACCCTGAAACCACTGGCCTGTGCTTTGGCCTCGCCGGCCGCGCAAATGAGCGCCACACAGCTGGGGTTGTAGGTGATGGTACCAAGGCCGATAGTAATCACCTCTCTTCAAGGTTTAGGGCTTTTAGGGCTTATAGGGTGTTGGGGTTATGGTTTAGGAGTTCAGGGCGTGGAGTTTAGGTTAGTCAGCAGATCTGTTAGGGTATACGGTATAGGTTTTAGGGTTCATCGCTGAATGCCTGGACGTTCAGCTTTAGGGTTTGGGGGGGGGTCTTGAGGCTTGGGGGCCTTAGTGCCGCATTTGGCTTTGGAGGCTCTTCGTGGGCGTGGTTAACTAAGTATATAACCACCCGTTTAATGAGTAGGGTTTAGGGTTTAGGGCTCAGCATCCACCTTACCATACCTACTTGCTCAGTTAACAGCACGCCCAGGCACAAAAGGCCTCTCCGAAACCTGCAAAGCCTGGCTTCGACCAAAACAACACTGCCCCGGCTAGCCTCGGTTGCTCCATGGCTTCTATATCCCTGCCGCCTGTGGGTCCATGTACCGACATAATATATAATATATACATATATATATATATATATATATATGAAGGAATCGAAATACCTATAGGGACTACTTTAAGGCCGACTTATATGGTATTTGGGCACATGGACCCTTCGAGTATCCAATATTCTTGGCTCTATTGATGGTATCCGTCAGGGTGAGGACGCTTGGAACTTGAATCACAAACGTAACAATCTCTCAAGGCCCCTAAACCCCAAAATCCGAACTCCGCAAATCCTGCAAACATACACAGACGCACACACCCACATACTCTCTAGGCTACCTTCCTTTTGAACTCTGATAGATCCTTTGCTAACCTACGGTTTAGAAACCTGGAAAATCCCAACCTTTCAAGGACCTCAAAAAAACGCGTTCTTTTTATTTTTAAGAACCGTTATAATTTGAAGCCCAACTTTAAGAACCCTGTAAGCCGCCGCCTTGTAAACCCCCATCGAACCCCTTCAATTTAAAAGCCTGTCAGACCACCCTTTTCATTATTTATCCGCTTAAGCCCAACAACCCACGATCCCGTCTTGAAAGCCTTTACAACCATTCAATTCCAACCCCTAAATCCCTAAACCCTGAACCCTAAAACCCACCCAAAAAAACTAAAGCCCTATAAACCCCATACGCCCCATAAACCCTACTGACCCCAAAACCCTAAAACCCTCCGACCCCCAAGACCCTAAACCTGTCCGTCGCGTGGCCTTTCGCCGGCGCACAGTTTCGATACCACCGAGATCTCCCGCTGCGGCAGCTTGCGAGGCATAGTTGAGCTGATCCTGGGGTTTAGGGTTTAGGTTTTAGGGTTTAGGGTGTAGGTTTTAGGGTTTAGGTTTTAGGGTTTAGGGTGTAGGTTTTAGGGTTTAGGTTTTCGGGTTTGGTTTTAGGGTTTAGGTTTTTGTTTGAGCACCTTTTTGCGACTGCTGACGTCCTTGCCACCCGTCACAAGACCTAACGATCGGGCATCTTCCTCATCCATTGGGATTTAGGGTTTATAGGTTTTAGGGTTTAGGGCTTAGGGTTTTGGGGATTAGGGATTTGAGGGCTGTGGGCTTTTAAAGAGATCCTGAAGTGCTCCTTAAAGGAACCCATAAGGGATCTGTAGGAATTTCAGGTCTAGGGTTCAAGAGGCATATTAGGCTGATCCTGAAATTTGAGGTCTGAGTCTTGAACTATTAAGCTGATCCTGAAACTTGAGGTCTAGGTTTGAACCCCGAGGAAGCCACTGTTTTATGCAATGATCTCTACTCTGAGTTCCTTCTTATAGGTCCTGAAAAAGGTTGAGCTGATCCTGACTCTAAGGCCAAATGTTTAGGGATTTAAGGCTTGAGGTTTTAGGCTTGTGATATAGAGTTTAGGGGTTGGTGGTCAGGACGACGACGACAACAACAAAGACTACTTCTACTTATTCTACTTCTGCTTCTGCTCCTGCTGCTTCTACTCCTACTACTCCTACTACTCCTACTACTTCTACTACTTCTGCTACTACTGCTACTACTACTACTACTACTACTACTACTACTACTACTACTACTACTACTACTACTACTACTACTACTACTACTACTATACTCCTACTATACTCACTTCGACTCCTACTCCTACTCCTGCTCCTACTACTCCTGTTGCTGCCACTGTGCTACTGCACCAATGCTGCTGCTACTCAGCTCAAGCTATGCATCTTAACCAAGACCCATGCGGGAAAAAAAGGCAAAACACACACACACACACACATACATGTACATATATGTGTATATATATATATATATAAGGTACATGCATGCATACATACATACGTACATGCGGATAGAGTTCAATCACTCCAAGGGTGCGCGTGCCTCAGTCGTCTACGATTTGGCCTGCAAGTTACGAGATAGGACGCCCTTTTGAGGCATAAGTGTATACTATACAGGTACATGGGCTCTTCTGGGCAATCAACTTCCGAGAATACGGTTGGGGCTCCTGTCGAGTATGCAAGTCCTGCTAAGCAGCGTTAGTCGGAGAACCCCCTTAGAACACAAAGAAACTGCACTTACTTACTGGCTGGAAAAGCTTATTTACAGGTGTCAATTTCTGAGGGTTCAGGGCTTACTACGTTCGAAGCTTTCTGAATGAACGAGCGGGAAAACATTGAACGGGCACATGACCTGAAACAAGAACCCAGCGCCAGTCAAGCCAGTCAAAAGACAGAAAGCGAGCCATCGCCCTAGACCATGAACCGAATCTTACATGTTCAAATCCACTCCAGTAAGTGAGAGCCCAAGCAAATGTTCGCCTGGTCGTTAAGCTAGTTACTGAGTTCCCTAGCCCAAAACCCGAACTTTTGATTTGGGCAGGATTGTAATCGCCCTTAAAACTATAGTGGTTTGACTACTCAGCGACCTTAGAAGAATCCCCACACTGTCGTGCTGCGGTAGGGGTAAGCAGCCTGCACCTGACGCCAAATCTAAATTACGGATTAAGCTCTTTTTTGTTAGGTGTACCCATATAGGCCCCATAATAGTTCCTCTTTGGGGTTCATATGTAGAATCCTACAAGGTAATCCCAAAAACGAAGTACTATGCGGCCTATAAGCAATGGCCCCTTCTCCAGATTGAGGTTTAGGGCTGAAGGCTTGGGGCAAGGTTTGAACACCAACCCTCTCATGCAGCCAGTTTGCCAGCCGAGTGGTGGCGAAATGGTCACAACCTGTGCAAAACAGACCTACGCATTAGCCCGAAATCCTGAACCTTGAACATCGACTAAAGGGCGCTCCTTTGTTGGGGATAGTTTTGTATCGAACCTCAGGCCTTTAAAACGTGTAAAGGGCTCGGGGTGTCAGGTTGGAGCTCCCGTCGAACGGAAAGGGGGCTCTAAACCTCAAGCACTGAATCCTGTCCACGCCCGAAGGAAAGGAAGGAAACCCTTCTGGTCTTGATACGAAGTAAAGCTTTACATAGAACCCGGGTTTAGGGCTTAGGTTAGAGTAGGGTTGTGGCAGGGTATACGCGAGAACCTTGAGAAAATGTGCGTTGGCAACAAACTCCTCAGGCCCTTGTCATCTACAGCGAGGGCCTCCCATAGCCACAAAACCCAAACACCTCCGATCTCTTTTGCTGACATCCTTTGCCAGTCTACGGCTCGCTATAACCAAGCCGACCCTGATAGAAAAGCAATAACTGGGTTGGCCTTTAAACACCCTGAAAATATTTATATATTGGGTCCCTTATAAACCCAAATAAGGAAAATCAAAAGTGTCCCAAAATTACCTAGACAACTACGTGCCACCACCAAGCCTCTGATATCCAAACTCTGAACTGGAGAACTTCTACGACCCTTATACACGCTGAACCCTACACTCCGGAGCCCCAATCCCTCAGCCCTAAAAGGAATCCGCTGATTAACAAACACCCTTTCTTTAAGGGCCTTCATTCTGACATCCGAATCACGGGCGAGGGGGTGGATTACCCACAGTTCCTAATTAAGCCCCTAAACCCCTAAACCCCTAATTTTCAGAAACTCCCAATACCCTATATCCTCATGTACTAAACTCCTAAAGCCCTAAACCCTAAACCCCTAAACCCTAAACCCCTAAACCCTAAACCCTAAACCGCTAAACCCCTAAACCCCTAAACCCTAAACCCTAAACCGCTAAACCCTAAACCCTAAACCCCTAAACCCTAAACCCCAAAACCCTAAGCCCTAAACCCTAAACCCCTAAACCCCTACACCCCTAAACCCTAAACCGCTAAACCCTAAACCCTAAACCGCTAAACCCTAAACCCTAAACCCCTAAACCCTAAACCCCTAAACCCTAAACCCCTAACCCCTAAACCCTAAACCCTAAACCCCTAAACCCTAAAGCCCTAAACCCTAAACCCCTAAACCCTAAAGCCCTAAACCCTAAACCCCTAAACCCCTAAACCCTGCACAGATCGCCTTGGCAGTTGAAGGCGACGTGGCCGTCGGGGCCGATCCCACCCATGAAGAAACCGATGCCTCGGTTTAGGGACTTTTAGGGTTTATAAGGTCTAGGGGTTTAGGGTTTGGGGGGTTTAGGGTTTAGGGGTTTAGGGTTTAGGGTTTAGGGGTTTAGGGGTTAGGGGTTAGGGGTTTAGGGTTTAGGGGTTTAGGGTTTAGGGGTTTAGGGTTTAGGGTTTAGGGGTTTAGGGGTTAGGGGTTAGGGGTTTAGGGTTTAGGGGTTTAGGGTTTAGGGGTTTAGGGGTTAGGGGTTTAGGTTTTTTTTTAGGGTTTAGGGTTTAGGGATTAGGGTTTAGGGGTTTAAGGTTTAGGGATTAGGGTTTAGGGGTTTAGAAATTTAGGGTTTAGGGTTGGGTTTTAGGGGTTTAGGGTTTAGGGGTTTAGGGTTTAGGGGTTTAGGGTTTAGGGGTTTAGGGTTTAGGGTTTTTTTTTAGGGTTTAGGGTTTAGGGATTAGGGTTTAGGGGTTTAGGGATTAGGGTTTAGGGGTTTAGGGGTTTAGGGGTTTAGGGTTTAGGGTTTAGGGGTTTAGGGTGTAGGGATTAGGGTTTAGGGGATGTCTGTCGCGCAGTCGGAGTTTGGGGGCTTTTCCGTAGGGATCTAAGGATTCATATATTAAGGCTTTTGGGCCCAAAGACCATACTATAATACAAGGCTGCGCATTCGGAGTTTGCTTATCTTTGGTTTGTATGGAAGAATGGTAGTAATAGTAGATATATTTGTACCCCATTCGTCCATTCCCTACTAACCAAAGGTAAGGTTTGGGGGCGTTTAGGGCTTTGGACACTTTGGAGTTCCGGGATGTAGGGCTTTAGGTGGCATGGAAACTCTGGCTCCGAACTCTTTAGAAATCTGCCGGAAGTTGACGAACATCCTCAAATCCCGTCGAAAGTAACTATGGGCATCCAAGCCGAAACGTACATACTGCTGCTACCAGTAGAAACATGCAAGTACCTCTGCAGTAGAAAGTAGAGTTTCTATAGTAGGACTTATAATTAATTACGATTTGGGCAAGTATCCCCCAAAATAGGTCCTTAGCACCCTTCGAATATTAGAAACATGCATAGTAGGACTTACAATTACGGCTTGGGTAATTATCCCGCAATAATGAGGCTTATCGGTTCGAAAGACCCTTTGGGTAGTAGAAACAAGCACACCAACATCTCGGAGCCCACCTCCAAGTGCACGAATCTTAGCCTCGTACTCCGCGCACCATTGGTCCACCTGGGAGCGGGGTAGGTCTTTCCAGTTTAGGGTTTTATATAGGCGTAGGTCATTAGCACAGGCATGTTGTACGTGTGCACATGCATGTGTCCGTATACATATACATATATAGTTCACATCGTACAAGCCTCAGAAATCCTCATCCTTAACACGCTCATGTATGTGTGGATGTACGTGTGTTTGAGGATAGTGTATATATATATATATATGTAATCATGTATTATGTATGCATTCTTACATGTGGGTGCGTGTCTCTGTGGCTGTGCCTGCCCCTATTTCAATTTCACTCTTCCTAAGGAGCACCCCACCTGTCGAAGGACTCGCTGCTGCAGCAGCTCCTGGCGAGTGCTCGGCTCGCGCATGCGCAGGCTGAGGTCCACCTGGAAGAACCGGGATTTTATTCGTTTTTTTTAAGTGCAATGGGGCCTTTTCTGCAGAAGATCGGGTTTAGGGTTAAGGGATTAAGGTTTAGGGTACAGTGTCTGTGTAGAACTTTTGGGGTTTGATAGGAAGAAGGGATCTCAAATTTTTCATGAAGGGTTCAGAAGGTTTTAGACGGCTTCTTCAAGGATTCTGTGGGGCTTAACTAGTACCGGTGGTTCTTGTTCTTACCTTTGGCTAGTGGGGAACGGAAGAATGGTAGTAGTAGTAGTAGTAGTAGTAGTAGTAGGAGTAGGAGTAGTAGTAGTAGTAGTAGTAGTAGTAGTAGTAGTAGCAGTAGTAGTAGTAGTAGTAGTAGTAGTAGTAGTAGTAGTAGTAGTAGTAGTAGTAGTAGTAGTAGTAGTAGTAGTAGTAGTAGTAGTAGTAGTAGTAGTAGTAGTAGTAGTAGTAGTAGTAGTAGTAGTAGTAGTAGTAGTAGTAGTAGTAGTAGTAGTAGTAGTAGTAGTAGTAGTAGTAGTAGTAGTAGTAGTAGTAGTAGTAGTAGTAGTAGTAGTAGTAGTAGTAGTAGTAGTAGTAGTAGTAGTAGTAGTAGTAGTAGTAGTAGTAGTACTAGTACTAGTACTAGTACTAGTACTGGTAGTAGTAGTAGTAGTAGTAGTAGTAGTAGTAGTAGTAGTAGCAGTAGTAGTAGGAGTAGGAGTAGGAGTAGGAGTAGGAGTAGGAGTAGTAGTAGTAGTAGTAGTAGCAGTAGCAGTAGCAGTAGCAGTAGTAGTAGTAGTAGTAGAAGTAGTAGTACTAGTACTAGTAGTAGTAGTAGTAGCAGTGATAATTGTACCCAATTCCTCCATTTCCTATTAACGAAAAGGTAAGCACAATGGGTCCCGACAGGCTTGCATAAGACCCTAAACCCTAAACCGGTACCGGTGGTTCTTACAATGGGTTTAATCAGGCGCTGATAAAGTTGAGCTTCACCCATAGGCCCCATACGGTTGATGATATAAAACCTGCATTGCCTTAAGAACCGTAAACTATGGGATTTATGGTATATTCCTTATTATGGGTAATGCAGGATTTATATCATCAACCGTAGTAGTTCCTTCTTGGGGTACATATCTAGAATTCTATAAGGTAACCCCAAAGAGGAACTACTGTGGGGCCTATTTTAAGTCCCATCTGAAACCCATGAAGCACCCAAGAGCCGGAGCATGAGGGTCTTTTCGTTGCAAGAATTTTCGGGTTTGGGTTGAAAGGCTTTATTCCAAGGCGTGGGATGTTGGTTTTGCGCGCCGAGGGCTTCTATCTTCGCGTTTCGGCTCCAAAGCCACTGAGCCCGCACGTGGCTGACGTTCCTTGCCTTTCTATAACCCTAAGGGGCCATGTACTCATATAGTATATAGATTGGCCTTAATGTAGTCCCTATTTGGGGGCCCATGTATCTCTTTATGGGTACATGGACCCTTAGGGTAACCTACTTTTCTGCAGGGCTTATGGCGACAGTCACCCCAAAGAAGCTCGAAGCTCCGAATCCGTGGTGGGTGGCTCGGAAACTACGAAGCTCCGAACCCAAAACACATTACCCATAGGCCCCATAGTAGTTCCTTTTTGGGGTTACCTTGTGGAATTCTGAATATGAACCCCAAAAAGGAACTACTTTGGGGCCTTAGAGTAGACCAGCAGCAGTACAGCCCCGCATAACGTCACAACTGTCCCAGGACGGTGAGGATACATGGTCTCTGTGTAGCCACCAAGCCCTACCTCCAACCGCCATGATTATCCTAATGCTCTGAAAAAAGCCCTAGCCCCAAGCCCTAAACCCTAGCGCTACATTTACCTTGCCATAAACTCCCAACCCGAGACTGGCTAGGCCTCGAAAATACTCCAGCCAGAGGAATCGAAACCACGCCGGGCTTAGGCGGTTCCGGGCTAGTTTCGAGTACAGTATCGGGCCATGAAACCTGCTGGGAACGACTTCGAGTCACCTCAACATCTTTGAGGACGGGCGGAGGAGTTACCCCAAAATCTACGGGTACATATAAGTCCCATACAACGTTCAGCTCCACCAACTTCAAAGCAAACTGTCTCCGCTTGCAACCGGAAGCCTCGCCAGTTGGCCACACATCCTCCATGGTGAGCGCCTATCAACGAGGTCAAGTAAGGGTTGAGGCCTGAATTCGGGTCTGTAGCTTCATGGTTTAGCCTACGAGCCCTTCAAAGGTCAGATACGGTTGCTTGGCAAGTCTTGAACCTCATCACATCAGATTGCTGGGAAACATGCCCCACACCCGATCGCAAGTACATGTGCAAAGGTCGGTTAACTATCTCCTGTGCAAAATGCATGCATGCCCGCATTCCTGTAACTGTATATGAACGGTTTGCAGATTCGACAAGTGTGAATATGCCGCCAACCACTCCCAATTTCAAAGCCTGAAATTCCCGTGACATGTGTTGCCATTGGCCATCATCTATGCACATGTGCCTGGTGAAAGTGCACATATACATACACACATAGTACCCCTAAAATGGCATCTCTACATCTATGTCTACCTCTCTAAAGAAAACTACAAGTAGTAACAACAAGTATTATTATCATACTCATTCTACTGAGTTTTCTCTAAGTCTAACAAACGTGAGCGCAGGCAAAAACCGCTATTATGTCAATGCATTTGAACGGCTGCTGATATTAAGTATTGCAAGTCATAGCAACAATATTGACATGTATACATGTGAATACACCTGTATATACATACATATGACACTGAAAACAGGTTTATTACATATAAGCCAAAATGTATGTATGTATGTATGTATGTACGTATACAATGTATGTATGTACGTATGGATGCATCAATGCGTATGCATGTGCACAACTTGGGTTACGGTTACAAAGGGAGGGAGTCACAGAGAGAGAGAGAGAGGTAACAACACGCGACACCTCCCACACCCCATACCCGCTTGAGGTTGAGAAATGCAAAGATCGCAAACCCCAGGACACAAGGCCCGAACTGTCAACCCTCCCGTGGCCCTGAACCCCAAATTCAAGTCCCAGACCCTGAACCCTCATCAACTTGGAGGGGCAGTGGACTTAGTAAGTAGGTTATAAGTAGGGTTATAATGGGGGGGGGTAACTCCATTTAGGGTACTTATAACTCTACTTATAACCTACTTACTAAGTCCCCTGCCTCTCCATCAACCCTCCCGCGGCGCCGGCTTCATGTAATCACGCGGCTCACCCGTAGGACCATAGCCAGGCTCCCAGTCGAGACCTGGTTGACAGCTCCATGTGCCCATATGTATGTATACATAGACATATATATATAGAGAGAGAGAGAGAGTTATTTACTTATTTACTCTTATATATATATATATATATATCTTCTGCCTTAAGAACCTTATTATGATTCGGAAGACCCAGCTGAGCATCCAACTGCAGGAAAGACTAGCCCCTCGTCCCGAAAGCCTGAATCCTGTGCCGGACACCAGCGAACTTTCTACTTCTGACAGAAATTCCGCTCCGAGGCCTCATCAACATACGGTGGATGATATAAATCCTGCATGACCCAGTATAAGGAATATACCATAATTCCCATAGTTTAGGGTCCGTAAGGTAATGCAGGATTTATATCATCAACAGTATGGTGACGGTCTGGCAAGAACACCAGATGTGAAACCCTACAGTACACTCGAAACTCTAACTAAACCAGCACTTGTTCACCCTACACTCTAAACCCTAAACCCTAAACCCTACACTCTAAACCCTAAACCCTAAACCCTACACTCTAAACCCTAAACCCTAAACCCTACACTCTAAACCCTAAGCCCTAAACCCTACACTCTAAACCCTAAACCCTAAACCCTAAACCCTAAACCCTAAACCCTAAGCCAGTACTTCTTTATGTTGAAATGCTGCAGGGCGCATGGATTCCAGCCACCAGGGGGCAGCTTTTTGAGCCCCAAGTCCGAAGAACCCCTAAGCCCCCCTAGGGTTCTTTAAAGGGAACCCTAGGGTTCCTTTAAAGGGAACCCTAGGGTTCCTTTAAAGGAACCCCAAACTCCCTAAACCCAAAAAATCTTACACCCTAAACCCCTAAACTCGTAAACCCTAAGTCCCAAAGCCCCAAACTCAAAAACCCTAAACCCTTACCCCCCCTAAACCCCTAAACCCCTAAACCCCGAACTCAAAACCCCCCCCCCCCCCCCGCAAAAATCTGTGACGAAGAGCCGATCTTGGAGCAATCCATCAGCAGCGCCCGCTTTGGATCGAGGCCGAAGCCCTTGATGTAGTACTCCTTTTCGGGTCCAGGGTTTTAGGGGTTTGGGTTTTGGGGTAGGGATTAAGGGTTTTGGGGTTTAGGGTTTAGGATCGTGGGTGTTTGGGGTCCTGGGTGTTTGGGGGCTACTTGATGTAGTCGTCTTATTCTAAGGTGTGTTGGCTAGTACACCGTTTATGGTTTAGGGTCTTAATTGGGCCTTGCCTTCGCTGGGGCTTCTCCATCTCTTGAGGCTCAGCATTAAGGGTAGGCAAAAAGGTTCCCAAAGCCCTGTCGAGCCACAATCCTTCAGCCCAATCTGTGGACTCCAATATGTGTTTTCTAGGTGGGGCTTTTAAAGCCTTTGAAAACATTTAGTAAACAAGATCCTCTTAAACCCAATAAGGGAAAACATAAATGTCCCAAAGCCCCACCTAGTTTTTGATTCAGTATTTTCTGCGGTGCTGGGGCAAGGACCGTTCTTGCACGGGAGTCTTGGGGCTTAAATTAGCCACTCAAGCTCAATGTGCAGAGATTAAGTTAGAACCATAACTAGTGGTATTACAGTAGTAGGATCCTTTCTGCAAGGACTTGCCATTCTAGGACCCTGCATTTAACATTTCCAGCTTGTCACGGACCCATCATCGGCTTTAATCGCGAAGGCTGAAGCTGAGTTGGGGAATTCCACCCTACCCCAGCATAATTAGGCTGCAACATGCCCAAACACCCCTTAAGCTGCAAGACCATGGGCTTTCCGAAGGAGTTAGGCTACTGAGAGCAATCCTACAACCGGGATCTTCGTACTTGCCAGGCATCATTCACATAGTGGTAGAAGCTGTTGTGCTGCGCCGGGGAGATGGGATAGAACTCATCTATCTGCACAAAGGTCAGCTTCCCCAGCTCTGGCTTCTCCTCGGCTGGCCGCCAAGAAGCTGTCGGTTCAAAAGGTTGAGGGTTTCCGATCTAGGTCATGGCTAGGACAGAAATAGATTGAATCTTTGGTTCTAAGCTGGTAGCGGTTTTTGTAGCGGAGACTTCCCTGTCCCTGATGCCTCCAAACTCCCGCAGTCAGCATGCTGGCTTAGAAAAGGCGGGCCTTGACCTTGTAGGGTGTACATCTTTCCCCGTCTCCGCGTGCCCTTCTGGAGACGGGTTTGGAATCCCCTTTGACATGGGCAGTCCTCAAAGCCTCAAACCTTTAAACTCTAGCTTGGGGTTTAGGGTCCTTGGGTTTAGTTGTTTAAGGCTACCAAAAAGGGGCATTCGGAGACTGCGTCTGAACTGGTGCCTCGCTTTCTTCCAGTGCAGAAGCAAAGAAACCAACTAAAGCCCCACGTCCGAGCCCTTCCTGTCTAATTAAGAGGTCTTCACCCTAAACCCTGAAAGTACTAAACCAGAAGAATATCTACTTCTCCCAGAACTCTGCAGCCAAAAGCTCCGAAACGAGCCTCCAATATCGCAAGCAATCCGGACAAGCACTCTTGAAAGCCCTTATAGAACCCGGCATGACCGGCTGAAGACCCGCCCGAAAACAGCACTCCTCGACCCATACGGTTGATGATATAAATCCTGCATTACCTTAGGGACCCTAAACTATGGGAACTATGGTATATTCTTTATTGTGGGTAATGCAGGATTTATATCATCAACCGTACGGGTAGTGAGCTACTTCAACCGATTGGGGTCTCATCAACCCTGCACCCAGAAACTCCTCAACTAGAATCTATAGATTCCAAACCCACGTCTCTAGAACCGCGAAATCCATTCCAAACCATGGTACCAAACACCGAGTTCCAAAGACCAACCCAGATCTTCCAAAACCCCTTCATTAAGGAATATACCTTCAATTATAGTAGGATCCCAAATATGATTTAAGGTATATCCCTTAATTAAGGGATATTGGAGTCTCTGGGAATTGCAAGCCTGAAAGAAGCCTATGGCACTTAACAAAGCCCTGCTCGAAAAAAAGCTTGTAGAACCCTAAAGAACCCCTAGAGACCCCCATATATGGGAGTTTCCGAAAATAGGGGTACTTTATTGTGGGGTCCTTATCATAAGGATCCTACTATTTGGGGTACTATATTAATAGGGTCCCCTATTTTCGGAAACTCCCATGCTGAAAAACGGTCCTAGCGTCCGGGCGGAGGCCGAACTTGCGCGCTTCGCCCTGGATCTCCGGTGAACTCCAGCTTTGCAGAATCCGCTGGACCCACTTGATGAAATACCTGCGGCTTGTTGGCTTTAGGCAACAAGTACATATAAGGTTTCAGCTTTTGTTTTCAAGCACCTTTTTCCGTGGTTTCAGGTTTAGGGTGCAGGGCTTAGGGTCATGCGTTTTGTAGGGTTTGAGGACCCACCTGATAAAGTGCTTGCGGCTTGCTGATTCGAGGTTCAGGGTCCATGTTGATTGAGGCTTCGGGAGTAAAAGCTTAGGGCCTGGGATAAGGCTTATACTATACTGAACTTAGAACCCTAGCAAAAATTAGAATTTTAGCTGTTTCTTAGGGAGTATAATAACTATAATAACCAAAAATTTAACAATTAATTCTAAGTACCCCTAAGTATAGGTCTCAGTCTGCAGCTCTATAGTTGTAGGGACCTACTTCATGGAGCAACTTGGAGAGTCCTGCCGGGGGTGTAGGGGATCTCTTAGAAGGGGCCCCCACCCTGTCATAGTGGTATAATAGGAATATAATAGGGCCCTATAATACATAATCCTTATAGTCACTATTTCAGGGTGGGGGCAGCTTCTAAGGGATCTCTTATAGTCTCTTATAGCTCAGATCACAATATTCTTCAAGCTGGTTCAAGGATGTAGTCTGAATTGCAGTTTTGGAGCCACCAAAAGTGTTCTAGTGAATAGGTACCTCTATACAAGACCATAGAGGAAATTTCGAGGTTTGCCCATGTGCCACCTAGTAGATGCTTTGGTCCAAAACGCTTGCTATACAGATTTCTCGGCCCAGAGTATGTACTATCTGAGTATCTGCTAAACCCTACCTAAACGCTCCTAAACCGTAAACCACCAACATGAGTCGCTTAGAATACTGCTTGAGAAGAAGATGCTCGGGCGTCTTGCCAGTGGGCAGAGAGCAAACGCCTTCAGGATTTTGCTGCGCCCATTCCTGAGCGTAGGCAACGGGTTTAAGGTTTCAGGACTAAGGCACATATCTTACACATAAGACCCTAAACCCCAATCCCTAAATTCCTATAATACCCTAATACCCTAAACCCTTAACCCGAATCCCTGAACCCTGAACCCTAGTCCCTCATTAAGCCGCTCTAAACCATCCTAAACCCTACAGGCCCCAATACACCGAACTGAACCTGAAACCCTAACCCAGCTAATGCCCCAAAGTTCGAGGAATCTCCACGCCGCCGCCTGCCCCAGGGCAGGAAAGTTCCTTGGCTCTGTGGTGCTTAATGCCCCAGGGTTTGTTGGTTCGGGGCTTGAGGGGTTTTAGGGGTGGTGTAGGGGGTTTGAGGTTTTGGGCCCGGCTTTGGGGGTTTAGGGTTTTATGAAGCTTTCAAGTCTTCAATTAGGGTCCGGGTTTAGGGCTTAGGGGGTTTACAAGGCTTAGCTTCGTGGAACTGCATCATATTGCCAGTAGTCCCCCAATCGGTATAAGCTACATTAGGGTTTGTACCTTGGAGTGTGCGAAAGATGCCCCTCCACTTCAAAAACAAAATGCACTTTGGCGAGACGGGGCCAAGAGGCTCGACAACAATGGTGCGGATCTTCTCCTGGAGGGTGGGACAAGGCTGTGGGGTACCTGTAGTCTCCGTTGTGACCAAATCGAAAAGGCCCAAAAAGGGTACAGTTCAGCCATTGGCTATCTAAGTTATGCTTTTCTTTTTAAATCAGGGTTTCGCACATCGCTATGGAGTTGAAAAGCTTTACGCTTAGGAGGCCTCCGGAAACAAGAGCTTAAGAGTTTAAGATTCGGGTACGGAACAAAGCGGTGTTTAACTGTGCAAGCAGCACCCCAAAACTGAGTCGGGGTCTGAAAAGGTGGGATAGCTAGCTAGGATGAAGGATCCTATACTGAACTTAGAAGCCTAGCAACAATTATAATTTTGGCTGTTTCTTGGGGCAAATAGCGACCAAAAATTAGAAACTGTTTCTAAGTACCCCTAAGGATCCCTGATATGGGGACGCGTACTTGAGAAACTATCTGCGTCACACCTTTGCAGCCGATTGAAACTGACCCTGAACGAAGCTAGCTGCAACGCATGGTCAACCCGGAAGGTAAACTGGGGGGAAACCGAAACAAACTTGATGTGAAGACGTGTGAAGGGCTTGAAAGTTCAATATGGTACTGTTGATGGACAAAATCCTGCATGACCCTAAGGACTCTCAACTATGGGAACTATGGTATATTCCTTATAATGGGTAATGCGCAGGATTTTGTCCATCAGCAGTAGTTCTAAAACTGGCAATCAAGTGCTGGAACCCTTGTTAGCAGGACCCTCAATACGAAACTCGCAACAATAAGGACATAGCAGAGGGGCACACACGAACAACTCCATAGATGCGACTATGGGAGAGCATATCGATTACCGCTTGAAGCACAGGGATTTTGACGCGCTTACTTACCCACCTCCACGCCCAGCTCCCTGCCTACCTTCCTACCTACCTACCTGCCTAAACCCTGAACTTCCTGGCAGACTTCCTTACCCAAAGGCTCCATGTACCCACATAGTAGATACTTAGGCCTTAAAGTACCCATACAGGGACCCCTTTATGGCCTGAGTGCCTACGATATGGGTACATGGAGTCTTAGGGTTATTCAGACACGGACGGACATGCGCATGGACTGGTGTCCTCTGGCTCGTAGAGCGCGCCAAAGGAGCTCCGGGCAATCAGCTGCGCCTAGATCCGGAACAAAGGCTGGAGGTTTTGAGTTCAGGGCTTTACATGGAACCCTTTAAACATTTAGAATAAGGGTTTGGGGCCCATTATGCGACAATTACAATAAGGAACCCCCCAAGCAGCAGTGGTAATTATCTACGCCCCTCTGTTAGGGTCCAGCCGATGTGCTGAGACCTGGTTGGAGGTTCAGGGTTTAGCGTTCGCAGCAGGGTTTAGGGTTTAGCCTGCGTTGTCTTCGTGTTGGGACCGACGCCCCAACTCCCAAAGGGTCCAAGTGCCATCATAGCAGGTATGTGGGCCCCAAAACTACTGTACTATACCACTATAACTTGGACCCTTTGAGGATAACTCCCAAACCACCTGGAACACCGAAACACCTCAGGAGCAGAGACAACTCTGACATGCTCTCAAACATACGCAAAGGGTCCAAAGTACCTACATAGTAGACTGTGGGGTTTTTTACTAGATTAATTAGGAATCCTTATTATGATGTGTAAGAGTATCCCCCCATTATCAGCCTTTGGGATACGAAGACCAGATCCCCCACGTCCCCTCTTGGCCAATATTGGGAGGTCCGCCCCTGCGTCAGATTGCGAGGGCTGCAGGAGAGCCCATGCCCAGAGTTTCAAACATTAGGGTTTGGGGTTTAGGGTTTAGGGTTCCTCGTATGCTTTAGGATTTACCAAAACCCGGTAACAAAGCCGTGAAAGTCATAAATCCCAGAGGCCTCAACTCCCGACTCCGGCCGTTCTTCTCGAGGGCGCTTTGCCATGGCAGGGTGGATGCAAGCGGGCTAACGTCTTCAGGGTTCTACGGTTTAGGGTTTTGGGGTTTAGGGTTTAGGGTTTAGGGGTTTATGTAGGCTAGCCAGTGATTTTTGGTGGTTCCCTTGGCTCTTTGGCTCCTTATCTAGTAGGGATTATCATCATCCCTGGCTCCTTAGCTCCCCAAATATCAATGGTTATAGTAGGGCTTGAAGGCTCAAGGCCTTTCGTTCCCGGTTTGGGATTCCAAGGCATAGGGCGCCGGCTAATTGGACGGGGTGGATGAGACGGCAAACAAGCTTCGCGGAAGGGTTCATACCGGAATGTGGGCTTCTATACGGTTTAGGGCTTTAGGGTTTAGGGTTTAGGGTTTTAGGGTTTAGGGTATACTTCCTGCCCCGCGCTTGTTCTTCGGATCCTCCGGGGGTTGGTCCTTGACAGACATCTGGGAGGGAGACGGCTGCGGCTTGAGAATCTGACTTGCTGGGTTCTCTGACGGACACAACGCATTGTGGTAGGATTTTCACATTTTCAGTTCTAGATACCAAAGTACGATTGAAGGCCATCTATTCCGGCAGCTGAATTCTTCTTACAGCAAACAGGGCTCGTTTTGCACTTGAGCATGTTAATCTCCAGCAACCAGTGCCTGCCACCAACCCAGCAGCCCTATCCTTGGCTTCAAGCTCTTATCTTCCAGACTTACCCAAAAAATCCTAAGTATCTATATGGGGAGATACTTACGATCGGAACCCTAAGTTCTAGGATGTCGGTACTGAGGACCCTTTGGGTTCAGCATCGGGCTAACCTTCATAAGGGCCCTTATGCTATAGTATAGGGGCCTTAATGATGAGAACAGGGTGTTGGGGCCAATTATACTATGAAAGGAATTATGGTAAGGAACCCTCAAAATAGTATTGATAATCATTTAGGTTCCTATGGTGATCCGACTGAAGCCTTGGTTGCTCCCGAGCACCACCATATTGACAGACCTGCTTCGGCCAAGCTCGGTGGGTCAGGGCGTAGGCTGTAGGGTTTAGGGCGTAAAGGGAACTCCAGAAAGTTGGAATATGGTTTCAGGGTAGGATACCTTATAATTTACCATAAAGGGGTTACGATAATGATATTCCAACTTTCTGGCTTCTACTGTAGGGCGTAGGGTTTTGTGCTTCAAGGTCTATGGAGTAGGCTTCGCCAAGTTGGAGGGGGGGGAATACTTTCGTCTATCCCGTGCACTCCAAGCATACAAATAGGACCTACTTTTGGCTCTAAAGCCTATAAGAAGTACCCACTGTGGGCCATTTGGAGCCAGGTGGGGCACTGCGTGCCTAAGCTCATCGTCTTGATAACACAAGCAAGCATGAACTTCAGGATCTTCCGTGCGGTTTCACTCTCAATGCAGAAACAGCAACATGCATCTTCAAAATAGTGCTGGGACGACGGTCAACGTCGGGAGTTTGAAACTTCCCGCTTGAAGCTACCATGTAACCCAAAATAACCTAAACACCAGCCAGAGGACGATGAACATAAAATCTGCGAAAGGCTTCGGAATTTCGTTTGCAACCGTGAACATGCCCCTGACCCTTGGAGATTTAAGCATCTCCAAATACTTCATCTGGCGCCTGTGTCGTGTAAGTCGTCTAAACTGCAACCTCTAGCTATAAGAGTGGGCCCGAACCCATGGCCAAACCTCAAAAACATCGAACGCTGCAACATGTCCAGTAATACTGTTGATGATATAAATCCTGCATTACCTTAAGGACCCTAAACTATGGGAAGTATGGTATATTCCTTATTATGGGTAATGCAGGATTTCTATCATCAACCGTACCTCCCAACCCACATCTGCAAAACCCTGAACCCCAAAGCCTCTCTGACCCTAAACTCTACCAGTACACCCCATAACCCGAAACCCTCTAACCCTCCCCAACCCTACACAAAGCCTAAACCCTATGAAAACCCTATAACTTGTAACCCTAAAACCGGCCAACCCTACACAAAGCCTCTAGTCTAACCCTAAACCCTATGAAAACCCCATAACTTGTAACCCTAAGACCCTCTAACTCTAAACCCTAAACCCTAAACCCCTCCAACCCTGCACCTACTGAGAAGCAAAAAAACAGAACGGGCCTCGGTCCAAGCTCCTCCCTGCCGGGAAAACATGCAGCTGGCTAGATCACAACTTCGTCGTCTTACATAGGGTTTGGGTTAAGGGCTTCGGTTTAGGGTTTCGGTTTAGGGTTTAGGTTTAGGGTTTCGGTTTAGGGTTTAGGTTTAGGGTTTTGGTTTACGGTTTAGATTTAGGGTTTTAGGGTTTTAGGGTTTAGGTTTAGGGTTCAGGGTTTAAGGGTTTAGGGTTTTAGGGTTTCGGTTTAGGGTTTAGGTTTAGGGTTTAGGTTTAGGGTTTAGATTTAGGGTTTTAGGGTTTTAGGGTTTAGGTTTAGGGTTTGGGGTTTGGGGTTTAGGTTTAGGGTTCAGGGTTTAGGGGAGGTCTGGGGTTTAGGGAAAAGGGATTAGGATTCAGGGAAAAGGACTTATGCAATCGGTCATGCGGACTGTCACGAAGCGAAACACTTGGCGACTAAATGGATGCCAGATTGTATCGAAGATTGGATCTTATAAGCGGCATTTATGGGCTTGGTCATGGTCTGCTACAGGTTTGGTGAAGCTTCATAGGATTCACAGGCTATATCCCCTGGCACTCCGAGTGAAGAAATGACAACTATCGACCTGTGGGCTCATAAACAGACCCTGCAACCACGAACCCCCGCAAGGGCTCCTTCATAGAGCCTCCATACTGTTGATGATATAAATCCTGCATTACCTTAAGGACCCTAAACTGTGGGAATGATGGTATATTCTTTATTATGGGTAATGCAGGATTGATAATCAACCGTAGTGGGTATTTGTAATTGTGGGTAAGTCGCCAAACCCTTAACTTCCACACGTCCATGAATGATTCGGGCTCTGGGCTGATGTAGAAGCGATGAAATATCCCCAATACTATTCCTAGAGCTCTGCTTTAGCATAGTAATTACAAAGGATCCCAAAACTCAATCCTAAACCCCAAACCCCAAACCTCTAGTCTAATTCTCACGGCCCAACCGTCACTCAGAATCCAGGGTGCAGGGTTCCGGGAAGTGACCGTGTGAGCTTCGGTTCCTCTCCAAACCCAAAGCTGCGTCAAACAAAAACTGAAGGTTCACGGCTTATTGTTTAGGGGTCAGGCTTTAGGGTTATTTGTTGAATCTTTAGGGTTGAGTCCTCCCAAAGCCTTACCCGCCTCTTAAGAAATTCCAGACTCCCAGACTCAAAACTCTGAGCCCAACCTCTCCTGAACCCCCCAGAGACTCCAATATCCCTTAATTCAGGAATATTCCTTAAATCATATTAGGGATCCTACTATAATTGAAGGTATATTCCTTAATTAAGGGGTTTTGGAGTCTCTGGGCCTGAGTCGTAGCTGCTCCTTCAAGGGCACTCTATCCTCGGGTTCTATATACTAAGGTACCTTGAAGCGTTCCTTTAAGGGTACCATCCGGGTACTACACTTGCTCCAAGACCGGGTTGTGGAAGCGGTTTAGGGTTACAAGGGGCCCCCACCCTGTAATAGTGGTATTAATGGAATATAACGGGTCCTTATATAATCCTTATAGTCACTATTACAGCATGAGGGCCCCTTCTAAGGTTTAAGGTTCATGTTAAGGTTTCGGGAAGGCCCCTAACTGCCAATCCGAACTCACTGTTGTACAACTCGTTTGGCAACTCTCCCCTAAACAGCCTTTGAAGCTTACTTAGAGATAAGACTAGCTTCTTTTTGTGCTTCTCACTGTTAAACCTAATCCTAAACCCGACAATCCATCTCGATACCCAAAACCCCATATAAATCCTAAACTAAACCAACTTACGGGCCGAGTACCCTGTGCCCCCCCAAAAAAGTAAACCTTTGCAATTACGGTAAGATTACATACATAAACAGCAAAAACCCACCCAAAAAAACGTAACCTTTGCAATTACGGTAAGATTACATACATAAACAGCAAAACCCCCCCCCAAAAAAAAAAGTAAACCTTTGCAATTACGGTAAGATTACATAAACAGCATAAAAAGCTAATTTTTAGGATACCTACCCAGCTACTAAACCAAAACCCGATGTTCTCGTGCGCTGTTGCAGGCCTCAATCTCGGCAGAAGCTGCTCTCCTCCACCTCTGGAATTTCTGGTTGAGGGCTTCAGGGTCTTGGGATTTCGAGGTTTAGGCTGCCTGGGCTTTGGGGGTTTTGGGCTCCAGGGCATTGGGATTTCGAGTTGAAGGGTTCAGGGGTTTAGGGTATTCCACTTTATAGAGTCCTGGATCTCAGGGTTTAGAGCCTTAGAGTTTAGGACTTAGCTGCAGGCAGCTCGCGGGCCGTGGGTGTAACTGATAACACAAAAATCAAGGCCTTTGTGGTATGTTGCACTACAAGATACTGGAAGTGTAAGGGCGTCCTATTACTGATCTATATGTGTTAAGTGGCATTGTGACTTCAACAGATGTTCGTTTCAGGATCCTGGTGAACTTGAGGTCCTCCAGCCGTTCTTTGAGGTCCGAAATCCTGGGACTTCCATGACAAGAGCCAGCACGGCAATCTTGCTGCTCCCAAGCTGATGTTCAAGGCTCTCAACTCTACATTTTTATGATGGAAGGCTTTTTATAAGGATATCTAGATATTATTTGGGGCTTACGGATATAACAGACGTTTAAGTTTAGCGGCCCTGTGGGATGTTTCGCCGTTTGTCAGCACCAGTGTACCTTTAAGGGCTTGGGATCAAGGTGCTTAAAGGACGCCAGCCCTTTGAGCTTAGAGCTTAGGGGGTTCCAGGTCTTGGGATGGACCTAAGACCGTCGAATTTCGAGGTTGAGGATCGCCTCGAACCCTCTCCCAAATCCTAAACCCTAAACCCAAATCCCCTAAATATCAGCGCAGTCGCCGACACGGATGTCCACTGCAGCTGGTCGCTCAGCACCTGCTAGGGTTATCGGGAAGAAAACTAAAGGAATAACGTTGGAGTACTGGGCTTCTTCGCTACCTATGCCTATTCTCCGTTGCAGTTGCAGCTCCTGTTTTGGTTTGACCAGTTGTGTACAAAGGATCAGGTACCCAAAGCGACTACAACGGAGCGTATAGGCATACTCCCTAAACCCTAAACCCTATAACCCTAAACCCTAAACCCTAACCGCAGGGCGTCGGCTTAAAAGTTCATTGCAGCCTGAGGATGCCTGAGGCGGCTCCATTGTTTCAGTGCCGGTTGCGGAGAAGTGTAGGGTGCTAGCCATGTAGCTAACTCTGCCTGAACAAACAAGCCCACTAGACCACGTTTGATTAGTTATTCCCTACATAATCACGCAAAAGTATTCGTAAGGTACTTCGGCGCTACAGCAAATCAGAGATGAAACTGCTCAAAGCTGAACTCTTGCAATTGTCCGCAACAGCAGATTCCTCCAGTCCTCTCCAGTCCACAACCATAGACAAGCCTCGACGGCTAGCTGCACTCACAAGTCTGAAGGCCTATAAGCCAAACCCAAGATCCAAAAGTCAACACCCTATCCCCACAGCGCGACTGTGGCTTTTGGGTTGTGGGGTCTGTTAGCTCGAAAGCACTTACTCATCTCATACGGAGTCCGAAAGCGCGATCCTAATCACTGGGAAATCTCAGAGTTTTACGATTGAGGTTTGAGGTTTTAGGGCTTTGAGTCCTAGGATTTACGGTTCGGGGTTTAATGTTTATCCAATCCCAAAATCCCTAAACCCTAAACCCCAAACCCCAATCCCAAAATCATAAAGCTGTCGAAGCGAAAGCTGGCTGCGCCTAGGTCTGCCTGTGCCAAGCAAATCGCAGCTGCGGCTCGCACCTGCCGAAGAAAAAGGCAGGCACTGACAACTAGGTTAAGAAAATGCTACGGAAGGCTAAGAGTTAAGGGGTTCCAGCCCTGCAGAGCACAAGGAGTCTCGTTTTTATTGCGGCTCCTGCCTAGGGTTTGCCATTTAGGGCTTTGGGCTTAGGGTCCTGTCTAAGAGTGCGCTGTGTCAGAATTATGAATGAGTGAATCTCCTTGCAGCCACTCGACAGCGCCTCCGGGCTCTTGGTACGATTGCAAATCTACTGAAGCGTCTCGGGCATGTTGAACTATCTTACCCTAACCCTAACACCCTGGTGATGAGCTGCTTTGCGGGATACATATTTTGATATGTATGGCTGTAGCAGCTCGAAGGCCACCCCTCTGGGAGCGCGGCGGGGTGTGATTCGCATCCGATGACCTGGATTTTCACGGAGGCAATGCAGAAAGGAAGGCATCTGCAATAGTGAAGGGGCCTTCATGAGTGGAACAGGGCTCTGGGTTGAACTACGGTATGTCTGTTAGGGGATTCCGAGGGGGATGTTGTTACGAAGCACTCAAACCTCCATGTTTATGTTGTCCTAACAGCAGGAGCACGGCATGTTTCGGGCGGCTTGAGACTGTAAGTGCTCGCCGGGCTCGCCGCTCGGTTCGTGTCTTAGCCGTCCAAAAGAACAAACTGTATGAGGGCAAGGAAGGGGCCGTCACTGGAATCCTACGGAATGATGTTGGTCATGAATCCGACATCCATATTACTGCAGTCCTAAACCCCCAAACTCCAAACCCTCAAACCTCAAAGCAGCAATTTCTAAAACCAAAAACGCGAAACACCAAACCTCATGTGCCTGCGCAGACTCCTAAGCCTTGAACTTTCAGCCCTAAGTAATAGTGTTGCTGGCTCGTCAACCTTTTGTAAACAGTACCTGGAGCACAGAAATGACTGAAGTTACGCGAATCGGCCGTTTCTGGGGGCTTATGGCTTACCTTTGAGGCTCCTAAGAGGGTCTTGGGCTTTCACTGTTACTGTACCCCCCTTAGAACCATAATAAACATAATATTTCTAACATTCTCTTGGGTTTTAAATATGAACAAAAAGAGAAAATCCTGAGGGAACTACAAATTATGATTTGGTGAAGCCTGGGACCACGGGGGCATGAAGCTTGCATGTGTGTCAGGGATTCGGGCACATGGCGAGGCTGCCGCTTGAGTCACTGGGTCACGGTTTAGGGTTTAGGGGTTAGGGGGTTTAGGGTTTAAGGTTTCGGGGTTAGGGTTTAGGGTTTCGGGGTTAGGGGTTAGGGTTTTGACGCCCTTTGCTTAAGAGCCGTACTATGAAGATCCCCGCTACAAGCCTTACAAAGGGGCAACATTTCTTGCTCAGGGCTCTCCTTTACGACAGCGTTCAAGCTTCTTCCAATTACGGAATCGGTTAAATTGGAGACGTGGAGGTGCTGGGGTCAGCGGGCTCCTTCAAGCAGGCACCCTGCATTGTCCAATGACAAGCTTCGGGTTTAGAACGCAGCAGACCAAGAAGACCCTATAGATCGCAAGCCCTATAGAACCCTAACTCCTAAACCCTAACACCCCAACAAGGCAATAAAGCCCTAACCCAAAGGCCGGAATCCCCAATCGCCACAGCCGCCAAGCCACTGATCCCAATTCCTACTTGGAAGGGCTTTGGGGGACTTAGTAAGTAGGTTATAAGTAGGAATATAATTGGGGTAACTCCATTTAGGGTACTTATAACTTTACTTATAACCTACTTACTAAGTCCCCTGCCCTTCCAAGTAGAGCCCTTGATCCGACAGCCCAAACCCATGCACTCTGACTCTTTTGGCACTCTGCTTTGAGCTTAGAGTTTCTGTCCAGCTATCCCTGGCTGAGGCTCCATCCTCGGATAGTTAAGGAGCTGAATCATCTGGGGCTTTTAGTTTAGGTCTTTAGTATGATATACTGTAGTGATATTAAAATACAAAACAACATAATACATATATATATATATATATATATATATATACGTATATATAATAGAACAGATCAAGCATGGGATAACAGTTGTCCAGAATTCCAGGCGGTCAAGCCACGCCTCTTAAACCCAAAACGCGACATGCAAAACCGGACATCCTGAACCCACACGCTATAGGAATTTAGGTCCGTAGGCCTGGAGATATGTTTCTAGGCATGTATCGATGTATGTTTGTCTGTATGTATACATATGCATGCATGTAGGAATATGTATATCTATATATCTATCTATATATATATATATATATATATTATATATGTGTGTGTATCTGTGCATATGTATGTAAGTCTGCATATGGGTATGTAGGTAGGTAAGCAGGTATGTATGCATGGATGTG
The DNA here is from genome assembly GCA_905221615.1 of Symbiodinium sp. CCMP2592. Lineage (NCBI taxonomy): Eukaryota > Dinophyceae > Suessiales > Symbiodiniaceae > Symbiodinium > Symbiodinium sp. CCMP2592. Next base: position 756,414 of record CAJNDT010000968.1, on the reverse strand, counting down.
CAAGGATGAACTCTGTGTGCTGATGCGTTCATTGCTTCAGGTGTTCGTTCATCGAACCAAAACGATACTGACGCCGGCACTTGTCCGTGTTCGCCAACTAAATCCTAAACCCTACACCCTAACCCTGAACTCTAAACCCTTACTGAGCCCTGATTAACATCCTAAGCCCTATAAACCCTGACCTGAAACCTAAACCCTATAACCTTAGAGAGCGGTCGACTGTGGGGCCTGGGTTTGGTTTCAGTGCTATTTATCGGGTTTCAACGTTAATGGCTCCAAAGCAGGAGCTTGTGTTTTGTGTCGCGTAAAGCACATACCACAAAGCAAGCATCAAAGGGTGTTTTTCGGAACAGCTTATTCGAGCTGTGCAAAATCGCTCTCCAACAGGCTCCACACCAGTGTGTAGGTCGAGCCTCTTAATCTGGGTTCTTGTGTAGCAGATCTTACAAGTAGAAAACGCTGTAAATATCGATGAATTCAAGACTCCAGACTCTCTAAAGAACGTCTTAAGGTAGGCTACATAAGCTCGACAGTTTCTCTATGCAGCTCTGATAATCGGGCCTTTAAGACTCTGGACTGTCTACCCAAAGCAAGCTTAGCCAACACCGCTGTTGGTAACAGTGTTTGAAACACCAATGTAGAGATTCAGCCTAATTAGCTGTCGAATTGCATTGGCATAGGGTTAACGAAATGTGGATGCACATAAGGGCCCTTGTTTTTGCGCGGTCAAGCAAAGTAAAGATGTGAGCGGGTTCAGCCTATGTACCTGTATAAAAGACTACCAAAGACAAACTGTAATCGATGAAGATCTGGCTGCTGTCCTAGACTGGAATCCTACTTGTGTTGATGCTTATCCGATTCTGGCTTCTTCCGATACCTTGTTCATAAGGTACCCTGTACCCCTAATGTATTTGGATCAAAATCATTTGGATTAGTGAAAAATGCTGCACTGGATACCGGGTCGGTTCCAAGCCATAACGGATCGTCCTCCTATAGTTCCTCAAACCGGTTTGGTCCAGGCCGTAGCACGCTCTCCATCCCTACACATAGCCTTACAAGAGATTTCGTATAATTGAAATACTAAACACAAACATCTTGTGGTTTCACTCGATGAGCCTGGACGTATCAGCCGCACGCTGCTGCAGTGCGTTTATCTCTGTATACACAAAAGAGAAACAACCGGCCCGATTTCTGTTGCGCTTAAACGACCCACATGTTTGCAAACAACCCGCAAGTTTATAAGCAAGGCCCGGTATTTATAAACAACCCGTGAAAGTGTTCATAGAAGGACAAGCAGAAATCACCGCAAATACCAGTGTTTATTGATTTCAATTTATCCAACCAGGTCTTGGGGTATCTCACATTAACTCCACACTTTCCTCCATTAAGAAAAAGTTTTGTGACCAGCACTTAAGACTTGAGGGTTGGCGTCAATTGGGAATGGCTGCGCGCGTCTCGGGCGGATGGTGGATTGGTCGGCGGTTGTACCTTGTGGTGAACGTGCTGGTGGTGAGGGGGGGGGAGGGGGGGGGGTGGCAGGTGTTGGATGTTGGCCCGCATCATACCAAGACCTCTGGCGCCCCCGCCCCCCACCCTACCTCGAGCGAAGCGTTTGTTTATAAACAGCGCCTGTGTTTATAAACAGCCGTCGTGTTTATAAACACAGTAAAGGAAAACTAAAACAAATTTAACAAACCAACAAACCAACACACCACGACAAGAATCCATGACAAGAATCCTTGACAAGGCGATACAGACATCAATCAATTCAACAAAAGATGCGTGAACAGAAGGTTAAGAGCAGCAAGTAAGCATCACGAGCCCGATCCAAAGGCCTACGTAACTTCAAAAACTCCTTATACACAAACGCAGGCCCCAGGATCGACCCTTCTGTAACCTTAACCCTGAACCCTTTAAACCCCTAAGCCTTAAACTCCTAAGCCCTCTAAACCCTGACCCGAAGCCAATGATTCATATGTTTAGGTTAATTAGTATAGGGGCCGTAATAATTAGAATAATGTTTTGGGGGTATGTTACACTATAATTATGATAAGGAACCCCGCCATAATATCGGTAACTATGAAGGCCCCTATATTAAACGCTCTTCAACATGTCTGAGTCTACCCGAGTCAGGGAGCCCCGCCGCCCGGGACCGCTTTGTGTCTGCGTTCCGGACCAGGCATGACCGAGACGCTGAATCGAGCAAGACAACCCTGCTCCATGCAACCTTATAAGGCACTTCTGCACCTATCAGACTTTCTAAATTCTACACAAAGAATCCCAAAACCGAGCGAACAACTAGAGCACACTACAAAGTCCTACAGCGTATGATGGAGGCCAAGCCCATCCGGTCCGGCAGATACTGTCCATTCGGATTTAAAGCTCCGGGAACTTGAGGAGGTTGTCCAGGAATCATGGTGTTTAGGGGCTTCGGGGTTTCGGATTTCGGGGTATTTGGGGTTTGCAGTAGGGTTGTTTAGGGGTTTAGGGTTTCGGAACTCAGGAATCATGGCGAAGGGGACCGGGGGGGGGGGGGGGGTTCTAAATTGTGTGTCCCTGCAGGGGCTCCATGTACTCTCCAGGGCAACCAAATGTGCATAAAGCAGAGGCTCTACGTAATAATTAGGATAGGGTTTCGGGGCCCACTACACTCTAATTAGTTATGATGAAAAGGAACCACCCAAAATGGTGTTGGTCATGATTTAAGCTCCTCATAGAGAACCCTACTATAGATCCCCTTAAGGATCCCTTTAAAGGGAACCCTAAACCCTAATTATTTAATTATCTGGCCATTGTTTAGGCCCCCTCTCCTATCTCTTCCCAGGACTCCTCCCACTCAGCTGCGCAGTGCCACTCCCTTTGCGAAAGAGAGCACCGACGCAGTATTAAACAATTGGCAGCTCCCCAAAGGTAGGATGAAGGTAGGTGGGGGCAATCCGCAACAGCCAGTACATCAGGGGTAAGCCACCTTTCAACCACCTTTAAAGGCTCTCCATGTTGGCGAGTCCTACTATCTTAGGCGTTTTCCTCGATGTACTTTTCCAGATCTTGCCAGCTCATCGTGTCACCAAGCTCCTGCAGAAAGCTTCTGGGAGCAGCTAGTTTCAGGAATCTTTTCCTGGAGCGGTGGGGGTTCTATCGAATGGTAGTTGAAGGTCTGATAGTCGCATGAGAATGGGATGTTGGGTCAGCACAGTCCAGCTTTGCGCTGCAATCTCGGAATCTCGGAGCTTAAGAAGGACTCAATGCCAGAGCAACTCGAAATTCGATACCCTAAACCCCCAAATTCTCAAAACATGAGCGTGGCAGTCAACTAGACGAGGGTCTCGGGTAGCTTTGGACGATAAGTCTCTATAAGAGATTGGCTAGTTTGCCAGGCCTGAGGGTCACACATTCTACAGCCCGTGGGCCATACTATGCTGTAGTACTATAGTTATAATAAAGAGGAACTCATGACTGATGTTGGGAAACTATTTAGGCGCCTATACTATGGGATGTCCGAAAATGGGGAACCCCAATATGAACCGTAAGTGGAGTGACCTTCACATGGAGACGAATGAGTTCAATAATTCCTATGCACTCTTCACTGAAAACTCTGACTGAGTTTTCGACAATTCACTGACCCTACATCCTGCAAACCACACAAGCCCTATACGTTCCGCCTATGACATGTGGACATGTGAACACGAGCATACAAACAGTCATTCATGTTTTCATACTTTCGCGCATTCATGTACACGTAAATACATACGCACATGCATGCATACATGCATGCATACATACGTATGCACACAGACAGACGGACGGCCGGACAGATAGGCACACAGCCACACAGGCACAAGACACACAGACACAGACACACAGACACACATGCATGCGCACATACATATTACATCTACATGTGCATCCACAAATGTGTACATACATGCATGCAGACATACAGATATACAAAAAATACGCACATGTGTGTTTGTGTGTGTATGTGTCTGTGTGTGTGTGCGCGTGTGTAGCTCGTATGAAAGCCCAGGAGGCCCTGGAGCAGCACCGGGCATGCCTCCACGACCGCCTTGAGATCTGACTCGAAATCCTTCCCGACCAGGGCACTGCCAACGGCTTAAGGTTCTTGGGTTTAGGGTCCAGGGTTTAGGATTTAGGGGTCAGGGTTCAAGGTGGGTTTAGTGTGTAAAGTGAGTCATACCTTGTTCGGGAAGTCAGGGTCCTTCATTTTCTGAGACTTCACTATCCTTGGGGCTTCAAGGGCTTGCAGGATTAAGGAGGTAGGGTTTAGGGTTTAGGGTTTAGGGTTTAGGGTTTAGGGTTTATTGGTTACGCTTGTAAGCTGGGGTGCCTTAGCATGGAATAGACTGTCATCTCCAAATGATGAATTCCTTGCCAGGACATTGGCTTGAAAGGATCCCCGCAACCCAAGCCCCCTAGACTTTCAACCCTCCTACAACCAAAACCCCTTGTAGCCCAGCTCCTAACTCAGCAAACCCGACGGCTACACCCTGAACACTGAAAATTCAACCCCCGTAAAAGCCTCCAAACCCCAATTCCCAAACCCCTAAACCCTGAACTGGTTGGTGGTGGGTGGAAAGTTGAGGTTCAGTCCTGTAAGTCAGCAGGCGCGTTTAGTTTTGCATCGTTGCTGGCAATGCTTTTGTTTGGCTTTTTGCATCATGCTCTGAACGGGTGAACGTGGAAAACCGCGCTCTAAACCGTGAAACCTAAGCCCGCCTGTAATAGAAGGCTGCTGCAAGTGTTTACTTGAGGGATCAGGGGACTCAGCAAACAGTGTCGTCAGCGACCTAAGCCCTAAACCCCCCAAAGCCTTAACCCTACGAGGCAGCTCACCTTGAAGCCGTACTCCTTCCGCTCGTCCTGCTGGGTTTAAGGGATGCAGGCTTGCAGGTCCTGACACTCTGGGCTGCAGTAGCTGCTCCCAGATCCTTAAGGTGGGGCTTTTAAAGCTTTTCAAAAATATTAGTAAATAAGATCCTCTTAAGCTCAATAAGGGGAATTCTAAAAAATGTCCCAAATCCCTACCTAGTTAAGCTACAACCCCGAGCCTTCGAGCTTGATGCCTGCATGTAAGAAACGCAAGTGCCACCCCCGGACTCCGAGAAAACAGAATGTGGGAGGGTGATATCGTCAGCTGCACCGAAACTGTAGTCCTAGTGACAGGTTGATGATTATGGTGGCGATGATGCTGATTGCACCAAATCCTGTTCACGACTGTTTAAAAGCTACAGTGACGATGTTTGCAGCAAGTCTGGTGCTGGTGATGATAACACTCACGACGACCACTATGACAATGCGAGGACAACCATGCCCGTATATGTGATGGCGAAGAAGATGATCAGCGGTATGACTGTGTTGCTACTCGTCGGCAGCGACGACGACGATGATGCCTAGCGACTCTTTGTAAGCCTTACTTGAAACTACGATTGGCGCCTTTCAAACTTTCATGTAGTGCTGAGGATATTGCACAGTAGAAAGTAGTACTTCTGACCATCTACTACTTCATGTCATCCACCATCCGAAAATGGCAACCTCCGCATGAATGTCGAAACTCCTGAATAAAGCTTAAACTTCAAGCCCAAGCCATAAACCCCAGACCCTATACGCCCGCCCCACCCCAATCTCTCAACCCTAGACCGTAAGCCCTAAGCCCTAAAACCCTAAAACCCTAAACCCTGAACCCAAAACCCAAAGCCCTATAAGCACCAAGCCCTGTAAGCCCTGAGCCCAAAGCCCTGAACCCTAAACCCTGAACCCAAAACCCAAAGCCCTATAAGCACCAAGCCCTAAGCCCTGAACCCTAAACCCCTAAACCCCAACGACCCTAAAACCCTAAGCCTAAGAGGGGCCAGGCGCTCTGCCTCGGTGAACATGAGTTGGTAAACGAGCTTCGGTGCCTTGGGCTTAGGGTTTTAGGGTTTAAGGGTTTAGGGATTTAGGGGTTTAGGGGTTTAGGGTTTAGGTGTTTAGGGCTTAGGGTTTAGGATTTAGGGCCTGGGGTTTAGGGCTTCCCAAAGCCTTCGAAGGCCTGGAGGTACTTATCGGCTCAAGGGACTTAGTAACGCGGGTTCAAATTAAGGCAACTATGCCTATACTTGTTTATAACCCCAAGAAATGTAATTACAACCTTACTTACTAAGTCCCATGATCCTCCAAGTAGGTAACATACTTTGCAAAGTAATAACAGCGGTCACAAAAAGCTACTATTAATAAACACATTAATCACCGACATTCGTAACACATAATAACAATGATGGTAAGGATACTGAAATGTCGAAACTTAGTTAAGGGTTTTCTACATATGGGGATTTACCTAGTTTTATGAGGTTCTACCAAGGTCTTTTCAGGTGTCGCAAGGGTTTCACACGTGTTTCAGCGAGCTTTCTTTATGAGTTCGGTGGGCGTAGGGCTTCTGTGGAAAAAGCAAGCTACCATTAATTCAAACATATTCAGCACAGAACATGAATCATGATGTCCACGATGCTTCAGTTACAGCTGATTCAAGATCTATCCCTGAAATAGAAAGGCCCCAAATCCCAAACCCAGCAAACTGAGGGTTTAGCGGCCCCGAGATTCCATTTCAATACCGGCAACGGTCCCTGTAGAACCGTCAGAGTGTCTGACGCCGGCGAAGCCCAACAGTTTTCTTTGGGGAGGCCGGACTTGAGGTTACTTCCATCCGACTTAGGATCACATGCCCTAAACTCTGTGCTCGTCATTGTGGTTTAGGAGTTTTGGGATTTAGGGGTTTTAGGTTTTAGGGTTATCGTTGTGCCAAGATACCAAGACCTTCTTACCATCAAGTTCCTTGACGTCAGGATGTCCATCAAAGCATTTCCTGTTTCATTTCTGCGGATCTTTAACAGGGAGGTTTCGAGCTTCGTGAAAGCTCCAGGACCTTAAACACAGATTTGCCAAGCTTCCGAAGTTCTTAAAACTTAGGGGTTTTGTTCCGGGGGATGTTTGAACGTAAAGGATGCCTGCTTTTTTGTGGTCTTAGGTTTTAGGGCCCTCTGTTTCCTGAAAATCGCATACGGTGCTCATACCCAGACCTGCAAGGCCTGCTAATCCCAACCTTCATACCAACACCCTAAGGGTCCATGTACCCATATAGAGATACATGGGCCCCAAAGTACCCAAATAGGGACTACATTAAGGCCAATGTATATACTGTATGAGTACATGGACCCTTCGGGACATCTCTAAACCCTGAAACCTTAACCTTCAACCCACAAATCTGCCGTACTGAACCTACAAGCACTAGAAACTGAATTCAAGAATGACTTCAGTTGCCCGGCCCCACTAACCCAGCTACTAACCTGTGCACAAGCTTCAAGCTTGGAAGGCTAAAGAAATCTTTTCGGGATCCTTACTGTAACCCCTATACACACGCTACAGCCTCCCCCCGACGACGAACAGGACCATGAGGAGAGCGCAACATGAGACGAGAGGAGGCCACGAAAAGAGACCACCAGGATACGAGAATACCACCCCGAGAACACCTGCAGGAGACTATGAGGAGATCACCAGGACCTTGTGGCCAAAATGCATTTCCCCAACTACTGGTGGGGTACACAGGCGCGACCACAATGGCTTCCCTCCCTATGCTGGTGGGATTCAGGAGGACGGTCAAAATACTGGCCCCCAATAGAAGTGGTGGGATTCCGAGAAGATACCGTTGCAATGACAGTCTGGCCTTTCGGGGACACGAACGGATCGTGTGAAACACGGGACGTGAGCGAAAGCTGAAGATGGTGCCAGCGGGAGCCGCATCCGAGGGAACTCTTGCCGAGCGTGCCTCGTTAGAGCCCACGCCGACCACATCGCGTTACGCTTTAACCTAAACCCGTATGATTAAGTTCTAAAACTCTAACCCTGAACCACTAGCCCTGACCACTAAACCCTATAACACCCTAAACCCCAATAAGAACCCACCAAAAATTGGAAAATGCCCCTAATTCCACCCCTAAACCTCTTAACACCCTAAACCCCTAAAAAAACTCCCCCCACCCACCCCCACCCCCCCCCCAAAAAAAAAAATAAGGAACATGAACACGGGTCTGGTCCTCCAGTGCGCGATGCGGTCTTCGGGAAAGGCCATCGGATCCCAGGTCTTTTCGCCTTTTTCTTTGCTGTTTTTTTTTTGCACGACCCTTTTCCGTCTCGAGGGTTTAGGGTGGGGCTTCGGGTTTAGGTTTAGGGGTCTAGGGGACTAAGGGGGTTTTGGGGGTTTCGGGCTCTATTTAAGGTTGTTAAGGCTTTTTTGTAAACTTTCGGGTTTAGGTTGGGGTTCAGGGGCTTAGGGGTTACCTTCTTTAGGGCTTGCTTTTGCTTTGCGCCAAGGGCTTCTAGGGCGTTCAAGGCGGTTCGGCCAATTTCTCCCATAGGTTGTTACGGCAAGGGATTTTTGAGGCGTTCAACTTGGTCTTCAGGGTCTTTTGGGTCTTAGGGTGGTTTTGTTGGAGTTCTGCGGCCGCTCCCTACCTCAACCAACCAGAACCTGCCGTTCAACTTTCGGTAGGCCTAAGCTCTTGGGCCCTTAAAACTGCATCTTCATCATCGCCACCAGGGGCCGCAAACTTGTTGTTGCGTCTGCTGCGGGGGGCTGACTGCAGTTGCTTGCATCTGCATCTTACCTATAGTCTCCATTGTAGTTCCTTTTTTTGGTTAACCAATTTTATGGCTAGGATCCTATAATAGAGTTTTTGGTTAACCAAAAAAAGGAACTACAATGGAGACTATAGGTACTACTCGCGCCTGAGAAACTCCACAACCGTTGAACTAGGGATTATCGCCCTGCCAGGTGCAGGCTGAGGGATCGGTGACATGGGACGCTTGATTATGGAAACTTGCAGAAAGCTCAGATGCACACGCCCTCCCCCCACCCACAACCTCATAGAACCGACAAGTAAATCATGAAGCCCATAGTAAATTGCTGATGAACCCGTCGGGAACCCATGCAGATATCCCGCCCTCAACCCCCGCCACTCACCCCAAAGAAGCCTTCACTGACAGACAGGGACTCCATCTTCTTCGAAACTTCCTCGTCGCCCATGGCTCCACAAAGGCCCTCTCAAATCAAGGAAGCGAGCAACCGACAGCTCATTGGAACTCGAAATATGCAAGCTCCTAACCTGCTTTTAGGGTTTAGGCTAGGGGTTTTCGAGACTTGCAGCCCTCAATCCTAAACCCTCGAAGCCCGAATTCCTCTTCCGTCGACCTAGGGAAGTGCGGGCGCATTTTCAGGGCCTTGTCGGCTAAGCTGAAGATCCAACGCTGCGTCAGAATATGATATACAAGAATACTGCAGGGCTTCGTAGGGGTTTTAGGGTTTCATATATGGATCTGAATCTATCATGGGCCTTGACTTATGATTTCCTTGGCCACCTTCTCCGCAGCCGCCGACTAAACAAGCCAAAGCGTGCTGGATACCTTCGGCCTCTTCGACAAAAACACGCCACAGTTACCGGAATACATGTTGAACTTCCAATACTTCCGCGCTCTGTTCAGGGCATCGCGTTCTTCACTCTCGCTTCAATTACCGTCGACATGGGCCTGGTTGCCCAGCGTGTCAGGCCCTCGCCTGAAGTTGATAAGCTCTACTGGGCTGCGCCTTAAACCCGTTGAAAATTATTTATGAATAGGTTCCCTTTATAAGGAAATAGGGGAAATTTAAAATTCTATCATTTTGAATTTTCCAGGACCCCGCAATGGCCCTTTAATAGAGCCCCAAGGGTTCTTTATGGTGGGTATTTGGGGTAGAATAGAGGGTAGGGTCGTTCCGGAATGCCGGGCTCAAGAATCTGCGTCACCACAATACAGCAACTCAAACTCCTAAATCCCAAACGCTCGAACCCTATAAAGCCCATAATGCCTAAAGGACTGCGTCCTGAACACCAACCCACCATCAACCATTTGAGTCCCCTAGGCCTTGAATGAATCCCGAAATCTTCCAGGCCGTAAACCCTAAACCCCCGACCCCTAAATTTACCTTCGGTTAGTAGGGAATGGAAGAATGGTACTTGGTAGTAATAGTAGTTATAGTTGTACCCCATTCCTCCATTCCCCACTAGCCAAAGGTAAATTTAAGGTTCCCTATAGCTCCCTTATAAAATCCCTTCTAGATCCCTTAAAGGATCCTATACTACTAACCAAAGGTAAGCAAACCTCTAAAGCCTGGAATCCTCCAAGCTGGGGCAACAGCGGAGCCGGTTGGCAACTGGCAGGCTGCCCGAAGGGTTGCCTCCGAATTCTGAACAGGGTGATCTTGCCTAAAACCTGAAGTCTTATCGATGATTCGAGCAGGGTTCGGGACAGATTTAGGGACGAGTTTGGGGAAGCCCTGCCCCCGGATAAACTTTAAACCCTTAAACCCAAACCCCCTACCCCTATAAACTTCCAAACCAAGAACCCTAAACACCTAAACGCTGTACTCTAAACTGCGGAGTTTCGCAGCTGAGGCCGAAGCACAGCCCACACCGCAGCCGAGCTCAAGAACAACCTTCGGCCTGGATGTCCAAGGATTGGGCTCAAAATAAAGGGGGGCCTTCAACAAGAAAATGACAAACATGATGATCATAAAAGCAAGAATATACACATATATATGGGAGTTTCCGAAAAGTAGTGGTATCTCATTTTGGGTCCTTACAAAAAGGATCCTATTTTGGGTGCTATGTTATGGGGTCCCCTATTGTCGGAAACTGCCATATATTTTTTTTTATGTATATGCGGTTTCTGGGTATCTTTACAGCATACCTTTGCAAACCTACGTGTGGACACATGTTAAGTACCAGAGTTTTGGGGTATAAGTTGTGGTATGTTAGTGTTGGGAACTCTCCAAGCTTCTATACTAACTTACGGAGTGGACGTTCTGAATCCGGGATCGTACATGAAGGGTCCAGAAAATCGAAACCTGAAAGTAGCTTTGAACTAGAACGACTAATTATAGGGATTGAGAATTAGAAAAGGGCTGTGAGGTATGGTGCAGTACATGCATGACGAGGAACCATAAGGAAGAGTGTTACTGTTTACTTCAACCCCTGCATTATCACCGTGTCCACATGTTCCGAGCTTCCTTGTTGCGTGGCTTCAGTGTTTCTTTCTCTACATCCTGGTTTTGTAGTTAACCGCACGTGGTGTCTCTGTCCCTAAGGCCAGAAGCTTGAATCGAAACCGTGAACCCGATGCCCGAAACCCTGATCCCGAATCACGATGCTGAAGGGAACTCTGAGGGCACGGCCCATCGGGCAAAAGCCTCAAAGCAGCATCAACGATGGCCCCACCTGAGAATGGGGTTTGGGTTCGGATTTACTTGGATGTAACTTAAGTTACCATAATAGGGATCTATAGGAAATAACATGGTTTCCTCACTATGGTAACTTAAATTAACCAGAGAGTCTGCCAGATCGTCATACAAGCTGTTGCCCTAGTGCTCGTTAGGGCAGCTGATGGGAGTGTCAGAATAGAAGGTGCTACATTGAATGCCACGCGCATTCCAGTTCGCAAAAACACTGAACCTCCCGGCAACCCCAAACCCCGACAGACATGTCTCTCGATCGGACCCCAAATGCACAAACCAGAATCTCAGAGCCGAAAATCCGATACACGACAGCCCTACAGCCCTTCAACCCGGAACACACTAACCTGCCTTAGGTCTCTCTCAGCGTCCGACGGATGCCGACTCCGATGCCCAGCGCCTCTGCTGCCTCCGAGGACTGTGCAGCCTCCTCCTGTGACAAAAGTATCGGGCTCATCGCTCTTTGATTCCTTCATGAAGCCTAGATGTTTTCGGGTTCCTGATTATATATTCCTTTATATAGACCGTAATCAGGCAAGTTATCGTGGTGAGGATTATACGGCTCTGGGTTAACGGCTTAAAGTTTAGGGCTCGAGGTCTTGGGATTATATGTGGGTTTTAGGAATATAGGGTGTGGATATATCATAAGCTTGCAACTCTTTCGATGAGGCTTTGGCTTACTACATACATACATTAAACTACGATCGTCTACGTCTTGACAGCCGCCTCAAGGCTCGATAAAAAAGAAAATAACGAAACGAACTAAAGTCGAAACCGACTGTTATGCGGCTCCTGCTTCCCTCGGGGATTCAAGACTTGGGGCTTCGCAACCTTAGACCCTAAAAAAACCGAAACCCCAAACCTTAAACCCTGAAGCCCCAAAGCCTAAAGCCTCAGCCATGTGAACTGCGAAGTCGATACCTGTCATTAGGGATTCCGGTCTGTCGGGACACTACGCCTTACCTGTCATAGTAATAGTAGTAGGAATAGTAGTAGTAGTAGTAGTAGTAGTAGTAGTAGTAGTAGTAGTAGTAGTAGTAGTAGTAGTAGTAGTAGTACTAGTAGTAAAGTAATAGTAATAGTAGTATAGTAATAGTAATAGTAATAGTAATAGTAATAGTAATAGTAATAGTAATAGTAATAGTAATAGTAATAGTAATTGCAGAGTCCAGAAGGACCGTTAGGTGCTTCGTTTGAGGGCGTAGATGTGCGCTTTGGCTGCTTGGTGGGATGTAAGTTCAAACGAGGCCAGTAGCAACACCGAAGCGATTTTGCAGTGAAGACCTGTTGTACAAGCTTTTCTCTAGAACCCCAGTCTCTGCTTTAAACCTTGCACCTTGAATTCGCAAGCCCTCACCACGACGCCATTGCACACAATGCGAAAATCCGGGGCCTGGAGGCACACCCCCTTAGAGGTTGAGTACCCTAGCCCAAAAGAGAATTGCCTTTTAAAACTATGGTGGGATTATATGAACTCAGCTACAAACCACCTTAAGAACATGGATGAAGCCTTCTGCCAACACACACACACATACACTCGCCAACGTTGCCTGCAGAGCCCTACAAACAAAAACCGTTCAATAATCGAAGTCCCCAATGCCCTGCTCCATGTACCCCTGAAGCTCAAACTTAAGGCTTAAACCTGAACGCTATAGACACCTAAACCTCAAATTCCTAAACCCCTGAACCCAAAATCCAACACCCAAATACCTATGAACCCTAAGACGCTAACCCCTGCACGCAACCCTTTAAACCCTAACGGTGTAGATCGGGCTTCGGGCAATAACGCTATAGGATATACAGTATATTGAGGGGCAGCCGTCTCAAGTTTCTCATTCCCAGCACTTTTTCTCAGTTACTTGTTTGTTCTTCCTTTTCTTAGTCAGATCATCATCATTGCGTATATCACCAGCGACACCATTGGACCATTGCTCCACTACGGCCATTGCACAGAACCGCGGCAGCTGCTTGGATTTGCATGGTGGCGACATGAAATTGTGGAACTTCGCGGTCGAACTCTGAGCATGGAGGTCATGGCCTGGTTTTGCAAGGCTGCGTAAAGCAAGCATTCATCCATATTCATCTTGTAGACTCTCACAACCTTTCATCCATATTCATCTTGTAGACTCTCACAACCTTTGCGGGATCAAGCTATGTCGGTTTAGGTTTGTCACCGGCAACATCGGCATCTCGGCCGTCATCAGCAGCATCGCCATGACCACCATCAACATCAGCACCAACATCAGCACAATCATCGTCATCATCATCACCTCCATGACGTTCACACCGTTGTGATATTCGACGTTGCCAAGCAAGCCCAACCATCGTACAAGCACCAGGACAACCCATGAAAACTTGTGAGTTCGGACGTCAGTTGCAATCACAAACAATGCCAAGCATGATCTAGGAAGCTAGGGTAGTGCGAATGTTCCGGTAAAACGTTACAATACCAGCCCAAATGGCTCACATGTGTCAGCTCACACATCTAAAACAGATTTCAGCAACTTGTTGCATGTTGTTGCGTGAACTGGTGTAGGCTTGCTACTTGCTATGTAAAACAATGAAGGTTATGGGTCCCTGCTGGTCGGCATATGTTGAACAACCCCGACCATGAAACTAAATGCCCGACCCCACGACCTTTAACCTCCTGGGCCCCAACGCTAGCCGCTAAGGCAAAACCCCAAAGCTCACAGCCCAGAGCCCTAAACCCGCAACTCCCCAACCTCAGATCCGTATGCGCATAGCCTGACCGCAAAGAGCCCAAACCAAAAAACTCCAAGCTCCAAACATCAACGATCTAGAGCCTCGGGTTGAGGTTATTTTGGCATGGTCCACGCCTGCGAACCGTGCATTGCATCCGCAGTCGACGTGCGATAACGCAAAAAAAGAACCTCAACAGCCTGAACCAAGTTCCGTAGCCTACTCAAGCGTGATAATGGGCACCAAAAGGCAGATTAATCCCAATTCAATCAAATTTTTGACACCTGTCTACAAACTCGCAATTTTCAAACACGAGCCCTGAATATCCCCCAAGACACCGATCTTACAAATTGGCTAGAAACTAGCTATGGATCGCAGCAGAGCCCACTCTTAACGCCTGAACCCTGTATAACTAGGTTCACAACAGCCCTGAACAACACGGGTACCCTTTTTGCTAACATTCGGCTTCAAAACGGGAAATCAAAAAGAAGAAGTGCCAAAGCGTACTACTGGGGAACCTAGGATGCCCTAAACCCTTAAACCCCCGAACCCTGTTACCCTAAATCCTGAAGCGGCTTAGGGGTATTACTAGGGATCCCCTAGATAAGCACCCAGACCTTCCAAAATCCTTCAATTAAGGAATATATCTTAAATCATATTAAGAATCCTACTATAATTTAAGGGATATTCTTTACTTAAGGGATTTTGGAAGGTCTGGGGATAGGCACAAGGTCCTGCAACCGGGAACAGCCCCAACCTCGGCGAGTCGCAGAAGCTGCGGAGCAGAGAACCCGGACTGCGCGCATAGCCTTCGAACCTGAACGGTTTGGGGTTTAGGGTTTAGGGTTTAGGGTTGAGAGTTTGGGGGTTGAGAAGTGCGGGGTTTAGGGTTTAGAGGTGTAGGGTTTCGGGCTTAGGATTTAGGGGTTAGGGTTTCGGGCTTAGGATTTAGGGGTTAGGGTTTCGGGGTTTGGGGTTTGGGGAGTCCTTTCAAGCCCCGGACAAATGGTCGAGTCGTAGAAAACATCCTTTTTTTGCCGGTAAAGGAGCCGTTAAAGGAACCCTTAAAGCCTTAAAGGAGCCCTTAAACAATCATTAGAGGAACCCTTAAAGTTACCCTTACAGGAGCCCTTGAAAAAACCCTTTAAAGGAGCCCTTAAAGGAGCCCGATAAGAGCAAACATGAAACATCCCAAAGACCTTCGAAGCTGATGGTCTTAGTCTTGATCAGAACACTCGGTCCTGTGTATGAATACATACATATATATATATACACATACATACATCTGTGTATATACACATGCCCGCCGTAGGCTTAGACTCCTGGCACAAAAAGATGGAACACCTTGTCCTAGCACTCGGAAGGCACATGAGACTTTTCAGGGTTTAGGATGGTTTAGGGCTTGTAGGTTGTGCATTTTTATTTCCATGTAGCCGCTATTAAAAGACGATGCTGCGACGAACTGAAACCTGCAGAACGTCCCAAAGCTGCCCGAACCTTGCAGCCCAAACATCACCACTTGATCGATCTCAAGCCAATACCCTTCGGTTCAAGGGTCATACAGCGGTCTGAAGAGGTAGAAGAAGGTTTCATGGTATATTCTCGGGGCTTGAGTCAGTAGAATGTAGAATAGGTTTCAGGATATATGCAATACGGTATGGCGGAGAGTCTAAGCGCCAAGCTAGGGACAGCTCGAAGCCGCACCTGGGGCAGAGTCGGGTTTCGGTTTAAGCGCTTGATCTAATCTTAAGGGTCGGAATAGGAATTAGCAGTACTATTCCTTAAGGTTCCATAAAGGAATGGTTGTACAATAAATCACCCAAACCACTACGCTGAAAACCCTAAACCCTAAACCTAAACCACTACACGGAAAACATCAGATGTAGGTGTCGTCCAGAGTTTAGGCTTTGAGGTTTGGGGTGTATCTGTCTGTCAAAGGTCCGAATGCTGATCCTAGTCTAGCCGAAAGCCTTAACGGCAACACCGAACCGTGAAAGGCTAATCCTTGAACCCTAAATCCTTAAACCCTACATCCCTAAATCCATTCCTAAAGTGACTGAGCACTGTGTCCAAAGGTAGGTTTCAGGATTCAACATAGCTAATCCCCCCGCCCTCAAGGTTTAGTGTTGGGCTCTCAGGCTTGTAGGGTCTCTCTATAAGGTTTATGGGTTGCAGTGTTTAGCGTTAGGGGTCTGGCTGTACGGTGTAGGGCTCCTATAAGGTTCAAGGTTGTAGGGTTTAGGAGCCCCCCCAAAAGGTCCTCCCCCAAAGCCCTAAACCCCAAACAGCTTATATTAGGACCCCCCCCAAAAGGTCCTCCCCCAAGGCCCTAAACCCCCAAACAGCTTAGAGAGCTCAGTTCGGCACTCTCCGCGGGACCAGTCGCGGCTTTCCGGCTCGGGGCGGAGCCCAACCTTTGGACCAGAGAACCCGATCATTGTTTGCAGTGGGTTCTAGGGTTTAGGGATCTTTCGACGCAACTTTTCCCGATCATTGTTTGTTAGTAGAGGTATGCAACTCAGCAGTATTGAGGGTATCTCTCATATCAAGGATGTCCCTTGCTCTCGCTCTGTCTCTGTCTCTGTCTCTGTCTCTGTCGCTGTCTCTGTCTCTGTCTCTGTCTCTCTCTCTCTCTCTCTGTCTCTTTCTCTCTGCTCTCTATTCAAACCAAATTCGAGAATCCGGTGTGGGGCTCTCTGGGTGGATTTCTTCGAAACTTTGGCTTAGGGCTGCAGGGCCCGAGGACAACGCGCCTGGTGTTTCGAGCTTCAGGCTCCCGTGTTTGGGATGAGGTGTGGTCTTCCATAGCACTGATAACAATCGTAGTAGCATAGTCATGGCAATGGTGATAATTAGTAACAACTATATAGCAATGATACTACTAGTGACAATAACACCAATAAGAATAATGATAATAATAATAACAATAATAATGATCATAATAATCATAATGATAAACAAGGATCTTAATCAGACAATATATTGGGCATGGATCGTGGGATTGGGTCCAGCTTGAAGCCGGGAATTTCCCCTTGTCGGTAGCCAAAACAAAAACACTGCAGAATCTACGTAGGTTCCAGTAAGATGAGATCAGTGCGAGGTTGACGGTTTGGGGCTTAGGAGACTGTATACGAGGGAAACAGCAGCCCCAACATGGCAGAGTCCACCGATGATGATGCTCTTCCGAGTAATTGGCACAATGGTTGCGATTCTGTGGTGCCAGGAAATTAGGAGTACACCTTGGTCATAGAGACCTCATACCAGGCATCCAAGTATTGAGGATGTGTATGGCGGCCGCTTCCTTTCTGAAAGTGCCCGATCGCTCTCGAGAAACGAATACCTGGCATAGTATGGGAGTTTCCGAAAATAGGGCACCCCAATATAGCACCCTGAATAGTAGGATCCTTATTATAAGGACCTCAAAATAAGGTACCCCTATTTTCGGAAACTCCCATATGACGTTTGTGTTGAATGGGATTCCCCACCCGGCTGCGAAGGAAGTTGGTCACGGAGTCGCACTCTGCCTGCAAGCAATCGAAGGGTTTCTAGGTTTGGGGTATGAGCTAAGCAGGAAGCCGCAAGAAGGCATGTTTGCGTTGAGAGCCTTGAGAGCACCCAAACCCCCCAAACCCTGAACCTCCAAACCCCTGAGCCCTAAACCCTAAGACCCTGAACCCTAAGCTCCCAAACCCTAAGCCTCTAAAGCCGTAAACCTTAAGGTTTACGGACCCGAAACCCCGAAAAACCCGAAGCTCCCAAACCCTAAGCCTCTAAAGCCGCAAACCTTAGGGTTTACGGACCCGAAACCCCGAAAAACCCGAAGCTCCCAAACCCTAAGCCTCTAAAGCCGCAAACCTTAAGGTTTACGGACCCGAAACCCCGAAAAACCCGAAGCTCCCAAACCCTAAGCCTCTAAAGCCGCAAACCTTAGGGTTTACGGACCCGAAACACCGAAAAACCCGAAGCTCCCAAACCCTAAGCCTCTAAAGCCGCAAACCTTAAGGTTTACGGACCCGAAACCCCGGAACAACCCGAAGCTCCCAAACCCTAAGCCCCTTTGGCGACTTCCGGGTTCCGGGTTTGAGAAGTCTGGGAGAGAGCCTGGCCCTCTCCCCCAAAACATCCCGGCACCCAAGAGGGTTGTGTTTAGGGTTTAGGGGTCTAGGGTTTAGGGTTTTAGAGATTTGGGTTTGGAGTTTGGGTTAGTTATACGGTTTAACGAACATCCATCGGATCGGAAACCTGGGCAGAATTGAGAGAAAGGTGCTGTTGAAAGCAACGGGCTGTAGGACCCCTGACTAAAGAACCAGATCTTTACAACTGTAAGCCCTACACTGATATCCGTTTTCCCTGAGCCGACTGCGATGGATAATTTGAGACCCGACGCCAGAACCAACCAGAAGCAGTTCTCACAAACCGACGAGGCCTCCCAATGTACAACGCGCTTGCTGTTGGCATTGTTGAAGCAGTAGCTATTGAAGCATACTCGACCATTGCCTCTTCCACCAGCAGGTTCAGCGCCCATCTGCTAAGATCCGGCCGAGACAGGGAAAGACCCCTGGCCTCGGTTGATGTCGTTGACTTATTCAAAGGGGAAAAGGAGGGACCCTTAATGGGGACTCTTTAAAAGGATCTATAGGGATTCTATAAGGGTATAGTACGGTATAGGGTTTAGGGTTTAGTAGGGGAAAAGAAGGGACCCTTAATGGGGACCCCTACCCTATAATGGGCTATACAAAGGGTATATAATAGCTATATTAAGGGTCTATACCTAGGGGTCCTCATTAAGGGTCCCTCCTTTTACTCTTGGACTTTTGGGCTGAGTACCTACCTTAGCCCCGATTAGGGTTGAACTTTTCCATTACTCTTACCCCCTTAGAACAATAGTATTCTTAATATTCTCTCGGGTTTTAGATGAACAGAAACAAAATAATTCCCAGGGAGACTATGGATTATGGTAGGGTTATATAAATACAAACCCCAAAAAGGTTGAAGGCTACCTACTGAGCCACGAAGTTGCAGCAAAGGTCGGTGGGTTCATGAGCCGGAGCAAACTTCAAGTTGGGTCACATCAGAAGGCAGGAAACTGTAGCTATGCACACAAGGATATATAGCCGAAACCCTAAACCCTAAACCGTAGAACCCTAAACCCTAAACCGTAGTATTCAATGAGATACATGCCCCAAGCCCTTGAACACCTCAACCAGAGATCTTCCGGCATCGAATATGGGGGCGTTAACAAGTAGAATAGGGTTTTAGGGTAGATTATACTATAACCATAATGAGGAACCCTGAACACAGTATTGGGGTAGATTATACTATAACCATAACGAGGAACCCCTAAAACAGTATTGAGAACTGTTTAGGCCCTATATATTCATAATCTGCAACGCCGCTCTGGTTGGGTAACTTGGCTCCCCACGGCTGCAGCATTGAGCACCTGATGTTGAGCGATGGATCCCGTCGTTTCTTCCGACGTGGAACGCTTACGGTTTAGGTTTTAGGGTTTTAGGGTTTAGGGACTTGGTTTGTGTAGGGTGGTGCGCGCGGCAACAATCTCGACATCTAAACCTCAGAAGTTCAGGCTAATGCGTCTGAACAGGAGCTTGCTCAATTTAGGACCAACACAAAAACGTTCTGACGGCAGGCTTTTATGCCTTGAAATCACACGCGCCATGAAGCCTTTCCTAGCAGGATCGGGTTTTGCATAAGCCGGAACTTTACCGCAATTTACGGTTATAGGTTCACGAGTCTGGGATCTGGCTGCTCAGGCAACAAGGCTGTGAGGCAGTCTCGTCCGTAACCCTCTCCTTCGTGAACGTCACCGGATTCCGTTCGAGTCACCGACGACCGAGTCCCAAGAAAAGAACATGACACGGCTGAGATTGTTATGTCTGCTTTTCGCAGGCATCAATAGGTGTTTTGTTTCACAGGTTGTTTCACAAACCTGTGAGTCGAGATCACTGAACCACTGAGGCAACAGCGACCGTACTTCGCGGCACACCGTCGCAGTTATCTGCCAAGCCTGCGGATGTTGCAAGGCCAAGTCTAGCTCATGCGACTGAAATAAATCCAAAAGCCGCTGGGGAGGAATCGACCCTGAATCGAAAACCCATCGGGCGCAAAATTACATCCCACAACGTGCCCCCTTACCTCTAATCTCGACCGTATTCCCAAGCCCCCAAAATTGAAAATTTGTACCTGGCTGGAACCTGTTTCTCTCTAGCGCCCCCCGGCAAGTCTGCATCGGCGCACGATCTGAGGCTTTGCACAGCATACGTGCCAAGACGCCACGCTGCACATTCAACTCTACTACAAGCCTGTCGGAATCCGAAGAAGACCTACTCTTCATTTCCTAAACTCTAGAAGCACCGTAGTTGAACCAGCAATCCAAACC
The DNA here is from genome assembly GCA_905221615.1 of Symbiodinium sp. CCMP2592. Classification (NCBI taxonomy): domain Eukaryota; class Dinophyceae; order Suessiales; family Symbiodiniaceae; genus Symbiodinium; species Symbiodinium sp. CCMP2592. The sequence continues at coordinate 736,000 of CAJNDT010000968.1, read as the reverse complement.
CAGAACTGTCCGGCAAGCACTCTACAACCACAACAAGCTTACGCCCAGACCCCAAAGCCGTGAATCCTAAACCCCCAAGACTCCGGGTCTGACCCAACCGTAAGGGTCCATGTACTCATATAGTATATACATTGGCCTTAATGTAGTCCCTATTTGGGCACTTTGGGGCCCATGTATCTCTATATGGGTACATGGACCCTTAGGGCAGGTCACCCAGAGCACCCCGACCCCGGCACAACCTCAAGACCTCAGAAAGCCCGGAAAATGCTCGAAGATCCGTCTACACCTGAAGCGGGTTCAGGCTTTAGTATTTTTTTATGCCGGGCTCAGCACCCTAAGCCCAAACCATAAACAAACAACAATCAAATGGCCCTAAGACTCCATGTACCCATATAGTAGGCACTTAGGCCTTAAAGGGGTCCCTATATGGGTACTTTAAGGCCTAAGTATCTACTATATGGGTACATGGAGCCTTTGGGTGGCCCATAATAACCATAAACCCTAAACCCAAAACCCTAAACCCTAAACACAAACAACAATCACATGGCCTGCCCAAGCTTTCACCTCGAGCTCCGCATCACCGGCGCCCGCGGCACCACAGAGCCAGGCGGCCCAGGCCTGTCTACGTTCGAACTACCCTACTTGGAAGGGCAGGGGACTTAGTAAGTATAGGTTATAAGTAGAGTTATAAGTACCCTAAATGGAGTTACCCCAATTATAACCCTACTTATAAGCTACTTACTAAGTCCCCTGCCCTTCCAAGTAAGGGTCCATGTACCCATATAGAGATACATGGGCCCCAAAGTACCCAAATAGGAACTTCCTTGAGGCCAATGTATATACTTTATGAGTGCATGGACCCTTAGGGCTAGCGCGATTGCATGGAGGTGAGAGCTGCTGGCAACGCTTGGCTAAGATGTGTCCTAGGTCATAGTCGTCATAGTCCCCTAGGCAGTACAGCTCTGCTGAGTTTTCTCTCAAAAGAACACTCTTTGTGCCCTTAACGGGGTGATAGTGTATGGCCCCCAAATAGTAGGTATGTAGGGTCGAAGAGAGGGTAGATGGAGGGTCTAGGTGCTCTGTATTTCTTTAACTGATCGTTAGATCATGATGTTCATTCTTCGAGGGGGCACCTTTTCTGAAGTGAGCAGGCTCTGAGGGCATGGGAGTTGAGGACAGCTCAACTTCAGCTAGTCGAGAGACATGTACAAATACATATATGCATACATGTATAGATAGAAAGAGACAGACTACTGACTTCAAAGAGGGAAGACTGCTACTGATTAAGGCTGCTATCCTTCACTGCTTTTACTTTCAGCAAAGCTCGAGATTTCAGCTGCTTGCGCGCAGGTTGTGTGTGTATGCCATCTGACAACAACCCACCATAGTTTGTGGAGGCGATAAACACTTCTTGTGAGATTCCAGGTAGATGCCTTCAAATAGGAACGGGCTCTGACCAGTGCCCAAGAACGATCTGCAACCCGCATCCTGGCACAACATCATGCATCCATCCACCCACTCGCCACGACCTCATGGTTGCCTCATGCCTCTCAGCAGCAAGCCCTAATACCGAAACTCATCGGTTTAGATTCTCCAGTCAAGTGGCATTGTAAGGTCCAGAGATCCCACCATCCAAAGCATGGTTCTCAAAGCAGCTCCGAACATACACCAAAATCGAAGCTTTCAGCCTGGCTTTGTTGTTTAAGGGTTTAAGGGTTTAGGGTTCAGGGGTTGGGGTTTAGGGTAATGGGTTCAGGGCTTAGAGGTCCCAACATGTCTGCCTCTGTTCCCACGCAGACGTTGCCCAACGCCTCAAGCAAGGAGCAATGACAGGGGCGAATATGAATTGGGGCTGAATACCATACATGTCATCCCAGCACTTCCTCGTACTCCAAGTCCTCCGCCAACGAAAGACATGCTAGTACTACGAAAACGTCATCCTCCTGCTGTAGCAATAAGAGCATGCGCAAACTTCCCAAATCCCAGTTTGATCATTCAGGTCTCCGCTAGTCTGGGGGTTCCTTAGTGTAACTATGTTCCTTAGTGTAACTATGGTATAATATACCCCAACACCATACGTATTCTAATTTGTAATCTATACCAAAACACGTCTTTGTCAGGTGGCCCCTGCTGGCTGAGTCGCCTTGTTGACGAAGGGCCCGCGGCGGTTTAGGGTTTAGGGCCTAAGGGCTTGGAGTTTGGGAGTTAGGGGTTCAGGGTTTCGGACGTAAACGTGCAGGGTTTTGGGGTCCAAACCTCACCGGACAGCTGAGTCCAAAGAACGAAATCAGAAGGGGCCTCTAACTCACGGAGGCCGCTAGCAGTAAACAAGCCTCGAACCAGCGTAAGCCGTTGCAGGTCCTGTACCCCACTAGATTAAACTCACTGAACTCTGAATCCTTTAACCTCAAACCACTCCGTGTAATTATACAGATCCCAACAACCTGCAAGCACGAAGCTCTTAAACATCTTAAACCCTAAGCGGTGAACAACCTCCTAAATCCTAATCCTTCATCCTAAGTCCCCCAAACCCACTGACCTGAAAGCCCAACGAAGGCTGCCTCGCACTCATCCAAAAGCGAAGAGGCTGCGCCGGATAGTCCCAGGTCCTAAGCGGGTAAAGAATAGGGGTTAGAGTTTATAGGGGTTTAGACATTAGGGTTTAGGAGAAGAATATGGTACAAGTTGTTCTGCTTGTGTTGTTGTCTGTGTGAGCTTTCCACTCTTCAGGGTCTATAAGGCTATAGGGGAAAAAGGACCGTCAGAAGTTTTTTTTTATAGACTCTTGATTGGAATCCCTTCCTATCTGAATGAGGCCATGCCTGTATGGGTGCATGGGGAGTCTTTGCATACACCGCCATGTACTCTGATTCACAGATTACATCAGGAACTGGCTTAAGGGAGTTGGGGGGTTGAGGGGGGTTGAGGTTTTCGGGTTTGGGGTCTTAGGGTTTTGGGGTTGCGGGGCTTTGAATCATCGAGTTCAGGGGGGCTTATCAGGTTTAAGAGCTTGCCCGTGGATATCCACAACTCTTATGCGCACGAATGGAAATCTTGTAATTTAACTTGGATCAGTACTCCCAGTGAAGTAATAGAGGGACCTTGCTTAGTTAGAATGCGGTTCGGGGGTACGTTCTGATTCAACTGTGTACGGAATGCGAAGGAATACCATGACCAATGCTAAGGTCCCCTTCATACACGCTAGCCCACCAGCCAAAAGCCTTTCGGGTTGATCCGGGGTCCTGTCCCGTGGTTTACGGCGCTTCAAGTCTTGGCACTGGCGATTTCGGGCTGCTTTGATGGGCTCTGAACCCTCAACGCCTATATCATCCACACTTCTTCCATTCGCTTCTATTGAACCCAAAACCCTAAAGCAACAAATCCTAAATTAAGCCCCTTGGCACCCTGCATACATGGAGCGAACCACGGCAGCAATGTTCTGGCCTCCAGTCAAAGCTTCGGGTGTTGAAGAACCCAAGAATCTGGACTCACTCTACAAGATACTTGAACTTCTCACTAGCTACATGGATTGTGAGGGTCACCATGTTGACGTGACGCTGCTATTTGGGAGTTTGGGAGTTGTCTGGTTCGCACTCAGAGACTCCAAGTTGGCTTGAGGTGGCTGACCAAGAGACTGCAATATCCCTTTAATTGAGGAATATACCCTAATATATAGAAGGATCCGCAATATGGGTTAACGACTATTCTTTAGCTAAGGGATATTGAAGTCTCTGGGGAACGAGCTCTGATGCTTGTTCTATGCAGAAGAGGTCGGCTCGGATCAGCAGCCTGCCATTGAGTCTGACTTATCTGGAAGCTGCTACATACAGACTCCTTGGTATGCTTCGTATTGGCCTCCAAGTGGCTTGTGACAAATCTCAATACAAGTATGACTTGAAAGTCTCTCGTCCGGACCCGAAACCCCGAATTGTAGGAGCACTTGCAAAGTACGTAAAGCACACGTCCCACTGGCTGCTGGAAGGAATGAAGTCATGATCCCTCGTTTTTGCCGTCCTCCAACTCTCCACAGTAAGCCCTAAATCTGAGCCGGTCCCTAAGCTTCTGCAGTGGTGTTAGAGAAATCGATTCTGTCATTGGTTGCTGAAATCCAGCAAGACAAGGTCCGTGCCGGAAATCTGAAAAAGAAGCGCCAGAAGCCTAAACTCGTTTAAACCTCCCCGAGGACAAATTCAACTTACACCTGCAGCCTGCAGATTTGCATAATTACACATTTTTCCTTCTACTCAAGAACTCGAGCACACGCTGAACAAATCTTCTTTCAAGCGGTGCATGTGTACACACATTAAATCATTCGTTCATTCATTTATTAATTAGTTCATCCACTCATTCATTTCATTCGTTCACTCTTTCATTCCATTGTTCATTCATTCGTTAGTAGATACGGCAGAAGTAGAATAGTAATACTGATGAAATTCATGGTATCTTAATGGTATCAAGAAGTGCAATAGCACCAGCGATTGTAATTCTTGTAACTTGTAATAATGCTGTCACATGAGGTAAGCCAGTATCGGTTGAAGGCTAAATCGTGCTACTACTTGAAAATGAAAGGTAACCACATCAAATAGCTGCAAAATAGGTAACTACTTAATATTTGTACCACCATCAGAAAAGAATAACAACTTCGAATAGACAAGTACTGCATTAAGCATAATATAGGGCCTTAATAAGTAGAATAGGGTTTTGGGGCCCATTATGCTACAGTCACAACAAGAACCCACCCAAACTGCTACAGGTATGTAATTAATGAGGAACCTACCATTAGATCCTGATAATAGCCCGAATAGTGGCCCTACTAGACCCCTATGAAGGAACCCTGTTCTAGTTAATGAGGCTCCTACAGCAATCATGCTGTGCTGAGACCCCTTATAGATCCCTTTCAGGAATTTCTTTAAACGGGAACCTCGTATAGGATCCCTTTAAGGATCCCTTTAAAGCAACCCCGTTGAAGGATCCCTTTAAAAAAAACCCTCAATTGTAGGATCCCTTTAACAGAAACCCTTCAGGATCCCTGTAAGGATCCCTTAAAAAAACCTATAGGATCCCTTTACAGGACCCCCCTTACAGGATCCCTTTAAGGATGCCTTGATCAGGACCCCCTGATAGGATCCCTTCAAGGAGCCCTTTAAGGACTCCCTTTATAGGATCCCGGCCATAAGGACCCCTTTAAGGACTCCCTTTATAGGATCCACTGTAATAAGGACCCCTTTTCAGGATCCCTTTAATAAGGACCCCTTTAAGGACTCCCTTTACAGGATCCCTTTAATAAGGACCCCTTTTCAGGATCCCTTTAATAAGGACCCCTTTAAGGACTCCCTTTACAGGATCCCTTTAATAAGGACCCCTTTTCAGGATCTCTTTTAAGGGACGCTGGGACCCCCGGGCGGCGGCCCTCGCTGAGCTCGGCTGCGGAGCCCAGGAGTTCCGACGCCAAGCGCTTGGGCGCGCTCGGGTGCGCCAGCGCCTGGGGGGGTTCCTTTAAAGGGATCCTATAAGGGGTTCCTTATAAGGGATCCTTAAAGGGATCAATAGACGTGCCTTTATAGGGATCCTTGAAAGGGATCTATAAGGGTTTAGGGTTTAGAGGGTTTGGGTTTAAGGTTCTGGGGTGTTTGGGTGTTTGAGGTTTCCGGGGTGTTCAACATAGAAGTTGCACCCAGGGTTTTCCATAGATTCATATTTCCAGCTTTTTTATAGTAAGGAATTCATAAAGTGGTTTCTTTGGGGTTTGGTGCTTCAGGTTGATTCAAAGGGGTGTCTGCAGGTTTGTACGGCGTGACATGGTTTTCTATGAGGTTTATAGGGTTGCCCTGAGCCTAAGGTTGCACGAGGGACTGACAATGTCCGAAATGGCCTAGTTTGGGGTTTATGTCATGGGTAACTATACCAGGACCCCCTGGCAATATGAGCCTTAAGCCGCGAAGCCAGTACTAGTTAATGTTTCGGTGCTTTATCGATCTTCACAGGATTTACAGGTTTTAGCTATGTAAGTCACCTCTGAAAAGGATGGGTTGTGCATACACTTGCAAAGAAGGTGCTTGGTACAGCTCACATAATAGGCATGTGCAAAGTTTGCATTGTGTATATTTCTTAACTAGGTGGGGCTTTTAGAGCCTTTGAAAAATATTAGTAATAAGATCCTCTTAAGCCCAATAAGGGAAAATACAAAATGTCCCAAAGCCCTACCTAGTTAAGGCTTTTTGGGTTGCCGTGCCTTTTATAGCGGCCAAGGCCGTTGGGCTTGGGGCTTCGTGGTTGCGGATTGGGTGAAGGGTTTGGGCTTTCGGATCATCTCAGGATTTGGGAGTGTCCGAAAACCGGGGACCCTAATATAGCACCCTAAATAGTAGGATCCTTGTGTATAAGGACACCAACATAAGGTACCCCCTAATTTTCTGCAAGCCCCATTGGGGGGGGGGGGGGGACAACGTGGGACATGCTGGACTCGAGGACATGAGAGCTAGCGGCTCGAAAGCATTCAGATCAAAGCGTCAAAGGTACTCGAAGCCGATCGCGGTGCTTGGGGCTTATAGTAGAAGCTACTAAGTTGGAACATCATAATCCCCATGCCCTTAAGGTAAAGTATAAAGGATCCTAGCACTAATCCTCCGAAAGCCATGTTCCAACTTTCTGGGGTTTACCATATAGGGCGCAGGGCTAGAACTCCAGAAGTGGTGGACAAACCTCGGCGAACTGTGCTACTGTCGACGGCCTTCTCCACGAATCCATGCCGCGATGGCGGCAGACGGGCCGTTGCCCAAACGATCGACCTCTCGTTTACTCATGGGGCATAGGCTTTGCCGCCCTTAGAACCATAATGAAAGTTGTAGTTTGGATAGTCTCTTGGGTTTTATATTTAAAAATGAGAAAAACACCAAGGATACTAAAGTTGGTCTAGGATCACCGGAGCCTACTTGCCAGCCCAAGGCGATCGAACCCGAAAACGAGCCATCTGGGCTTTACTAACCCTAAATCCCGACCCTCCAAGGGCGGTTTCGGGTAGAGGGGCCAAGGCCCTTTTGTACGTGCTTTCTATGTTTAGGAATTGTTCGGGACGCTGGAAAACACAAAGAACCGGAGCCACTCGCTCACAGGCTTTGAGAAACCAAGCCTAAAGCTCGGACAGAGATGACAGGATGCTGATTAATGTAGAGCCATGATTCGCAAAACCCTTTCAATTAGGGCCCTGGTAGGATCCCGACTACGAAGCCGTGTAAGTAAGGGGAAGGCACTCATCAAGGGTCTACAATGTCTAAGATGCACTGGCTAAAATCCTTCAGCAGCTGGCGACATAAAGTTCCCTAAACGGTCCTAGAACTGCATGGACCCCTTGTGTCAATCCGTGGCCCCTAGACAGGGAACAACCCCTTTTGGCTGTAGAGTCGGGGAGTCTGGGCCTACCGCATAAGTCGGCCGCGGGGCTTGGCATTTTCGGGCCGCAACTACCGAGGATCGAACTGGCTTGAGGGCTCTAGGCTTATACCTATAGTCTCCATTGTAGTTCCATTTTTTGGTTAACCAAAAACTCTATTATAGGATCCTAGCCATAAAATTGGTTAACCAAAGAAAGGAACTACAATGGAGACTATAGGTAGTTGTTTTTTTGATTGTTGCTGTTTTAAGGTGCTTTAGGCTGTGGTCTTTGATTAATTGAAGGGTTTAGGGCATACAAGGTTTACAGGGTTTAGGGTTTAGGACTCAGGAAGGCTTCGGTAGTGTCGGAGTGAGGAGCATTATCTACGCGGTGCTGCGATTGACGCGTACAAATGCCAGGGTTGGAAAATTGATGCAGCACGTACTGGGCAGAGTTCTAGCCTCCAACCTCGGCAATTTGCCGAGTACTCCAATCCTTAAGGACGACATGAACCCTAAAAGGGTTTAGGGTTCATATACCATATAGGGATTCATAGTATATGGGTAAAGGGCCCCTACTTTTAAGGGTCATTTGGTCCTTCAGGATTGAGACACCTCGTACCGACCCAAAGCCACCAGCGAAGGCTCCCCCAATGCCAGGGTTTCTGTTGTGTATCCCTGGCACGGCTTCGTGAAAGCAGGCGACATAATCACAGTGGTGGTGCTGAGCGCATGATGGGGCACTCCCACATCTTTGGACATGAGGAATGCCTTCTTGGCAGCCTCGAAACAGGTAGCTGCCTCCATGTTGTCGATGGACTTGAGCTTGATTGGAGACAGGCCTGTCTTCATGCCGATGAGTGTTGGGGTCATGGAGTTGGCAGTGGGCAGCCCAGCGGCGACTGCGAGGAAGGTACGTCTTCGGCTAGGAGCCGCGGCACGGGCGAAAGAAGAGAATAGCCAAAAGTTCTGGAAACGCCGGTTCTCCACCCTGAACTCGAAACCGTCAGCCCCAACGGCCGGAATGCCCCCCTGCCCCCAAGCACTTCGAAACTTCAATAAGAAGCCCGATCCCCGCAACCTATAAACACCACGAACACTCATACCCTAGGCCATAGGTCCCAAGCCCCTGAATTATCACCTCCAGCCCGAAACCCAGAGGCCCCAACAGCCCTCAAAACGCACAAACCCAACACCCCTATAGAAGACCTATACATGCTTGCAGAACCCTTTCTTGAACCCTTCTTACACCGCCCCCCAAAAAGCCCTCAACAAAAACCCACAATCTGTCGCCGGGTCCACGCCAGGTGCGCGGGGCCATCCTTCACGAGCCCGGCCTCGGTAAGGCGACTCTGGAGGTTTTTGTTTTGCTGGGGCTTTTAGGGTTTAAGGTATACTACCCTTGTAAGGACTTATGTAAAGAAGTCATATTAGGGAACCCTAAATAGCTTCCTGAGGGTTCAGGTAGAGCTTTGGGGTTTAGGTGTTGGGGGTTTATAGAGCTTAGGGGTTTAGGGTTTAGAGCTTCGGATTTCAGGCCCGGGTTTCGGCTTAGAGGTTCAGGGTTTGGGTTTGGCGACTACTGGTGCGTAAGGTTCACCCGGAACAAAGAAGTACATGGAATCATTGCCGTTTATCAGTGTCGGGCCATTAAATTATTTCACCTACTTTGAGGGGTTTTAGGTCGGGTTTAGGATTTCGGGCTTACCTGTTGCCTACTGCTGCTCAAGGATAATGGTTAGCCCATTTGCCCAAGTGCCCCGTGATAGAACCCCTGTGGTGATTCATATCGGGTGTTTGGGTCAGGGGATACTCGGGAGTCTAGGTAGGGTTGGGGCTCAGGGTTTTGGGTTTAGGGTAGCTTCTTGAAAGGGTTCAGGGCTTGTAACAAACAGGGGCTACATAAAGGGCTTAGGCTTTCTGTTCAGGGCTTAAAGGGATTCTAAGTGCTGCTTAAGGGAGAGCGAATCCCCTTTATACTGTTGATGGACAAAATCCTGCATGACCCTAAGGACTCTAAACTATGGGAACTATGGTATATTCCTTATAATGGGTACTGCAGGATTTTGTCCATCAACAGTAGCACATGCACAATCCACAATAGTCCGTATAATGCTTTCTCCACTCTTCCTTCAGCACCAAGAAGTTTGTTGGGGCTACTTTGAGGATTTGGGGCACTTTGAGGCTTATGGGACGTTTAGGGTTTTTCAGGGTCTCTTCGGGTTTTGGGTTTAGCGCTTTTGTAATCGGCTCAGGGCGTACTAGGTTTAGGGTGTAGGATTAATCTTACACGTTTGTAGCGCTTTCTCGCATTTATAGGAGTTGCAGGGTTTAAATGGCCGATGCTAGAGGTTGTAGCGCTGCACCATAAAGAAACGAATCCAGAAGCCGTAAACGCGCATGGGCAGTTGTCAAAACTATGGTGCTTTTCTGGGTCCCTATTATATTACAGCACCTATCTTTTAGGCTACTCAAAAAGGGACACCTGATTTTGACCACCACCCACATGGTACAGTGCCAAGCTGCTCAAGTCGAAAACACCGGAACATCAAGGCCAGTCGTAAAGACTTGTAACCTCAAAACCTACGTCCTACAATGCATGGCCACAAGTCTTGTATTACAGCACTAAGCCCTGCACCCAGACCCCTAAACCCACTAAGAATAAAGTCAGAACCCTGCCAAAACCTTATACACTTAACTCAAGGGCTTCGAATTCCCGAAGACCGTAGCCTGGCTTCTAAACTCCGTCGAATCAACCCACAAACCCCTGGACAAAAGCCCCAAACGTTCAAAAAACAGAAATCCTGTCCCTGAAACCTGAACACCAGGGCTGCTACTACTCCCTCCTCTGCCACGGCATGGAGGAGCAAGTCGATGCAGTCGCGGTGATGTTCAGAAAGGACCTGAGCTTCTCAATCGTACGGCTCTCAACCCCTTAGACTCTTTAGGGCCTTGGGTTTAGTGCTCAGGCTTGGGGGTTCAGGGTTTCAGGCCTAGGTCTTAAGGCGTAGGGCTCATCGGGCTTACGGTTATGTAGCTTTAGGGTTTAGGGCTTAAGTGCTCAATGGCACCGTTTAGAATCCGCTTGGCGCTACTATATCATAGCAACAAGAGTGGAACTAATATAGGGGCCTTAATGATTAGAGTAGGGCTTTGGGGGCCCATTCTCGTATAAGTATCATCAGGAACCCCCAAACTAGTATTGGCAAATACTTCGGCCCCCAGTTGACTTTCAAGGACGTCCCAGCCCCTCGATGGACAAGACCCTTGGTAATCCATAGGGCCATAGGGAGGCATGTACATGAGGGGCTGCATAAAGTCTATGTAAGGCTTAAGTGCATTATCCGCAATTCGGGGCAAGCTTGAGCTCATAAGTTAGTCTATTGACGCTAGTGCATCAGCAGCGCGTCTGCTCACAATGGCTTAGGGCCTGGGGGGGCTTTATGTGAAGGCTGCGGCCACTACTCCGGAGGACCAATCAAGATGTCAGGCTATCTGTATGCTACACAACAAGAACAAGGGCAAGATTGACCCCAAGACTACACCCGTGACCCCCCAACTCCTAAAGCTTTAAAGCTGGAAAGCCCTTCAAACCCGCAGCGCCAAGACCCCAAAGTGTTAGCTTCCATGATTAATCCCAAAGTCTAATTACACTGTAAATTCTGAAACCTGAACCCTAAACCCTCAACCCCCAAAATATTTTATATAGAGCCTTCGTAGAGCTCCGTGGAGATCTTCATGGACCGCTTTAGCACGAAACCCTACACAAAAAAAACACCGGCCGGGTCCCTTGGCGGCCATGGTCCAAAGCATACCGGCCACCTTCCGGAGAGCGAGTATCAGATTTATGCAGGTCTGACTGCACTTGATGAAGCTTGAACAAGTTGAAAAGACTTTCTGTTCACACGAAGATTCTGAGACGTTGAGGGAGTGCTAAGCGGGGTCTTTAGAGAGCTATGGACTATGGGACTCTTCGAACTGTTCTTCTTTTGGCTGTGATGCGGAAGACAGGGCCTGAGGACCAGGACCCTCCTCGTACCCTCAAATAGGGGTATATGGTCCCAAATAAGGGGCATTTAGGGTCTAATTCAGGGTAGATGGAGGGTCTAGGCATGATGCTGTCGAATGTAGGTTGCCAGCAGCCAGGAAGCTAAACCCCATGCCCAGGATTTCTGCAAAGCCCGAGACCCGAAAGCCCGGTTCCCAAAGCGGGTAGAAGAGGTTTCTGAGGTATAGTGCACTATAACATATTGTAACTACTACAACAACCACTACAAGGGGACATAAGTACTGGTGGTTCACGCAAGCACACGGAATATGAACACAGAAAGCGTTCTCGAGCACTCCATGCTGAAGATGTCAGGAATCAGGATGTTTGAACACAACTCAGGTTTCACGGCTTCCGAGAACGCGAAACCTGCATCGCTAAGTGTAACGTCTATCTGCATGGCACCTGAAGTTGTTGGAAAGTACGGCCCCAGGACGTGCGATGTGAAAGGATGTTTCGGATGCTTCATTCCGCGAAAAGTCTTGATCCAGACACTCTAACTGCCCACTGAACCCTGAAACCACGACGCTCGAGCTCTATGCCGTCAAATGGTTACCCCTACACCCCGAAACTCAAGCATCTGGCATGCAAGCAGCGCTTCCATAACCGCATTCACAAAGCCAACCAACACACAATACCCAGCCTCTATAACCCTAAACCCTCTTAACCCATGCTTGTTGCGGCCTGGCGCCCGTCGTAGGTGACCCTGGCTTCAGGTTCAGGGCTGCGGATTTCGCTGATTTTTGCGATGTCAATTTCGTTGTTTTTGGTGCGGGTTTCAGGGTTTACGGTTAAAGGGGTGGGTGCAGCCTAGATGTAGAGATCAAGGATGCAAGGTTTAGTTTAGGCGTCAAGTTATGCTGCGATGCTGTTTTGCTTCCTCAAAGCCCCACTACACATCTCAAACTTCAAACCCTCAACCAAAAAGCATCTCTCCCCCACATCTTCCCTTCCAGCCGGCAGAAGCCCGCCCCCCCCCCCCCCCCCTCCCCTCCGCCTGCGCATGCCCGGAGGAAGAGCATCGATCACCTTTCCAATGCCACGAACCTTTCGAGCCGTGTTTTTTAAGCTCCAGGAAACTGTCGAACGGTCAAGGTCTATACGGGTCCGAAGTTGGGGTGAAGTTTTCAGAGTGTCGGGGTTGGGATCGCTTAGGGTCTAGGTTTTGGACGTCCATTCTCAATCCAAGGCCCCAAGACCTTTCAGATCGGGAGCCTTTGTCGCATCGCAAGTATAGATTTGAAGCAAAGGAAGAGTAAACATGGGGCCACAGCTGGTGCAGCGAGATAAGGGTTACAAGAAGGGCTATGATAAAGGATACTGTAGGGTGACCGCAGGGAACCGTTGCAAAGCAGCATAATATAGCACCGATCCGATTCAAACGATCATCGTCTGCTTCAGCAGCCCCGAAAGGCAAACTTACACCCAAAACCAAAAGCAAGCATGCCTGATCAACTGAGCCTCCGAACCGTGAGCCATGAACGCAGGCCTCACGCCTCTAAGGCACCTTACATGGAACAAACGGGACTTGCATAAACGGGCCACCCTTGATTCCGTAGCCGTAAGCTTGACTTTAAGTTAATGCATGCCAGGCATGCAGTGGCATTGCACCCGAGACAAGAAATTTAAATGGAGACAGACACCTTTGCAAAAAGTCATCGAAATTTCCATGTCAATTCTGCTAAAGCCCAGCAACTCACTGGCACAGAACCCACTCCACATCCTAAATCCCAAAAAGCCGTCGGCAAACTTGGGCTGCTGAACCTATGTTTCTACAGAGTCCCATCTGCGCCAGACGGATCCCGTAGCCCTAAACTTCACAACACGACATGATACGACCCCTTCACTCTAGGCCGAAAGCCCTAAACACTGCAGGGTTTGGGATCAACAAGTAGGCCCTGAACCCTAAACCCCGACTTAAAGCATTATGGGACTTAGTAGCTAGGAATGTTAGTTAAGGTAACACTACTTACAATTAATTTCCCAAAACCCCACCTAAGGTACTTATAACCTCAGTTACTAAGTCCCACGATCCTCCAAATAGACCGCAAACCCTCAAACCTCTCTGTGCCTGGCAGACACCAAAAGCCCAAAGGATGGAGGAGTGATGCTGTGCGACGAGCTCTCCCGCTAGCCTTGCCGTGACGTTCATGGACTCTTTTAAGTAATTTACAACTAACCTATGGCCCCCCAAAAAACCCAACCTTTTGGGTGAATTATATAGAAAACATAATAAGAAGCCCTATAGGGAGGTAGGTTTTTTCAGCCGACGGGTTTAAAGTAGGAACCTCAGTATTTTGAAAAGGATTTTTGGGAGGTATGTTATCATAGAGTTATAGCAAGGAACCTCCAGGAATCAAAAGAATCTGTCCAGGCCCCTTGATTAGTCCAGGACTGTCCGTTTTAGCAAAACAGCCCAATTATACCCTAGAGCCCATGAGTGGGAATGAGGGTACCTCGACTGATCTTCGTGATCTTTACTCCGGGACCTCTGAAGAGGACAACAGTGTTGTAGACAGGGCTCAGGAGGGTTTTTGTTCGTTGTCCCATATCATGAGCTTCCGACGTGCCCGTATGTTTTCTCGTTCCCCGTAGTTTCTGCAGCTGCCGTTTGGCGCCGATCAATGTAGACAGAGATGTCAAAGCAACGTGAGCGACACGGCCAAGTGGCCAAGTACTGAGATGGCAAGCAGGCTAACAACACAGCAAACCACAGAAGCCTAAACCGTGAACAACTCTGAAAACAAATTCCAACTAACACTGCACAAGATTGATTGCCCATCTTGCACCTGCTGCAGGCCGCTGTGAGGGCTGCAAAGAGTGCCGGGTGGCGTTGTCCGGGCTGACGCAACTCATTCAGCCTTGACCACTGAAGTGGCACGAGAGCAAACGTTGCCGCAGTACGCTTCTAAATACGGTTTAGTGTATGCGGCAACCGTTTCGGGCTTGGGGTGCTACGCACTTTGACAGGCTTATATCCCTGCCGAAAAACAGTGACGAAGCCGGAAAGACCAACTACACTGCAGACCCTGATGTGTTGACCAGGTTTGCAACTCTTGCAATATAGGGGTCGACATGATTCATGATTAATACTATTACTATAACCCTCTACAGCTTCCATAGACTGTTAGTACACAATGCAAATTGAAACTCTCCTCCCATTATTGAAGCCTCTATGTTGTTTACTAAACCAAGCCGTCACCCACAAGAGGGTCACTCCCCGCAGGAGACTGCAAGATCGTTCTGCACTATCCTTGTCACACGATAGAACGAGAAGTCGGCTTAACAAAGACAGGGATCTTGATAGGGAGGAAAGGGGTGTTGGAGCATATTCTAGGCCATCTACAAGAATTAAGTAAGGGGCTTCCTGGTTATCACGAACTGAAGAAGGTGCGTACCTATGGTCTCCATTGTAGTTCCTTTTTTTTGGTTGACCAGTTTTATGGTTAGGACCCTATAATAGTGATTTTGGTTAACCAAAAAAAGGAACTACAGTGGAGACTACAGGTACTTCTAAACGTAGGTCATGTATTTGGATGCGAAATCTTGGCGGCCACCGGGTTACAAGACTGCCACTATGATGAAGGAAAGCCCTCATGTTGCATCTTACGCAGCTCCTAAACCCTAAACCCTGATGTTGCATCTTATATGCATCCGACGAACTAATGGATGCCTTCCTGTCAACCGAAACTGAGGTCGTAAAGGTCGGTTTAGGTTGCACACAACGACAAGGACAGCAAATTTTCTACTTGGTAGTGATGGGCTCAGATGTGCGTGATCTTCTTCTCATTACTTATCGTTCATTTGCTTCTCGAGCGCTGCTTGGCCAAGTTCTGCAACGAAATCCTTCGCCTTGCTTTTCCTACTGGACGAAGGTAAAAGGGCAAACGAACCCATGCTACACCACAAATCATTTGGGCATTTGTATCACAGGAAGGTACAGCTGAAAACAGAAAGACCAACCATGCGCCAGGACTCAAAAACAAGAAGCCTGTACAGCACCAGCGAGAACGGGATATGCTAAGATTGCAAGCATGGCCTTTTTGAACCTT
Organism: Symbiodinium sp. CCMP2592; assembly: GCA_905221615.1. Taxonomy (NCBI): domain Eukaryota; class Dinophyceae; order Suessiales; family Symbiodiniaceae; genus Symbiodinium; species Symbiodinium sp. CCMP2592. The sequence goes on along the minus strand of CAJNDT010000968.1, from coordinate 720,529 downwards.
CACCAGTATAAATGCTCGACGCCACAAGAATCATATTCAGCCATGCACCAGAAGAACTCGATATAGTAGCTGCAAAAGAGATCCTGTTGCATTATATAACTGGCCCCATCTACGGCTTAATCAAAAGACCCTGAGGCAGCACAAAACCCTGAGTGTCCCACTCGTCCGCGCGGGAGACATTTGCAAACGACCAGCAGAGGTTTGCCAGATGAAGTGGCCTGGCATGCTCTTTCACATAAGGGCTTTGGGTTATAGGTTTGAGGGTCCAGGGTACTGCGAATGTTGCGGGGCTTCTCTTCTGGTCACTGCCGGTATACGCAAAAATCATTATGCCATTCTCCAACATTGCATCAGTATGACTGCTGCTGTTAGCATCTTTGTGTGTTCTCGTTAGCTTGATAATCTGTGGCTCCTGGCAACAAATATTCACAGTAGCATCGCGGTATTCCTATTCGTGTCAAAACCTGTCCGCTTGGTGTTGCATTGTATTGAACACTTCATGTATGGGTGGTTGTCAAAATCAAGGTCCCGTTTTGGGTCCCTAATATAGTAATTACGGCACCTGATATCTAGGGTACCCAAACAAGGGACCCTAATTCTGACAATTGCCCGTATGATTCGGGCTTCCTGCTGGGGCTTTGGACGAAGCAGATGTTCGGGGCCCTGGGGCTCAGCACGGGCTTGGATGTACCCATGGCTCCAACGAACTAGAATGAGGGTCTTGCTCCTTACCTGCTATTGTACAGGACGTACTTAAGCTGGAGGCAGAGCGTTTGAAACCTTGCAAGCCCACATACAATCCAAACCGCGACAGCGCTAAACCTGAACCTTCACTTTATACCCTCCCCTCCAGGTTGGGCTTGCAGGTGGTAGTTTCACAAGGAAGGGGACCATAGTATCCGGCTCGACGGATGGGATCACAGATCTCAACCCTCAAACTTCAAACCCTGGCAGGCCCTTACAAAGCCCTTAAGTGACCCATATACAAGCCGTCAATACTCTGGGCTTCTGCAGCTCCGAGGCAGCTTCAGGTAGTTTCGGGTGCACGAAAAGTGGCCGGAAGTGCTCCAACTCGCGCACTCTGGCCGCCTGCAGGAGATGATTGGTAGCTTTATTTTGTTGGCGTTTATTGCGTCCTGATTGGCTTTTAAGCTCTTACAACCATCCCTCTGCTTTTAGGTTTTGGCTTGCAATCACGGTGACAGGAAAGAGTTACATCCAAGGCGCAAGGGTCATAGGTTCAGAGCTTTAAGAAAATGCAGACCTTAGGGCTCGAGGTCTTATGTCTGATGATTTGGAAATTCAGGCTGTTTTTGCTATCGACCGAGGTTCAGGCATGGGGTGCGGTAAAGCTCCTCGCATCGCAGCCTCCAGCAAGAGACACCACGATGACCCGGCACCCCAAAACCTCAGAAGCCTTAACACCAGAGCTCGAACCCCGAAGCCCCAAATGCACAACCCCAAGCCCAGATAATGCACCCCAACAGCCAGAAGCCCAAACCCCTAAACCATGCATGGAAACCCTGAACACCAAGAAACCCCGTGATACCATGCTACGCGGCAAACTACATCAAAGCTTGCAGCCCGAAACCCTAAAGCACCCAAACCTCTGAAGCTGTGAAACACGCAGAACTCGGGAGGTCTCAGGCAATAGTTCATTGCAGTAAGAGTATTCAGGGTAACAATGGTCATAATAATAATAGTTTCAGTAATTTCTTGATAATAACCATGTCAATAATAGAAACAACGGTACGAATCGTAGCAGTCATACTAATACTTGTTATCATAGCAAAAGCATTATGTAACACTAGTTTATACTCAGAATACCAATAATCACAATGATATCCATTGTCACAATGGCAAATAATCAATCACGGCTATCGTAATAGCAACAGTTTCTAGCAGCAACAGCAATCACAGCAACAATGGCAAACAACAGCGCTAACCCTATGAAACGTAATAAGGAGAATACTCGTAATAACAGTGATCCATCATACTAAGGACAATCGTTTCACTAGTAAAGCTTGTAATGTTAGCATTAGTTGTAATCATAGCAATTAAAATATGTTGTTAATAATACTAGTCTGATGCTTTTTGAGGCGCCCACGGCCGCATGGCCCAAAGCTTCAAAAAGCTGCTCCTCCCGTGGACCAGCCTAGGAACTTCTCAAGAAATGGCCCTTCTACAAACTTGTTGTACAAGAACCCTTGAAGGGTTCCAGAGGGTTCCCCTGAAGGATTTCTATTGAGGGTTCTAAGGAGTATGTGTGACTGTTGAAAGAAAGTTCTAAAGATTAGGATCGCCCGTCTATACGGTTACCCTGAAGGGTTCCTGTATGGGTTCTTGAATCAGGATTAAGCCTAGGAACGTCTTCGGGACAGGCCCGTGATGGCTTAGGGTTGTGTTTTTGTTGAGTTGGTTTTTACGATCTGCCCAGCTTTAGTGTGTCGAATTTATAAGTTGAGGTGTAACGTTTACTGCTCAAGGTGTAGGGTTTAAGGTCTGCGGATTGAACTTTTGACAAAAGGCATTCAAGCCTTTTGTAGAAGCCTCGGCATTCCTTACACCATCATTCACAACAACGGTTGGACCCACAACACCAATTCCAGGAAAAAGCAACAGCAACAACAACAACAGCAAAGAGACAACCGACAGCACAGAAGCATGCGAAAGCAGCAGCAGCAGCAGCAGCAGCAGCAGCAGCAGCAGCAGCAGCAGCAGCAGCGGTCGTGGTGTCTTTCGAGCTCGGAGGCCTTGTGTAGCGCAGACACTCCAGCGCAACCGAATCAGGTGATGGCCAGCACCAACACAGCAAAGCCCTCCCACCCACAGCACCAGCACCAGGCGCAAAAGCAACAGCAACAACAACAACAAAGGCTCAAACAACCGACAGCACAGAAGCATGCAGGAGCGGCGATCTTGGTGTCCTTCTAGCTTGGAGGCCTTGTGCATCGCAGACACGCCAGCGCATTCGAATGACGCGATCACCAGCACCAACACAGCAAGCACTCGCACCCACAACACCAGCACCAGGAGCAAAAGCGACACCAACACCAACACCAGAAACAACAGCAACAGCAGGAGCAACCGCGGCAGCAGCAGCACCACCACCACCAGCACCAACAACGTTCCGAGGGGAAGGGGCTTCGGATTTGAGGATTTAGGCTCTTGTCGAGCTTCTGCAAGGTTCTGTTTGGGCGACTTCTGGATCACCATCAGATGTTGGCGAGCTTTGGATTTACTTATAAGTTCGAGGGTTCGCATGCAGAAGGGATCTAAGGCATCTCTGCAAAGTTCGTACCCGAGTCGTTGAGGATATCTCAGGCTTAACAGGGTGTCGCAGAATTTAAGCCGAGTTTCACACCCTGGGCATGAACCCCAAAACCCACCAGTGTAGTTTGAGAACGGCGCGATTCAGTGTTCATCGTTGGGTTGAGGGCCGGAATTGGTTGTTCAGGGTACTGGGTAAGTAAGGTCACAGTAGCCTGATCGGCCTTAAACACATTCGAGGCAGATTACCCAGCCAAAAGCCCTACTTACTAGTTCTCGGGTGCCCAAAGTTCGGCTAGAGCTTGCTGTTATCAGAGACTCTGCGGTATACGCAAGGCCCGGGACATTGGTTTAGGACCAGAACCGAGGGTTCGTGGAGATTAGGCTAGGCCTGATAAACCCTAAACCGAAGTCTAGTGTTCCCAACCATGACGGCCCCGACATCAAGGTTGGCAGATCTGGCTACTGCAGATTAGGAAGGCACGTTATAAGTGCATGTCTTGGGGTTATACGTAATTACAAATAGAGTTATACCTTCATAGCGACTCTGGTTGCTAAGTCCCATGATCCTTTAAGTCACCTACTGAAGTACTGTCGATTGTCAACACCCCTGGTGCTTCGAACACCCAAACCCAACAAGGACTAAAACTGAGACCTATAATCCAAGACCCTATAAACCCCAAACCCTAAAACCATCCTAAACCTCATAGATGCGCCTTACTTGGCCTTAACAGCTACCCACAGGATCCATAGTAGTTCCCTTTACGGTCCGTATTTAGAATCCCAGAAGGTAATCCCAAAAAGGAGCTATACTATGAAGCCGATGTGTATACAGTAAATATAGACCTTCACATACTTTCATCGGGTTTAGGATTTATGTAGCGGTATGTTAAGAATGACATTACCGACTCCTTTACTTTCATGCATCCATGTGGATATTCAGACCTTTTGGGCCGGGTTCAAGGAGGATCTCTTTGTCACCTGTCCAAAACTTGTGTTTTCCTGGGTGCTAGTTCAGGGATGTAATGTAAGTTGTCAGATTAAGGGTACCATATTATTTAAAACGGATTCCTGTTATGGTAACTTGAACTCCCTTAACAGGACTTTCAAGCACCCGTTTTCAGCCTCAAACTTGAAAAAACTTCACCCCGGGGCTCTGCTGAGATTTGCTGCCAAGCAGCCCTGGCATACGCCCAGGCAATGTTGCAGATGTGGGACCTCATGCTGGGGGTATAAGAGGGGCCTCTTTAAGAGGACTAGGGTTTTAGGGTGTATATTCTATCATAACTATAATAAGACTCTCTAGGGAGTAGTATGGGTTATTAATTACTCCAAATATTCCGCCCACCAAGTTATGGTCTTGACGCACTTTGGGGATTGCACGAAACCTGACAGAACACCCGAAGCGAAACTCCGAAGCTCGATTCGCCATACTGTTTCTGCTTCTTGCTCACAAATCAGAACAACTTATCACAGAACCGAGGTTCTGCAAAGACCACGAGCTCGCATCCCTTCAACAATAAACTGCCGTTGCAAGACTTTTCGAAGCCGAATCACCCAATCCCTAAAACCCATCGAAATTTACACCTGAACAAATCCAGTGAACTGCTTCAAGCTTCGATCACTTACCCACAGCCGTGGCGTCAAAAGAAGCATGCACCACACGGGCGCCACGTGTGAAAGATCCAGATATTACAGAGGCCTCAGGGCTTGAAACTTGCACATGTGGGTTTGGGGAGTGATCTGGTGATGCGACTGCAAATTGTATATGATATTCTACATGCGCGTATATACTTTGTACATATGTATATATACACGCATACATACACACATATAGGAGCTTACTGGAACAAAGCACATCGGATCCGGCCAACTGCTGCGGTTCCCATATAGTAATGCCAGAACGGGTTGCTGGGATCCCGGCACGTCCATGCCAGAGAAAGACCGCTGGGCCTCTTCTGTGTGTGCACGAAAACTGTAGAGGCCACAATATTGTGGCGGGGTGCTATATGGGGAGTATTTTACTACAAGCAATGAATGATGCCTCCTAGGGCAGCATGAACAAGTCTCCGTCACTAGGATATGCCGTACAGGTAAATACGCGCCTTGCTTCTGAAGGCTAGGCCCCTCAGCCAGAATCCAGGCTATGGCTGTGGCATTTTCGAGGCTTTGAACTTTCAACGGCTACAGGGCCACAAACCACAGATGAAGTGTGGTACTTGCTTGAATCATGGAAAGTTCTCGACTCCGAGATAAGAATACAGAACTGAGGCTGTGGTATTTCATGGCACACGGTTTGCACGCTCCTACAGGTCTCAACCTCCCGAAATTCAGAAATGTGCGGCACACGTACTGCGGACTGCCAACCAAACGATGGGATATGAGAAATCCCGAATTGGGACCAGTGAGCTGTGGCCGCACCTGAAAACCAAGGCTGAACCTACAATGCAAAGCACCCGTGCATGACAGTATCGGAGCACTACCCAGAGGCTCCATAGCAGTTCCTTTTCGGGATTACCTTGTAGGATTCTTTTTGTGAGCCCCGAAAAGGAACTACTTTGTTGCCGTGGGGTAAGGGCCCTAGGCTGGAAGGGACCTAAGGACCTAATCCCAACACAGACCCACAAAATACAGAAATTCTCTGTGTGAAGCCCCGCCCCCCCCGCTGTATCAGAAGTCGCTTACACACGAGAACCGCCTACACTGCCCTGGCCCTGCACAGTGCCTGCGAGGCTGCAGCCCGAAATACGGCGTCGGCAGGATATCCACTGACCTTGGGACTTGAGGGTTTAGGCTTCAGAGGCCCCAAAGTAGTTCCTTTTTGGGATTACCTTATAGGATTCTATATACGAAGAGGCCCCAAAGTAGTTCCTTTTTGGGATTACCTTATAGGACTCTATATACGAACCCCCCAAAAGGAACTACTTTGGGGACTTGGGAGCTTAGGCTTCAGAGCTTGCGCGCTCAAAGAAAGCATTGCAGGTTTGTGCTTGTGCTAGTTTAGGGTTTAGGGTTTATGGGTTTAGGGGTTTAGGGTTTAGGGGTTAGGGTTTAGGGGTTTAGGGTTTAGGGTTTAGGGTTTAGGGTTAGTCTTAAGACACTGCAGACTGCAGACTTTATGCACCATGCCCAAAACTGCTTCGAAAGTCCTTCACGGCTCCAAGGTTGGTATAGCCTAAGGGTCCATGTGCCCATATAAAGATACATGGGCCCCAAAGTACCCAAATAGGGACTACATTAAGGCCAATGTATATATATATATACTATATGAGTACATGGACCCTTAGGGATAGCTTGGGTTCGAGTTCAACAGTCCCTAAAGTTGTGTATATTTAGTAAGTAGGCCTCTGCATTCAGAAATATCGGAAGTTAAAAGTTATCCCGAACCCATATCTAGTATACCTACTGACCCTAGTATAGAACCCTATAGTAACCCTAAACAAAAGGGAGCCCATTTTAGAGCCATATAGTACCCCTTAAAGGAGACCTATCATAGAACCATATAAGTCTGTGTGTCTCAGTCTTACGGTCTTTAGCAGCGCATGGCAGAGGTGGAAAAACCATAAGAAGGACCTACATTAACAAGTCGGGTTTTCTTATAGTGGCAAGTTAACTTAAATGCACTGACAAGATCCCAGTAAGGACACTGCAGATTCCATAAGCCGTTTGGTTGCAGAGATGCAGGGCAGCTAACTAACAAGCCCAGAGAGGGTCCTTGTGTCTAACAACTGCACAAAACCCCGCCCCCCTCAAACAAAACCCTAAACTCTAAACAAAACAATTACTCCTACAACTGCCATTGTCTCAAGCCCAAATACCTGACAAAGAGCGAACACATGTGCTTCAACACCACCCCAAAAAAGGCAAAATCCAAACTTCCTAAGCCCTTGGGGGAAGTCCCTAATATCCAAAGCCCGCACCTAAAACTTCTTAAGCCCGAAGCCCCTGAACCCTAAAGCCTACCTATAGCCTCCATTGTAGTTCTTTGTTTTGGTTAGCCAAAATCTCTATTATAGGGTCCTAACCATAAAACTGGTTAACCAGAAAAAGGAACTACAATGGAGACTACAGGTAAACTCCAAACCCGACATCCGCAGGCCCCAAACAGCTCGAGTCTATCCTGAGCTCCGAGCCGCCAGAGCCCAAAGAGTGATTGGAAGCTCCTGCACGAAGAGCGGAGACTCTTGTTTTGGTTCTTATTGTTGGTTTAGGGTTTAGGGTTTTAGGGGGGCTTAGGGTTTAGGGTTTAGGGTGGCTTAGGGTTTAGGGTTTAGGGTGGCTTAGGGTTTAGGGTTTAGGGTGGCTTAGAGTTTAGGGTTTAGGATTTAGCGTGGCTTAGAGTTTAGGGTTTAGGATTTAGGGGGGCTTAGGCTTTAGGATGTAGGGGGTTTGGGACTATAAGGCTGCGGGCAAGCTGCGCAAGCCTGACGTGTGCCCTCTTTCAGGCACCCTTTCTGGGTGTGGATGGTGTTGCTGAGCGGAACTTTGCCAGATCCTACAACGGCTTTGAACACACCATGTAACAGTATATGACATGTATGCTTATGTAAAATGCCAGCCCAGTCATGCCAAAACGCTGAGCCCGAGTCCTCTAATCCGACAGCCATTTATCTCAAGCCCTGAACAAGGAAACCTATAGCTCGTACAAAACCCTAAACTCCACCACCGTTCCTGAACTGCTAGAAACCTTGGTACCGGAAAGGGAAACTCCTTAACCCCACAGTCGAAAACCCTTATCATCCGAAAAGGAGTCATATTACCTTTGTCTCTCTCCTGTGCACCGAGCTCGGTAACTCGTGAACTGCCTCATCAGCGAGGGAGCTACTTAAAGGGGTTTTTAGCAGTTATAGCCTTGAGGGTTTTGTCATTTTAGGCAATTAGGATAGGGTTTGGGGAATGAGCTCATTTTTTTGGAGTTCTTAGTCCGGGTGGCGATTATGTCGCTGCAAAGTAGCCAAAGCCACCCCACGTCAAGACGAAGGAAGCTTTACGACTTTCATGCATCTGAAGATTAGGATGGACCCGAAACTTAGGATAGACCCGAGGCCCGAAGCACTACAAACCCTGAACCAGGAAACTTAGTTGGGGGTTTCCGAAAATAGGGGACCCTAATATAGTACCCTAAATAGTAGGATCCTTATTATAAGGACACCCAAATAAGGTACCCCTAATTTTCGGAAACTCCCAGTTGGTTGGTCGCATTCTGTCAACGCGGGTTTGGGTGCACGTTCTGGTCAGCAGGAACTCCCCTGCTGCGGGAGAAACTAAACCCTAAACCCTAAACCGAGTTCATTACCGTAGGCTTAGAGTCAGGATCCTTTCGGGGCTTCAGGTCTAGAGTCCCGGAAGACGCTCTTCTCAATGTGGCAGCCTAGGCACGAGTTCAAGCCCTTTACCGCAAATGCCATCAACCCTACACACCCAAACCGCTAAAAGCCTAAACCCCAAACCGCCCCCAAACCCGGAACAGCTAAAACCGCTAAAACCCCAAACCCTAAACCCAGATCTCCACAAGCCCACGCGCTACAAAACCCCGAGCCCCAAATCCTGGAGATCGCTGAAACTCCGAAACGCCTAGCCGTCCGAGCCTGGGTCCCCAAAGGCCACCCCAAAATCTTAGTATGGTTTAGGGTTCCTCTTTTAGGGTACTATAGTAGGGTTCTGTGACAGGGTTCCTTAGAGGGATCTAGAAGGGTTCTACAATGGGGGGGATCATTAACACCAAGCCCGTGCCCCCCCCAAAATCCCAAGGCTTAAATGTCGAAGTCTCTGAGGCTCCTGCATCATGGTGTTGAGGATTGGCTAGACTACCCCAAGGCCCCAAAGTAGTTCCTTTTGGGGGTTCATACTCAGAATTCTATAAGGTAATCCCAAAAAGGAACTACTATGGCGCCTATGGGTAGAGGGTGCACGAGCTTAGCTTAAGGGTTCATGTCTCCCGGCTTTCGCTGTACAACCGGGCTTCGGGTGCTGAGACCATCCAGCTCAAGCCGTGGAACGATGTAAGATCTTACCTTACCCACTAAGTTTATGGATTCCGGTGCTAGCTGCTAGCTCCTCCCGGCCGAACCTAAGCCCCCAACCCTGTACCCTAAAGCAATAAGGCAGCGACACTGCTCCACCAAGGCAGCAAACAGGGGTAGATCACGATGCTGTGCCGCTGCGTAGGCCTAGAAGAATTAGCAACTGGAGTCTATAAGCTCCATCAGGCCGCCTGGGGTTCTGTAATGAGGGAATGTAGGATTTAGGGTTCAGGGCATAGGTGCAAGTGTATGGTGGTTAAAGGTTGGAAGTTCAGGAAAGCGGGGTACAACTCCTTCGAGATTCAATGTCGTAGGGCTGGGTACAACTTGGTACGAAGGATATGTGAAGTACAGGGTGTCACTTGCTAATAGTGCCATATTATGAGTGCCTCAAATATACATCCACTAGTGACTTAAGGCGTCCTGCATGCAACCACCAGGCTCCACAGTATATGCGTGATATTTCTACTCAACATTGCACCGTGTATGCTCACGTCATGAAACACTGGTCTGGGTCACACCTGTCACTAAGCCATAGACCCTACAAGCAACATCCGACACGCTACCTGCAACAACAGCGGACTCACTATGTTGATTTTAATTTTGGGGTATACTATACTGCAGTATACCGTAAGATGTTTTTGTACTAGGGAGCCATCAGGAATACTACTACACATGTGTATATATATATATATGTATATACTGTATGCTGGAGCACAAACCTTGAAACCCAAATCACTACATCCTAAAAAGCACGACCAATGCAAACGCCCTGCTATCGCACAACTCACGAACCCCTACTCCATGTACCCACGTAGTATATACTATGGACCCAAAGTAGCTATAAACATATATAAATAGGGATTACTTTAAGAACACAGTATATTGTATTTAGGCACATGGACCAGTAGGGCACAAGTCACAGAAGCCCGCTTTTGCTCTCGCAATCGACAGGCTTGAAACGATCTTCAAAACGAAGCCAATGGCTGGAGCTGACTGGCTCTGGGTTAAGGGTTTAGGGTTTAGGGGTTAGGGTTTGGGGCAGATAGAAGTTTAAGGTACCGCCAAGTCGTAAGACTCTGTATATTCGAAGGACATTCGGCGTGCTTTGACTTTGTCACCAAAACACAGCTGGAGCAGGGACCAGCAGTTGCATGTAGTTCAGATATACCTGGCCTGGAAGTGCTGGTCTTGAGGGTTTTGAGTTTAAGGCTGCAGGTCTCAGCGGTTACTACTTATTTCTCCGGCTCTCCATCCTTGCCTTCATCCTCCTCCTCCTTCTCTCTCTGCTCCTCCTCCTCCTTCTCTCTCTGCTCCTCCTCCTTCTCCCGCTGCTCCTCCTCCAGCTTCGTCTCCTTCTCCTGGCAGGGTTTGGCTGTGGTAACGAATTTTGAAAATCCGGGTTTCTATTGCGCTTTGGTTGATTATGGCTGTGGCGCCTTATGATTTTGGGACTTCGGGGTGCGGGCTCTGGGTTCGGGTTTACTGGAGCTAAGATGTGGGATTTCTCAGGACTTCCTGCATGGAAGTAGTCTATCCCACCCCCACACCCAGCCCGGCCAAGACCTGCTCGGCTGGAGGTTTTCTATAGAATTCCAACCCAACGAAGATTAGGGCTTGCAAAAACCTAGGTTATGGTAGGCCCGCACTCCCATCCTCGTCTGACTCGTCTCCGAGGACATCGCTGTGGATGTCGCTGTCGAGATCGACCTCGCTGGACGGGAAGGCATATACGGTTCAGGGTTTGGGGTGTACGGTTGAGGATTTCAACAGCCCCCCCCCCCAAGTTATTTACAAGTCGGGCTCTCTATTTCGGAACAATAATGGAGATTAAAAACTATAGCTGGGACCTTGTCACAAGAAACCCCCAGATTCCTAGATTTGCTGAACATCCTAACAAGCGACACAAAGATTCAGGAAAACAAAATATTCATGGACAGCTTCAACTATTAAAAGGCCCTTGCAAATCAATCCTCAAAACAAAGCCTTTTCAACTCCCAACCCTCGACCCTAAACTCTTTTACCTCATCCTCAATCCCTAAACCATAATCCCTAATCCCTTAACCCAAATCCCTGAGCCATACTCCCTAAATCCAAATCCCGAGTCCCTAAACCCAATTCCCTAAGCCCAAATCTCTAAACCATAATCCCCCTAAGCCATAATCCCTGCCCGTAGACCATAACCCCTGATCCCCAAACTTTGGGGATCATGGATTAGGGATTATTTTTCGCAACCCTAAACCCTAAACCCGAAACCCCAAAACCCTAAACCCCCTTGCAAGCTCAACTAGAAACTGCTCGAACCAGAGCTGCTGAACCCTAAACCCGAAACCCTCAAACCCTAAAACCCTAAACCCGAAACCCCAAAAACCCTAAACCCCCCGAAAACCGGCCTCCGAAGACTTCGAAAGTGGCTCGGAGAGCTCACTGCGAGGGCTGTTGGAGCCCAGTGGGTCGCTCTCGCCTCGGGAGAACGGCGCTGGAGCCCTAGGAGTTGGGATTGAGGCTTTAGGGTTCAGGGTTTAGGGTTTTAGGGTTTAGGGTTTAGGGTTTTAGGGTTTAGGGTTTAGGGTTTTAGGGTTTAGGGTTTGGGGTTTAGGGTTTAGGGTTTAGGGTCAGGGTTTAGGGTCAGGGTTCAGGGCTTAGGGTGTTAGGGTTGAGTTTTTATGGGCCCTTTTCCATCTGCAGAACATCCGGAATTCCATGTTGGAGCAGCCTGTGGTCCCCAGCCTGGTTAACCCAGTTCAACCTAATCACATACACCTTAACCAGGGTTTAGTTTGTTTTTTTTAACGGCCCGTTTCCTCCTCGCAAGGTTTAGGGTTTGGGGTTTAGGGTTTAGGTTCAGGGTTTAGGGTCAGGGTTCAGGGTTCAGGGCTTAGGGTGTTAGGGTTGAGGGTTTAGTAGGGCTGAAGGTTTCCCGAGCTCAGAATAGCCCAAAAACCTCATGTAGTATGGTCTTTGGACCTGGAAGCCTTCATACATGTGTCCTTAGAGCCCTGGCTTTTGGGGTTCAGAAATCCTTGAAGTATGTAAATTCTATAGGGTTGCTAACTAGGATCCCAGTAACCTGGGAAGAATGGCTCCACTCTTGGTATTGGCTAGTTTTATCAACCGACCAGCACAAATTGGTCCCAAGCACCCGTGGGAGACCCAGCTAATTTGCTTTCGAAGAAAATGTGGGAGTTTCCCAAAATAGGAGACCTCCAATATAGCACCCTAAATAGTAGGATCCTTATTTTTAGGGACCCCCAAATAAGGTACGCCTAATCTTCGGAAACTCCCATGTATTCCAAGGCTTTGCGAAAAGGTCATGGTGTTGTTTGGGGCGTCGGAGTCGGGGTTCAGGGCTCCCTAAACCCTAAACCCTAAATCCGGGGTTGAGGGTTTAGGGTTTTAGGGTTTTAGGGTTTTAGGGTTTTAGGGTTTAGGGTTTTAGGGTTTTAGGGTTTAGGGTTTTAGGGTTTAGGGTTTTAGGGTTTACGGTTTTAGGGTTTTAGGGTTTAGGGTTTTAGGGTTTAGGGTTTTAGGGTTTAGGGTTTACGGTTTTAGGGTTTAGGGTTTAGGGTTTTAGGGTTTAGGGTTTTAGGGTTTAGGGTTTAGGGACAGGGCTAAAGGCTTGCAGGGCATGTCTTCAGGTCTCGACGGAACATGTGTGGGCTCAGTATCCTTAATTAAACCCTATACCCTTCAATCTCTAAACCCTAAAGCCATATTGATCCCTTTTTAAAGATTCCCTTCAAATATCCCGCTAAGAACGCCCCTGTCTAAGAACTCTTCAAAGATCCGTCCCTGTATAGGATCCCTTCAAAGATCGGTGTAAGAACGCCTGTACCGAAACCTGTGAGGCCCTGAACACGAAGACTCCCATATCCCTGCCTTAAGTAAAGACTATTCCTTGATTCAAGTTCGGGATCTAAGGGATTTTGGAGTCTCTGGGAAGCCCAGGCAAGTAAGAAACCCAATAGCCTCAGCTCGTCAGAATAATGTATAGGGATTCCCAGCACTATTTGTCCTTCGTCTGATTTCCAAATTTTGGGGGTTTAATATAGGGGCCTTAATAATTAGAACAGGGTTTTGGGGCCAGTTTGGTTTGGTAATTATCAAGGCCCTTAGATTATTCACGGACATCTGTCGGTCAGAGAAGCGAGTCGAACAAAACCCTTAGATTACTGTACTAGGATACCCAGTAACCTAAGAATACAAAGGCCTCTCTTTTTGGTATTGGGTAACTTTATAAGGAACCTAGGACTACAAAAAGGGAATAAGGGTACTACTAGGCATCCTAGTGTACAGCTCTGAAGCCCAAGTAAGTCCTTGACCGGTCGGAGGCTCCCGTGGCAAGGTGGAGAGCGGCCCGCCTCTGCATCGGGGCTGTTGGGGCTTCTAGGAATTAGGGGGGCTCCTTAAATGGATCCTTCGAGGGATCTTTATAGAGCTCTAGGGATAGTGTTTAAACTCAGGATTCGAGGATTTTAGGGGTTAGGGTTTAGGATTTAGGGTTTTAGGTTTATGTAGGTGTTCAGGGCTTTAGGGTTCAAGGTTTAGTGGGTTTAGGGATCCTGAAAGGTATCCTTGAAGGGAATCTAGAATCCACAAGGGATTTAGGATTCTTCGGGTTTAGGAGTTTCTACAGTAAACTCCATAAATTGGAAACCGGATAAAGGCCAAATCGTGCTGGGATTCTCTATAAAGTGCTCTTAAGAATTGAGGCTATTGGGTTTCCAGCTTTTTGGCTTCTACTGTAGCACTTTCGGGTTAATGGGTTTGGAGCGAAAATTTCAATCCGTTTAAGCGTATAAGGCGTGGACAGGGCATAAGGCTTTAGGATGCTTTAGGGTTCAGCGGTGTTTGGAGATTTGTGGCTATAGGATATAGGGTTTCGGTGAGTTTGTGGACTTCTGGTTTAAACGGCTTGGGGCTTTTGGGGCTTGGGACTCGATGTTGCTTCTTGTTGCTGTAAGCTTGGGGTTGAAGGCTAGTCACTTCTTTGAAATCCGGAGTTTAGTGATTATGGGTTTAGCGATTTTGTCGTAGGCTCCGTTGGTTTATGGCCAGTCCATCTGTGCAACTTGGATCGCTGGTTTTGGATTTTGGTTTCCGGATGTAAAGGGAACTCCAGAAAGTTGGAATATGGATTAATGGTAGGATCCCCTATAATTTACCTTAAAGGGGTTACGATAATGATATTCCAACTTTCTGGCTTCTACTGTAGGGTCAAACCATCGCAGCCAAAGGCCAGAACTGCTCTAAGATGCTTCATTTAAGGTTTGCGGCTTGCGATGCCGACAAACCCAAAACCTTAATTGCAGGGCCTACCGCGTTGAAGCCGAGACCACGAAGGTTCTGTGCTTAGCAACGTGCTCCCCGCTGTTTCGGCCTGCCAGTTTATCCAGTGTTTGTCCGATGTTGGGGATGCCTCAGGAAGTCATGGTGAACACGGTAGCCCAGACCAACATTAAATTAAATGAACCCGAAGAGGATCCATCAAAACCTCAAGCCCTAAACAATACCCTAAACCCAAACCGCTAAAACCCCTACTAAACCCCCCATCCCAAGAACTCTATACCCAAAACCTTTGTCCATCCCTTATTGACCCCCTTCTAGATCCCTTTCAGTAAGCCTTTAAGGACCCTTCTCCATCCCTTATAGAGTTAAGAAACTCATTTAGGATCCCTGTAAGGAGCCCTTTCAGGATCCCTTTAATGAACCACTTTAAGGAACTGTGACCCCAACAAAAATTGCTGTCACCCGACCTGGCATGGGGACCATCATCGGTCGTATGAGTCCTCCCAGGCGGGCAGTGGCCGCTGGGGGCCTGGCCAGATTATGGTTTAGGGCTCAGGGATTAAGGTTTAGGGTTTCAGGGTCTACATAGGGTTTAAGACTTTGGGGATTAAGGTTTTTGGTTTTCAGGGTTTAGGGTTTTAGGGATGAAGGTTTTGGGTTTCGGGGTTTAGGGTTTAAGCTTTAGGGCTTTAGGATTGAGAGCTTCAGGGTTTAGGGGCTTTTAGGGTTCGAGGGCTTTCGGGTTGGAGGCTCCCCCGAAAAGCCCTAAAGCCAGACCGCAGCCCTATTAACAACCCTAAACCCTAAACCCTAAACCCAAAACCCTAAACCCTAAACCCCGGTTTAGGGTTTAGGGTTTAGGGGTAACCAAGAAATGAGATTGAGAAACATACTGACCCTATAAGCTCTAAGCCGTTTACAGGAAACCTCTGAAATATCCTGGACACAGAAGTGCGTACAGGCTGGATTCTTAGAAATCACTTTAAGTTAACATGATGAGGAAGCGGTATTGGCTATTATGGATCGCTATGGTGGTAACAATATCAAACCCTAAAGCTCCAAAACCGTAAACCCTCAAGCCGAAAAACATCAAAACCTAAACCCTATCCTTGAACAGAGCCTAATATGCGGTGGATTGCTGTAGACAGCAGTATTTATACTATGACATACAATCATATACAACGTAAGGGATAATATCTATGATGCACGACTACTGACCCCAATCGGCCTCTTTGGCAGTTGCACGGCCACCTTCAGCTGACGAGGTTTGAGGCGATCGCTTCAACGCTTCGAAGGCTAAGAGCGGGGTCTACAAAGGCTTAGGAAAAAACAAGTAAGGGTCCATGTACTAACAACATGAGTACATGGACCCTGAAGGGGACGGGCTTTCAATTCGTCAGCCATGTTGTCAAGTGATATGAACCCTAAACCCTAAGAGTTTAGGGTTACATAAGGGGTCTAAGAATCCGGAACACTCTCACGTCTTGGTCTCTTTGTCCTTTCAATCAGGCCCCAGCAACTTTAACGATCCTGTGACCTATTTATAGCTTCGAAGTCCTTCATCCTAACACTTGGGAATTCGAACGAATCGAAGGTAGCAGCAGAAATTTAGGAGCTACGACGACTACCTTCTGAGGGAAGCAGAGACAACATGCTTTTCGTTTGGGCAAGGGTACGTAAGCCCGAAACCCTAAACCCACTCTAAGACATCAGCAACCTGAACCCGAGACCCTTAACGAGATGGTCTGCAGGGACTTCGTGCTTTGGCGGGCTATGTGGGTTTACTGAGTGCCGATATCCAAGAAGGACACCGACAGAGAACTGCCGCCCACATGACTCATTCGTAGATAAACCATCTGCCTGGACGAATCCTGTTTTAAATACGGCACATTGAAATTACAAGGTATAGTGTATCTGTAACAAGTATCTTTGGTAGGTTTCAATACTGTACGCAACAGCGTTGTTGTGTTATCGATTTCAATTGCCCCCAAACCACAATGTACTTATGCTTACAGTTCCAAACTATACAGATAAGTTCAAACAAGGGGAATTAAGGGAACATGTTTTTCCGAATCGGTACCTGGTAGTTTTGTGGTGGCTGGTCTACGGGTCCAGAGGCTCACGAGCCGATCGTGGCTTGGGCCCACCTTCCCGCGGGATAAGACTGCGCCGCTGCCAGATTTCAGCATGATCCTGGGAGAGCAAAAGCCCTCGGTTCCCCAAATAACAGCTACCTTAAACTAGCATAACCTACTTTATTGAAGGCTCTTACATAATCCAAACAAACCCTAATATGGAACTTATGGGGAGCCCTACAAAACAGTGGGTTTCGATCGTGTTGGGCCAAGCTAAGGGTTCAGGGTTTGGGGCTCAGGGCCTGGAGATATCGGGGACCGAATACTTGGAACTGAGGGTTCAGGGCTACACGTTGAGGGTTTAGGGTTCAGGGTGTAGGGGAGTTTGGAGTATTTGCAGGCCTTGAGCTGTACCGAAGCTTCGAAGAGATAGAAGACAAAGGCAGCACGTTCTCTCTGGACGGGATTGGGAGGCTGTTTGAGAGCCTTGTGCCCAAACAAAGGAGTCGATGAGGTCTAAGTTTACGGTTAGGTACGGCCCCCATACAGTAAGAGTCTACAATAGGGCTACTATTAAGGTCCTAATATACCTATATTAATGAATATTATTCAACTATTAGTGAGTGGGGGTCGTACCCAAGTCTACGGTATGTTGACGAGGCTCTGCTCAGGGTCGGCGAAGAGGCTTGGGATCTTCTCGACATCCCCCGATTTTGCCAACAAAAGTCTCATGACTCCTGACAGTACTTCACCCTTTGAGGCCTAAACCAAGAACTATCTTGTGAGGGCTCCGAAAAATCTGAGAACAAACTAGTAGGAACACCTTACCATGACAGAGGTGGCTGATGTTCTGAAACTTCCCCTGCAGAGCAGTGCCCTGTGCTCGGCATCCCGACATCCACCCAAAAAAAGGGCCCAGTCGCTGCAACTCGTTCGGAGAGGTAACAATGGGCTTCACGACCAAGGATAGGGGCTGCCTCAGGGTTTTGGGGTTCAGGGTTTAAAGGGGGTGCACCACAGGATTTCGTTGAGGTTGAGAGGCTTTTGGGGTTTCAGGGCTTCGAATTTCACCGAGGGCTACACCCTCGCCCTGCTGCAGCGAGCCGGCTGTTTCTACGTAGGCGATTTCATTACCATATTACCGCGTAGCTGGACAGGGCAGGACTTAGTTGTGTTTACTGCCTGGGGTTCGTGGTTGCAGGGTCTAGCACCTGGCTGTGGCATGCTTCTGAGGACCGTCTGACCTCTAAACCCTACACCCTAACCTCTGTTTTCATTGAACTTTCTGCCATACTCTCGGGACCCAAAAGTCGAAGGTGCACTGTTTCGCGTTGAGATACCCCGTCTTTTGGGCTAGAACATAGAACAATGCATTGCGCAGAAGGATTCCCAAATCAGTTACCGGCTTGTACTGAGGATAGGAGCTACCCTGAACCTCGAATAGAAATTCCATGTCCGAGCCGTGAGTGCGCGACTGCAATGTCTCGGATCCCACCCCCCGCTCCCCATGTAGTGGGCTACTGTCCCTTAAACCCTATAGTTTCACTCCCATAGTACCCTTAACCCTAAACTCCTAAACCCAGTAACTTACTATAGGTAGAGTCGGTGGAGGCTCCTAGCGAAGTGTACAATTCTCAGGAGTCTTCTCTTTGGCGGCCCACGTAGAGTCAGTCCCTCAGGGTTTAGGGCTTTAGGGGTTTAGGGTTCAGGGGTTTAGGGTTTAGGGGATTCGGGTTTAGGGTTTAGGGCTTAGGGTTAAAGGATTTATCAATGAGGTACTTGACACCTTCCTACGCCATGATAAAGAAATCCAAAACCCTTGAAGGAAGTATGAATGGATCCTGCCTACTTACTTGGGAGTTTCCGAAATTTAGGGGGGCCCTAAAATCGTAACCCAAATAGTAGGATCCTTATTATAAGGACCCCCCAAAGTAAGAGACTCCTCATTTTCGGAAACTCCCAGCTAGAGCCCTGGTGACTTGTGGAACTTGTTCGTCCATCGATTCGAAGGTTGGAGCCCTTCAGGGCTGCTGTCGACAGCTCAAGGTGCACTTTAGCCTAAACCCTATAAAACCTACCCAGAGGCCCCAGAGTAGTTCCTTTTGGGATTACCTTATAGAATTCTATATATGAACACCAAAAAGGAACTACTTTGAAGCCTCTGGGTAGACTAAACCATACTAAACCCGTCAACCCCAAACGCCCTAAACCCCTAATTAAACCCTACACTCTAAACCTTCTTAATAGCCGTCGGCAAAGAAGTCTAACTTGCCTAACCCTCAACGGGAACAGTCACATGCCCCGCGCCCAAACATTGCACCTCATGCCTTCTACAACAATCCGATACACGAGATCACCGCCCCTATCTATGCCTTGAGCAAAGGTTCATACTCGGCACAGGGCTGATGTAGGTCACGCTCGCCTGACAAGAAAAGAGCGAAGGACAAAAGGCTGGTCTGGCTTAAGACTATGGTGAGCTGCACAAAAACCGGTAGTTTACATGGCACGCGGATGACTCTATGCATATATACATATACATAAAATATATGTACGTATGTGATATATATATATATATATATATATATATATGTATATGTATATGTGTGTATATGCGTATATGATATATATATATATATATACATCCGTCAGCGAGCGCAGGAAATCTGCAGGGAAACCCTTCTGCACACGACATCAGCTTGTGCTTGCCTGCAACGAAAGGGCTCAAGAGGTTCCTACACAACCAATTCGTGAAGCGAAACTCAGCAGACTACTCGGTAGATGGATGCAACTCACGCTCGTGGCGAAGTCGGCGCCAAAGGTCAAGCTCTGCAGGCTGTTGGGTAGCTTAGTTCCCTCCAAGCTCTGGTTGAACCTGTCCCCGAACGTCAAACTGAGAAGGCTGGGTAGCTGGATGCCCTTCAAACGCTGGTTGAAATCGTTTCCAAATGTCAAAGTCTGCAGCCTGCTGGGTAGTTGGGTGCCCTTCAAGCTCTGGTTGAACTCCCATCCAAAAATCAAACTCTGCAGATCTCTGGGTAGTTGGATTCTCTCCAGGCTCTGGTTGAAGGAACAACCACGTCAAAATCTGCAGTGTGCTGGGGAGTTGGATCCCCTCCAAGCTCCGATTGAAGTCGTCGCGAAAGATCAAAGTCGTCAAGCTGAGGGGTAACGTCATAGCGTTTTAAAGCTCTCGGTTGGATGACCAGGTGAGTGACAGTGATGCTGTTTCGTGCAGTGCAGCTACATCTGTGTCGGACAACTTTTCCTCCGCGAGTAGGTGCTCCCAACTCCTCGCGGCACGACCTGCGCCAAGCCTCCCCGAACCGTGGTATGTGATCTCTTGGTGCTGGACTTGTTGCAGCAGTGGCTGGCCCTGATCGATCACACAGCCACCGGATGTCAGCACGAGTCTCTCTGCAGGCTGAACCACTCTGGCTGCGATGTTTTCCGCTACGTCCCACCCAGTTTCGGCACAGCTAACCACCAGCTCAAAGCTGGAACCTGCCAGGCAATGGACGCTCACGGTCTGCTTGGCCCTGTCCGGACCGGCCTCTGTGGGTTGCGGGACAAGGTAGAACTTGTTGAGAACTGTGGCAAAGCAGCCGCCGCAAAGTGAATTGCTCAAGATGCGCTTCATCTCGTCTCCGGACGCACAGAATTCCCGCGGACCGGCGATTCTAAACCCTACAAACCTTAGGCCCTGAACCCGCCGCAGCATCCGCTCCAGTTGTCCATGCAAGGTTGCGGGACCCGGATGCCATGACTTCTGCAGGCTGCTGTTCAAGGTGGTTGTGTATGTTAAGCTGTACCTTGACCCGGAATAACCTGCCTTTCTAAGGACATATATAAGGAAATGATAATAAGGACACACAACTTTCCAGAATCATTTGAGATATCGATTCTTTCGGGTTTCAGAAGACTTCGTTCGAAAGGTCCAAATAATTACGGTGTACCAACATGGCATAATCTCTTGAGGTTATTACAATACATCAGATATAGCACACCTTGAATTTCCTAGTTTCAGTTTTGAAGCATCTA
Organism: Symbiodinium sp. CCMP2592; assembly: GCA_905221615.1. NCBI lineage: Eukaryota > Dinophyceae > Suessiales > Symbiodiniaceae > Symbiodinium > Symbiodinium sp. CCMP2592. The sequence continues at coordinate 699,834 of CAJNDT010000968.1, read as the reverse complement.
TGCTACTGATGCCCCAGCACAGCTTTCTGGCAATTGCTGTAGAGCTGAATTTGGAAGTCGCGGCTTTGAGCTTCAGAATCGTAGGCCCTACTGCCCTAAATCCAATCCTAAACCCTACACCCTAAACCCGTTATAGACCCGTTCTGGAACCCTAAACCCTAAAGCCTCAACTCGATAAAAGAACCCCAAAGCATGCAAACCCTGCCTTCTGCACCTTGGCCTCCTTCTGCCAGCGCTTGGCCGCCGCGCAAAGCAGCGCTGCGATGGCGGCGCCGTGGCCGACGCCCATGACGTTGAGGAGCCTCCCGGTGTGGGTTTTTGGGGTTTGTATAGGTGGGGATTAAGGGTCAAGGCTTAGGGCTTTAAGTTCCGGGTTTAAAGTTTTGAGGGTTTAAAGTTCCGGGTTTAAAGTTCAGGGTTTGGGGTTTCTAGGGTTTCATTGAAGCTTGGGGCTGCAGTCTGGAGGAGTTCGGGGTTTAGGGTTTAGGGGGTTGAGGGCTTAAGGGTTTTGGGGGTTTAGGGGTTTGCAGTTTTCTGATGCAGCCTTGTCCCAACCTCCTAAACTTTATTCCCGAACCAGCCCGAGTCTGAACAGAACTATACCGACACGCCCGAAACCCTAAATCCCTGGACACCAAACCCTAAACGGAAGCCCAATGCCGATGCAAAACACCCTAAGCCTTTTGCACTCAACTTCGAGCCGGGAACCCTAAACCCCTAAACCGCCTAAACCCGTTTTCTTCCGTAATACCAACTAAGCCCCTAAACCCTCAACCCCTACACCCCAGAGAGCGTTCGAACGAAATCCGCATGCCTTAAGCCTACAAGCCCCTTTAGGAAACCTCAAACATCCCCCAAATCACCCAAACCCCTAAAGCCTAAAACCGGTTTAGGGTTTAGGGTTTAGGGTTTAAGGTTTAAGGTTTAGGGCCGCAAACACTAAACCCCCCAGCCGCTAAGCCATCCTGAACACTCAGCCCCAGACAAAAAGCAGCATTGCTCAACTACTGAAAACCCTAAATGCCCCAAAACACCCTAAAACCTGGATCCCGATACCCGAATTACTAACCCTAAACCCTATAAGCCCTAAACCCTGAACCCTAACTACTGGAAACCTGACCCCCAAAAATACTGAACCTAAGGGTCCATGTACCCATTATAGAGATTCATGGGCCCCAAAGTACCCAAATAGGAACTACATTAAGGCCAAAGTATATACTATATGAGTACATGGACCCTTATAGTGACTGAACCCCGGCCTGGGTTGCATGAAAGCCTCATACGTACCCAGCTCCTTCGTCTTCACATCAAGGAGCTCGTCAATGCCCCTGGGAGTTAAAGGGCTCCTTAAAGGGGGATCTATAGGGTTCCTTAAAGGGATCTATAGGGTTTATAGGGCTTTTTAGGGGACCCAAGAGTAACCCAGGCCTAAAAAGGATGCCCTTTTTGGTTTAAAGGGGCTTATAAGGGAACCTGAACCCTAAACAAGGGAATAAGGGCCTACTCTGGGTCCTAGGTTCATTAAGTCTCAAAGGGGGGGCTGTAGGGTAGCGTCTCGAATTTAGGGTACCTTGGAATATTCCGTAGCTCATATTAGGGATCCTACTATCACTATCTTTTAAGGTATCTCCCTGACTTTAAAGGAATATCGGGGGATATCTGGATAAGTCTGTTGAAACCGGGGAAAAATGTAGGACCAGGGCGTGGATAACACTTCATTCATCGCACAAGGCTTCTCCTGAATGCAAACCCTCACGCCCCAAAAGCCAAACCCCTACGAAACCTTAGGAACCTGACGCCCTAGGCCCTAAAACCCCCTAGGCATGAAGCCTAGCAACTCCGTGAAATCCTGTCAAAACTCTGGCTACCCAACGGTCAAACCCCTAGAACCCCTGAGCCCTACAACCCCTAAACCCCACAACCTCTAGGCACTAAGCCTAACACAACCCTGCAACCCTAAAGCTCAGACTATATACTCTATAGCATACACACACACACACACACACTCTCTCTCTCTCTCTCTCTCTATATATATATATATACACATATGGTACATACAACATACTACTCCAAAAAGCTGCGCCTGACTTCGGAGAATGGCTTGGAATACTTGTTGAAGGACTCAAGGACCTGCCCCGAAGCAGCTTGGAATTCGTGGGCTGTTGGCTAAACGTATCACAAGCGGATCTGCTAGGATTTCGGGTCTAGGAATTTTGGGGCTAAGGTGGTTTTAGGGTTTAGGGCTTTATGGTCTCTGAGGGTCTTCTGGCAAAGAGGTCTGGTCTCGTTGAAACGCCGGCAGCATCTGGAAGCACCCTCTAGCTGAGTTCGGGCTACCCGAACACCCATCGGTAAACCCCCTGACCTCCAAAAGCACGACAGACCCTGAAAACCTCCCCATGAACTACAGCATGCACCATCCCCAATCCCTAAAACCTGAAACCCTACACCCCCCAACCCTAAACCCTAAACCCCTATAAACCCCTAAACCCCTAAACCCCTGAACCCTAAACCCTGAATACCCTAAATCCCCAGCATCCCCAGCCCTGGCGCCGTCATGTCCATCTTCCACTTCCAGTCCCAGTAGAGTGGGCACAGCAACCTGGAAAAGACGGCTTCGGGCATAGCCAGGGGGTTAAAGGGGTGGAGGGCAAAGGGTATAGCCAGGCAGTTAAGGGGGTGGAGGGCAAAGGGCAAGTAGAGTAAGTAGAGTGTAGATTTCCAGAATCAGTTCCTGCTACTTCCACGATCGTGACTACGAATAGTTGTCGCCACGAAGCTACGAAGCTGCGACTGTTTATCTATGGGTTTAGGATGCTTCAGGCTTTCCCGGCTTCAGCTTTGGATTCTTACTGTATTTTCTGTTGTGTAGCCGTTCATTTATGTAAGAAAGATTAAAAACTGCGTGTGGCTCATGTATGCATGCGTGAGAATCTACATGTTGATTATCTGTAAGCACGTACGTGAGAATGAATACAGCCAGTAAGTACTCTGCAAATCCCAAACCCTGAGTCTTAAGTCGCAAAACAAGATGCAAACGGCTTGCAAACAAAACCACAACTCATTGGTTGACTATTGTTAAGGAGTATTCCGTAATGACCAAAATTTGGCCACTGGCAATATACCTATACTCTCCAGTGAAGTTCCTTTCGTGGGCTAGCGTCTAAGATGACACACGTAAACTTGGTTTAACCCAATGAAGGAACTACCATGGAGGCTACAAGCCCTCAACTCAAGAGTACGAGGGCTCTCTTGGTTGCCTCTACGGCTGGAGCACACACTCTGTTCTTCAGCAAGCCCGCCAAAAACAGTTCAAAGTTTCGATGACGAGCATGCATAATGTTAGTAGCATTATCTCTCTCTCTCACTCTCTCTCTCTCTCTCTCTCTCTCTCTCTCTCTCTCTCTCTCTATGTATATATATATATATATATGTATATGAGGCCAAAACTTTCAAAGCTCTCCCATTGGCTATATAAGGACACGCAGCTGCAGCTTCCAAAAGAAGCGCTGCTTCGGTGTCGCGATGCTCCTGGGCACAACTCGCTCCAGCACACCGGCCGTTTTTCGACGGAACTTGAGGGTTCAGGGCGTAGAATTCTTGGGACTTAAGACTTTCACTCGAAACCCTGAGCCATAAAGGTTGGAAGTTACGGTGTAGGGTGAAAGCTTTCAGGGTTTAAGTTTAGGGTTCTGCTGAAGCCCGGAACCTTAGGAGGCAGTGAAGGCTTTGCGACCACCTAAAACCTTAAAGTCTACAACCCTACAACTCTGCAGCCTAAGCCACAGTTTATTGAAACAAGACCCTGTATGCTTCAAGATACTTAAGCCCATAGCATGCCACAGACTCAATACAAGTGCTTGGGGCTCAAGGTTTAGCGGCTTGGGGTTATTGGCTGGTTTGGGGTTTAAGTTCAAGGTTCAGGGAACATGAGCTTGAGAAGGACCTGGTTTTGTTTTGTGGGCGTAACGACTCTATATAATATAAATAAAGGTAGTCAGCATTCGGTTTTGTCTCGTGGGTTTAAATGATACTCTTGTCCGTGATTTCCCCCCCTCCCCCCGATGTGGCTGCAAGGACGGGGTTTCGACTTTGCAGCGAAATGACACATCGACAAGCCTTAGGTCCAACGTCCCTCCGTGAACAGGAACTGGAAACCCAAAGGGTCCGAGTAATAGTATAGTTTTAGGGTTTAGGGTTGAGGGGTCTAGGGTTTAGGGTTTACAGGGTTTAGGGTTTAGGGTTCTCAGTATAGTGTATACTCCTGAGGCCCAGATACCCCCTAAGAGCCGACTATAATGGGTGCATGGACCCTTTGGGAAAGAGAAACACATGTTCCAGGTGAAGCTAGGTGCAACTCCTGAGGTCACAAACCCAGAACTGAGAAACCTAAGTGAAGCCGGGGATCAACATCAACTGCTCCCCGGATGCAACCAAAGCCTGGACTGGTAAGCTGGGTCATATCCGTTGACTTGGCCTGGAGAAGACCCTGCCGGTTCATCGCTCGCACGGTTGAGGATTGAGGTTTTGGGTTCGGGATGGTTTGGGGTTTAGGGTTTTTGGGCACTTGATACAACCGAGTAACCGTAACTAAAGTCTACCCAAACCGCAGTAGTAGGATGTTGTGCCCTGAGCTTACACGCACTTGCAACACAGCCTTTGAATGGATTGGCACATGTAGGGTAAGCACATGTCGGACTGAATCTCAGAACCCATCCAGCCTCCTCCGCATAGCTGTCTTGATCTGGCTGGGGCTGATACAGCTCAAACGCCAGGTTTGCGAACTCCTGGGGCCGATATACGGCGTGAATCAGCAGACTCTGCAGACCCTAAACGCTATATCCTAACTCCCATAGTCTGCACAGTATACCCATAGGCCCCATCGTCATATTTAGAACCCTACAAGGTAATCCCAAAAAGGAACTACTATGGGGCCTATGGGTATTGACATGATCTCTGTATTGCTTTCTTCACCGGACGAGGACGCGACGTAGGCTGATCTGATTTTGGGATTCGTGCTTACGCAGACAGCGCGTCAACAAACACATCCAGCTACCGAATAGAATCGTGTTTGGGGCCAGGGAGAAGTGTAGAGTTTAGTTTTGGTACATGGGGGGTTGTCGAAATTATGGTCCCTTTTTGGGTACCCTAATTATTAGATGCCGTAGTATAGTAAGGCCCCAAAAAAGAACCCTAATTTTGACAACCACCCACATATGAGCCTATCATATCATCTTTGCAAGCTGAAGGCGTGATCGGGTTGAGATGAGCTGGCAGCCCTCTACTCTCAGAGATGTCCAGCCCAGCCCATCCCTCAACAAATTCAGATTGCAACTCTGGCCAGAAATAACAAGCTGGTCGGCAGTTCGCTTAGATTCCCTTAGCCCGAAAGAGACTCGTGCTGGTGCGTCATCAGGATGCACCAGGTCAATCATTAAAGCAACAGCCTTTCTTGCAGATCAGGCTTATGCATGTTGTCGCACCTACATTTCATGCATGGTTGCTCCTTCTCGGAACTCCTCGTCATCATCATCACCGACCACAACATCAGCATCGTCATCATGAAGGCATCTTGAATCGATTGCAAGTCAAACACGGTTTAAGTAGGGGTCTGCAGTGCAAAGGTGCTCGATGTGCTTCTGATGATTTGGGAGCATCCGAAACCTAGGGGTACCTTCTTTGGGGGTCCTTACAGTAAGGACCTGCTATTCCTAGACACCCCAACTACCCTCCATTATACCCCAAATACCCACCATTAAGGACCATAAGGGCTCCATTAAAGGGCCATTGGGGGGGTCCTGGTTTAGGGCATTATATTGGGATCCCCGATTTTTGGAAACTCCCATTTGGGGACCTGCTGCCAGAGGCACGCGGAGACGTTTGTCCTCCGGAACGGTCGGCTTTTGCTTCAGCCAAGCTTTGACAAAGAGCTCCTCCCCCTTTCTGACCTGACATCTTCGGAGGGACAGGTTGTTTCGGGCTTAGGGCTTAGGGGTTTGGGGATTAAGGTTTAGGGTTCCGGAATGATGGTTTAGGGTTTAGGGGGTGGGCCTTGGTTTCGGGTTCGGGATTTATGGGTTTCCCATATAGCCAACTATCCTGAACTCTCCCGCAGCCGTTCCTGTTTGTAACCGACACTGAAAGCGGCAGCCCTCCAAACTACACGAAACAAACACTGTAAGCCCCTCGAAGCGGGGATTAACAGCCCCGAAACCCACCCCAAGCAGGATAAAGCACGACACGAAGGCATGACTCTCTGCTTGCATGGGGTTTGTTGCATCCCCAAAATGCGGAACCCTCTAAATAGTAGGATCCTTATTATAAGGACCCTGCAACAACACGCAAACAAATCCTGCCAAGTCCAAGTGCTGCAGAAGAAGCCTGCCTGGACCCCGGTAGCAAGTGGTCAGGAAACATTGGTGCTGCGCATGTATGCAGAGGCCAAGCATTCCTGGCAACCTTCAGCACAATATTTCTGTCTCATAGCGATGATATTTGCCTGTCACCCATGTGCGTGTGTGTGTGTGTGTGTGTCTGCATACCCTCACAAAACAACACTCTGCACAGCATGCTCCCCTCTCCGGGCCAAGCCGCCGTCCCTTTGACGGTGAAGCTGAGCTCGGCAGTCACAAAGCCAGGATATCCCGCAGACCAGAGCGCAAAGCCAGTCAAGCTATCCTGCTTCGACTTCAAGCGAATATTGGGGTCGGGTTTCAGGAGCAATGCTCGGAGAATGGGCTTTAGGGGGTGTTGAGGGTTTAGGGTTTGGCTTTGTTTAGTCTTAAGGTGAGTGGAACTAATTCTATGGAAAGCCGGCTCCAGTCGAGCATTTGACCCCCCCTCCGCCCCCCATGCCCACACATAGCCCAAGAGCACCGAAGTCCACCCTCCCCGTTGCATGCGCAGGCTTCCTCTAGTCTAGCATCCGACAAGGTCTCCTCCGTAGCCGAGCCCATTAGCCCCTCCACCTATCTCGCAAGAAAGGGTGAGCCTATGTAAAACAAATGCTCAGAAGCATCCCAGCCCCACCTCCCTCCCTCCCTCCCTGATACCACCACCAAACCCAGGTGCCCTAACTAGAGGCCCTAGATGATAATAAACTAAACAATGAAATTCAAACACAGGCCTTATGTAAGTTGTTTGGGTTCCCCGGCCCTAGCGATGAACCCTGAGAAGCCATAAATTAAATTTGTAATGCCATAGCCAGGCATCGAGTAGCAGAGCCACGGCGCTCTCTTCCATGAGTCCAGTTTCTGCAAGCAGGGGTGCCTCCGGGAGTAGGATTTAAATGATCTGAAAACCTGGTTGAGATATTTCTGACTTGTAGAGATGTAAATATTTCCCGGACTTACCCAACCAAGTCACACGACGTGCAATGTCTGAAGTCCTCTGCTTGCTCTAGTTCAAGATCTTCTGAAGGCATGGACTTGTTTGCGCATATGAATGTAGTAGCTAGTTAGCAAACCACGTGGAGGTTGGACCACGGACAGTCACCGAACATTGACTGGAACATTGCTACCTTTTGATATGACTTTGACTTTAACATGGACATACTAGGTCAACGTGCACCAACGATCCGTTCCGGCTTCGAGTTTTCGAAAGCTGACACTTCGGAAGCAAAAATCAGGCAGTTTCGGACCTTAACAGTCCCTGGGTGTGTGTGGGGAGGGTGCATAAATCCGTTTTAAGGTCGCGCATCGAATTTCTGAAGAGTCACAGAAATCTGAGAATTACATGGTCGTCTCAATCTGCCTAACGTTCAGAACCCTACCAACTGATACGAGCCAAGGAGTTTACATGCTGCATGCCGCGACAGACTCTATCTTTGACCCCGTCAACTGTAGGCCAATATAGGCCATAACCCTCAAACCAGCTGGGTTTGGAACCGTTGGTGGGCCTTGGAGAACCGGGTGTGGCATTCCCTCGACTTCTCAGATGGGAAGCCGAGCGAAAAACAAACAACCCCTAATCACAGAACGGTGAATCATAATCTACGGCCCCAAGTCCTCTTGACACTTCCAGACCCCATACTGATGTCTACATAAGATTGAAAGCGAAAGTCCATCATCCGCACAACCTGAGCCATTAACTTGGTCTTGGACGAATGAAAGAAGTCAAGCAGGTCAATTCGAACATCCTCAAATCAAAGCTCACCGCCAACCAGCACTAAAACTACAGGGTCCAGGACACAGTATAGTATATAATTTGGCCCCAGATACCTCCCAAAAGCCTACTACAATGGTACATGGACCCTTTGGGGAACATGACAAGGATCAGGCATCCAAACTCAATCTCTCTGGGTAGCACTCCAACCTCCATCCCCCGCTCCGCCGCCCTTCTGCCCCTGCCCCAGCCCCACCCAAGAGCTTAGCCACAACACATCCAAAGCTTTGTTCAGGAGGACGTAGAGCTTAGAGATGAAGGTCGTCGAGCTCGTTCGGGACGTAATTAGCAACAGGGTGGAAGCAAAGAGGGTGAAGGGTCGAAGCTGGTAGCTCGAAAGTCGGCGCGAAGAATCCCAGCACTGGGTTGGAAGCCATAAAAAGCCTTTGCGCCCAATGCCCCAGAGGAACTCTTAAGATTAAGTGTTGGAATTGTGCACGACGTTTATTACACCAAAATCAAACATCAAGTCCGAAACCTTAAACTAAACCACCTCAAACATGTTAAGTAATTACTTCCGCCACTATTGAAGAAACCTGCCTCGGCAGTGATCTGCCCTCGCAGCTCACCGTCGCTGCTGACATGGTGGCATTTGAAGTTCCTTCCAGGGTCTACGATTTCGGGTTTAGGATGTGGGGCTGTTGTTATTCCCATACAATAAGATGACTGTGACCACTGATACTACTTGCATCTGTATCTTCGGTATAACTTTCGAGGCATGAGTACTGCTACCGTTTCAATGGGATGGGGTAGAAAGGAACTCCAGCAAAATCTGACCACTGAGCCCGAGACTGCCAAAACACCGGGATTCTGGTTGGCTGGTGGGCTCTTGGCTGGATCGTTATACTTAAAGACTCAAAGAACTCTTGTGGATCACCTATGCGAAACCTCATAGAACTGGAACTCCTACAAAACTGATATAGTTCCCGTTCGGGGTTGGGGTTTCGGGCCTTGGGTCAAGGCTTTGGGGCAGGGAGGCAAGAAGGATGACTGTGAAGGGGTTTAGGGTTTAGGGTTTATAGGGTTTAGGATTTAGGGTTGAGGGTTGGGTGTATCTGGCAATGAAATGGGACAGGACTTTCAATAACTAGGTACTACCATCTTGTGAGGAACCGCTAGTTGAATCTCAAGCGCAGCTGGAGTGCCGAATGAGACCATCAAAGCACGGCGTGATGTGCAGGAAAATGCCGAGCTTTCGTGGGGCATCGCTCGCACGCCAGGATGCAAAAAGCTTCGGGGCATCCACACAAAACCTTGATCGTGGGCGAATCGCTTGAAGTGTTAAGAGCTTTCCTAGATTTAAGACGTTCACAAGCCCGTGGTCCTGGGCATTCTGGCTTATTGGGTTGTTTTTTTGTGTTTGCCCGGTTTTTCTTTAGCGTGTCGGGTTCTTGTTTTTTTGTTGAGGCTTGTCGGGTTCTGGGTTCAATATAAGGGCCTTAATGATTGGGGCCATTATACAATAAAGAACCCACCCCAGAATAGGCTTTGGGGCCATCATATTACACATCATATTACAATTACAATAAAGAACACACCCCACCCCCCAAAAAAAAAGTATTAAGGCCCCTAGATTATAGTACCCTTATAGATCCCTTATAGTAACCCTTATAGACCCCTTTAAAGGAACCCCATTGTAACTATTAAGGCCCAAAATATTCGGAGGCCTCAAAAGGTGGGATGAAGGTGGGTAGGATCAAGGATCGCTTATATAAGGACTCTCATTTGGGAATATCCCTCCTACCTTCATCCCACCTTTTGAGGCCTCCGAAAATACTAAACCCTAAACCTGGAACCCTAAACCTTAAACCCTAAACCTTAAACCCTAAACCTGGAACCCTAAACCTTAAACCCTAAACCTTAAACCCTAAACCTTAAACCTTAAAGTCCTGCGGCCCCCGGGGTTTTGGGGGAAAAATGGTGCCCAATCGCCATGGTACCCAAGCTCGGAACAGCGACTCCCCCAAAACTATACCACACTAAACCCTATGTTATAAAGCCTAATTAAACCCTATAGAGTTTAGGGTTTAGGGATTTGGGGTTTAGGGGTTGAGGGTTTAGGGGTTTAGGGTTTAGGGGTTTAGGGTTTAGGGTTAAACTGACCTAAAAGGTCCATGTACCATCATAGTGGGCTCTTGGGAGGTATCTGGGTGCCCAGAGTGTATACTATACTGTTACTTGGAATGTTTGGGCAAGGCAAATTGAGTCAGAGTGAGCTCTGGAAGTAGCTGTAGTAGATGGCCGAAAACCTGAAATCGGAAAAGTTGAACTCAAGCGCACTTCGCTATGCATTCTGGCGTGGTTTGGGACCTTGAGGTATCACAACCTATGTGAATCATACGGGCTATAGAAGAAAGCTCTATGCCATGCTCGAGGCATGGGGGGCAGCAAAGAATCGACACAATGGGGAACGACGTCCACCCCTATCGTCTCAGAAACCTACACGCAAAGAGAACCAACACGACAACCCTGCTCTTATGTTGAGGACCCTGCGAATCGTTTAGGTTTTGGGGTTGTCTTCAACAGTTGCAGGCCGGGCGCCAGAATATCGCCAAGCAGAAGGTCAACACAGCACAAGCGATTGCAAGAGTCGACAGCGCATCCATCCCAGCTGATGGGGGGGGGTCTAGGGCTTCGGGCTCATGGCTACAACGAGATCCATGTGGGCTTCTGAGAAGTTGGACTTTCGTTGAATGCGCATGCCATCCTCCGTTTTTTGGTATTGGTAGGGCTCCCCACCAAGCGAGGCTTTGCCGCGAAATTGTTCTTGTTACGATGCTGCTGCTGATGGTGGGGTGCTTAGCTACTACTGCTCTCACAACTGTGATGTCATCGAGCTGTTGGCTTGGGCGTTACGATTTGCGTAGATCCTGGTCATGTACATTTGCAGCCGCTGTCGCGTCGACATGCATGATTAGTCAGAAGGTTCGGGCACCTTCAACATTTTTTCCTTGGGAAGGGGAGGGGGACTGTGACCATGCCTGTGAACTCGATAAGGAGTACTCATATGTCAGGACCCCTATGCTGAGAACGCCGTCTCATGGGATTTCCTTAGGACCTTGGGTCTCAAGAGCTGAACGCCTTGAACCCGAGCATGCGCACAGACTTCTAGGGGTCGTGTTCATGAAACTGCACTGTGGGTAATATAGCATACCGGGGGGTGTTATTATCGCATGGCTTGCAGCTACCAAAACAAAGGGACACTAGTGATGAGATCAGAGCCTTGCGTGCCAATATCGAGGGGCAGTTCAACGGGGATTTCATGGGGCATTTTTCGAAGTCGGGGTAGGGAATTATGCTTAGACTAGGGTTTGGGGTTCAGGGTCTGGGGTTTAGGGGGTCGGTTGGCGGCTTGGGAATGCACACAAGATTTTCGTCGGTGCTGCGGTAAACTGAGGGGCACCCCAAGGGGGGGAAGAGTCTGACGGGCCAGAGCTGCAACTTATACCTAATTAGGTTTTGCTAAAACGCGGCCCTTGCCCGGTCAAACTGTTCCCCGTGTGGCCCTGATTAATGCCGGTTGCTGAGGCTCCGATGCTGCCGCTACTCCTTGAAAGCCCACGTTCATCCAGGTCAGTCCCAATGCCATTTGGGAGTATCCGAAAATAGGACACCCTTATTTTGGGGTCCTTATAATAAGGATCCTGCTATTTAGGGTACTATACCAGGGTCACCTATTTTCGGAAACTCCCATTTGCCATAACAGCGCTAATGCTTTCAAGGCCTCCAAGGCAACCCGCAGGGTATGCCGCATACTATAAATCTGCCAGAATAACCTAGTGTACGATATTCGGAAGTGGGGCTGTCGGTTGCAAACCCACTCAAAGGCTCCAAATTCCACATAATTTATCGGAAAAGCAGTAGAGTTTAGGGTTTAGAATTTGGCCTTATAGGCTTTATAGGGTTTAGGATGTGGGTTGCTTAGGGTATAGGGGTTAGGGGGTTGAATAGGCCCTTGATTTGCCACGCGCCACAACGGCCCGAAACCATGTCTCAACTTACACATGCGCCCCAAGCCCGGTACCTCCGAACTGCAAGAACAACAAAGTGCACCTACACCAAAACTTGCACAAACGATAAGCCGTAAGGAATGCTGTGGGCGTTTTTTCAGGCTTCGATCTATACCTGCATCCTAAACCACTCCCTTCAGCTTTCCAGCAGCTGAGCCAACGGCCCATGAGATGCTTGACAAATTGCGGCCGCCAAACTCCTGCATGACAAGCTTCCCCAACCCCAAACTGCCACTTGAACTCACTGTCATAAGAACAGTATGTAAGTACGTATATATATATATATATACATTTGGGTGGTTGTCAGGATTATGGTCCCTTTTTGGGTCCCCAATATAGTACGGCACCTAATAGTACGTTAAGGTACCCAAAAAAGGGCCCTAATTTTGATAACTACCCATATATTTTTCTTCTAATGCGAGCATATGTGCAAAATCACCACAATAATGATAGTGGCAATAGCAATAGCACCTCCAGCCCCAAACCTATCCAAACTGCAGGTTGCGACTGAGTTGTGCGCCTCATCCTGAGAACGGTGGGCATTTGGATCCGCAGGCAAGGTGACGAATGGGAGTTAGGATTAGGGGGACCCTTGGGGATATAGACCCTCTCAATGACAAGGCCCCTTTTAAGAGAGCCAGAAGTAGGGTTCAGAAGGGGTACCCTTTAACGGGTCTCCCTAATAATACTACCTAACGAAGACAGAGTATCGAATCAGTAATGGGGTCAGCAAGGTCTTTGCGATGCCATGGAGACGTACTGACTCGAAAAGGCTCGAGTTATACCCCGTAAACCACAAGCCCTTAGTCTACGGCACGATTCGCGTGAGTGATGCGGCCTAATTGAATGGATTTGCGCTTGCTGAGAAGATGGCATATGGGAGCTGTTCTAGACGTGTCCCCATCTGGGGTCCTGATTGAGACAGCTACCACTTATGACGACGCAACCATACTTTCAGACACTCACATGGGAGTTTCCGAGAATTAGGGGTACCTTATTTTGGGATCCTCATGATAGGGATCCTACTGTTTGGGGTGCTATATTAGGGTCCCCTATTTTCGGTAACTCCCACATAGAGAGGCCACGGGCTGAAACAAAGCACCACGTCTGCTCCTGAACAAACACGAAAACCCTTAGCGGCGATCAGGGGTGGGGATTCGAGGTTCATGGCTCTACATTAGAAGCTGCCCCCACCCTGTAATAGTGACTATAAGGATTTTTTTAGGGCCCTATTATATTCCTATAATACCACTATTACAGGGTGGGGGCCCCTCCTAAGCTCTACATATAGTCTTTCTCTTTGGTCTAGCCAAGTATATATTGAGGATCCCATGAGGTAACCCCAAGAAGGAACTACGATGGAGACTGTAGGCAAAATCAAAACCCTTTTCATGCCCTCGAGACGAGGAAGGACAATCACCCAGGCAATGCAAAAATCAATGCCTTACCCTAGGGTCCGAGTACCTCACACTCATGCTGTCCCCAACATGCTAACCAGCAAACCTAACCTTAACCCCGAAAAAACCTTCCTTTTCAGGACGTATATAAGGAAATCATAATAAGGAACCCTAAAATGGTAGGTTATTCAGGGTTAAGGAATAACCTAGAAGCATGAACCCAAGCTTTGTTGGATGCGACCTTCAGGGTGATTGCGGAAGCCAAACTCATGGAGTCTGTTGGGACATGCATCTTCTTCTTCTAAACTAAACCGGAGGTTTAGGGTCTGATGAGGTGCATTTCTTAGGTTCTGCCCCCTTACAGAAAGAGTCTATAATAGGGCTACTATTAAGGTACTAACACCCTGAAACCCTGAAACCTTGAAGCCCTGAAGCTGAAATTCCGAAACCCTGGCTCCCTTGAGCCCTCAAGGCCTAAGGCCATAAACCCCAAAACCCTAACCCTCCCTCAACCCCAAAGCGCACCCCAAAAACCCTAACCCCCCTTAACCCCAAAGCGCTAAAGCCTTAAACCCCAAAGCCCTAAACCCTGACCGCCTTGACACTTGAGCCCTAAACCCTTAAATCCCTAAACCCCTAAACCCTAAACCTTAACGGGATCAGAGCCCGGAAGCAGGCCATGCACAACAAAGGGGGCCTGCAGCTTCCTGGTCGACTCGGAGGCCAATGCCTTAGCCGTTTACTGTTTTTTTATGGCGGACTTGCTTGAACCTGGTTTTTTTTTAAAGTGCAACGGACTTTTGATGATCTCGTTTAGGGTTTAGGGGTTTTGGGGGTTTAGGGTATCGGTGCGCGCGCCAAATTCTGACTGTACAAGGCCCTGCAAGAGAGAAGGAGTGCTGCTCCCCTCTCAGACTGGGCCGCTTAGATGTCACCGCTATCGGTACGCAGAAGGAATCATGTAGTCCGATGTAAACCCTGAAATTGCCGTTTACATTGCGAAACTGGTCCTAATTCGTCATGCAACGTTGCTTGCCCCAAAATCCGAAGAACTTCTGAGCCTGAGATCCTACAGCCCTAAAGCTTATAGATATTTAATTATGTACATATATATAGAGAGAGAGGGAGAGAGAGTTATAACATTGTATAATGTGACCTACTATCATCTTCTACAAATTGCATCCTTCCGTGGGTGGACACCCTAAGATACCAAACCCGGTATAAGATCACGAGAAGCAAAGCCTGGTGAATCCCAAACCCTCCTTGCTGTCCAAAGTTTCGTCGTAACCCCAACATATAGTATTACCCAAAGAGTTGGACCATTGCATTCCTCATGCCATTATGGTAAACTACAAGGGATCCGAGCACCAATCATCCTAAACCCATGTTCCAACTTTCTGGGGTTGGCTGTAGCTGGCCGAAAACAGGGTTCGGGATCCCTGGGATGAAATCCGCAGCCTCGCTTCGTGCTGCCAGGAAGCCGCAAGAAAAGGACGACGCTCGGTGTAGAGAAGCTTCGCCAGGGCCCATGCGGATATGGCCAAGTCCTGCTGAGTACTTGGCAACAACACAGTGAGAAACAGGTATTGAGAACAGCGACAATCGTCGTCAATGGCAATGAAAATACGAGAATGACAAGTGATCGCATCTTCCGGGGGCGATTTTTACAAGGAGCCACTGGTGATCACACAGGTGAGGGCGCTCGTGAAATCACGACGAAACACCCCTAATCAAACATACGACTACTTTCAGTAACCCGGCTCTGACGACTTAGCCTCTGCACAACTTGCCAGATATACATCGAAAAACTAGAAGTCCGAGAATCTCAGACCGCAAAGCCCTGGAGTCCTACAGCAATCCCAAGGACTAGGTACCGTATGGGGGATACTACTTCCAAAATCGGGAAATCATTGCAATGATTCCTGATGTAGAAACCCTGCATGCTACTATTTAGCTAGTTAGGAACACTTGGGAACCTGCACCCTAAACCCCGAAACCCTAAAGCCTCAAGGCCCTCCAAAAACCGACAAGAGGGCGGCCTGCACGCCGAACTCGGAGAGTTTCTCCATCGACGCCCTGTTTGGGCTCTCACGGACTAAGGGCTTAGGGTTTCTAGGGCTTTAGGGTTTAGGCAAACTGAGGGTCTTGGGTTGACAGGGCTTCGGGCTTACGGGCTAAAGGAAGATGAAGGTTTTAATGGATTTACCGAGCTTAGGGTTACATGTTTCTTTCCGGCATAGAACGGCTCTTGAACCATTGTATAGCCTCTATAACCGATAATAGCTTTCAAAACCATTCGTAAGGATTGTTGATGATGGGATTTTGAATGAGTTTTTTAGGGCTCTCTCTAAGGGCGCCCATAATCCTATAAACTGTAGAGAGGATTTACACAATTTGGGTGCATGGTTGGGATAGCATAAAAAAAAATGCCTATTCCTTATTGGGCTTAAGTACCCATGAAAATGCAAAATGCTACCCAACTATGACAAAGCTTTGGAGAAGTCTTTTGAATGGGGGTGCAAGGGCTTTGCAGTCTGTTTTGGTGGGCTCCGAGCCCTGCGGGCTTGGGAGATTTAAATTGTTGGGTTTAGGGATTCGGATAGAAACCCTAAACCTTAAACCCTAAACCGTGGAATTTGCTTTTTGGGTTGTTAGGGTTGGAAATCTGGGGCTTGTGGCGGTCAGAGGTTTAGGGTTTTGGGGTTTAGGGGTTTAAGCTATAGGGTTTTGGGGTTTTGGGTTTGGGGTTTCGGGTTTTGGGGTTTAGGGTTTAGGGGTTAACTAGATTCATAGCAGGAAATAGGGAATCAAAGAGAGCCCGGACGCGAAATGTCAGAAACTGCCAATGTCATCATTGGTGCTTAGGAGCTTAGATGTTCCTGATATGGTTCAGGGTTTTCGTCGACGTTAAGTCTTTGTCAATTGAATCCTATAGGGGTTCAATCTTACTCGTATGTGTCTCTCTTACGGCTTGGCTGCTGAGATTATCAGAGAGGAAAGCCCAAAAACAAATTATGGAATGACCATGGGCTTTTCTGTTTCGTAAATGAACTATCCCCAAAAGTGTAAAGTGTATCCACTCAGCTACTAAGTGATAGCCTGACTTGCCAAATCTCATGATCCTCGAAGTAGAAGCCAGCAACCCCGCGATGTGCTCCAAGCAAATGCACTAAACTTCTAAACCCTAAACCCGCCTAAATCCCTAAACCCTGAACCGCAATGGCCTCATCGTAATGTCAAAGGCCGGCGAGTGGTCCACGGCGAGCAAAGTCTCAGGCAGGGTGTTCATTGCCAGCCGGGCTGGTTTGGGGTTCCCAGAGACTCCAATATCCCTTAATTAAGGAATATTCCTTAAAGCATATTAGGGATCCTGCTATAATTTAAGGTATATTCCTTAAGAAAGGGATTTTGGAGTCTCTGGGTTTCGAGTTGTTTAGGCCCAGAGGCAGAGTAGAGGGCTTTTTAGCTTGCATCAGTTGCAGGGTTGATGATTCTCTTTGGTCCTGTTTTGGGAGAGTACGGTTTAGGGTTTAGGGTTTAGGGTTTAGGGAGTAGAGCTAAAGGGAACTCCAGAAAGTTGGAATATGGTTTCAGGGTAGGATACCTTATAATTTACCATAAAGGGTTTAGGATAACCATATTCCAACTTTCTGGCTTTTACTTTAGGAGTTGTGCAAAATGCCTTCTGCCAGTCCTCCTTGTTGGTCCTCCTGAGCTTCAGAAACGTCCATTTAGGAGTTTCCGAAAATTCGGGGTACCTTATTTAGGGGTCCTTATAATAAGGATCCTACTATTTAGGGTGCTATATTAGGGGAAAAGCCAGAAAGTTGGAATATGATTATCCTAACCCTTCTATGGTAAAATATAGGGTATCCTACCTTGAAACCATATTCCAACTTTCTGGAGTTCCCTATAGGGTCCCCTATCTTTAGAAACACCCATGTAGGACTGAGGATGATTACGAGGACTGGAAAAGTGGACCCCAATACCCTGGAGCCAAAGAGCACCAGAATCGTATCGAGTTCACTAGGTTGGCCCTATAAAGCCTCTGAAGAATATTCGTAAATAGGGTCCTGTTAAGCTCAATAAGGGAAAATATAAAATGTCCCAAAGGCCTACCTAGTTCAAGGTCTACAGTACGACAGGCGAAGTATATCATTCGAGGGTTTGGGCTCAGGCTTTGTGGATTGAGGTCCTGGGGCTATGCTTTAGAGTTGCGGGTAAGCCCTAAACCATAAACTCGAAGACTCTAAACCCTTCCAGCCCCAACCCCAACTACACCGGGCACATGGACCTGAAAGGGGTGTACAGCGCTGCACAAGCTTTGGGGGCCCAGCCGCCAGGGACCAAACAAAGGTGGACATGTCCTGGCAGTCAGCTGCAGCAGTTGAGTGCTTTTGCGTGCGCATTCACGTTGAGTCATATGAATCGAATCAAATGAACTCAGTGAGAGAAAATCCCTGCGCGGCACTCAGGAAAACGACGAGCAACACAGTGAAGTCTTACGGCGCCGCACGCGAGCCTGCCCAATATCTCAAACCAGACGATACACCCGTAAACCCATCACCCCCCCAGATCGTCATCTCCAAACTTGACAACCCTAAACCTAAACCCTTAATTATCCATAAACCAAGATAGATCTCTTCTAGATCCCTTAAAGGACGCCTTAAGCAACCCACTATAGATCCCTTAAAGGACCTCTTAAGCAACCCTGTCCCCGAAGCACATCTCCTGGGGAACGCCTTCTGTGGCGACACGTCGCCCGAAAGCGTCGCAAACATCGGCCTGTGGCGGGAAGACGTGCTGGGCTTCCGGTCAAAAAAACAATTAGAATAGGGCTTTTTGGGTGGTTCCTGCTTATAAGTATAGTATATGCATGATGCAGAGGGCTTGGGAGTTGAGGATTTTGGATATAGGAGTTTAGGATTCCAGGCTTGCGAGTTTAGGATTTTGGCTTTAGGAGCTAAGGATTTAGGGTTTTTTAAGTGTCGAAGTTTGCTATATTAATGTAGGGGCTTTAATAAAGAGGTTTGGATTTTGTAAGTATAGTATAATGTCCAACTGCTATTCTAATTATTAAGCCCCCCTATATTTATGGTGCATACAACGGCGCCTGCGGCGCAGGGTCTTTAATACGGCCCGAACTAGGTTGTCTCAAAGTAGGGTTTTGGATGGTTTGGGTATCGGTTGAGGGGTTTCCTTTTCGGATATACCGTTTGTTGGCCCCGACATCCTATGCACCTTGCAGCAAGCAAATTCCTAAGCCCTATACATCCTACACCCCTGCAGCTCAGACATTCCTCAACATTCCTCAGGCCCGCGCCAGAAGCTGAGCAGTGTGACCTTCCCCACAAGCCGACAGTAGGGCTCAGGGTCTAAAGGGTATACGGAAAACATCGCTGATCAGGATATTGGCTTCAGGGGTCTCGGTTCCGGCGTATAGCGGGGTCTGCTTGGGTTGTGTTCTGTTATGTCCACCTATCCACTATGGCTCTCTTCGTCTCTCTCGCGCTCTCTGTCACTTCACACGCGCCCACACACACACACATGTCTATATATATATAAATACAAGCACAGTATGCAGGCCAACAGTGTATGTGCATACATCATAGTGCACACGGTACCCACTTGGTTGTGGTCAGTATATCATATGCCCATATTGTAATATTGGGCGGGTCATGCACTGCGTTGAGATATGCCAGATATGCTGCCTCGTGTTGAACATCATAATACATCATTATTCTGTAGTACCCATGGGACACCATTATGTACTGCATAGTGATGTGCGTACTGTATTGAACTGTTTTGTGTATCTTGTAACGTAATGTCACTGTTTTGTATTGCATTGTATATCATGTCTTGCGATGTGTACCGTGTATTGACGGATGTGTATCGTGTATTGACGGATGTAAACTGTATTGCAAACTCATCTTCGACGGTGTACACGTACAAAGTGCACACACACACATTGACAGACATATGTACATATATATATACATATATATATATATATATATATAAATACACATATTCTTGTACGAAGTGCAATTTAAAAGTTTATGTAACACACGCTCGCTCTCTCTCTCTCTCTCTCTCTCTCTCTCTCTCTCTCTCACACACACACACACACAAGGCCTCCATTCATGGAGAGGACTGCCAAGGACCAGGCCTGGCAGAGAAGTAAGGTTTCTTTTGGCTTTGAGCAAACTTTGGATCTAACGGTTTAGGATTTGGGGGGCTTCAGGGTTTTATAGACTGATGGGTTAGGGCTTCAGGATTTGATGGGCTCAATACGGGCTTGAGGAAGTACTGAGCCCGCAACGCAAAACTTGAGTGACAAGGCAAGAACTGCTGCCCAAACTCAGCCGGCAAGGCAACGTGGCATAGCTGACCTGAGCATGGATGCAGATATGCAGGGGCTTAGCGGGTCTAATGCTGACTTTCTACTTACATCCCTAAGAAACCAATGGAGCTGGCTTCGGAAGTCAGGATTTCCGGCTTCGACTCCCTCCTTTCTCCCCTGGTACACTGTTACCACTCAGAGGCAGGCTCCTTATGACACGAAACACCCATTAAACCCTGACCGTCAAAACCTCAACTTTGTCCCTATGGTCCCCATTGCAGTCCCATTTTTTGCCTTAACCAGTCTTATCTCTAGGATCCCATTCGCTAACCCCCAACAGGAACTACAATGGAGACTATAGGTGCACCTCAAACCCTCAAACCACGACCTCCACTCAAAAGCTCGTCGAAGCCCTGAAGGAGTCGCTTCTGGAAGCGGTTTCTTTTGAGGCTTTGAAAACCACGGTCTAGGGCTTAGGGGTTTATATAGGGTTTAGGGGTTAAGGGTTTATGGTTTAGGGTTGAGGAGTCCTGGAAGTTTTAGCCTACCGCACCTTCCGACTAAGAGGTACATGTAGAGAAGCTGCCAACCGAGTACGAGTTTAGGGTCGCATATCGCGGCTTAGGAACTAAAGCGTTTCCGATTATGGACTTGCAACAGCACATGCACTACTGCATGGGCAGTTCTCTCAGAAGGGGGGGCACGCCCACCAAAAAGAACCCGCAAAACGACTCTAAGTTGGAGAACGACTGGATGGTAGGAGCACGGCGTGACGTCCAGGCTCCACAATTCGGGTGCGCCACCCGCAAGACCTGGCCAGGGGAGTGTAGGATTAGGGCTTTGGGTTATAGGAGTTTTAGGGGTTCAGGGGTTGAAGGGTTTGGGGTTTAGGGGTTTAGGGGTTAAGGTGTAGTAAATCGGGTTTAGGGTTTAGGGTTGAACATGCTGCACTGTAAATACATAAGGACAAAAAGAAATACAAATGGTAACTTCACGAGGCCCCTCCATGATCCCAAGTACCCCAATCTAACAGAAGTTTGCTTCGTGGAGTTTGCCAAGGTTCGTGGTTCGGTGTAATGTTACGGATTTAGGATTGTACGATACAGATCCCACCAAGTTTACAAACGACAGATATTTAGGGCAACAGTTTCGCTAAGTTGGCTTGAGAACTTTTGGGTTGAGGAGGGCGGGTTGGGGCTTCAGCGTTACAATTTGAGGAGCATCTTGAGGGTCTAGGATTTGGGTGGCTGTCACAAATTATGGTGCCTTTTTGGGTATCCTAAATGATAGGTGCCGTATTATAGTCGGGACCCAAAAATGGACCATAATTTTGACAACTACCCATTTGGGGTTGAGGGTTGGGGATTCCCGATGGCAGCAAGAAAACCCAATGCCAATAGGGAGAGGGTAGCTTCTGTGAAGGGGGGGTCCCTGAAAGACAGAAGAGCTCACAGCAGGCTCAAGTAGGCTCACTGCTTGAAAGAAGTGCCTTGCTGGAATCTAGATGACCCTTCGCTTACAAGTGCTCGCGAATTTGCGATGATTCAGAATCCCAAAGCCCAGCAAAACTCCACACCCCGTGTCCTAATCCCTAAAGCCATATAAGGCACTCAAAACTCTCGCAAAACACAACCCCCTCCATCCCGTTGAAAAGGTTCAAAAAGACACAACCCTGAGCCCTAACTAAACCTTCAACCCCTAAGACGCTTGCGAATTCTAAACCCCCAAAACTTACTTACATCCTAGACCCTATGCTGCTAAAACCCTAGACCCTAAGCCCTAAACCGAAACCCCAAGCCCCAAAAACCCTGAACCCTAAACCCTGAGCCCTAAACCCTAAGCCCCTGAACCCCGCCCCCCCGTCATGCCCCCGTTCAAAAGCAAAGGAAGCCTCCATGAGCCTCGTATCTCGCCCTCCGCACAGGAGAGTTGAGGTCTTAAGGGTTTGGATTTTTTTTGGGGCTGTTATGAGGTTTAGGGTTTAGTACGAGGTTGAGGGTTCAGGGCTTATAGGGTTGAGGGTTTAGGGCTCAGGGGGTTTAGGGTTTAGGGGTTTAGGGGTTTTAAGGTTTCTAGGGATTATAGGGTTTCGGGTTAGGAGCTTTTGGGCGTAAGGGCTTCGGGGTCTGCAGTATAGTACAAGGTAATCTACAGGATGCTTGGAGTCCCTAAGGCTTCAAGGCTCCTGAATGATGTCTTTGTAGACTATGGGATGTTATATAAGTGAAGTAAAAGCTATGGGTGGAACATAGGGGGCTGGGGCGGGCCATGGACAGCTTGAGTGTTAGGGCTCAGGGTCAAAAAGCGTCGGCGATCTTCCGTCGCTCGCAACGGCGTGCGCTGGCCCGGGGTTTTGCATTAGATCATGTGAAACAGTTGAGGATCTTACACTGTTTAGGGCGTAGAGTTACAGTAGGTCCAAGGTTTCGAGAGTAAGTGCCAGTCGTCAGTGTCTCACCATGTCACCAAGTCTACGAGTCCGCAACAGGATCCCAAATCCCAAACAGAACCAGTGCAGCCTTGCAGGCAAAGTGACTGAAGCCAGCTTCTCCCTAACAGAGAGGTTCAACATCCGCTGAGCACCGAAATCCAAAACTCTGGAAAACAACACGAACTTTTCTTTGACCTCAGCTCGGGCAGAAAAGGCTGCACAGACATTATGAGTTGAAGAACTCTTGACCTCGGGAGGGTGCCGAACACAAAGCTGCCAGCATGAATGATAAGCTATGTAACTAGCTACTGGTGGCGGTTCCAATCGAAGAGCCATCGAACGCGTGTGTAAACTCCTGCAGCTCGCCTCAAGATTACAAAACCGTCTGCAGTATCCTCAAACAGCCCCAAAGGGAGCCTCCAAGGCCTCTAGGAAGCTTCGTAAATGATGCACAACCCCCCCCCCCCACGCCCAGCCCCCTCCCAACAAAAAGAATATTAATAAAGCAAAGAATAACATGTAAGCACCATATGCCGAGGCCGCGACGCAAGTTCGCTGTCTCTCTGCCACCGCGACGGCAACACTGCGCGGCCTTTGCGGCTGCAAAAATGCATACCCCAAGAATGGGCCCTAAGACTCGGTTTTGCAGGTTCGGGCCTAGAGCAAAAAAGACGTAGGGTTTGGGGTACATAGTCCCCATTCTAATCATTAAGGCCCCGATGCTAATACAGTTACGAGCTAAGCGTCGAGTTCGAAAAAGCCATTCCGAGACCTCTCACAGTTCCTCTTAAGGTCCGTCAGCCGACAGAAGCGCCCATGGGGAATCTTCCTGGGGGCGGTCCTCCTGACGTAAGTTGGAAGCTGCTAATATAGGGGCTTCATAATCAGAATAAGCATTTTCAGGAAGCCGTGCAGACACTGAGGAAGCTAAGAGCTCACCTGCTACCCAGCCTTCCAGTCAAGGCCAAGGAAGCCGGTTTAGGGTTAGGGGCTTTGGCTTTAGGGACTTTAGGGTGTAGGACAACTCGGCTGAACCCACGGTGCACCTGTAGCCTACCTCTACTCAATGCTGCCATTTCATGTGCTGGTTAATATAGTCGCCTAAACAATTACCGATAAGGTTCCTTATTGCATTTATAGTATGAAGGAGACCGAAACCCTAGTCTAATTAGTAAGGCCTCTACAGCGCCTGAATATCTCGTCATGACAGCCCAATGACACCCATCTGTAGCCTGAAAGTTGGTTATAGGTTGGCCTGTCAAAGGAAATTCGTTGATATAGGGGCCTTAATAATTAGAATAGGGTTTTGGGGCCCATTCTACTATACTTATAATAATAAGGAACCCCAAAATAGTATTGGGAAGTATTTAGGCCCCAATGGTGAATTGTTTCGGAAATCTCTCAATGTCGACCCGCAACAGTGGGCCTTGTGGATGGCGGTGGCGCTGTTGTTGGCATCTAGCTCTGCTAGGGCCTCACGACTGGTTTGCAGCCATCGCAGCCAGAATGGTCTAGGATGGTCTAGCGAGAACCCGAGATTTTGGGTTTGGCAAGCTTAGCATTCGGAACTATAGGGGTTCTTGCAGGGTGTGCGCATGCACGAGGTCGTCCCACCTGGTGTGCGATGCGAAGGACATCTTCGGCGGAATTTTCCTGCCCCAAAGCACGCCGAGTGAGGACTCGGGATGTTTAGTATTGTGTGCTCTTTAAGGGCCCGTTTCGGCCTGGCGCAGGATTTAGGATTCACCTGGGATGCGCGATTCCAGGATTCTGGGCCCAACTGGGGATGTTGAGACTAGGAATCAGCATGGCTCCGGGCTTAGAGTTGAGTGTTATGTTGGCTGTTGCTAGCAGAACCAAACATCTGCGTTCTCGATCTGGTGTTGGTAAGGCCAACAAGACGGGCAGACAACATAGGTCTATATTCGGGTCTTTACATGGATCCTATTGCATATTTTCGTATTATAGGCAAGGAGCTCTTAGTCAGATTCCTACATTATATTAAACCCTATATAAATCCTGAACCAGCCCCAAGCCCAATGTTCTGAAGCCTAAAACCACAAACCTGCTCAATAGAGTTTCGGGATATTGGATGATCAAGCATGCATTCTGCTATCTTCTGCCAAGGCGAGGTGAAGCAGCTAAAACCCTAAACCCTAAACCCTAAACCTGTTCTCCTGGAGTCATTCCTTCTGCTCCCCAGAGACTCCAAAGCCCCTTCTAATCAAGGACTATACCTTGAACCATAGCAAGGATCACTCTATAAGCTAAGGTATGTTCCTTAATTAAGGGAATTCGGAGTCTTTCTGTCCCCAGGAACTCCTGAACCCAGGTAAGTTGATGGGATTCGATCAACGCCGTAGGACTCTTTCACGGATCAATAAGCAGCACCCCTGTAATCTACGTGGCTGGCACCCCGAACCCCTCCACCGGAAAATCCTAAACGAAATAACGAGGTCCCATGATTGCCGAAGCATTTTCCCTCACGGCAAGGTGCCTACAGAGATAAAGCATGAAGTGAAACTCCTCAAACTCCTGGGTAGTTGGATGTCCTCCAAGCTCTGGGTGAACTTGTAGCCGAACGTCAAACTCTGCAGGCTGCTGGGCAGCTGGATGCCCTTCAAGCTCTGGTTGAACTCGTCGCCAAACGTCAAACTTTGCAGACTGCTGGGTAGCTGGATGCCCTCCAAGCTCTGGTTGAACTCGTCGCCGAACCTCAAACTCTGAAGACTGCTGGGTAACTGGATGCCCTCCAAGCTCTGGTTGAATGTTCCGCCAAACGTCAAATCCTTAAGGCCGCGGGGTAGCTGGATGCCATCCAAACTGAAATTGCCGCCAAACGTCAAACTCTGCAAAGTGCTGGGCAGCTGGATGCCCTCGAAGCTCTGGTTGAACCTTTCGCCAAAACTCAATCTCTCGAGAGTGCTGGGTAGGTGAATGCCCTCCAAGCTCTGGTTAAAGTCTCTGCCAAACGTCAAACTCTGTAGGCTGCTGGGTAGTTGGGTGCCCTTCAAGCTCTGGCTGAACTCGTCACCAAACGTCAAACTCTGTAGGCTGCTGGGTACCTGGATGCTCTTCAAGCTATGGTTGAACCTTTCGCCAAAAATCAAACTCTCCAGAGTGCTGGGTAGTTGGATGCCTTCCAAGTTCTGGTTGAAGCAGCAGCCAAATGTCAAGCTCTGCAGGCTGCTGGGTAGCCGGATGCCCTCCAAGCTCTGGTTGAACTTGTAGCCGAACGTCAAAATCTGCAGGCGGCTGCTGGGCAGCTGGATGCCCTTCAAGCTGTGGTTGAACTCGCCGCCAAACATCAAACTCTGCAGACTGCTGGGTAGCTGGATGCCCTCCAAGCTCTGGTTGAAGCCGAAGCCAAACGTCAAGCTCTGCAAACTGTTCGGTAGCTGGATGCCCTCCAAGCTCTGATTAAAGTAATGGCCAAAAGTCAAACTCTTCAACGTGCTGGGCAGCTGGATGCCCTTCAAGCTTTGGTTGAACTCGCCGCCAAATGTCAAACTCTGCAGGCTGCTGGGTAATTGGATGCCCTCCAAGCTCTGGTTGAACTTGGCCAAGAACGTCAAAGATTGCAGGCTGCTGGGTAGCTGGATGCCATCCAAGCTCTGGTTCCTAGAGTGGCCAAATGTCAAACTCTTCAACGTGCTGGGCAGCTGGATGCCCTTCAAGCTCTGGTTGAAATCGGCGCCAAGCATCAAACTCTGCAGTGTGCTCGGTAGTTGGATGCCCTCCAAGCTCTGGTTGAACCTCGCGCCTAACGTCAAAATCTGCAGGCTGCTGGGTAGTTGGATCCCCTCCAAGCTATGGTTGAACCTTTCGCCAAAAATCAAACTCTGCAGAGCGCTGGGTAGTTGGATGCCCTCCAACCTCTGGTTGAAGCCGTAGCCAAACGTCCAGCTCTGCAGGCTGCTGGGTAGCTGGATGTCCTCCAAGCTCTGGTTGAACTTGTAATTGAACGTCAAACTCTGCAGGCTGCTGGGCGGCTGGATGCCCTTCAAGCTCTGGTTGAACTCGCCGCCAAACGTCAAACTTTGCAGTCTGCTGGGTAGTTGGATACCCTGGTTGAACATTTGCTATTTCCAGGTGAGCGACAGCGTTTCGTTCAGGGCAGCTACATCCGCGTCAGACAAAGTCATCCCTGTTCGTATGTGCTCCCAACTCCTTGCGGCAAGACCTGCGCCAAGCCTCTGCAAGACGTACGTGATCTCTTCGTGCTGGACTTGATGCAGCAGCTGCTGGTACTCATCGATGACACAACCACCGGATGTCAGCACAACTAACCCAGCAGGGTGGCCAATTCCGGCTGCGATGCGTAACGCCACATCCCCCCCCGTTTCACCAGAGCTGACCTCCAGCTCAAAGCCGGAACCTGCCAAACAACGGACGATTACGGTCTTCACGGTCTGGTTGGCTCCGTCCGCACCGGCCTCTGCCGGCTGCGGAACACTCAAGCTCTGCCCCATGATGCCTCCGGACGCATGCAATCGGCCCTGGCATTCGCGGCACTTAGGCCGGTAGTTCTAAGGGTTCTGGGTGTGGGATTTACAGCAGGATGCTAGGTAATTATTGCTAGGAGCTCAGGTTCAGGGAGATGGGGCTTTCACGTCAGGGGTTCTCGCGCCTTGTATTGGGGAATTTGGGCTTGGTGCTATCGCTTTTCACTGCATGTTTAGCAGTGTTTGGGCCTCAATTTGTAGAGGCGGGAGTCCAAGTTTGTGTTTTGAAAGAACTGCATGTGGACCACAAACCACAAATCCCAAGTGGCAAACCCGAGTCACGAAGCCTTGCAAACCCAGCCCCAAGGGGCTTAATGTGGCGGCCCGAATAGTGGGGGGGACCTCTGCCCCCCCACCAAAAATTTTGGCTCAATTAATCTGGAACCAGTGACCCCGGAGAGGGTCTGGATGGCAGGGAATTGGGAGGTGCGGGGCTGGCTTGGGTGCAGGGTCTGCGGTTCTGCGCGAATGCGCGGTCGGGGGGGTCTGGGGATCACCAAATGCTGGAAACCAAGCCCCGATCACTCCAAGGCGACTACAAAGACTAAAAACCCTTCATTTTGAACACTTTTGCCTTCAACCTACACTCCACTACACTCCCCTCCACAATCGACCACGTCTGAGGCTTGGTGCGGTACAGCAGTAGTACAGCAGTAGTAAGGTAATTTTGCAGTAACAACACAGTGGTCGTGCAGTAGTACAGTAGTAGTACCGTAGTAGCACAGTAGTAGTACAGTAGTAGTACAATAGTGATACAATAGTAGTACAGTAGTAGTACAGTAGTAGTACAGTAGTAACACAGTAGTAGTACAATAGTAGTACAATAATAGTACAGTAATAATAGTACAGCAGCAGTACAGTAAAGTCGTGCGAGCACACTCCCGCAGTGAGCAAAGCATAAAGCCAGTGAGCACATTCCCCCAATAAGCAAAGCATAAAGCCAGCGCCTAAACCCTAAACCCTAACAAACCCTAAACCCTAGCAAACCCTAAACCCTAACAAACCCTAAACCTTTCCCAAAGGGGGGGTCCCTCCAGAATCGATCCAAAATTGATTTTTCTATACAAACTTTAGTACTGGAGAGGCCTCTTTTGAGAAAGGATCCAATTCCCGACTCGGCGGTTCACCCTAGCAGCCCCCCCAACAAGCAAAGCATAAAGCCAGGGAGCACACTCCCCCGATAAGCGAAGCAAAGAGCCAGTGATCACACTCCCCCAATAAGCCCTAAACCCTAAACCCTAAAAGCAAAGCATAAAGCCAGCTCCAGCCCCACCAGGTTGTGGGTGCCTCAAGATTGACCATCAGCAGACAGTCACCCCAAAAACTCCCCCCAGTCCAAAAAAATGCATTAATTAAGCCGCCCGATTTTTTGGTTCGGGCTTGAAATAGCCGGCTGGGGAAACGCATTAAGTAGGCTCATATTCCTAAACGGGCCGCCACATTAAGATCTATATACTCTCTCTCTCTCTCTCTCTCTCTCTCTCTCTCTATATATATATATATACATACATGTAGGCTTTCAGGTAATGGTTCCGGGGGCAATTTAGGAAACTTTGGCAGGATGCATGTGCTGCGTATTTCGGGCCGCACCGGACCCAAGAGCAACCTAGGAATAGGAAGGGTGCCCTTTTGGTTTAAAGGGCGTCAGAAGGGAACCTGAGCTGAACAAAAAAAACGAATAAGGGCCTACTCTAGGTCCTGGAGCAAAACAGCTGAATCTGCGTTCTTGATCCAGTGTTGACAGGGCCAGCAAGACTGGCAGACAGTATTCTGTCTGTATTCGGGGTCTTTACATGGATCCTATTGTCTGTTTTGGGGTCATAGGCCAGGTTTCTGATTCAGGTTCCTACACTTAACGCTATAACCGCTATACCTTGAACCAACCCCAGACCCAATGTCCTAAACCCCAAGCCCTTGAAACCTCAACCGGGTCTAAAGATGTTAAATGCTGAAGTATGTATGAAGCAGCTGCTCCCCTGTGGTCATTCGTTCTGCTCCCCGAATCCAAGACATACCTTGAATCATACCAAGGATCCCTCTGTAAGTTAAGGTTTATATATATATATATATATGCCGTAATCAAGGAAATTTGGAATCATTGGGTCATTGCATGTCCTCAGTGAACCCGGCTGGCTTGATGAGATCAGAAGAGTCATCTACGTGGCTGGTACCGGGAACGCATCGACCCTAAAGCAAACAAAAGTAAGGTCCGTGGTTGGCCAAATCTTGTCCCTTACAGCCAGCTAGGTGCCTACACAAAAAGCGAATGAAGTGAAACTCCGCAAAGTCCTGGGTAATTGGATGCATTCCGGGCTATAATGAAAAGTGCCAGAAATTGTCAAACTCTGCAGACTGCTGGGTAGCTGGATGCCCTCCAAGCTCTGGTTGAAGCCGACGCCAAACGTCAAACTCTGCAAACTGTTCGGTAGCTGGATGCCCTCCAAGCTCTGATTAAAATAATGGCCAAAAGTCAAACTCTTCAACGTGCTGGGCAGCTGGATGCCCTTCAAGCTTTGGTTGAACTCGTCGCCAAACGTCAAACTCTGCAGGCTGCTGGGTAGTTGGATGCCCTCCAAGCTCTGGTTGAAGTTTCTGCCAAACGTCAAACTCTGAAGGCTGCTGGGTAGTTGGATGTCCTCCAAGCTCTGGTTCCTAGAGTGACCAAATGTCAAACTCTTCAACGTGCTGGGCAGCTGGATGCCCTTCAAGCTCTGGTTGAAATCGGCGCCAAGCATCAAACTCTGCAGTGTGCTCGGTAGTTGGATGCCCTCCAAGCTCTGGTTGAACCTCGAGCCAAACGTCAAACTCTGCAGGCTGCTGGGTAGTTGGATGCCCTCCAAGCTCTGGTTGAACTCGTAGCCAAATGCCAAACTTTGCAGGCTGCCGGGTAGCCGGATGCCCTCCAAGCTCTGGTTGAACTTGTAGCCGAACCTCAAACTTTGAAGGCCGCTGGGTAAATGGATGCCCATCAAACTCTGGTTGAAATCACTGCCAAATGTCAAAAGCTGCAGGCTCATGGGTAGTTGAACGTCAATCAAGCTCTGGTTGAAGTTTCCAGCAAACGTCAAACTCTGAAGGCTGCTGGGTAGTTGGATGTCCCGCAAGCTCTGGTTAAGCCAGGGGCCAAACGTCAACGTTTGCAAACTGCTGGGTAGCTGGATGCCCTGCAAGCTCTTGCCGAAGCTGCTTCCACATGTCAAACTCTTCAGGTTCATGGGTAAATGGATGCCCCCTGAGCTCTGCATGCACTCATCATTACATGTCAAACTCTGCAGGTTGCTGGGTAACTGGATGCCCGCCAAGGTCTGGTTGAACCTCGCGCCAAACGTCAAACTCTGCAGGCTGCTGGGTAGCTGGATCTCCTTCAAGCTATGGTTGAACCTTTCGCCAAAAATCAAACTCTGCAGGGTGCTGGGCAGTTGGATGCCCTCCAAGCTCTGGTTGAACCTCGCGCCAAACGTCAAACTCTGCAGGCTGCTGGGTAGTTTGATGACATCCAAGCGCTGGTTGAACCTCGAGCCAAACTTCAAACTCTGCAGGCCGCTGGGTAGTTGGATGCCCTCCAAGCTCTGGTCGAACTCGCCGCCGAACGTCAAACTCTGCAGGCTGCTGGGTAGTTGGATGCCCTCCAACCTCTGGTTGAACATTTCGCCAAAATTCAAACTCTGCAGCGTGCTGGGTAGTTGGATGCCCTCCAACCTCTGGTTGAAGCCGTAGCCAAACGTTAAACTCTGCAGGGTGCTGGGTAGCTGGAAACCCTGGGGGAACTGTCCGTGTGATTTCCAGGTGAGTGAAAGCGTTTCGTTCAGGGCAGCTACATCCGTGTCAGACAGAGTCCTTCCTGTTCGTATGCGGTCCCAACTCCGCGCGGCACGACCCGCGCCTCTCTTCTGCACCACGTACGTGATGTCCCTGTGCTGGACTTGATGCAGTAGCAGCCGGCGTTGATCGATGACACATGTACCGGATGTCAGCACAAGTACTGCGGCAGGGTGGCCAGCTCGGGCTGCGATGCGTTTCGCTACATCCCACCCCGTTTCGCCAGAGTTCACCTCCAGCTCAAAGCTGGCACCTGCCAGGCAATGGACGCTCACGGTCTGCTTGGTCCCGTCCGGGACAATGTAGAATTTGTTGAAAACCGTGGCAAAGCATTCGCCGCAAAGTGAATTTCTCAAGATCTGCTTCATGCGCCTTCGGACGGACGCAATTGCAACGGACCGGCCACACTAAACCCTATACCTTAGGCCCTAAACTAGCTGCAGCATCGGCTCCAGTTGTCCATGACTTCTGCAGGCCGATGTTGAAAGTGATGGTGTATGTTCAGGGTTTAGGGCCCCTAATATCAGGAGTCAAGGCGTGGATTGACGGGTAGGCAGCTATCTCGGGCCTTATTGCGGATTCAGAGTTTGGTGTTGTCGCATTTCGAGGCGTGTTTAGCAGCGTCTGGGTCTGAACTTGTAGAGGCGGCAGGAGTCCCAGTGTGTGTCTTGAAAAAACTGCATGAGGACTTCTCTAAAAACCCCGTGCTCTAAACAGACCTCAAACCGCAAGTGGCAAACCCGCGGTGACGAAGCTCTGTAAACTTAATCGCTTTAGCGCTGATCTGACACCCCGAACTCCACGTCTCCGTCCAATTGGCCCAACTCCTCAACCCCAAAGGGCGCAAGATCTCGGTTTCAAGGTTACCGGCCCAGGCGGCAAAACTCCATAATACAAGGGCCTCAGTAATTAGAATAGGCTTTTGGGGCCCATGATACCATAAATATAATCAAAAAACACCAAAAGGTAGTTTTGCAGGCCCCATATTTTAGGATGTTTGAGATTTGCGCATTTTGCAGGTGCTGCCGACTCTGGGGGCTCGAAGCCATCGGATTTTGGGCGCCCTACTTGGAGGATCAGGGGACTTAGTAAGTAAGGTTATAAGTACCCTAATTGGGGTTACAAGTAATTACAAGTATAGCTGCCTTATTTATAACTCTAGTTACTAAGTCCCATGATCCTTGAAGTAGAACCCCAACACCCTGAACCTTGAAGCCTTAACCCATCTAACCGCCAAGCTCCGGCTTTCGAGCGGCGTCGCCCGCACTCCCACAGTGGGACCACCATAAACCGTGACACCATATAAGGGTTTCCGAAAATTAGGGGACCCTGATCTAAAGTATCGAATAGTAGGCTCCTTATGATAAGGCCCCCCAAAATGATGGAGGTACCCCTTATTTCGGAAACTCGCATTGGTAGAAACCCCTCAAGGTGCAGCCTTTGCAATAAGCGACCGGTGCAGCTGCTGCCCCGGCCTCGCTTGGAGGGCGAGGGTTTGAGCTAGGTTGGCCCTTTAAAGCCTCTGAAACAAATTTTGTACATAGGGTCCTATTAAGCCCAATAAGGGAAAACATAAAATGTCCCAAAGGCCGACCTAGTAAGGTTTAAGGTTTACCTGGACCCTAAAAGTATGTAGAATAATAGCCTTTTTAGAGGAGCTGGGCCATTATTTTACCTACTTTTGGGGGTTTAGGTAAGGGTTTCAGAGTTAAAGGCTTTCATAGGCCTTAGGGCTTTTATTGGGCTCAGGGTTGTCTAGGGTGTTTAAGGTTTAATTTAAGGGTTTCAGGGTTAAAGGCTTTCATAGGCCCTTAGGGATTCTAGGGTCTAGGGGTTTGGAGCTTAGGGTTGTCTAGAGGTTAGAGTCTAGGGCAGAAAGTATGGCAAAGTATGGCTGGCGTGTTTTAACAGCGTGCTCTTTTAAGGGTTCACAGTGTAGGCCACCTGGGAGAAGGGAGTTGAAGCGGTAGTATAGGCGCCTCAATAATTAGAAAAGGGTTTTGGTGTATGTCATTCTGTAGTTATTTAGACTTAACTAGGAACCTCCAAAAAGTATAGGGAATTATTCACGGCAATTTCGAGCACAACAAATCAAACTCAAGCATGCTGCCTTTGAGCTTCAGCGGACCTCTCTTCCTGCTTCATGGTTTAGCGATTCCTGCTGCGCCATTTGGAACCCGCATGCAAGCAGCAATTCCTGCAGGTATGATTGCCTTGACGGCTGACACCAGGCGACTGGCTTTAATCATTTATAGGTCACCGTCCTACTTTTCTGTTCTGCCTGCCGTGCAGGAGCATCTTGTTTACATCGCAGTGAAAACAACGAAATTCGGTTAAGTAGCTAGTTGCACCGTTTCCGTTCAGGACGGACTGATCTATCAAAGGTCCCAATAGATGGGAGACAAACATGTCAGAACGTCCTCCCACTCCTTTCTAGCAAGCCTCTAGGCTTTGGGCTCGTCACAATCCTCTACCTGCAGTCTCCAATGCGCTTTTTTGGGGGTTTAGGTTCTACAATACAGCAGCTGGGTAATCGAATGTAGCTCCTCTTGTGGTTATAACCACAAAAGGAGCTGCATTGGAGAGTACTGGAGTCTTCGTTCCGTCCCAAACTCACTCCACTATCGGGAGCCGAGGGCGATGCGTGGTAGCTGCCTGCTTTTTCAGCACGTTCTCCTGGGGTTGGGATCAAGGTACCCCAGTGTTACCTTACTATGGGGGTCTCCGAAAATGGGGACCCTAGTATAGTACCCTAAATAGTAGGATCTTTATCCCAAGGACCCCAAAACAAGGTACCCCTTATTGTCGGAAACTCCCATAGAAAGGATTCTCGGCCATGGCTAGGGTTGAGGTTCCTGAGTACTTCTCCCCTGAGTCACAAAGTTCAGGGCTTCAGGTTTACCGGATCAAGGTTTCCCAGCATCCCCTTAACCATAAGGGTACTATCCGGGCCCTGTGTTAATTCTCAAACCCGAAGCCCTGAAACCCGAATGGCCCAAACACCTAAATCGTCTAAATCCGAAACCCTACTCAAAACATAGTTACACACGGGACTCTACAGCCTAAAGCCCCAAACCCTACTCTTACGGGGCACTATGGGTCTTACAGGGATCTAAGATGTTTAAGTAAGAATTGTCGCGCATACAGAAGCTGAGCATGTTGGAAACTGAGTTTGGGCCGTTCTGCATGCAAAGGTCCTGCTGTTGATGGACAAAATCCTGCATGACCCTAAGGACTCTAAACTATGGGAATTATGGTATATTCCTTATAATGGGTCATGCAGGATTTCGTCCATCAACAGTGTCGTACTACTACTCAAAATCACCTGGAACTCCGGGTCTTTCTGGATTCATGGGCCCAAAAGGTCCTAGGTACTGCTCTGGGGGATACTTCCCCAAATCATAATAGTAATCCGAAAATAGAAACCTTACACATTCTACTAGCTAGGTACTTCGGACACTTTGGGACCCTAAACCCTACACCCCTAAACCCTAAATGGGGATCCTTTTGCAACATGAAGTAACGGCGGGATACCTAGAGACTCCAAAACCCCTTAACTAAGGAACATACCTTAAATTATAGTAGGATCCCTAATATGATTTAAGGAATATTCCTTAATTAAGGGGTATTGGAGTCTCTGGGTATCTTTTTGTTACCATGCCGAGGCTATCTCGTGGGCTGCTGAGATAAACCCCGAACCGTTAAGACTCTAAACCTTGGGTACTGCCCCCATACAGTAAGAGTCTATAATTATAGGGCTACTATTAGGGTCCTAATATACCTCTATTCTGAATATTATCCAACTGTTACTGAGGTACCCAATCTACACCACTGAATGTAGGGGCCTTGAGAATTAGAGTAGGGTTCCTTTAAAGGGGGCTATAAGGGTTACTGTAAGGGATACTATAAGGGTACTATAATATGGGGGCCTTGGTAAATAGAGTAAAGGTTTGGGGCCCATTATACTACAATTGTAATAATGAACCCCCCCAAATAGTATAGGTACTTATTAAGGCCCCTATAAGCCAGAAGCAGGAGAACACTAAAGCACTTAATCATCATTGAAAAACTCTCAAGCCCTAATCAGTTTAGCGTGGAGGCGGTCGACAGCAGCAAGAATTCGATCAGACAGGGCTTGCGGCCCTAAACTGCAATTGTACAGGGACCACACTGAGGCCTGGCGATCTCCAGACATGCAATATAAGGGCCTCAATGAATACCTATACTATTTTGAGTTTGGGGGCTTCTTCTTTTATTATAGTCCCTCAGGGTCCATAGTACCTCTATAGTAGAATGTAGGGTTTCTATATTAGGAATTATTATTATGATTTGAGGAAGTATTCCCCCATAACAGTACCTAGGACCCCTTGGGAGTATAATGGGCCCCAGAACTCGATTCTACTTTACTAAGGCCCCTATATCACCCTTTTTGGGAGCAACTCGCAATCATTCGTCACCTCCTCGAACGAACCCAACCCCGAACCCCTCAACACCCCCAACGCCCCACGCCAGATCCTGTAAATGAAGCCCTAGGATACCCAGTAACCTAAGAATAAAAAGGCATCTCTTTTTGGTATTGGGTAACTTTATAAGGAACCTAGGACTGCAAAAAGGGAATAAGGGTACTACTGGGCATCCTAGTCATTCATCCAGAGGCCTCATCTACGCCCTCAACATGAGACGTCAGGATCTACCTACACCCGAAGCCCGACCTAAATCAATACTGCACCCCCGACCCGCAATCTCAATCTGAATCCCAAGGTGCCTGCTTGGCGGCGCCGGCTCGGAGCGATGCAGCTACCTACTGCTTCGCAGTCCCATTCATGGTTTCGGGATCCTAGGCTTTTCGTTTGGGTGTAAGGCCTGAGGTTCGAGTGAACCCGGCTCCAGGGCTTTTTCAGATTTGGAGTCCAGGGCCTAAGGCTTGAGCGAATTCCACAGCCAAGCCCCGCACTCGCGTGACATCCGCAGGGCCTGCAGGCTGGTGTTTAGAGCTTTGAGGCTTAGGCGCTTCGGGTCTCGGGTTAAGGTTTAGGTGCTTCCAGCTTCGAGGTTCATGTGTTTTGGGCTGAGGGCTTAGGCGTTAGGGGTTTAGGTGTTTTGAGTTCAGGGCTTAATAGCTTTGAGTTTAGGGTTTAGGTCCTATAGGTGTTTAGCTTAGAGTTTAAGCAAACCAGCACGCAGGTCCCTCGCACAGTTACTGGGTGCTATGTACTCCATGTGAAGGCAAGCAATGGAAAACGCCACAGATTCGTGTCCTATTGCTGACTTCGTAACTTCTCAATCACCACGACTGCCACTGTTCCTGTTTCCACAGAGCGATTGAAAGTCATTGTTGCACCCGCCTTTCGTTTCAATCCTCGTTAGACCAAGATAAGCTAAGTCCGATAAGCCGCGAAATTGCACATACACTGTTCGAGTTAGACAACGTCTGAAACCTACATGCTGGACGCAAAAACAGAGCCCCAAAACAGTAGAATGGAATATATATATATATATATACATATACATGTACATATGTGGGGGCTTGGATGGTTTCCAGAAGATATACACTGATTCTGCGGGCACCAACATTCTGCTCTGCAACTCGACGAAGACAGCTGCCAGGAGTCAGGGTTTCGGAATCTCGGCTGCGGATCGAGATCCGGAGAAGTGCACCCGACATTATGGGGCCAACAGCTAGCACTACAGCAGTTGAGCTGTATTGGGAGAACAACAGGAAGCCATCCTCGGTACTAGTCAGGGGTTGGAAGATCGCACAACCTCCGCCGAAACAACACATCACTGCTTTCTTTCCTTTGTATGTGCCTTGGCTTCCCTCCAGAAGCAGGCCAGAACCCTGAAGCTCACATCCTAAACCTGCACCCCGCAGTCTCTTTTCGATTGATCTCCTGTGGGCGAGGGTTCGGGGCGCTGAAATCTTGGGGTTGTTTTACTCTACATTACGGCGTGAAGCTTCGTGCTTCAGGATTGCAAGGGTGTTGGGTGAATGTGATTCGAGAGTCGCCCTTTGTGGTTTAGGGTTTGTGGGCGTCAGGGCTGAGAAAACAGAATCTAGGGTTTGGGTTCAGGGGATCTTTGCCTTCTTCGGAACCTATTCGGGTTTCTAGGGCTTAGGGGACGTATGCCGCCTTTACATCCGAATACCTGGCCCCGTTTGCCGGGTGAAGCCTTCTTTCTTCACGGGGTAGAAGGAGGCCATGATACTTCACCTGCCACGCTTTTTGCTAAAGCTTGCCCGCAGATGGGTGTGGGAGTAACGAACTTCCAACTCAGACCCCAGCGAGCTTCAAGAAGCCACACCCCGTTTAGCCCCTGAAGCACGAAACCTCAAAGTCAGATACCTTGACCCCTAAATCATGATCCCTTACAACGCTGCAACCCCCGACACTCAGCAAATCCAAATCAGGGACGATGGGTTTGCTTAATTTGCGTTGCTTCTTTGGGCTTTTGTTGG
Source organism: Symbiodinium sp. CCMP2592 (assembly GCA_905221615.1). Classification (NCBI taxonomy): domain Eukaryota; class Dinophyceae; order Suessiales; family Symbiodiniaceae; genus Symbiodinium; species Symbiodinium sp. CCMP2592. The sequence goes on along the minus strand of CAJNDT010000968.1, from coordinate 662,709 downwards.
GGTTCGAGGGGCTTTGGGCCTAGGGTCTTTGGGCCTAGGGTGCCCGCAGAGTTGAAACTTGTCGAGAATAACAATATTGAGGTCTGCATAAGTAGCTATAGTAACAATAGTACTCCGTAGCAGCTCCTAAGTATACGTACTACAACATCCTCGCAGACCCTGTTCGGGCTGATGAAAGGCCCCGTAAGCATGCAACCTTTCTGGCTCTCACCTCGTTCTGGGCAGCGCCCATGATGCGCCCGCGGCGCCGACTGGCTGCGCGCCCGGCGACGGAGGCAGAAGGAGAAACAGCAACTACAAATTTCGAAGGACCAGGACTGGGGCAAAAGGCTGTAAGGTCTTAGGATTCAGCTTTCAATGTCAGGTCACTTCAAACGGGAGGTGCAGGCCCTCATTCAGCGCTTATGGACTTCGACATCGTCTGGGTGTAGGGCGTAGGATGCAGGCCTTAGTGACCTAAGGCCTTGGCATGCCTCGAGGTGTAAGCTGAAAAGCAAGGGGAGAAGATCGAGAAGATCCTGATAGGGCTTTTAAGTTGTTGTTGATGTTAAGCGCCTCTTTGTCGGCTTATTAGGTTTATAGGGTTTAGGGTTCAGGAATAACTTCTATGTCTGCCTTGAACTGAAACCCTGTGCGTGTCCTGAAGGATATGCCATGTCTCGATCTGTCTCGGCAGGTGTAGGCAGATTTGTGCGTATGCCATGTTGCAACGTCATTGGTTGCTTCGCCAGGCCGTAAACCCAGAGGTACTAGTGGATGCTGAGCTTCAGATTTCTTGACATCTGAGCACGATGCTGCAGATGCCGTGGCGAATCCGGGGATTCAGGATCAAGTGTTTAGGGTTCAGCTCAAGTTTAGGATACAATGCATTGTTTTGGCTTTGTAATTATGAAAGGGTGCACGGTGTCGGTTTGGGGTGTAGGTAATAAGGTTTAGGGTTCATCATCTTGGGGTTTCGGGAAGAGTGCTTAGAGTGCAACTTAATGTAGGAACCTGATTAAGAAACCTTGGGCCTTTATTAGGGTTCCTTTTATGAATCCTACTATTTTGGGGTTACAGGCCTAGGGTTTTTAAATCAGGTTCCTACACGAATGTTTTGGGTAAATGGGCATTGGAGGAGGCAAGCTTTTCGGGTTACAGGCTGGTTCTGCAGATGTTGAACTTGCGAGAAGGACAAGTCTTCGCTCTTCAACGAGCTAACTCGACAATCAAAATTCTGTGCCCCACAGAACCCGCATGGCCTATTTCCACCAAATCCCAAACCCTACGCCCCTGAATGCTGAACGTTCCTTAAGCAGGTAGCTCTCTAGACCGGCCCCACCCTCTTAGCCCACAACCTCAAAGCCTAAACCCCCAGCCACACCCACTCTTTTCGCACCCCACGTCTCACAGCGACGAATGCGGCTGGGCGGTTCCTGCACCGGGAATGACGATCGCATGAGGGTTTTGGTCGATGCTTCCGTTGCGGGCATAGCCGGGCGAAGGAACTCCACGCTGACAGCTTGCATTCGCACGGCAATGATCGAAACCTCCTAAACCTTACACCCTGAACCTCATGATGTCTTTCCATGGCAGACCAAAAGCTCTCAACAAGACGGCCAGCACGGAAGACGCTCCATGCTGCGAAGCTGAGTGAGCAACAAAGCCACACCTTCACCCAAACCGAATATAGGGGCCTAACAACTAGGAATTGGGTCTTGGGGCCCATTGTGCTATGATAATAAGGAATATGAACCCTACAAAGCCTATATAGACCCTAGACCCCAACCCGCACAGAGATGTTTGGTTGAAGCTTCTAGAGATTTAAACCAGACGAACTCCTCAACACCGGACCCAATATGAGGAGCAGAACAGGGTTTTGGGGTATGCTGTTGCATAAGGGGAGACTATATGGGAGTTTCCGAAAATAGGGGACCCTAATACAGTACCCTAAATAGTAGGATCCTTATTACAAGGACCCCAAAATAAGGTACCCCTAATTTTCGGAAACTCCCATATGCCGGCCTCTGCACTGGGCCCGTTCAGAACGCGGATACTACTGCACACTCAAACCTCTAACGCCCTGCGGCCGCCTCGTAGCGATTGCGCAGTTCCATCTGGAGGATCCGACGGCATCCGGTTGTGACCGGCCTCGGTGCATTTCCATTACAGGACCGGCCTTGCAGAGTTGTTGTCAAGCTTGGCTTTACGTAGGGGCTGAGTACCCTAGGCCGAAATAGGGTAACCTTCTCAATTATGGTCGCATTTTTAACCCGCAAAAGGAAAAAGGTGATCTACTCAGAAACGAATATTTTAGGAAGCCTGGGTTCGAGGTTGGAGCATTCGGTTATCAGGCTTTCGGGCTGTATACAGCTTCGGGATCGCGGGTCAAGCAATGGCATGGGACGGTTCAGGGTTTAGGGTTTAGATTGTAACAGATCCAGGGAGCGAGCCGTCCCAGAGTTTCCAACCCAAACAGTAGGGTGGTAAGCTTAAGTTCCAAATGCTGCTTTCTGAATGCCTTTGGGCACCTAGAGCTTCTCACAGCTTGAAGTCATAATCCCAGAACACTAAGCCCAGAGGGCCCTAAGCTCTAATTGCGGGGAACGGAAACGTAAATCATCTTAGAACGAGTTTGCAGCATTATATGCAAATCCTGGCACCGTCGTCGGCGGCGGCAAGAACACAACACAACCTACAGCAAGCACAAAATGTAGGAACATCATAATGCGAGATCGCTCGCGCTCTGTTGACCACACATAGTCTGTCGGAATAGAAGCATCGGCTGGAATTTGGATGTATGTTGGGAACCCGGTAGGGATTGATGGAAGAGCCATGAGGTGAGCGAGCCACACGAAGATAAGATCTCCCCTAAGCATCAAGCCCCAGGGCTTGAAGCTTCTTGAAGTCAGACGCAGCCCTGCTCATGCTGTCTGCCATGCTGACTCCGAGGATGTGCATCATGATCTCAAGCCTGATCCCTGCTTAATCAAGCCTATCTCGGAGGACACTAACCCAGATTAAGGCAAACAAGGCTTTGCTTGTTGACTATTCAGGGGTTTGCATGCAGCTTTGTATCCCCAAACACCACTCCGCACACTCAAAGACTCCGACGTAATCCAGTGATGGCAGCAATGTCCTCGGTTGGGGCTCCGATGCTCAGCCCTTGGGTGCCTGAAACCGAAGCCTAGCCGGACATACATATTTAGAACAGGACATAAAAAGGTGTCTAATTATTTCCTTTTTATGTATAGAGTCTAGAGTAAAAGGGAATTTTGCTAGGCCATAGTTTAGGCGCATACCCTGTTGTGTGCCGTCATCACATGAAGGTGATCACGTTGGTAGTGCAATACATGGGGGAAGCAGTTGGCTCGTGGTCCTGAATTCCGCCATACCCAAGAATCCGCAGGTGCCTATATGGGAGTTACCCTTTCTAGGCGACCCTAACATAGTACCCTAAATAGTAGGATCCTTATTTTAAGGCTCCCCCCAAAAAGGTACCCTTAATTTTCGGAAACTCCCATATGCGGGAAGCATTGTGGCAAGGTTTGTTAGTGGTCTCCTGCTGGTCTCCTGGTGGTCTGCCGCGAAACCACCACGAGACAACCACGATACAAAAGAGACCACCGAAACCATGGTGCATTGATGTTCGTGGATCTATTTAATCGGTTATGGCATCAACATGGGGACATAGTGTCTGTTTCTTGCAAACTCTAGAGTCTAGAGCTTTGAGTAGAGAGCTGTGAGTCTTCGACAACGGAAAACACTGCCTTTCCCGCTTCCTCCGACACGTTCATGCCTACAAACGCGTAGCAGCCTTTCGCGAGCAACTACGTAGGTACATGCTTGGCTGCATGCCCATTCAGTGTATGGTTGTAAGGTTCTAGGGCGCGAGTAGTGGTGCAATTCGTAGTGATGCAGGATAGTATTTGGGGGAGTATATCCTTAGCCAGAGTTACCCAAACCCTAACCCCTAAACCCTAAGCCCTAACCCTAAGCCATAGTCACCCAAATCATCACTCCAAATCCTGCACCGCACTGCTGCACGAGCATCCGAAGAAGAAGCAGGCGTCCCCTCTTTGGAGCGGCACCTGGAAAGGTTCGACGGTAAAGCTTGGGGTCTAGGGTGTAGGCGGCGTTTAGGGTCTAGGGGGTAAGGGTTTAGAGGGTTACGGGCTTAGGGTTTAGGGGTTTAGGGGTTTGGGCTTTAGGGTTTAGGGTTTGTAACTGAAGCTCCTGTACTACACTCCGAGATTCCCGTCCACTCCCCGAACGCTTGGACCCTAAATCTGCAACCATAGGACCCAATCCCTGCACACTGCACCCTAGACAAACAGTTCTGCCCACCAATCTACGCAGTCTGTTACTGAGCTTTGATTGCTTTGCCATAAAAACTCCTATACAAGTCCTGACAAACAACACCAACAAGCTCATCAAACTCTGGAACCCTACAGCTTCTGCATTATCAGCCCTTAGAACTGCGAAAACAAAACCCTAACCTGAACTTCAGCACCCCAAAATGCCGAGAAACCCTTTGAAACCCGAATCTGCCTTGCGCTCGTCGGGCGCTCCTTCGAAACCTCAGCATGCCAATACATGGGCCTTATGATTTCAAGCAGGTTTCCTTTAAAGGGGCCCTTCGAAGGGCTTTGGGGCTTCCACGCGTAAGATTTCATCGTAATCATCTAGCAGTCTTACTTACACCCTGAACCCGATAGAAACCGAGAGCCCGCACCCCAAACTCACCTAAACCCAGGGCGAGGAATCCTGTCCGAGAGGCAGTTGATGCCCCCAAGGAAATCCGAAGTGTCTGAGAGCAGCACCTCGACGGACAAGGGTTATAGTAGAGTGCCTCCTAGAAGGGAACCGACAGAAATGGCTTAGAGGTTTGCGGTTTAGGGTTTATAGGGGTTTGGGGTTAGTAAGGGTTTAGGGTTCTACATAGTAGTGCCCCCTTACAAAGCCTGAAACTTCGAACCGGAGCGACCACCATGGTAATCAAGCTGTCGTTGTCCGTGTGGCGAGCGATCGAGCCGGGCCGCCCCAGCTTTTTCACATCATACTCGATGTACCTCTCCGCAGGGATTACACAATTACATATCTGTCGTCCCTGGGTTCGGTGTTGGGGACATTTAAAGATTGCCAACTATGACCCTGAAAGAATGAGGCCTGGCCGAGGATCCTTTGCATTTTGAAGATGAGAGTCTAGGGTCTCAAGGTTTACAGGCTTGGAGTATGTAGACCTCTTTCTCAACTTCTTCAATCTCTCACACACACACACACCAAGGACAGAAATCCCATTCGATCCGGGGGACGGGTTCATGACAGGGAAGCACCTCTTCTCATCACCAAGACTTGAAGAAGGGGCTCTGGAGTCGTTCATCATCTGATGTAATGTAAGGAACCTCATCAAGTAACCTTGGGCCTTTATTAGGGTTCCTTATGTGAATCCTAATTGGGGTTATAGGGCCAGGGTTTTTGTGATCAGGTTCCTACATTAGGGATATCTAAACCAAGCATGGGGGTTTAGGGTTTTGGGTTTCAGGATTTCAGGGTTATGAGTTCAATCAGATCACTTGAGAAGCGAAAGGCGAACCAATGCGAGCAGAATCAATATTCGGAGTCACAGCACTTCCATTCAAATGTATTGTGACTTCTTATTCATACATGAGCTTCGCGTTTAGATTTGGTGTGACATATGTTCACCTGTGGCTTTGGTGCTTTGGGATTTGGGGCATAGGCTATCAGCTAAAACGGATCAACGCCCAAGCCCTAAACCTTGAACCCGAATCCTACAAAAACCCTAAACTACCCTAAACCTAAACTACCCTGAAATCCTGTACACCCAGAAATTCAACCTGAAGCGTGACCGTGCGCACTCAATCTCGGGAAAGACGAACTCGAGGATGTTTCCCCACATCCTGGAGTGCAGTTCTCTTTTGGGCGGGCTTCCGCTCCACCTTGCAAGTTCAGGGTTCAAGGCGTCGAGTTTGGGGCTTTAGGGCTACAGGGTTTCAGCGCTGGACAGAAACTCATGGGAGTTTCCGAAAATTTGGGGTACCTTATTTTGGGGATCCTACTGTTTAGGGTACTATATTAGGGTCCCCTATTTTCGGAAACTCCCTCATAGCTTAGCCTTTGAGAAGTTCCAGACGCCTGAGCTCAGGCTTCCCCTTCAAGACCTACCAATGGGAGTTAGGATTAGGGTAAGGTTCAGAAGGGGCACCCTTTAAGGGGTCTCCCTAATATTACTACCTAACCAACTATATGGGTGGTTGTGAAAAATATGGTCCCTTTTTGGAGTACCCTGAATGTTAGGTGCCGGATATAGTAAGGACCCAGAAAGGGACCCTAATATTGACAAGCACCCATATGCCAACTTTCAACCCTTCAGGGCTTGAGTTTTAACGTTAAAGGTTTAAGGGTTCGAGATTCGTGCGTGCACCTAGTAACATGACAGTATGTTTGAAAGCCTCCTGGGTTTGTACGAACATGCAAAAAAGGCTGACTGATTCCCAACCCCAAACTTTTGCGGGCTTTTAGGAAATTACAGCTCAAGCGCTCTTATTCATAGATCTGTCATAGTAGGCTTGATTTTTCGATTCCCACCAAACCTCACAACAGCCCTAAAACCCCAAAGCCCCCAAGCCCTGAACCCCTGTGGCCTCTTCTCCACTGACCAAGCTGAGGCAATAAGCTTCTGAAAGAAGCCGGGCTCTTGAAGCTGAAGCACCTCCTGGCTTCATTTTGGGACTTTGGGCTTTTAGGGTTTAGGGTTTAGGGCTTTTAGGGCTCGTAGGGTTTAGGGTGCATAGCTCAGGGATTAGGTCTCAGGTTTAGTTCCTAGAACTTCAACGACCCCGGGGAGGATAACATCGAAGCCTTATTCAGAATAGAGTATGTTATACGGGGATGCTGCAATTATGAACTGTCCCGACCCCTGCATTATGGGTGCCAGCATGGTGCACAGATCAAGCTTCCAAAACCCCGAACCGAAACTGACCGAAACCCTAAATCCTAAAGCCCAAATTGGGGTTTAGCCGCAAGCCTTAATCCGTAGACTATAGTTGGCTTCGGGTTTTAGTGTTTTAAGGGACCCTAAACCCTAAACCCTAAACCCTAAACCCTAAACCCTTTTAAGGGAGTCGAGGGTTCAGGGCTTAGGGGCTTGAGGTTCGAGGTTAAATGATGCCTGATGCCTTGGTGAGGGCTTCCAGGCTTAAAATAGCGTCTAGCTGGAGCCACAGGCAGTTGTTGCAGGCATGTTTCCGAGGTTGTGAACAAGGATCCGGGAGCCGCGGTTAGGCCCGAATAGGACTGAATTGGGGCCCCAATGAGGGACATGCAACGAGAGGATCAGGATCCAGGGTTTTAAGTTTAGCGCATAAGGCTGCGATAAGGATGATAGTGTTGATGGACAAAATCCTGCATGACCCTAAGGACTCTAAACTATGGGAACTATGGTACATTCCTTATAATGGGTAATGCAGGCTTTTGTCCATCAACAGTAGTGTCAGAGAATCAACCCAGAATGGGGGATTAGGGCGTCAATATAGAGATTAGGGCTCCGGGTTTAAGGAAGCAGCTGCAATGCATGTCCTCGATGCGCCACACTTCATGTGCCTGGCATCCGGGAGCGGAAAAGGACCGTTCCAGATGATGGGATCCATAACTTAACCAAAAAAGTTGGCGAACAAAACCAGGAACTACAAAGGGGACTAATTATTAGACTACAAATAATCCCTAAACCCCAAAACAAGAACTGCAATGGAGACTATAGGACCATAGGTCAGCCCTACAACGCCATAGATCCGACTTACATTCTTTTGAGCAACCCTTGAACTAAGGACTCTTTAACATCATCAAGCCCAAAACCATGACGATTGTTAACCTGGAGCTTTGAGGTAGACATGGCGAACTAAGCCCAACAGTAGGAGAGGAGAAGGAGCAATAGTGTCATAGCACTCGCCGTCGTCGTAGCAGTAGCAGTAGCAGTAGCAGTACGAAAGCAGCAGCGGTAGCAGCAGCAGTAGCAGTAGCACTCCCTCAAATATCTTCAAAGAGCCAAAGCCGCACTGATGGCAACTTCTGGGCTTAGTAGCTTGCTTGTGGGCGTGAATTCAGCGGATTAGGGGTAGTAGGACAAACATGCCGGAGCGTCGTAGCCAAGATCATCGTCACGATCGTCGATCGCCCAAGCCTCTCCATCCTCACAGCTTTCCGAGTTTGGTAGGGTTGACTGCGGATCAGGCCAGATCGTGGAATGGAAGAGTCCCGCACGGGGAAATGTCATTCAGCGTCCTCGTATCAGGGATCAACATTGAGGGCACCCTTTTCTGAATTTCCAATTCAAGTGTACGGTCTGGGTCCTTGAGCCTAGAAGAGTCTGCCTATGAGTATTTCAAAGCCTACTTTGGGCTGCTTGGAGCATTACGGCATAATGTAGTGCGAACTGTCTGTGTCCCGGCTTCCGAGTGGGAAAGGATTCTTAACATTCAGCTATACTGAACTTAGAACCCCAGCAAAAACTGTAATTTCAGATGTTTCTTAGGGATTGTACCAAAAATTAGAACCTATTTCTAAGTACCCCTAAGTCAGTCCCAAAACCCAGCTTGTCCTGTGCTATGGCCATGGCAATAGAAATCTCATCCTCGTTCAGGAAGCTCCTTGCGCACCGGGTACAGGCATTTTGGATTGATCCAGAATGCAAATATCGTCACCATCCCACAAAGCCCCGAACGTCCTAGTCTTAGCTCTCTTACAATAGCCGCAAAGCCTAAACCCACGACAGCGGGATCCCTCAATCATTCCATGCACTGGCGTTGTGTCCCCATGCGTTTTCATTACCCTAAACCCTGAACCATGATCCCGTAACTGGAGACACTTCAATGTCAGAGTTCGGCGGCATCGGGCGTTTAGGATTTAGCGTTTTTAGGGTTTAGGCTTCTGACCGTCCTGGGGACGAGACAATGCCGCGTTTCTGGGGTCGGGACAGAGGTTATGAAACTTAATAGTACCGCTGCAGCTTTAGGACTTCGGGCTTAGGCTCATAGGGACTAGAGAGTACTACGACAGACGGTAAGCAGGCGCCCAAGTGCTGAGATTGAAACTCTACTTTGCGCGCCCTTCGGATGGGCTGTCGGTACGTTGTGGTTTTAGAGCATAAACCCTGAACCCCCAAACCTCTGGCAAGCATCTTCTCTACCAGCACACACACATCAGTGCCTGCAGACGGCAATGTCCAGAACGTCATTGGGCCTCAGACGCGTATGCATATATATATATATATATATAGACGGTCAGGAGCAAAAATATGTATGTGTGTGTGCGTGTGCGTGTAAAGCATTGTCACTCAGTACAAACTGTCAAGGCCCCTATATGCCCTTGCATTTTCAGCACGGACAGGGCTGCGATCCTCGCTGCGCCACGCCCCTGAACATGGCTTAACATAGCAAAATGCTGTAGGGTTCTATTCGACCTTGAATTTCTGATTTATATCCCTTTAAGCTTTAAGAGCCTGACCCTCCAAACCCCAACTCCCCCCCTGAACTTCCTCGAACTCTTAGCTCTGATGCCAGACGTCTCCCTGAACGCCGAACCATGGCTTCCCACCACAATCAAGCCGAAGCCACAAAGCCATTAGACCCTGCACTTGAAGTTTAACCTTACAGCAACCCTTCGGGAAACGTGTGCGAATCCCTTATGGTCAGCCGTCGTGGTAGGGTTAAGTAACGTCAATAGCCCTTTGTAGTAGACCGTCACAAAAACCCTATGAAACCTGTTCAATTAGCCCCCAGCCCTCGCAAGCGCTCGAAGTCGACGTTCCTCGGAGGTGTTCCCACTAAAGGCACCTTGAGAATGGACAGGGGTTTGGGGCCTTGGGGTCTTGCATGTAGGGCTCGGGGATAAGGGTTTCGGGCTTAGGACCGTTTAGGACTTCGGTGTATAAGGTTCTTTTGCAAGTTCCAATAAGGATTCTGATAGGATCCCCGGAGCGTAATGTAGGGTACGGGCCATAACAATTAGACTCGGGTTTTGGGCTCCTGTACCGTACATTTTTATAAGGAATCCTAACGCAAAATCATGGTAATTATTCAGGCCTTCATATTGGCCTACTTGTCGGGTATCATGGGGAACTAAAGGTTAACCTTTTTGCTTATATAGGGACTATATGGGGACTATACTACCCAAAAAAGAATTAAAGGTTACCTACTCTACTACGAGGTTGTATGGTCTGCAAGATGCTATTTTAGGTTGCTGATGGTTGCTGCGATGATACGCTTTCCTGATCGTGGAAATCCCGTGGGACTGCACACTTTGAACGAGAACATATGTCCAGGGTTGAACGGCTGACAGATGGTATTCGTGCTTGGGGCTTGGGGCTCTGAGAAGTGTTAGCTGCGGGTGCGCGATCACTTCAAGAATCAACAAGATGCTGCTGGCGAAACTACCTATGGGCTTCAGAACTGTGGGTTCTGTGTGCAGCATCCTGGCAAGAAAGATCAGCAACAAAGGGCTGAAACCAAATCTCTAAAGTCTGAACCCTGCACAAAGGACATCTTTTCAATTCAGTTTGCTTAGTACAAGATGCCGGCTGGGTCACATTTACGTTTCTCAACACTAGAGAGGGCCCACGTTTTGAGAAGCAGCTTCCTCTGTAACTTGTAAACTCCCTTCCTGGCTGCATCCTGCTGTCCACCACTTGCTTAGTTCAATCTTGCTTTTGTGAAGCAGACAGGCCGGGAAGAAGAAGTTCATTGGTGCGGTGGTCAAATCCCCTGGAATGACGCGGAAACGGATCAGCTTCCTCCAGTTTTAGATTGCCGTTTGTATATGCGTACATATACACACACATACATGTTTACCTGTGCGTGTGTGTGTGTGTGCACTCGTGCATGCACAGGCGGGCAGGTGGGCAGGCGGGCAGGCAGGCAGGCAGATAGGTTTGTACGTAAGCATGCATGCATGCCCGTATCAGTTTTGTATTCTTATCCGCATCCCTATCTGTACTCAGACCTTGCCCATGTCTGAATCGGCATCTACATCAGTACCTACATGTGCATATGTGTTGGTATGTATGTATGTATGTCTGTATACATATATATATATACATATATATATATATACATGTCTGAATGTCTACTGTTTATGTCAAGAGCTATGTCATATACATACATGTAGGTAAGTCCAAGTCTACGTCTATATCTATGTTTATCTCCTTTTTTATCTTTCTATACCACTGACGAGCTGTAACGCTATGTATACTAGCGGGCCAGCACATGGAATATGGTTCCTTTTTTAGGAATCAAAATTTTGATTTATTCCATCTGACGGTTTTCGTTCGCCGCGCGAAAACTGTATTCTAAACAACCCTCTCTTGGAATATATCGAGCAAAACTTCATAGAACACAAGCAAACATTGAGAATCTACTGTAAAAAACAAGGTTTGAGTGACTTTTGATATATGTTTACTTGAATCAACACATATACTAATATTCCAAGTGTGGCTTGCATACTGTAAGGGTTCGGATTCTTTTGGAATATACCGAGTAAGAACTAATAGAACACACAGCAAAACAATAGAAATCCATTGTAAAAATCAAGGTTTGAGAGATGTTTTCATTTATTCAGATTTCTTGAGTTCACAACTTGTGCGCGCTGAATATGACCGCTGAGTTGTTTTTGTTTGTCAAATCACTTATACCAATATTCCAAGTGTATGCTCCGTGCCCTAGGGGGTCGGATTGTTCAGCTAGTTCCACTCGACTTGTCTAGAAGCACATACCAAGGCATCTGGCATCATAGCGATTGTGTGTGTTTGAGCTCTGAACATGTTAAGTTTCAAACTTTTGTCCGCACTGAATGTGAATGCTTGACTTTTGTGTAATCGTAGTACTTAGCCCATATTCCAAGTGCGGGCTGCGTGCTCTAGGGGTTGAGATTTTTTGTTTCAGGGTCCTGTTCAATCGGCGAAAGATATATTGTGAACTTGATTTTCGGCGACCTTGCTATCCTTTCAAATCCGACTTGCCTGATTTTAGCTTTTTTCCAAGTTTGGCGCCGATTTGCCTTGTTAGCAAGCTTTTCCAGTTTCAACAAGGACTTAGTGCTTTAGAGCGTACAAAACTATATAGAGAAAGCTTGGAGACAGCTCCAAGGAGCTTAGTTTGCTGGAGAACACGATGCTGTTCGAAAGTCAACTTCGCTGAAACTGTGTATTTTACATGTAAAAATCAAAAACAAAAAAATCGTTTCGACGTGCTCGCGGCGACTCTTTAAAGGGAGCCTCGGGCGGCAGCCGAACGTGGCTGCCCTTACTAGTCCCGAGTCTAGGTCCGAGAAGCAGGCGCTTCCATCGGGCCGAAGGTCTCGGTCTCCAGCAACGCGCGCGCGCTGGCGCGCGCGATAGAGGCATATGCATACGTATATAGACATATGGTTCATATACGTATATCCATATTCCAAGTGCATGCTCCACAATGAAGGTGCCACGATATCATTGCCCGGAACATACATGGAGAAATATATTGCGTTGAAAGCAATGTTTGCTTGATGTACATGTCGTTCATGTTTGTTTACTTACTTTATTCATAGCATATGTTGTTCAATGCTAATATTCCAAGTGCAGGCCCCGTGCCGCAGGAACCAAGGCATACTTGCCTCAACCACGTTTCGATGCGACAGCTGAAGCATCTTCACACCAAACGCATATGTTTATGGTTTCATGATTTGATATCTGTGTTTTTATGTATGCATTTCATATATTTTGTATTCTATCTGATGGTTTTTTTGTCATATTCCAAGCGACCCGGTTTTAGAATATTTGGAATTGAAAAAAAAGGTTTTGAAAATTATCAAAACCATATTCCATCTCATTTGCTTTTTTTTCATATTCCATGTGCTGGCCCGCTAGTATAACTGCATGTTTACATTCTATTCGTGTACATCTCTACATATCATGCGTGTCTCGCTAGCTAGCTAGCTACCTATATGTAAATGTGAAAATGTAAGTGTCTGTATATCTGCTTATCTAGATATTTACATATACTATACATATATGGAGACAGGTATACGTATACATGTATACATACGAATATCAAACTGACCCTATTTACGCACGTAATTACTTGTCCTTGTCAAAGAGATGATGCAAGGGGGGCTGCAGGACTCATCCCGAGGTTGCCGTCTTTGTCGGTGCGCCCCACCTGGTCCAGACTGGGGAGTCATTGCCCCGCCAGCGGGATTCTTTATCGTATGCCCGCAGGGTTCCTTCAAGGGTTCCATAAGACCTATACTATGTATCCATATATCCATATATGTACACACACATATATATATATATATATCTGTTTACTTATTCATTTATTTAATCATATAGATATATGAAGATCCCCAAAACAAGCGGTTGTTGCAACAGTGACATTGGCATTCTCACTCTCCCCCTTGCGGAAGGCACATCTATCGTACAACTTGGCAATCGGCCGTACAAGCTCACAACGGAGGAGCCGGTGCTCTCAAACCAGAAGTGTAGTCCGCCCTTCGAGGTCTACAGCCCAACAGTTCACTCCAAGACTTCAACGATGGAACGCTGATTTGTCCGTACTTGTTTTGTCCACGAGCAACCACACGCCCATCACTTCGGAGAAAGAGTGTATGCTCAGTACCCGCGGAAACCTGGGTGTATGACACTCCCTGCTCCAAAGCTGGCACATTGCATTGCCCCGCAAAATTGCTGCCACATGCAACAACACGTCCGTCACTTCGCAGGAGGACTGTATGAGAACCACCAGCAGAAACCTGTGTGTACGACACACCTTCTTCGATTTCGGGAATGTTACATTGTCCCTGATTATTCCGTCCGAAAGCAACAGCATGTCCATCACTTCGCAGAAGAACCACATGGCTTGCACCGGCAGAAACCTGCGTGTACAACAAACCTGCACACAATGATTGGGTGCAGGTTTATTGTACACGCTGGTTTCTGCCGGTGCAAGCCCAATGCAGGAACGCTGCACTGCCCGCAAACATTGCTTCCGCAAGTAACCACGCGGCCATCGTCTCGAAGGAGCAATGTATAAGAGTCACCTGCGGAAAATTATGTATATGTCACGCCAGGTTCCAAAGCTGGAATATTGCATTGATTGTAATGACCATATCCGCAAGCAACTGCACGGCCATCGCTTCGAAGGAGCACTGTGTGATTCATGCCTGTAAAAGCCTGTGTGTACGACACACCCTGTTCCAAAGCCGGAATCTGACATTGATTGTAATGGTCGTACCCACAAGCTACTGCGCGGCCCTCACTTCGCAGAAGGACTGTATGAGAAAATGTATGAGAATCGGGGATAGAAAAACCTGCAGAAACCTGGGTGTAAGACACGCCTTGCTCCAATTTGGGAATGTTGCATTGCCCTTCGACATTTATTCCGAAAGCGACAGCAGATCCGTCGCTTCGTGGAAGCACCGCGTGCGAACCACCTGCAGAAACCATGAGCAAAGAAATGTTGGCACAGAAGCGGTCAAGATGGCCAGTTGCACTACGGTCTTTGGCTGCACTGTTAGTATGACCATTGAGGAGCAGCATTTTGCATAGCAGCATTTCAGGCACCTGTGCTCAGTAGATGCAAATCAGTGCTTGATGCTACACCGCTAATTGCCTTCGTTGCTCTGTGGTTATGATATACATGCGCTTAGGCCGCTGATGTGTTGGCCGAATCTCTAATATCTACAGTTGTGAGGTTACGACAGCTGCAGTTCCCAACTCTTTCAGCTTGCACAGTCGAGCCGTGGAAGAAAGCGGCCATAAGGGACCCCTTAAAAACAGCAGACCCTAAGCCTTAAACTTTCAAACCCGAAGCCCATACAGCCCTCTTGTAGATCCCAAAACGAACTTTCAATTAACCCATGCAAAACACCGAGAACCGTGGAATTCCTATGCTCCGGACCAGCAGACAGCGCCCCCAAAGCGCTCCGCCGGTAGCGAAGGCCAGCGCCGCTGGCAGGCCACGATGGCGTCGCGACATGGGGGTTTCCGACAATTAAAGGTAATTTCCTATTTTTTGGGGGGGTCCGTATAATCAGGATCCTACTATTTAGGTTACTACATTTAAAATGTGGATTCGACGTTTTAGGTGTCGGGGTTCTGGGTTAGAGATTTAAGGGTTTCGGCACTGGACTGATAAACCAACCAACCATGTGGAACCCAGCAAGCCGTTGTAACCCCAAACCCTGAATCCATACCCAATCAGGAATAAGGAGCCCTTGGGCCTACGGTTTACCTATGTCTAAGCTGCACAAGACTCGCTTCCTTCCGCTCTCAACCTGGCCTAAACCTTCTACCCTAAGTGACAAACGCTGTAAACACGACAGCCAAAGGATGAAGCTACGAGGATGTTCGTTCGAAGTTGCAGATGCCTGATGTCGGCCCTCCCTCCCCTCCCGAGATGCTGTCTTGTGCTTCAGATGCTCAGGCTGCAAGGCAAATCGATGTGAGGTTTAGGGCTCCTGCTTTAGGTTTTCATGGAATTTCAGTCCTCTGCCACTTTTGGCCAAAGGAGTTTCGCTTCGAGGCCAAAGCTGTTGCACCACTGCTGTAGAACATAGGTGCTTGAGTACTAGAATGTGGCGTATCTCATACTTCATCCTGGTTCGTACCTGCATGGCTACCGACACACATCCGTGTTTGTATATATGCATACACATATATATATATATATATATATATACATGACACGTATAATCTGCGTATGTATGTATCCCTACATTGACATATATGTCTACATACACCAGAATACTTCGAGATGAAACTTCTTCTCGCTCTCTAACCTCGTAACAGCCCCACACTCGACATCAACCCCGACATCCTGTGAGTCAGAACCCCTGCAATCTAAACAAGATTCCGAACCATAAACCCTCGACCCTTCACATCAATCCAAAGCCTGCACCCTCGCCTTGCTCCTGAAACCCTAAACAAGCTTTCAGGACACATGGGAAGAGCCGTAAACCCTGAACCCTAAACACCTTTCTTGCTGGATGAGGCTTGCCTGTTTGATGGCGGAGTCGTGCTATTGAACCATGCTCTACTCCCAGTAGGGCTTAGGTTCAGGGTTTTCGGCTTAGGAGCAGTGAGACTACTGATGACGACAACAGTTTGACCATCTTCGCAATATCAGAACCAAAGCGTTATCACATACACGTGTCATCAAACCCGAGCCCACGCTCAATCCGTATACCGCTGGCATCCCGAAAACACCGAACCACCCCCTCTTTGCAAGCCGCAACATCTAGTGCCGTCAGTAAACCAGAATCCTGTGAGCCCTACACACGCAAATGCTAAGCCTATCAGCCTATCGTGGTCAAGCCGAGACCCCATTTCCGAAATCCGAAACCTCAAACTTGAAAACCAAACTCCGACTCCTGAGTATAGTAGAAACCGCTAAAAACCTAAAAGCTAAACCCAAAAGTCCCTAACTCAAGAATCCCTGAACCCACTTTGTACGAGAGATCCAGCTGAGAGAGCTCGGTCTTCGACACACCGGGAGGTAGAGACGAACACCGGGCGGTTTAGGCTTTTAGGGGTTCGGCTTGAGTCCGGTTTAGGCTTTAGGCTTGAGGCTTGGGTCCTTGGGCTTTCGGGCAAATAGGGTAATAGGCATTAGGGCCGAGGGAAATCCGGTCTGTCAAAGAATTCGCGATGTGCGTTTGCCTAAATCCTAAGCCCTAAAACCCAAACTTTGTTTTCTTTCGTGCGGCCTGGCGGGCCCAAGAGTATCTTTCGGAACTCGGATAGCAGCAATGTACTAGATTTTACAATTTCTGCGGGGGAGCATATGACTTAGGCGCTGAGAACCCTAGCCCAAAGAAGGTTAAGCCCAATGGTAGGGTATATTATAAACCCCAAAAGGCTAAAGGTTATCTACTCAGCTACTAAGCCATCTGGTACCTTGGGATAGGGATATGTTTTTGGACGAGAGCTTTTGGGGTGGTTGGACTGCGGTGGATTAGATCTTTCGAGTGTGTATAGACAGAGTCAAGAGACTGAGAGTTTAAGCTTTGGGGTATTGGATTCAAGGTACAGGTCCTTGACCCTACACTTTTGACCCAAAGCCTTGGGCAGAGGATGTGTATCTGGGAATCAGCCGTTCTAATTCCGTCATGATTAGAAGAATGCCGTGGAAGTAAGGTTTCGCAACGGGTTTCATTGGCGTGTTGGGAGTTTTCTCGGGTATGTAATTGTGGCTACGATCTAGTTTAACTGTATGTGGTTATCAACTTCCATCTGCACTCACAACCGCTTCTACCAAAGCAGTGCCAGGAAAAATGTAAACCAGACTAAGAAACTCGCAAGTTCCTCGGGCTCTGTAATTGTAATCGAAGGGGGGGTTTAAATCACGGGTCTAAATGCTGAAATTCGGTGTAAGCCGGGCTCCTTCTTAGTGTCGGAAATTGATCATCCAGCTGCTGACAGCCTAGGTTGGACATGAGGATGGATTGATCACCTCCCACCTCCTACGGTAAAAGAACTATATACAGGGAATCCACCCTCACTGAAGGTCATGCAGAGAAAAGGGCTATAGTAGCTATAGGTGGACGGCGTTCTTCGGGTTGCTGCGGTTGGTTGGGTCTGTGAGGTTCCGCCGTACTTGGCTCGTCTGGACCTCAGGGAACAGAGGTCCTCCGTTTTGGCCGCGCAACGCTTCCGCTGCGGCCTCAACTGAAACGCGCTGCCGGATGGCGCCATCGACAAAATCAGAGCTGCTGCGCGCCACGTCGATTTATACAAAGGGGAAGGAGCACAAATTTTCGATGAAACGCAACACCCCGTATTTAACCGTAACCCTAATCGGTGTAAGCATGTTGTGACTCCTCTGATGCTAGGTTGCTGCTTCCCGGCCTTGCAGCCTAGAGGCACTGGACGCAGACATGTTTGTCCAGCTGTCCATACAACATCTGCTGTTCTTGTGCCGCCTCTGGCGCAGACCCCAAATAAATGTACAATGCATTCTCTTCTGCAATAACCGGGCCCAAAAATTCAAGCTTTGTTAGATAGACCACACACATCCTGCCAAATAGTTCACAGTTCTCCCATTGGCTATCTAAGGCAATAGTAGACTTCAACCATGCCGGGCAAACGCATCATCTGTATGCAGAAGCCAAAATAATCACTTTCAGGACAGTCTTAAGTTTACCTGTATCATTGTACTCGGAATGCGAATACCACAAAACCGTATTCCATTTATTGAGCTCAGCCCTAAACAATCTCCTGAAGCTCCACAGCATCCCAAAGTCATACCTATTTCGCAATTTTGCCAAGATGCTGCTATGAGTTGCTTTTTGGTTCATAATCTCTTTTGTTGCCGATTTTCACTGCTCCATCGAGCGCTGAATCTGGAAATGCCAGCTACGTTATCAATCTACAGGTGCTCTCAAACCCAATCCCCCCACAGCAAGAAGCCCTGAATTCTAGGCAATCCAATGCAGGGAAAACAGCAATCATAAATAATTAGGTTTTGGGTTTTAGTCCACAATAACATGTATACGTATTGCGAACTCTACGTTTCGTCATATGGCTTCGTGGCGTAGTGTATGTAGGGGTTCAGGGTGTAAGGTTTGTGACTTATACGGCCGTATAAGGTGTATGATTTATGTTCTCCACGCCCCCCCAGGGCGATCACCAGAGCAAGCAGGGAGGCGGATGAGACTTCGTGCAAGGCTCAGTGTGCCAAGCTAGTACGGACCGGGCCGCCCCTTGCTGCCCTGGCAGGGAATTTGCTCCAACGCTTTGGGGGGGGGACTGGCTTTTGGCTCCACGGGCTTTCGATGGCCAAGTTCCGAGTCTGGGTTTAGGGTTTAGGGGTTTACGGTTTAGGGGTAGAGTACCTACGTATGCTTGCACCTAACGGGGGAATCGGGGAACCTGAGAAACTCACCAACACTGCAGAATTCAATCATCCCTTCGCGAGTCTGGCCGGTGATTTCCGGTTCTCAAAACCCTAGGAGCCTGTATGCCTGTCGAGGGATTCCCGCACTGTGAATTTTGGCCCAGGTATATACTAAGGTATTGAAATTGTTATACATTGTTAGCCGTTTTATTACCATGATTATGGTTATCAGTACTTACTATACTAGCACGATATTTGCTACTATTTTAGGTATACGGACCCATGCTAGGAACAAGGATCCTGCTGCCGTATCTTCGGCGTAAGCCGAGTCTGGGATAAGAAAGCATAGGTACAGCTGTGGGTTTTGGGCTTAGGGCTTGGTTGTTGGGGGGCTCAGGCAATAATTGCGGAGAGTGTAGACAAGGCCAACAATCCAGGCTCCTTTAAACGGAATCCCTACAATCTGAATCACAACGCAGATGAAGTCTATATTAGGGGGGGGGGGGTAATTTGCTTACCCCCAAAGCCCTCAGGTGGGTTTGTAGGCTCCAGCTCATAGACTTGAGAACTTGTTGCATTGCCGCTTACGGTAAACTTGACAGCTAAGCCCCCAAGCCCTCAACAGTAAATCTGACCTATTTGTCTCGTTCAACACATTGCCTGAGCTCTGAATCTCAAACCCAAAGCCCTGCACATGCAAACCCAATTCTTCGTACAAGTGGCACAGGAGAAAACTAAGCAGACACACATATAGATAAACAGATGGGGGGTTGACAGATAGACAGATAGCTACCCCAAGGGTCCAAGTATGGATATAGTAGGCTCTGAGTAGATATGTAAAGCCCCACGGTATATACTGTACTGATACTTGGACCCTTAGGGATGGATAGATAGATAGAAAGATCGAGCAAGCGACAGATCCATGGATCGATGCATCGAGTATGGATACATTCCTTGATTAGCTGATTGACTGAATGCTGGAAGTACGTGGAAAGACAGACAGAGAGAGTTGAAGAGTTCTTCATATGGTCAAACTAAAAAGTATAAGTGTCCAAACCACAACGCACCCCCTAAACCCTAAACCCCATGTACATGGTTCAATCCTTCTTGTTCCCAAAGCCTGAGACTATCTCTAACACTGCCTTGCCGTCGGGACCGTCGGCGAGCTTCACGATGATGTTGCCTGCCCAGGATGACGTTTGAAACGGTTTGCGGTTCTACCTCCGACCCTAAAGAACCTGTATTCGCGGTTCTTGTTCCTTACCGTATATTCGAGAATCCAATGTTCTTCAGCCCGTATGTGCAGCTGGTAGTTCAGATGTAAAATGAAACTTCCGAGTGGGCAAACGGGTTGCGAAATTAGTGTTCAAGGTTCAGGATTTTAGGGTCAGTTTCTCATACTTGATGCTTGTATTACCCCTGAATACCCCAAACCTTAAACCCAAATGCTGTATGAACCCTCCGGGAACGAAGCAGAGCAACCACTGCTTGCGGCCTCGTCTTCGGCACTCCGATCCGCACCCAGGGAATACGAAACCGTCTTCTTGTCTTGTGAGGACTCTACATCAGGAGTATAGAAGCGTACCACCTACTGAAATCTACAGCACTTCTTTGTAGGGTCTCGACACATTTTACACAGGGCTTTGCAGCAATTCGCAGGTAGTGCTCGCACTTGATGACGCTTGCAATACAACAAAAGACACTTTGACCCCACCTACACCTTGAATTGAATTCGACAACCGAGCATCCAACTGCTTGCATCACAGTTCTGAGACCAACACCACTCAGTCGACACCAAATCGCTGCAACTTCAACGCTAAGATGGCCCTGAACCCCAAACCCAGAATCCTAAACCCCAACAAGCCTAAACCCTAAACCCCTAAACCCTAGACCCCTAAACCCTAAACCCCTACCCCACAAAGGCCGAAAAAACCACGCCTTCTCCTGGCCTTATCTCGTAACCCTGGGACATGGCCTCACATGATCGGGGTTTAGGGTTTAGGGCTTAGCTTAGGATTTAGGGTTTGTAGGGTTCAGGGCTTTAGGAGTTTAGGGTTTTAGGGTTTAGGGTGGGTTCCATGAAGAGGGCTGTGCTGGTGGGTTTGAGTGTTCTTTAAGATTTAGTGTAGGGTTTAGGGTTGGCGTGGGGTTTAGCGCCTCTAGAGCTCATAGAGTTTAAGGCTTCTGGGATTTATGGCATATGGAGTCTATGCGTGGGCAAAAGTGCTTAATTATTTAGGGTTTATTGGGATTAGGCTACCCGCACCAAAACAAAACCATCTTGTCTGAAACGCTCGAAATTGGTGTCAGGCAGGGAACATTCGAAAGCAGATCCGTGTAAGAAGGGTCTTCCGTGCTTCCTTTTGTAGGGTCGTTGGGCAAATTCAAAGAAGCCCTGAACCCCAACTGTAAACATAAAAATCGTACAGTCAGTTGCGGGACGGCGGGGCTCCTAGCCTGTTGAGGGCCCTATGGATTGGGGCATAGGAGGTTCAACAAAAAGGCTAAGGTCGTGGGGTATACCTTGAACACCTGAATAGGGCTGAGCAAGCGTTCTAGTTCAACAAGACTTAACATACAAATTGAACCTCAAAAGTTGTTCCAAACCAGGGCGGAAGGGCGTCTACTTCGGAGCTGCATTTATCATTGTAACCTTGAGATTCGCAGAACAAAATTTCTGATTCGAGGTTTTGGATTTGCCACAGGTCAAACGGGGCTAGCGTTTCGGGTGTCGAGCCATGGGCGTTCATTGGCAGGCGAGTATAGGCAGGCTTGAGCCGCTTTAGTATTCCGAGTTGGTGGATTTCTGTTGGATGCCGAAAGCCGGAACTGTTTTCGGTTCGAACCGACCGGGATCGCCAAGTAAACAGTAAACATCAGGGTCACACCCCCCAACGACCAGGCTCTTCGCCAAACAAACTTCCCAAGCCACGAAACTGAAAGAGCTTCAAGTTTCAAGTGAGGGCTTTAGGAACGTGTAGGCTTCAAGACTCTGTTGGCAGAGGCCCCCGGCAGCAATGGCATTGCTGGCTTCAATGGAGTTGGAATACCTCAAAAACTCAACATCCAGACAGCAGGCTCTCCTCCAAATCCTAAGCCCTACCTTAAGCCGGAATAACCTATATTTTCGAGGACTTGTATAAGGAACTCATCATAAGGAACCCTAAAAAGGTAGGTTATTCAGGGTTAAGGTAGGGCTTACAACCCGAGACCCTAAGCCCTAAACCGTATAACGTAGGGGCCTTGGTCATTAGAATAGGGTTTGGGGTGTATTATACCATGAGTATAGCAAGGAACCCCCAAAATGGTACTTTTGATGATATAAATCCTGCATTACCTTAAGGACCCTTAACTATGGGAATTATGGTATGTTCCTTGTAACGAGTAATGCAGGATATAGATCATCAACCGGTTGATGATCTACATCCTGCATTACTCGTTATAAGGAACATACCATAATTCCCATAGTTAAGGGTCCTTGAGGTAATGCAGGATGTATATCATCAACAGTATTGGTATGTATTTGAGGATTTAAGGTTTAGGGATGATGGGATTCGGAGCCTCCGCAATCTGAATACTTTGAGTAGTGACTAAACTCCGAAACTGCATGTCCCTCGACATCAAACCCAGACCTTTCCAGGGTTCCTTTATGGTATTTGCACTACACATAGCCCTAAGCCACACTCTAACAATTAAGGTCCCTATAATACTAGCTTCTGATAAACTCAGAAACTTGAGCCCCAAACTCATCCTGCTCACATTATTTGAGGCTCTAGGCTGGACCCCTGGTAAACAAACCGCCTGACCTTGACAAGAAACCTACTGGTAATCCTCATTTTCAGGTTCGCAAAAGCAAAACAATAAAGAAATAAGATGGTCACAACTCAGGGCTTACATTAAGAAGGAAGCTTGCCAAGCAGCCCTACGGTACGCCGAAGTGCTGACGACACGCCCCATGAATCGAATCCCCAAGCCCCAAGCCCCAAACCACAAACCCTTAAACCCTGAACCCTACACCCCAAACCCTACAACCCCACAACCCTGAACCCTAAGCCCGAAACACATCCCGATGCCTTAAACCTCTAAAGCCCAATCCCTATAGATGCCTTGTGAAGTCTTGTATAGAACCTTTTAAGGAGAACCCGAAATTCTTCGGGCCCGGCATTGAGGGCTGGGATTCGGGGCTTCGGATTTAGGGAATGGGATTTAGGGTCGAAGCCTAGGTCTTCGGGTTTGGGGCTCAGGGTTCATGGATTTGCCAGGTTCCCCAGTGCCAGGATCGGAGGCCTCAAAAGGTGGGATGAAGGTAGGTAGGATTAAGATCCCTTATTTCAGGACTCTTATTTGCGACTATCCCACCTACTTTCATGCCACCTTTTGAAGCCTCCGACAGGAGCCCCCCCAATAACAAGGTTGAACGTTTTCCTACTGTTTCGGTGTTAGCAGGGGAAGCCTAAAAGCCAAAGCGCTAAAGGGTACCACCGGGGCCTTAGTGATAGGAATAGGGTTTGGGGCAGATTATACTATATCTATAACTAAGGAAACCCGCAATCATTATTTACGGCCTGTATACTATAGTTTATATTCTCAAAAAATACTTTTCATAATCCATCATTTTATTCAAATATAATAATAAACCAGTGCCTTATAATATTTCTCTCGCTAGTATATTAACAGGCTGCCGAGAGACCGGACGAAGGCGCAGGCCTGACCAGACTTGGACCTCAAATCATTTCGTTCCGAACCCGAAACCCTAAGCTCGACACTCTAAACCCTAAGTGTACTGTAACGAATCTGTAAGCCCCTAAACTAAAAGCCCCTGAACCATAAACCCTAAACCCTGAACGGAAGACAAACACGAACCTGCCAAGAAAGGGCAGAGGGCTTAGAATTTCGGGCTTTATGTTTAGGTCGCAGGGTCCAGGGCTCTAGGGACTCGTGCTTAGAGGCGTTTGGGTGAGTTTTTGGCCCTGTAGGCCTTGAGGAAAGATTTTGGAGGCAGGCCCTCTGTGGCATTAGCTACTTGTCGGTAGCTCGCTTGCCAGTCTCTTTCCCTGCCCCTCTCTCCCCTTCTCTCCCAGCTAGACACATAGAGACTTGAAGCCTGGTGACTTGGGCAAACGAAAACAGTGAGCCCTCACACCCAACACTCAGTCGGGTCGATTTCTGAGCACTCCCGGCAAGGAACGGTATCATCTTGATATAGTGAAATCTACTATGTCACGGTATGCCGTCTAAAGTTTCATAACTATAGTCTAGTAGAGTGTAATAAAACAACTAAACCATACTAAAACCCAAGCTGCTTATCAGGTTGGTCAACCATCGAAATCTCAAAGATCTGGCTCATGAAGATTTCGCCTGCTCTAGCGGCTCTAGCGACTCTGGCAGTAGCGCACCCAAGTTAGATGGGAAACCGCCACGAAAGATTGAACAATGTAGCAGCAGCTTTCCTTTCCTATACCCCAAATCGCCGAAACAGAAACGAAAAACCCTAAACCCAACATGCCAATCTCTCAACCCTAAATTCAAACCTCCAGGGTAATGTTGATTCAGCCCTACTCTCTCCTTTCCAACATGCAGCTCAGGAATGTCCGGTGACTTGGCTCAAAACCCGAAACCCTACTGACTGTAAACCCTTAAACCCCAAACCCCTGAACCACGCCATAAACCCTAAACCCTGAAACCCTAAACCCAAAACCCGTGATTTTCAGACACCGCGCGGACGACCTAATTTTCTTTGGCCCCGAGCTACGGCCGGATCTGCATCATTCAGATGCTCGAGGCCTCTTCGCTTTCGCCTCTGCGGCGGCTTCCTCCAGAATCTCTGCTGCATCAGTAAATCAGCAGCAGCAGCAGCAAAACCCGCCAGGTGGCGTTTTTTCCATTGGGCTTCACGCCAGGCCCTTATCTGCTTGCGCCAATCGTCAATGTTGGCGGTGCTAACCACTCCTTCGACGAGCCACATGTTGAGCAATTCAGCAAATCGCCGCCGCCTTTAGCTGTCTCCGTCCTGCAGCGAGCCTAGCTTAAAATAGTACACCTTTGTAGCCTGCGAGCTTCTGGCTTCTCACTTCCCGAGCCACCATGAGCAGACTTAATCATTTGGAGCAGGGTTTAGGGTTTAGGATTTAGGGTGTTGAATTGGAGCCCTAATCCCAAAGCCCCATAAGGAATGAGTAGTCATTTTGGATTGTAAAGGGATACTCTTACTGTTTCAGACCCGCGCATTGAGAATAATTCCCAATCCATTCTCCGCCATGAAGGCAGCGGGTTTACCCAAAGTCCCCAAAGTAGTTCCTTTTTGGGGTTCGTATATAGAATCCTACAAGGTAATCCCCAAAAAGGAACTACTTTGGGGCCTCTGGGTAGGGCTTAGGGTTTAGGAGCCAGGGAGCCTATTTCCGGAACATGATTCTGAGCAGGAGTCCGGGGCCTACCTGGGCCCCAGGGGTATTCTCCAATAATGGCCCTTGATAGGTGTGTTGGGCCTAGACCCAAGAGTAACCCAGGAACAAAAAGGGTGCCCTTTTTGGTTTAAAGGGGTTTATAAGGGAACCTGAACCCTAAAAAAGGGAACAAGGGCCTACTCTGGGTCCTAGTAGGTGTGTTGGGCAATTATTTATGCACGGCTAGGGCTCAATAAAGACCCAAAACAACGGATCCCATGAAATGGAGTATGCACTCTGTAAACGTTGAAACCTGCAACTCTCAGCCTAAATCCCAAAGCCCGACGAAACTCCCAAAGGACCTCCAAAGCCTAAACCCGAAAACACTTTCAAACCCTAAAGAAACAAACAAACAAAGTCTCTAGACCTGAAATGCCTACAGCCCTTAGACCCTAAACACCCTATCCTCTTACATCCTAAACCTCTAAACAACTATCCTGAACTCCTCAAACACCCTACGGCTCTGCTGGGCGTGAGGCTTCCCTGTCATGATGTGGATGTCTGTGACCTGCAGGAGATCTGGGTCGCACTTAGATTATAAGTTAGAAAGGGCCCCCACCCTGTAATAGCGGTATAATACGAATGTCACAGGGCCCTAATACGATCCTTGGAGTCACTATTGCAGGGTGGGGGCCCCTTCTCAGTCATACTGTACCTTGCTACATTATGATGGGGGTTTAGGGTTTAGTGTTCATATTATACCGCGCTATATTATGTTGCTTATAAAGTTTGCTGATGGTGCTTACTATGATTCTGGGAGGTATGAATACAATCGATATTAAGATTGGGCAGATGCTGATCATTTTAACTACTGTCGCTGATATCACTATTGAACCGATTGCCTGCACTACGGCCAATCATTAGTTTTGTACTTGAACAACTATGAAAGACGTTTGTTTATTCCTAGTAAGACCAGGTTCTCTAGTATGGCCAGGCCTTTACTACTGCTTGTGCCTGTTAGGATGATAGCTTCATTGGTAATATGATGTTAGACTACGGTAAACACGTAGACTTCCATACCATGCTATGCCATGACTGCTATCATGTACGACTGCCATACCATACTCTACTGCGCTGTACGGTACTGTGCTGTGCTGGACTGTACCATACGACAGTAGACTGTACTATAGTACAATACTATACTTTGCTGTACTATATTCTAATGCCATACTATTCTAGACAACGCTCTACTATGAGAGCCATGAGACACTGTACCCACATCGCACCACGTTGCACGACAGTATACGGTGCTTCACTATACCGTACTACATTACAATAAGCATGCATACATGCCTACATACACACATGCATAAGCAAGTGAACATACTTATTTGCCTCGTTATAAGTGTATAATGCTATGACCAACCATCCGTCCATCCATCCATGTAGGCATCTTTGCGATTCATTGATGCTTCTTTACATGGATGCATGTATGACTGCACTACACACGAACTATATCTTACATTGCATTACAGCATGTTGGATATCACTACACACTTTGTAATCCAAAGACTAAATGCTTGCATGCTACTAGTACATACAGTACATACATGCCAAACATTACATACACTTCATGGGTGGAACATAGTAGATACGATACGTACATGCGCACATACATACTTGTATATCTACGTAGTACATACATGCATGTGCGTATACATACATACCTGCACACATGCCTCATATGGGTACGCGCCTACGTACTTCTGTACGTATATGCACTATAAATGCTTGCGTCTGCTCGTCTGGCGTCGTTGGTATGAAGTACAATTCTGATCTCGAAACACCGTGAAGGTCCCCCCAGGCTAAACGTTCGACCCGACCCGTTCGAACCTCGCCGTACGTCTTAAAGACGACGTCCAGCGCTGCCCTCTGGATGTCGCCTGCGCGACGTAAGATCCGAGCCCTCTTGGCAACCTGATGTAGGGGCCTTTTTATAATCTAAATAAGATCTTGGGCCCAGTTTATATGCTAGATTATAATCATAACAAGGAACCCCTTTTGGGGCCCAGTATACATAATATAATCATAGCAAGGAACCCCCAAAATAGTACAGGCAGCTTTTTTGGCCCCTATAGTAAACCCTGAAGGGTGCTACAGATTCTCGATTTCGGGCTGACGGCTACCCGCAACACTGGATGCGACCGCCGATCACATGGTAAGGCCGAGATGCAGTGGTTTAGTTTAGGCTTAGGGGTTAGGGTTTAGGGTCTAGGGATTTGGGTTTGAAAACGATTGAGACACTCATCTGTTTTGCACTGGCCTTTGCATCAGTGGGTCCAGGGTTTAGGGTTGGGCTCGGGGCTCATTGCCAAAACCCTAAAACCCTAAGCCCGCAGTCCCTAAACCATCGTCCAAACCGCCGAACTCATCTCTCGAGGACTTTCCTGGGATCTCTAGATGGGTTGTCAATATTAGGGTCCCTTTTTGGGTACCTTAAAAAAAATTGGTGCCGTACTATAATAGGGTACCCAAAAAAGGGACCCTAATTTTGACAACCACCCAGATAAATCCTCGACCCTAGGAGGCCCCTAATGGAAGTTCCTTCTGTGCCGGAGCAGTAGGGTTTAGGGTTCAGGGGTGTTAGGGTTTAGGGAAGTCCCATCTGTGACGGAGCAGTATACAGTGGAAGCCAGGAAGTTGGAGCTTAATGGTCCCTGATGACATACAGAACAGGATGCTAAGTGGAACTGAATGTTTAGGGTTTAGGTTTTAGGGTTGCTGTGTCAATGGGCTCAAGTGATAAACAGCACACCCCGAACGCAGTTCTTTCCCTTGGTCATGAGCCGGCGGATACTTACCCAAAACATAATACAAACTCCTACTCTAGCATGTAGGTACTTCGGATGCTTCGGGGAGGGGCATTGCAGTAGTGCACCCGGAAAGCTTCACAGACTCAAATGACCGGGCCTGCAAGGGTACGGATGAGCCCTAATTCGGGTTTGGGGTTTAGGGGTTTAGGGTCTCCATACCTTTTGCCCCATGGTCTAGAGGGTTTAGCTTAATGCTGATGAGGATTCTGAAACCACTGCCATCTCAAATTCGCACTGATCCCGCCTGGGAGATTTCCGACGTAGAGCTTGGTGCCTGGCTGCACCCTGAACCCCAAACCTTTATCAATTCAACACTCTTGACCCGAAGCTAAACCCTTCAACTCAGCTTAGAGCCGCCCCGGCATCACGCCAAAACAAACTATGTATCCTCGTAATGAATGTCGGTCTGTATGAGTCAGCTTCGACCTATATAAGCTGACTGCCCCTCAAAAAGCAGCAGCAGTGGTGTTTAGAGGTGTTTACGTTTCTGTCCAAAAAACTGTTGGGCTCGGAGGTTGAAACAAATCTGTCGTGGTCCTCTTCGGTTTTAGGTGCTGGGGCTCTATAAGTTGGTGTAAGTTGATGGGGTTTAGGGTTCGGGGCTTTAAGGTTTGGCGTTTAAGCTGAGGGTTTCGGGGTCTAGGGTTTAGTGGACAACAATCATGGTTGGAGGCGGTCGCATGAGAACTGTGACAAATACCGTGTGACTTTCCTGCCGTTTGCGTTTAGCATCCGTCTGCGTGATGGTCGTACCCACACAGCCTGACGGTTCTACAGCTGAAGCAAAAAGATTGTTCTAAGTTCTATGCATTTCAAGGCGACCCTCAAAGGTGTTTATTCCCTAGGACCCTTGGAGCCTATGGGCTTAAACTCCGCGAAATCCGGAACCCCGCCTTAGAGGCTGAGTCATAAGCCCCAAAACACTGAAACTTTGAGTTCTGTAAGGAACATATTATCCCAAGAAGTGTAAAGTGTACTCACTCGGCTACCAAGCTCTTAAATAAAACCCTAAGCCCTAAACCCTAGTCTTAAGACTCTGAGCCTGCTTTCAACACCACCACACCGTGATCAGGAATAGCCATGCAAGACCTATGCTTGATAAGAAGCAAGGAAAGCCAAAATAACCTGAAATCTTCAACCCATGACTTTCCAGATCGTAAACCCATGCCCTAAACCCAAAAACCCTACACCCTAAACTTGACCCCATACCCTATAAGCCCTAAACCCCACACCCGAAGACGCGGAAAACGCAAGCAATATAGGGGCCTTTAACAATTAGAATCGGGTTTGGGGCCCATATGTAATACTATATACATATACATATACATATGCATATACATATACGTATACATATACATATACACATACATCTATCTATATATATATATATAAACATATATATATATATATATGTATATATAAATATATATATATAAATATATATATATATATATATATATATATATATATATAGGTAGTTAGGCCCCTTTAGTACTGGAACTCCGACCTGGAACGCCGCCATCCTTGCCGCCGCCGCCGCCTCCGAAGTTGCCCCCCGCGCCAGGCAGGTCGAAGCCTGGCCCAGACGGCTTAGTGCAGAAGAAAAAGACAACTACCTCTTTAGGCCTCTTTATTAAGGCTGCCAGCTTTTCGGGTTTAGGGTTTCGGGCTCTTTCGGATGTAGTTTGGGGCTTAGTTCAGTTTAGGGTTTAGGTTTTCGACGCTTCGGTACTGGGTCGTCGTAGGCGCCTTGCGTTGGTGTTGCATCGCGGGCGACGGTCTTGATGTTGTTTGGGCTCAGGGCGTTCTTTTGGAAAGGAAACCCTATAATACTAAGGGTCCATGTACCCAAACAGTATGCACTTTGGCCATCAAGTACACGTATGGGAACTATCCAATAAGTCTATACTACATGAGTACATGAGCCAGTAACCCGGATATGGAGACCTGGAAGGGAACCCGATTCGAATCATTAAGGGCCCCTATATCACAGAGCCCTTCGAGTATCCGACCGTTAGGGCAATGGAAGGGTAGGGGTTTAAGTGTTGCGAGTTTGCAATGAGGTTGGTCAAAGTACACTTACACCGACCCTTAACAGCCAATCAGCTAATCCCCCTTCTGCGAGCGCTTTACCTCCAACTTCACGTCCCCTCCACCCAAATTCTGAATATGCCAACCCCATCATCCCCCAAATCGAAACCCCATGCCCTGAACTGCAAACCCCACAGCCAAAACCCTTATATCAACCTTGACAAACGCCTTGAGTAAGGAAGCCTTAGCTAAAGACACCCTTAAAGGCCCTTAAGAAAACCCTAAACCCTAAACCCCAGAACCCTAAACCCCTCTAAACCCTAAGCCCCCGTACGTACCCTAAGCCCTAAAAAGATCAAACACCGGCAATCCAGCGGCCTGGGTTGGCGTAGGCGCCTGGGGGGTTTTGGTTGAAGCCGGGATCGAAGCCTCAGACAGAAAGAGGATAGGGGGGGATGCTTCGGGTTTGGGGTTTAGGGGGGCTAGGGTTTAGGGTTTGGGGTTTAGGGATTGGACTTTAGGGTTTAGGGTGGGGTTAGGGTGCGGGGTTCAGGGTTAATAATACATGAGTCCTACTATGCGGGGGATGCTTACCCAAACCAAACTACTACATCTTGCTACAAAAGCCCAACTTTCTACTGTGTAGGTACCTAGGACTCAGCCTCAAAGAGAAAGAAGATCTCAGATTCGGGAAAAGGGTGTAGGGCTTGTCTTCAAGGTTTAGGATTTAAGTTTTGTGTTTGAGTCCTGGGGTTTAGGGTTTAGGTTTACAGATGAAAGCTAGGTTTATGGATTCGGGTTTTGGGCGAAGAAGCCTCAGGGTGTCCGGAATACGGAATAGAGCTTAGGGCTTAGAGTTTACAGGGTTTGGGGTCTGAGTTTAGCTAAAGTTTCCTCCACATTTCTGAGTGATCTTTCCGAAGATGCAGCAGCACGGATTTCTACCAATTCAGGCAACTTTTAACACATAACCCATATCATATCTGACTCTTTGCTACACGGCTACATAAGAAATCACGCTGTAGCCCGAAACACTGCAGGAAATCAGGTAGAGACTCCTAGCAGACAAACAACGAGCCAAAACTGCAACCCGGTCTCTCTCTTCCTGGCAGAGCCTGAATCATGTTCTAAAACTTTGCTTGCTTTTAAGATCTCCGATTTCGCACGGCACACTTATAAGCAGGACCTCAAAAGGGACCACAGAACTACCCATGGATCAAGTTCCAAGGAGCCTCCTTTTCCGAAATTACCTCCTCCCTGGCCGCCGTCACCTTTGCCTGCGAGAAGTTTGGGGGTTCATTTCGAGGATGCCCAGTAACCTCGGAATAAAAAGGGGCTCCCTTTTTGGCATTGGGTAACTTTATATATTTAATATGGAACCTAGGGCTACAAAAAGGGAATAAGGGTAGTACTGGGCATCCTCGTCTTTTGGCTTCTTCCAGGCGAGGAGTGCAGGGTGAGGTCATCAAGGGTTTAGGATTAAGATAGGGTTTAGAGATGTAGGATTACGGTTTGGGAGTTTAGGGTAAAGGGTTTAGGTATTTTAGGTTTAGGGTGTAAACAGGGTTTAGAGATTTAGGATTACGGTTTAGGAGTTTAGCGTAAAGGGTTTAGGGAATATAATAAACCCTAAATGAGACCGTGGTGTTGGGATGCTACTTTACGGGCCTGGGCTGAAGGCCGACGTAAAGCAACCAAGGTACCAAGTTCTTAGGGTTTGGATGACTTCCTTGCCTTAGGGGTACCTTGGCTACTGTGCCATCATAAGGCGCCAGAGTAGTTCCTTTTTGGGGTTCATATCTAATCTTATGAGCTAATCCCCAAAAGGAACTACTATGGGGCCTCTGGGTAGATACATCCTGATCCTTCGGCTTAGCCTTTCGGCTGAGGCCTGAGCTCATGGTCTGCACCTCAATCTAAAGCTCTCCCAAATTCCTTAAACCTTGAATGCTGACATGTATAAGCACTATGACATACTCGACATCTGTACACATGCAAATACGTAAGCACAGAGACACGGACATGCGCACGCACGCACGCACACACACACACACTGACACTGGCTGGGAATCCCAGATCTGGTGCAGGATACAGTGTGTGCTCTTAGGGCTTAAGTGTTCGAATCTCTTGTCGGCCACCAAAGAACCCCAGAACAAAGCAACCTCCCCACCGTCCGAGTTTTCAACACGTGACCCGGGTTTTGAGGGATATCATACTGAAACAAATCCTAAACCCTAAACCGTTTCTGAAACTGGGTTATCATACTGAAACTGGGTGTAGCTACAAAGGGTTATAGTAGTATGCCCCAAACCGTTTGACCTTGAAGGCCACACGACAGAAGGCCACCTCCACCCCTTGGTCTCGCCATGCTGACGTGGATTGGCTCGGGCGCGCCTTCGCGAAACCTTGCGGGAGATACAAGGGCTTTGTGGGATGCCTTTCGATTGGACTGATGATGCATGGCAGTTTAAGAAATGCTGTTCTGGTGGGACCTTACCTTCATGGCTAGAGCTTGCCAAGGGTGTCAGGAATAGGATCACAAGTTGTGAAGTCTGCAACTGCTGCTGACTCCTGACAAATCTTGGTCCATGTCCTTCTGCCGCAGTTCTCCCTCCCAAAAGCTTGGTCCATCTATTGCCAGGCGACAGCTCGCTCGCAGAAAGATGCCGAAACACTTTGCAACAGCCCTTGCAAATTGTGCAGCAGTCGTGCGCAAACGCTCTGAGCCGCAAGCTTATAGACATTGTCTAGGACTTGCCTCAGCTGGCTTGCTCGGAGGCTGTGAGTGTGGGTTGTGGGTCAGCCATACGTTGGATCTGAGGGTTCTATCTATGCTCGGGTTTGTTCGGGCTTCGTCAAGGGGCCCTGTCCTTAGCAAGCTGCGCAACCTAGGTCATATCCTGGGTGCGTAAGAGATTTGATTCGAATCCTTCCACCTTTATACCTGCTCTTCTAGACTTCCAAAAACCGCGATGTGTGGGCACCCACACACACACACACAAATCTCCATGAGATGATGAGGTGAAGCAGCAAAGATGTGTGTGTGTGTGTGAGCCATGCAGCAAAAAGGAGCGTATTGATCGTATCCACCTTTTTTGCACGGTTCATCATTGAAGAAACGAAGCTCGGGGAAAGCATCCGTACTGACGGTTGGAGATTTAGAGATTGGGGTTTACGGGTGAGGGTTCCAGATCCTGCAGTTGCCAAAGTCAGATATCTGTACTATAAAAACCGCTAGTTTAGGGGGCTTTAAGGTTATGCAAAATGTCCTGCGTCAGCATGTAGCATGACTATCCAGATCAATGCAGGAACCCTGCGAGGCAGGCTCACGTAGTAGGAGAATATCCAACCCAAAGGGTCCATATACACTGCCATTATGGAATAAGGCCCCAGAAGACCATCCCAATAATGGTTCTGGGGGACCTAATTCCAGAGTAGTAGTACATATGGACCCGCTGGGCAATAGGGTCAATAGGGCTTCAACCATGAGGTTTGAACGGCAAAAGCAGTGCAAATTCTCTGACCAGGTTGTGCGGGTCCTATACTCTAAACCCTAAACCCTCGATAAAC
Organism: Symbiodinium sp. CCMP2592; assembly: GCA_905221615.1. Taxonomy (NCBI): domain Eukaryota; class Dinophyceae; order Suessiales; family Symbiodiniaceae; genus Symbiodinium; species Symbiodinium sp. CCMP2592. The sequence goes on along the minus strand of CAJNDT010000968.1, from coordinate 628,989 downwards.
CCTAAGCTTACCCTCTAAACTACTAACCCCAAAGATGCTCAGGGCAGTCCCGGTGACTGAGCCGATCTGGCTGCCTGGCGAAGGAAAGAGGTGGCTTTGGTAATAAGGAGCACCTAGTTATCATTATTGGCTTAACCAATTCTATATTCGGGATCCTATAAGGCAAACCCGAACAGGAACTACAATGGAGACTCTAGGTAAGGCAGGCCTTTTTGCTCTGAGGGATTTCTTTGATGTGCCATGACGTTCCTTTTCTCCAAAGCGCGCAAGGGATCAGGGCTTAGGATTTGGTAGGGACTGGCATCTAAGTAACGGGTTTAGGATGTCGTAACCAAAACTAATGTACCCTACCTGAAAGTGTGATAGCCACGTTGTTTGTAGTGAAGACGCATATAGAACTTACAACGACTCTACAAACATGTAGGTTTTGGTAGGTTCCCCCAAACCCTAAACCTTGTAACCCTACAATCCTGAACCCTAAACTTAAACCCTAAGCCGTAATCCCCAAACCCTGTAACTAATGAAAGCCGCAGACCCAACGAAGTCTGCGATGTCCCGAGGCCTTGGCACTTTCAAACCCTCAAACCGGACCGCCGCACTCCACTTCAACTTCAACCGAATCTGGGTTTTCAAATTCATGGTATGTAAGAGGCTCCTGATATACTACCATTATGGAGTTAAGTTCCTAGAAACCATAATCAAGATGGCTTTGGGGGACCTAATTCCATAATGGTAGAATATGAGGAGCCGCTGGGTGTATCATAATATGGCATTATGCATATTATGTTGTTTGTCGCTTAGCATATTTCGCATGCTTCAAGCAAAGTTTCAAGGGTGATGTGCTACGATTGGATTTATGAGAGAAAGTTGCAGCGATACTGCTACTACGTAGTAACCTGGGTCTCTCTGTTGCTTAAGCCTGGCACCCCAACCGCTGGCTCTCCAACGGCTCTGGGCTGCGAGCTTTGGGATTGCCAAAGTTCGTAAGGACTTGGAGGCACACCGCATTGTCCGAACTCTCGGAGCACCGAGCTTGTAGACAAGTCCGCATCGGACGCTATCGTGTTGGACTTCACAACCTTCATCGTCGTCAGCTTGTCTTCCGCCAATCGGAAGATCGCACGCAAATCGGAACCGTCGGCTTTCTCCTGATTCATCTTCTTCATGGTGGCCATGTGATGTGCCGCCGCAGGTTTAGCTTCTTTGTCTCGCTGTCTCTTGGCATCTTTCTCTGCTGCTGCAAGGCTCGCGACATGTTTGGTAACATCGAAGCAAGGCTTCTTCAAGGATGTCTCCCCCCCTGTGCTCTGAGGCGATACTACGGTATATGATTGGTGAGTTGTGGGGGGTATCTGCTGTATATGCATATGCCTTATTTGAGCGGTATTGGGCTCATTGCAATCAAAGTTGGGGGGAGGCTCTGCAATGGTGCAAGGCAGGGATGAAGACTGAACGTAACAAAGCCCTGTAGGCAGGTTTAAGGATTAGGGTTTGGGGGTTTGAGGGTTAGGGTTGAGGGTTTAGGGGCTTCGTGCGTAGGATTTGCGGAGCTGACAACCAAGCCTGCGCCCTCAAGCCACAGCTAAACCCTCAACCTCGAGCCCGAACCTCGAGCCTTCCACCTAAATGGGTGGTTGTCCAACTCAGGGTCCCGTTTTGGGGAACCCTAAATAATAGGTGCCGTACTATAATGGGGACCCAAAAAGGGACCAGAATTTTGACAACTGCCCAAATCGCTAAACTCTATAAACTGTATAAAGCTCAAACCTTAAGAAAGCAAGCGTCCATATCCGGGCCAAGCCTGAACCCTGCATGAACCCTGAACCCAATTCCCTAAACCCTAAACCCGGTTCCCTAAGCCCTAAACCCTAAACCCGGTCCGGTTCCCTAGGCCCTAAGCTGCCACCCAAGGAAAAGCCTCAGGGGTCTCGTAGATCACGAATCCACATCTCTGACCCGGCCTGATAGGGTCTAGGGTTTAGGAGGGGGTTTCTGAGAGTTTAGGGTTTAGGGTAGTAGGGTAGTAGGGTTTAGGGCTTACCTTAGGTTCCTTTAAGGGATCCGTTAAGTGATTTTATCATGGAGCGAAAGGGATACTAAACTTACCTTTGGTTGGTAGGGAATGGAGGAATGGGGGTACAATGATAACAACCATTACTACCATTCTTCCATTCCCTACTAGCCAAAGGTCAGGATAGGGTTTCTTTCGAGTTTTACAGGGTTATACAAAGTTCTTATGGGGCCAATATTCCGAGCGATGTTTTGCGGCGTACTCGATTTCTCTTCACAACTATACCTTAGTCACAGTGAGAAACCCACCAATGATGATCAGAGCAAATTTAGAATATGATGCGACCACTTCTACAAGCAGTAGCACGGTTACTTGCACGCAGTATAAATAATGACTTCGTCAACAGGACTGGCATGACTCTCATGTCCATCGTTGCGCGTATTGGTAGTCCTGCTATTGTCATTATTACTGATGGTGTTCTGGCTATCGAAAGGGTGAACAGTTCGAAAGCGGTGTAACATGGCTTTCGCTGGATACTATAAGCTAAGGGCGTAGGATTGAGGGAGGCTAGGAATTCCACGCAGAAAATATCCAAGCCTTTAAGGCTTAGGGGTTTAGGGGTTTGTGGTTGAGGGTTTGCGGGAATGGGATTTTAATGAACCCAAAACCCTAAACGCTAAACCCTGACCCTGAGCCCTAACCAAAGATCCGAGCTGAGGCTCGATAAGGCTTGGTGGATGGCTAAAGGCTCTATCACGCAAAGGGTCCTAAGCACCTGTGCAGGGGGGTACTTACCCAACACAGAGTGTTAATTCCTACTGTGGAGATTAAGCTTTCTACTAAGTAGGTACTTTGGATACTTTGGGCAGGGCTTTGAAGAGAGTTTCGTGGCTCAAGGGTCCAGTGCAGGCCTTGTTGATCTTGTTTTCAGGTTTAGGCTCTAGGGTTAGCATTTAGGATGTGAAACTTAAGGCTAAAGGTTTGTGCTGGAGAGTTCAACCGCTTCACTTAAGAACCGACTCGTCCGCCTGGAACGCTCCGGGCCGAGCATCACGACCTGCACGAAGGTGATCGAAACTGGAACTCTCAGAAACCGAATTACCATGGGGCTTCTGCAAATTTCATAGGTTGTTCTTAAAGGCTCCTCTAAAACTCTCTTATCTACATTCTTCTCCAGGGAGACAGCATGCTAATGCTATCACCTGACCGTGCATCCAGAAGTCAGAAGACCCTAAACCCCTAAACCCTAAAACCCTAAGCCGAAACCACCCGAAAGCCGAGAGCCCTAATACTAGACCTGAACCCGGACCGCATTTCGGTCTTTCAGCACCCAAAGGGTCCAAGAAGGGTATAGTAGGCTCTTGGCAAATATTCGGGCCCTCAACGCATAAACTATACTGTACGTTACTTAGACCCGTAGAATAAGTTGAAGGGAATGTCGGGGTATATTCTAGTATGATAACGGTTTGCACGAAAAGGTTCCAATATGGTTCAAGGCTCTGGCGCTTCTGGGAAAGGGCATACCAGATGGAAGCCTACCTATAGGCTCCATTATTGTTCCTTTTTTGTGGCTACCTTTTGGGATCCTGGCTATAGCTTTTGTTAAACCCCCAAAAAAGAAGTGCAATGGAGACTATACCCCAAGAGTCCATGTACCCAAATAGTATATACTTTGGCCCCAATGTACCTACATAGGGACTACTTTAACGCCCAAGTATACACTATTTGGGTACATGGACCCTTAGGGGTAGGTAGGCTCTAAACTCCTCGGTCCGGGCGCTTCCCGAAAAAAATCCCGGCAGCTGGCGGCCTCGAATGAAGAAGGATTCGGAACCAAAACAAAAATGTCTGAACTGACCAGAGAACCCTGCATAATGTAGAAGCCAGCACAATGAGTAAGCATTCTTGCACAGCTCCTTGCTGCCATCATACTACTACTTAATTCTACCTTCAATAAAACCCCAGCCCTAGTCTAACTAGTAAGGCCCTCGGATCATGCCTCCTGAACTGTGCCGTATGTGTTGAAGACGATTCTTATCTCGTCCTCCCGGATGTCCTGCAGCTCTGCATTTCTCAGTTCTGGGCTGCCCTGAACTTATAAATCTTAAGCCCTAAACCTGAAACCCTAAACCCTAAAAGGTTACGGTCGCCCTACACTCAATCTCTCACGCCTGAGACGCCCAAACACCCGGCACCCCCAGCAAACCTTCAAGAATACAGGAATTGCTACTATCAAGGGACATAAGGGCTCTACCCGGAACCCTCGAACATATACGTTGGGCTCTTAGAATCTTAGGCTTAGGGTTTGGGGTGAAGTGAACCTCGGATTCAGGGTTGGTGTCGTAGGGCTTAGGTGTTGGTTTAAGTCTAAGGTTCAGGTTTTGCTTTATGACCCAGGAATTAAGTTGTGGGATCATGCGTTCTTGCCAGCCCCATGCTCCAAACCCCGAGGCCCCAAGCCTTGCATGAACCCTGGGGCCCCAAGCTAAACCCGAAACCTACAAACCCTAAACCGGATAAGCGCCAAAGTAGCCCCAAGGCCCTGTAGAATCAGCTCTCCTCCGGCATTTTCGCCACGAATAATTTCCGGCCATCGGTGTCCATCCCTGGAACTGCTTCACAGCGGGCTAGACTTAGGGGAGGTTCCGTGGTTTGGGTTCGAGGTTTGCAGGAGCCTGTACGGTCTATACGGTTGGTGATATAAATCCTGCATTACCCATAATAAGGAATATACCATAATTCCCATAGTTTAGGGTCCTTAAGATAATGCAGGATTTATATCATCAACCGTAGGGCTTCTAGGGTTTACAGTAGAAGCCAGAAAGTTGGAATATCATTATCGTAACCCCTTTAATAAGGTAAATTATGAGGTATCCTACCATTAATCCATATTCCAACTTTCTGGCTTTTACCTTAGGGTACAAGGTCGGGAGATGAAAAGGAGCCACTAGTCAGAACAGCTTCTCCGCTGGATGCGGCATTGGCACCAACTTTCTGGCTTCTGCCTGGCTTCGCCATGGGGTTGAAGTCGGCGAAGTTAGCATCCAACACACGAAGGGCTGGGCTGGGCTCGGGGATAGGTGCTGGGCTGGCGGCGTGGTTCAGAACGGAGAGGTCGACCAAGCAGCACGCTCCAGAAAAAAAGGCGAACGCATGAACCACACTGATTAACAGGCCTAAATGTAGGTCAGGACTTGAGGCAGTTTTCGTTCTCCCAACTTGCTCTGCTTGGTCTCCGAATGTCATGACTCGAAGTCATCGGAGACACCTATCCCAGAGCCTGAAACGTAAAGCCTAAACTATCTTTACAAACCAAGAAGACTCATAGCAACAAACCTATGACTGCATGTCCGCCCGCCCGAGCCTGTCAGACTTCTTAGGCTGAAGCTCGAAGGCGATTTCTGCCGTAATTACATGTATTGGGCAACCCTCTGTACAGTTTACAAACCCTGGGGAAGTCTACTGGTTGTCACTGGGTCCACTTCCTTGGGGACTTTCATAGCCCTAATGATCCTAATGTAGAACCCCACCTATGCGGATCCTCGCTTACATGGGCCCATGAAGAAGGTACGATGGACAAAATCCTGCATGACTCCATGACCCTAAGGACTCTAAACTATGGGAACTATGATATATTCCTTAAAAACGGGTAATGCAGGATTTTGTCCATCAACAGTACCTCTGAAGCCCGTAATATTCAGCTCCGGAGAGTCCCTTAAGCAAGAAGACGGTGCAGGCTCAAGGTTTAGAGTTCACCTATAGTCGCCATTGTAGTTCCTTTTTTTGGTTATCCAAAATCTCTATTATGGGATCCTGGCCAGAAAACTGGATAACCAAAAAAAGGAACTCCAATGGAGACTGTAGGTAGGCTCGAAGGGTTTAAGGGCTTGACTTAGGGTTTCGGGTTTTGGACACAGCCAAAGCAACAGCGGAAACACACAGCCCGAACAAGAAGAGATTCGACGTGGAGCCCCCGAATAAGCACTAGTCAATACTGCTAATGTATATAGAAGACGAGTTAAGCAGACCTCACACTTGTTTGAACTTCAATATCATACTTGCATGAAATTGAATACCCGTAGCCTAAACAAACCCCTGCACCCCTAGCTTGAACCCTCAGCCCTAGTGCCTGCGGGGCGCTTGCCACCCTCGGGCGGAAGGGGGCGCCCTTTCGACCTCCGAATGCCCCCCCTGTTTTTGAGCCGAGAAGTACCGAACAGGATTTAGGGTTTAGGGTAGGGTTTGGGGATTGTAGAGTCAAGGGCAAGGTGTACCAATGCAAGGGCGCCCGGGGTCTAACACCACTTGTGCTTAATCCGCGAGTTTACAGCAGTCTAGGCTGCTAAGCCTGTGGTCGAGTTCCACAGTGGAAACCGAAAAGTTGGAACATCATTCTACTCGTGCCCCTAAGGTCTGGCAAAGGGAATCCAAGCACTAATCATCCTTCATCCATACTTTCAACTTTCAGGGGTTCACTATCATTGGAAGGGTTTCGTGAATCTTGGGATGTTGCTCGCGAACATGCGGAATGCTAGTGTTCAAGCTTGTCTGCCCATGCAGGGGTTTTGGCCTCAGGGTTAGGGTTCAGGGCCGGGGTTTAGGGATGGCTGCCCCACAACGTAGGTGAATCCGGGACCCGCAGACAGCACAACCTCTTCCACAGTGAGGGATACGCTAGCCGGGCCGTCGTTCAAGCTGGACCCAGCCACAAACCCTAAACAAATCTACCTTTTTGGGGACAATATTCAATAGTAGAATGTGACCTCTCGGTAATGGGTCCTATAGCTAACAAGGCAGCTTGTGGGACCACTTCTGCTAGGAAGCTATGAAGTAATCCATCGTCCTTATACTGTGCGAAACGTGCAACAGAATAATCCCGATAAGGACCTCAAGGAGCCCATAGAACCCACAAGGACCTTAAGGAGCCCTAAGCCCAAACCCAAACTGCACGCGCCCGCTTTTCTGCGTCTAATTTGGGGGCTGCTCCACGATCCATGCTGCGGCGGCCTCAACGGTCGAACATCGCCTCAGGCTTCGGCCCCTCAACCGCCTTTAGAGTCCAGAGTTTAGGATTTACTCTTAGCTACCATATGACTAGACCTGAAGTAACTCTAAACCATATTATGAATCCTAAAACCCCAAATTAAAGTCTTTAAGCTACCATATGACCATATCCTACTACTACAAACACTGATATGAATGTCTAGGAACCCTGCAAACATCCAGTCTTGGTAGGGAAAGGTAGGCCTCATAATCAGGCTTTTGGGCCCTAAACCCTAAACCCTAAACCCTAAACCCTAAACCCTAAACCCTAAACCCTTCAGGCCTTGGGTTCGGTGCAGGGTTTTGGGGCCCGAACCCCGAAATCCTCCGTCGTGGGGCTCTTGTGACGACGTTACGAAGGGAGGTCGGGACTGAACCATCCACTTCAGACTGAAAGCGCTAAGCGATCTAAACCCTAAAACCCCTAAACCTGAACCCTTAAGAGTTAATTAACTCTACACCATATAAGGCTCATGAATCCTAAAACCCCAAATTAAAGTCCTGAAACCAGAAAAAACACGCAAAGAGGCCGCAAGACAACAGGAACCAATGAAGGCTACAAAACGACACCTGGGAAGCCCAAGTAGAACCCAAATCCTGAGCATGCAGGCTTAGGATAGTGGGCGAACCGTGGACACCATAACGGAGCCTTCATGATTCGAATAGCTTTTTTCCTTGGTGGAAGGGTATATTCAAGTATACTAACAACCGGCTATACTATAATTGAAGGAATTGGATACTTAAAGTAAGTACACACTCAGGTCTCAAATCACTATGGGTATTTGTACTTGCCCTGCTAGATAGTAACCCTGACAGGAACCCATAGTAACCCCTGTCAGTAGCAGCAGCGTCCGTTTATTGCGAACGAGCTATCTTTTGAGTTCGTTGTCGCGGAATGCTAGCACATGGCACATGCTTGTGCAGAAAGCAGCTTTATCAATTCATCCTGAACCGTTCCACATGTACCTTCAACCTGTCCAAATCGAATTGCCCACCAACGAACAGAATCCCTGCGTTGAATGAGGGTCTCAGAAAAAGAGACACAACCGCACACCCTAAGCACAACCTCTTCGCAGGATCTTTGAGCGAGGAACCACGGGCTGCAAGAAGCCCCTTGCCCCTAACCCTGAAACCCAACACCTGAATCCTAGACCTTCATCCTTAATCGTACGAGCCCTAAACCCTGAACCCTAAACCTCACACCGCAAACCCGGAACCCTAAACCCTGAACCCAGAAGCCCATATCCTGAACCCTAAACCCCAGCCGCGGCCCGACACCCGGACCACTAAAAAAATTCTTGGCATCCCAGCTTGAAAGCTTCAATCGCGCTGTTCTCGGTGAAGCCTCGAGGAGCAAAGGAAGCTTTCTCAAACAATGCAGGGTTTCGGGGTTTCGGGTGGAGCGGACCGGGGTTGTTGCGGAAGTATGATGACATATTGCCTCTTAACGGCCTACCGTTGCAAACCTGTTACAAACTCTTAACCCCCCCTAAACCCTGAACCCTAAACCCTAACCCTACATCCCCCCCGGCTCGATGAAGGAGATGCTTAAGGGCTCTCGTTTTCTCGGGTGTTTGTAAAGCCTTTACAAACGGGGCGTGGGGTTTCTGTATGTTCGACGTCATAGAAGATTTGTAAACCTTAACCTACAATAACCTACCTTTTGGTAGTGTGGGTTTAGGGTTTGCGGTGTTGCTGTTGCAATCGAATCACTGCAGGATTAGCTATGAAGGACGCGGCCAGCGGGGCTCCTGCATCCACCCCGCCTGCCAGCATTTGCCGGCGGCATCTCCTTCAACCCTCCACCTTTCGATTAAAGGCCCTAAACACTTAACGATCAAGGCCACGAGATCCCAAAATATTAAACCCTATAAAGCCTTACAACCAAACCTCGCCGCCCTCAACCCTTTACGGCCTCCAACTGCAGCCCTCAAGGCCTCAACCTTTGCTCATCCTGGGAGTCGGGCGGTTACGCCTGTATGGTCAATGTAACGCACTTGTTTTAGGCTAGCAAGGAACCAGAGGAGAGGTTTCCAAGCAAGAGCGACACCCTAAATAGTGTGTGACTCAACCCTATACGCCAGCAGACCACGACGCCCCTGAATGATCAGAGGGTGCACGTCCTGAACAAACACAGGTTCAAAGTATCGTAATGTGTGTGTATATATATATATATTTATTTATTTATTTATATATATATATACACATATACAGATGTGCATATATATATATAATATAGATAGACATATAAATGGCTTATTACGAACTACTGCTACTAATCTACTCAGCCTAAAGATCCCATACAGACTCACACAGTGCGACTGAGGCAATGTCCCATTCCGACCAAGGTGGCAATGTTGGCGGCTTCTCCGGCTGCAGCTTGAGACAGGATCTGCACAGATCGGAGGGGAGTCTCCGAAAATAGGGGGCCCTAATATAAAACCCCAAATAGTAGGATCCTTACTATAAGGAGAGTATCTGCACAGATCGGAGGGGATGTGGTAAGTTATTCAGGAAACTATGTTCACAATGCCGTGATGTGGTAAGTAGGGTTATAAGAAAGGAAACTAATTATTTACAATCCAGCGACCAAATTCTGATTATGATCAGCCACAGTACGGAATTGATAACTCATAACCCCCAACTGAGGCAATCTCTACCAAGCAGGGGTGTACCAGGCAGGGCAACAAGCAAAAGGTTGCGCTTGACAGTTTAGGATTTGTATGGTTTGGGTCTATGTTTAGGGCTTAGGGTTTAAGGTGAACGTTAGGGGCTCCTGTGTTTGAACTCATTCTCCGCGAAGCAGGCCACAATAAACGTACACTCTGGGGTGTAGAGCAAGTATAGGGCTCAGGCTCAGGTGATAAACATGAAGCCAGGCGAATTCCGTGAATCGTAAGTATAGCTTGACAAGCAGTGTCGTCTGTTATGGGACTGTGTCTAAGACGTCCTTCATCTTTGCTTGCAGATGCAGCTGCGATACCACAGAAAATATGCCCATCACGTATGAAGTCAACACTGCAGAACCCAAAGCAATACATTCCACTTGTGTGACGCTTTGAACTCTCGAACGAAGTCTGACATCCAGACCCTCAGCAATCTTGTCGGCTTGCAATGGATATCCCGTTTAGGCTAGTTGTTGCATGAGACAAGCCTACTGCTGCCTGTCTGCCATCGATCAGACTTGTGTCTTACAGTACGTGTGTTGAACAGGGGTGAATAAGCCGGGTTGCCACGAAGGTGAATAAGCCCAAGTATTATGAACAGTAAGATACCTTACATCCCGATTTACTCTAAAGTACGATCGACAACTCTGTTGCAGACGCTTTACAGGAAGAACTACGTTGCACCCCACTTCGTCTCTCTCTTACGCCCCAGCACGAATCAAAATCGATAACTGAAGCTGAGGGTACCAAGCTTCGAAAGTTGACAAGTTCTTCTGTTGAATTTTGACCATCTTATCCCTTTCAATCCTGTGAAGACGTATATAAGAGCCTGCCCACTGCCGCCGGCGCCACTGCTGGAGCCACTGTCGGCCTCGAGTGACGATGCTGAAGCAGCCAAAGCGGAGTGCTTTTGAAATTTGATCTCGGATGTCATCTGTAGCAAAAAAACTTACGCATGGTTTTCGCTTACCTTGGGTTCCAAAGGTAGATCTTCCATGCTCCGCCCTAGGTTTAGGGTTTGGGGTTGATGGTGCAGACGCAAGAAAACGCAGACGGATGCATAAATGGCATACGCAATGCTTGCGGTGTGGTCAGGTTCTACCCACGTAGCATGAGCTTATGCTTTTGAGCCCTCAAAAAACGTCAGAAGAGACATCAGATTGCAGAACCAAGCATATCCTGGATCCCTAAACCCTAGACGCCTAAACCCAAGCCCCTGAACCGAACATTCCTAAAACCCAAAAACCCTTAGCCCTAAACCTGCAAATCCTAAACCAGAAACCACTAACAAAAACAAAAGCCTAAAACGTGTAAACCCTAACCCAATAAAGCATAATGCTTAAACCAAAAACCTGCAAACCCTAGCCGCTAAACCGAAAACAACTAAGCCTGAAGCCGAACCTTGTAAAACCGAAACCGCCGAAGACGCAAGTTGAAACCCTAAACCTGCAATCCCTAAACCCCTAGACCGAAAACAAATAAATCCAAGAGGCTAAACGAGTAAACCCGGAACCACTCAACTCGTAAAGCTTAAACCTGAACCTGCAATCCCGAAGAGCCCAAACCAAAAATTGCCAACCTTCGACAAAAGCAGCTCGACGACTCTGAAAGGTTTAGGGTTTGGGGCTAACTACGGAGCGACGATCCCGTCCAGAACCCTATACAACAATTAAGCCCCCCGAAGCAACACGGTACCCGAGTTGCTGAGCTCACAAGCCCCAAAAAGTGTACGCTTTCAGTTTTATAGTGGGTAATATTATTCCACAAAGTGTAAAGGGTATCCACTCAGCTACTAAGGTACAAACCCTGGCGGGGCCATACGGAACCCTAAAACCCACCCTTCCAGGTACCCTGCTGCTCGGGTGGAGTCAGTGGCATTGGCTCCTGGCCAGAGGATCCGCTTGAGGCTCTCTGCAGTGACGGCTTAGGCTTTAGGGCTCGGCTTTACCCTAAACCCTAAACCCTAAACCCTCTTCTTAAAGGTCGTATGTCGGGCCCCCAAAAGCCGAAAGCCCCAACATCGTCAGCACTCCAAACCTGGAGCCTCCCCAACAACAACCCAAAGCCCCAAAATAATTACAAAAAAAAGGAAAGAGGCTAGGGATTTTCAAACTGTGAGTTGAAGATCAGCTTAGGGTTGAGGGTTTAGGGTGTCCCATCGCACGGCGACAACCAAGAACACAAAAGCCTCAAAGCGCGCACAAAAAAGCACAAAACTACGAATATCACCCGCATCAGCAACTGTAACAACCTACAACAACCAGCAAAGAACGGGCTAACCACCCTTGACACAAGTACGACCCTGTACACGCACACACACGAACAACACACAAAGACTATACTAATTCGGGAATAGAAACCCTAAACCCTAAACCCCTAATCTCCCAAACAGAACCTAAGCCCCAGAACCCGAACCCCCCAAACCCAGGCTAAACTGGCCTTCGAAGGTCTGCCACGGCTTCATCCGAGGCTGAGGGAAGTTTCCTGGCGCCCCTGGGCCAGGACTGGGAAAGGCGTTTTGAGGGTTTAGGGTTTGCAGGCTTCGGATTTAATTAGGGTTTCGGGTTTTGGGGTTTAGGTCTAGGGCTTCCTGAGGCGTACATTCTTTAGAGTTTAGGGCTTAGCGCGTTCTGAAGCACTTGGGATTTTGGGCTTAAGACTTGGGGCATTCTAGGGCTTGGGGTTGGGAGGGCTTTCGGGATTTTCCGTGTGCTTGTACTTGTGGCTTAGTATATAAGGATCGCTAAGGGCTTCCGATCACTTTCGAGTCTGTTTGCTTATAGTTTATGATTTTTGAATCGGGTGACGGAATTGTACTATGGTCGTGGATCTAACGGTCTATCTTCCCAAAATTGGATTTTGGCTCGAGGCTTGGGTGATCGCTTTGCGTTTCCTTGAAACAATCAATAGGATCCAGAGATTAACCCCCAAACCGAAAACCCTACCCACACAGACTTAACCCAATATAGAACCCTTGCGAAAGCGTTGGAGGAGAGCCCCAAAAAAACAACTGCAACCAAAATCACACCACTGGCATCCAAGGGCGATGCAAGCCCAATGAGCCCTAAACCAGCCAATGTCAGTGTTCTACCCTACACCCCTACACCCAAGAAACCCCTCAAACCCTAAACCCTCAAGCAAGGTTGGGATGTCGCCAGATAATAAAGAGATGCCTGGTGGGTTCGCCGGGATTCCTGCGGAGAGAGCTCGCCCAGAGTTTTTTTGTTGGTGGTTTTGGTTTCTAGTATTGAGGTGGGTTTCGGGCTTTAGGCTTGAGGCGTGGTTTGAGGTTTGAAGGATTTATGTAAAGGGCTGGGGGGTCAGTTGCTCCGGGTGGCTTCGCTGATCTTGGATTTCACGTGCCTTCGAGATACTGCAGTGGGCACTTGAGGAGCCTGTGGGACGGAACCCTGGGCATCAAAATAGCCCAAAACCCTTGTATAGATATTATGGTCTTTGCGCCCAAAAGCCGTAATATATGAGTCCTTAGATGCCAGGGGCAGACAACTGACAACAACGAGGTAAAAATGCACAAGTCTTGCGTTTTCGTTTAGGGTTTAGGGGTGCAGGCTTTAGGTTTTCGGGGTTTAGGGGTTTGGGTGCTTCGAGCTTCGGAGGTCGGGTGTGGAACTCCCAATCCAAGAAAGGCTCTTCGAGCAGAGCACGGCTTCAGGCAGGTTGGGGAGCAGAAACTCGGGCCTTATGAAGGGGTCTGTAAGGGTTACTATAAGGTTATTTGTTAGTAGGGAATGGAAGAATGGTAGTAATAGTGGTTGTAATTGTACCCCATTCCTTCCTCCATTCCCTACTAACCAAAAGTAAGGAAACCCAACCGTTCTGGTGTCATTACACAAAACTTATAATAAGGAACCCCAGAGATGTTAGGCCCCTAATAAAGCAAATCCTTATAGCCCTTATAGACTACTTTGAAAGAAATCCAACCGTCCGGGTGTCACTATACCATAAGAAAAGGAACCCCCAACATATCAGGCCCCTAATATATTATGACTTTATGACTTATAGTATTACTACAAGGAACCCACCCAAGATACTAGGCCCCTATACTATATCCTTATGATCGCCCTTTCAGGCTACTTTAAAGGATCCTTAGTCTAAGAAAAAGGGCCCTATATTGAAGGAACCTGCAAAATTTTCGGCCCCTATAATGTATACTGTGTCCTTATGATAGCCTTTAAAGACTGCTTTAAAGGATCCTTAGTCTAATTGTTAAGGCCCTATATTCGCCCCACAAGTCACAGGGCTATCGCCTCCTGGTGCTGAGCGCTTCTCCGGGCTGCTAACCTAAGGGAGCAGCAGAACGGTTTAGGGTTTCGGGTTTAGGCTTTAAGGGTTTGGGGTTTGGGGGTTTGGGGTTTGGGGTTTAGAGGTTTAGGGTTCAGTGTTTCAGATTGTCTTACATCGATATCGGGTTGCAGAGTCAAGCTCGTCATCATACCAGACTCCTCGTGTCTAAAACTCCCATTCCGTCTCTCGCTTCGTGATTTCAGGGTTTACAAGGAACTTTTCGGATTTCAGGTTTGGGTTTGAGGAGATTCGGATTCGGATTTGCATGGATTCAGGGCCGAGGCTATAGAGTTCCGGGATGTTTACTATCTTATTGTCGGCAAGTCCCACTGGGTAATATAGGGGCCTTAATAATTAGAACAGGGTTTTGGGGCCCATCATACGATAATCATAATAAGGACCTCCCCCAAACAAAATCGTATAGGTAATTCTTGAGGCCCCTGTAGTAAGTAAGGTTCTGCAGGTCTTCGATGCATCTCCGAGTCCCTGAGTCCCTGCTCTTCCTGGAGATGGTTGGGTTTCTTAGGAATAACATTCCACTGGGCATCAAACTAGACCAAAAGCCTCATATGGTATGGTCTTTGGGCCCAACAGCCTTATATAGTATGGTCTTTGGGTCCAAAAGCCTTACTATATAAGTCCTCAGATGCCTAGGGTTCGGCCATGATATTAAGCTTGGGGTTTAGGGTTGAGAGCAAAGGGCTTAGGATATCAGGCTAATTGTATCTATTAAGATCTATCTAGCACATCGTCTCTCTCTCTCTCTCTCTCTCTCTCTCTCTCTGTACGAATAAACGCGGTCTACACCTGCTATCCTGTATTGCTGGTATATATGCATGTAAGTGCGTGCATGCGCGAAAATCTTACAACTGCCAGCCGTGCCCCGACCCAAGGCAGCCCAAACTGGTACCTCAACCCTCATATCCGATACCGAATTCAGAAAAAGGACCAGATGAGACCTCGTGGACGTCTCACCTAAATTCAACCCATAGCGACGCTATGAACACATCCAAACTCGTTGTGTACGAACCACTCTACAAAGCTGCAAACATCGACTACAAGACTCTTTGAAGCCCTGTACAAACCCAAACTGACCCTCACAAAGGAAAACGCATCCACAAAAACCTCAGAACCGACAACGACAACACCACAATGCCCGAAATCCTTACACCGTCAAAGCCCGAACGAAAGCGTAGAACAAAGGTCCAAGGCTTCTACTCGGGGCTGAAACCCTTGGCTGCCCTGCCGCGCCTCCGCACGCGAAGGAGTTTGGTGCTGTTGCTGTTGCTTTTGCTGGTGCTTTTGTTGTCGTTGTTGTCGTTGTTGTTGGCTGCTGCTGCTGCTGCTGCTGCTGCTGCTGCTGCTGCTGCTGGCGCTGGCGCTGGCGCTGGTGCTGGTGCTGGTGCGGTTGATGTTGCCGTTGCTGCTGCTGCTGCTGCTGCTGCTGCTGCTGCTGTTGTTGGTGTTGCTGTCGTTTTCTATGCTATTTTTTTTGTTTGGGTTATCTTGGGATTTAAGAGCATCTTTGGGGGCTGATTCATTTTTGCCTGAAGAGAAGGCGTGCGGAATATTGTTTCTGGTGTGGGGAATGGCGGTGAGGCTTATTTGGTGCTTCAAGTCACGACCCGTTGAAGTTTAACGTTTGATTAAGCAAACGGCTCGCGGCATAGGCTTGGGCTGGTTAGGACGTTAGGGCTTACCTAGGGTGTAGGCAATAGGCCCTAGCGTTTAAAGTCCGTAGAGTCAAACGGATATGGTTTAGTTTAGGGGCTATGGTTCCGGTATGTTCCGGCATTAGGTTGGGGTTTGTTGCAGCTTTGGGGTTTCAAGCCTGCAGACTCGGGATACTATTCTATAGGCTATAAGATTAGACGATCTATGGCCGTGGGTTGCGGATTTGTGACCTATTTAGGTTTCTATGTTTGGTTGAGAGCTTCGAGCTTGAGATTTGGGACTTGAGACGTGGTTTGGGGTCCCTTGCTGCACGGAGCAACACGTGAAGCCACAGTGGCGATCTGTAGTTCATTTGCCACAATAAAGCCAATGCTGCTCAAATGAATATATATATAGATATAGATATAGACATACATATATATATATATATATATATGCTACCCCCCCCCTCATGTACCCACGCTTTGCGCTTGAATTGTGCGGGATCGTCGTCGTGGCAATACAAACCTTTCCAATCTCCACTGTTCTTGGTTGTATGCAAAGTACACGAAAGTACGAATATTTTCTTCTATGCCAGCACCAAGTGTAGTTTCACTGTTGCATTTACCAATGATGCTCTTCCTGTGACCAGTGTCTTTACTACTATGGTTATACCCACCGTTCTGATTGCCTCAGTAATACCAACCCAGCTAACACTCTTTATTTCCCCCTGTATTAGTATGTCTGAAAAACAAACTTTCCTAGGTACGCTAGTCCCGTGGCTACTGTTCACCCTGCTTCATACTAGCCCGACCTGTAAAAGTAAATGTTAAGCTATATTGTAATTGGTACTGACTAGATAAATTTGTTGTTGTCGCTGTCTTGTATTGATATGAACTGAAGGTTTACATGTTTATTCTGAGCTTGGTAATTTTTAGCCTATGCATCATCTGAATCATGTCCATCCAATCGAGCTGGAGCTTGTGTGTTCTTACAGAGTCGTTTACATGTTTCGCACCTAATGCATGATGACCAATAAAGACTCCTGCATGTCAGAGTTTTGCGGTGACTGTACTGGGTAGTGCTCTTTACTGTAAGCACCAGTTAAAGACGTACAAACGTGAAGGTGCACCACCTAGAGACACCCCATCCAAGCATGAAGCAACACACGTTATACATGTACCTTTAGAAAAGTGTAGGCGATGCCAATACATTTTCCATATACCACTAAATTTCCCTGAGTCAAGGCTTCAGTCCTAGACAAGAGTAGACGATACGTCTGGTTCCGTACACATTAACGGAGGAAGACGATAAATTAAGTGGTCTTCTCACAGTACCGTCTTCAGGCAGAGATTCATGCCTAGTCTTATACAGCATGAAAGGATTGATTTCATGAAGATGTTCACGAAACATGCAGCAACATATGTAATCACATCGCAAGAGCACATATGTCATATGTGTGCCCAACAAATGAATCCGGCCAATCCGTCAAACTATAAAACTAGTGGTTAGGCCGGTTAAGCCGACTAAATTTCATCAACATTTTTGCACATGTCAAATGCGTATTAACAGTTCTATCAATATGAACCTCAGTTTTCCTAGTTGTACGACGCCGCTGGAATGGAATTGCTGTGCTAGTCTACATGTCCAAACAGTAAAACAGAAATGACGGGATGAATCACGGCAGTCACAGCTGTATGGTAACGTACATGACTGGCATACTTCACAAAAGACCAGACGTTGCATATAACCAACATGACAATAGAAGGCGAAGGGGAGCCGGGAAATAAGTCTGGAACATAAGATGTTCATTTTGGTGTTGACGGTACGATAACTGCAATGACGATGAAGTTGATTGAACAGATTACTGCACAATGGGCTAGATCATGGAGGATTACGTCAACGTGTAAATGATAAAAACGATACTCAGAATCGTGCTGGACTTACATCTCCTGAAGCAACAAACACAGTATTGACTAAATAATGACTGGCATACTTCATGACAAACCAGATGTTATAACTACCATGACAATATACACGCCGAGTAAGGCGGGAAACCGAATCATCCGAATCATTTCCGAATCATTTTGATTCGGGCCCGGATCCAAGATTCAAGATTCAAGATTGCCCAGGGGTCTTGCCAAGGAATCTTGGATCCGACTTTTCATCCGAATCATCCGAATCATTTCCGAATCATTTTGATTCGGGCGCGGGCCCGGATCCAAGATCCAAGATTCAAGATTGCCCAGGGGTCTTGCCAAGGAATCTTGGATCCAATGGGTGAGTGTCGGATCCAAGATGCCCAGGCAAGACCCCTGGGCAATCTTGAATCTTGGATCTTGGATCCAGCGCCGGGACCGAATCAAAATGATTCGGAAATGATTCGGATGATTCGGATGAAGGGTCGGATTCAAGATTGCCCGCGCAAGACCCCTGGGCAATCTTGAATCTTGAATCTTGGATCCGGGCCCGGGCCCGAATCAAAATGATTCGGAAATGATTCGGATGATTCGGGGCTATTTTGGAGGGAACCCGCCAATGACATGAAATAATAAAGTACAATCTGCAGGCACTGCCCCAATCCCAAACTCCCACGCCATCCTGAACCTGAGATTTAGGAGAAAGGCTTGGGGACGAAGGGGATCCCGCGGACCCACGCCTTCCGAAAACTGGGATTTAGAGGAAAGGCGTGGGTACATGGGGGGGGGGGGTACCATATATATATATATATATATATATATATATACATAGCTAAATGATCGGTTGTCGATAGTGCGGCATCATTCTGGCGCTGCGGCGCCACCCTAATGAATCCAGACCGAATGATTGCCCGACTTTTCCACCTGCATTGGCTGAGGCATCGCTGGCTGCCTCCTTGGCCAAGGATACCCCTATCCCTGGCTATAAGACCCAGCTAGGAGTAGACCCAGCCACGAGTTTTTGGCGCGGCCGACAGTAGAAATTGCCGACTCCAAATTCCTTTGAACTGCGGCCTTGGGTCTTACATACACTTGGAAACCTATATAACAACGGGATCCATCTTGCGGAAACCGGATCCCGGGTACGTGCAGATCACATGCCAGGGGGTTGATGGGGGTTTGCCAGTCAAACACCCAAACCAGCCACTCCTTTTAGGGTCTGTCGCCCTTCCTTTCCTGTGGCACACGGGGTATATGCAGTTCGAAAGTCAGAACACTTCCAGCTCCGAGCTTATAAGCTGCACTACACGAAACTTATGAATTTGACAGGCCTGGCCTAGAAAGCAAGCCCTAAACCCTAAACCCTAAACCGAGAAACTAAGCCCTACGAGGTTCGCACAGCAGGTAGGATCCTCAAACAGGCGATGCTGTTGCTAGAGCCCGTCTCCTTCGTAGCTTGTTGATCCTCTTCTATCAAAAACCACGCAGAAGTTTCGACCATCCGACGGAGATAAGCGCAAAAACGAAGAGAGGCCAAGACCTAGAGCTCAGGGACCGAACTGAGCCCTGGGTTGCTTACTCCCAGCTCGAAGCGTTCAGAAGTCAAGCCGAAACCATCCCTAAGGGGCATAGGCTCGAAGGGGCCCCCACCCTGCAATAGTGGTATAGTAGGAATACAATAGGGCCCTGATAAAATCCTTATAGTCACTATTACAGGGTGGGGGCAGCTTCTAAGGCATAGGGTTTCGGGTTTGGGGGTTTAGGGTTTAGGTTGTTGTCGAAATTATGGTCCCTTTTTGGGTCCTGAATATAATACTCCACCTAATATTTATTTAGGGTACCCAATTAGGGACCATAATTTTGCCAACTACCCGTACATTTACTGCGGGGGGGGGGGGGCGGGCAAATATCTACAAAGAGCCTAATTACTGTATTGATACTTGGACTCTTTGGGCATGAAGTACAGGTCCTAATCAGGAAGGACAGTACTGCTCCCTTGTTAAAACGACGAATCTGTGAAGGGGCCGATTCTGGGCCATCGCTCCGCTGGAAAAGGGATCGTTTTCCAGGCTAGTGACAAGGACAGTCGCATGAAAAGGCGGCGTAGACTGCCTCGCAAAGCTCACGGTTTATAGAGTATATAGATAATATAGTGCATTTTCAAGTCTAAACGCTCGGAGGTCTCCAATCCGGATCTGAAGTTCTCCCCGGTCCTGAACCCCAATCCTCAACCCTTAAATCCCAATCCTCCACCCGTTTTACCCGACACGCCCGGGGACCCGAGAGTCGGACGCCGGTGGTGGCTGTGAGGGCTGCATGTAGGTTTCGGAGCTGCCTCAGGGGGCTTTAGGCTTTAGGGTTCAGGGCTTAGGGTTTAGGGAGGCCCCAAAGTAGTTCCTTTTTAAAAATACCTTATAAATTTTAGGGTCTACCCGGAGGCCCCAAAGTAGTTCCTTTCAAAAAATACCTTATATAGGATTCTATATACGAACCCCAAAAGGGAACTACTTTAGGGCTTAGGGTTTCGAGAGCATTCGTATACGTCGCACACCGTACGGACCTTCAGGGTTTCGGGTTTAGGATAACATCATACAGGGTCCGGGCGGCCTACACCTGAGACCTCCGCAAACCCTGAACCAGACATCCGAACCTCCAAGGCGCTCAGCGCTCAGAGCGTAGCATCCCCTTTTGATGATAGTTGGAGATGAACAAGATGACAGTTCGGCCCGGAAAAGTGGCCGTTCTACGGGCGCAACCCGTCCCCGGACGCCAGAACTGTTGAATAGGTAGGGCCCGGAACATCAAACTGCACCGCGATTCAATGAACCCAATCCCTAACATCCCCAAGGCCCACAACCCAACCAGTTCCTAGAAGACACATATTGTAGATCCCGTATCCTACACACCCAAAACCCTGAAAGCTACACATAACGGAAACTGTTGTCTCAGAGAGCGCACGCATGTCGTCAGGCCGATCCGCGGGTATTCCTCGCGAGGGGCCTGCCAAAGATCACATGCTACCTGGACCCCAAATGAACTGGGCTTGGGGTCCAGGGTGTACCTGGCCTCAGCATGTTACTTGGAGGGGCAGGGGACTTAGTAAGTAATGGCCTTTTAAGGGTTTTGGGCCATGATTTTGCTTACTTTTGGCGAAGCGGTTTAGGGTTTGGGGTTTCGGGTCGTCAGATTTATGGCTTAAGATGTTTTTTGGATCTGATTCAGCGTCTGATGAAGCTGGCGACCTTTGTTTCGTTCCATCCATTAAAAAGTTGGTTCGCTTCAGTCGATAACCCTATAATATGAGGATCCATGCACCTAAGCAGTACGTAGTATGTCCTGTTAGTCAATGTAGCTACAGAGGAAGAAAGACCACCAAAATGCAACCCCGATGTTACTGATTGCTGCGGATCTAGTTCTGGCTCTTGTCGACAAGTTTTCGTTCATTGCATCCATATCGTCTTTGAAGTAATTATGCTTACAAGGGCCTATAGGCCTATAGAGCTTCTGAGTGTCAAGTCTATATTGCATCATCCATGATTTAGAATTTAGACTTCTCCACCCCTGCCGCCGCCTTGTGCACGCTGTGGAAAAGGAAGCTTGTCCCGCGCATGAACCGGGCTCTTCCCGTCTGCACTGGCTTGCTCTCTTTGTCTGAACTCGCGTTGCAATTGCTCACGCTGAAGCTGTTCTCTTTGCATCTGGTCTCGTTGCAACTGCTCGCGCTGTTCGCGCAGTTGCTGCTCACGCTGCTGATGTTCACGCTGCTGCTGTTCGCGCAGCTGCTGCTCTCGCAGCTGCTGATCGCGCTGCTGCTGCTCGCGCTGCTGCTGCTCTCGGTGTTGCTGCTCTCGCAGCTGCTGCTCTTTTCGCTCTCGCTGCTCTCGCTGCTCGCGCAGCTGTGCTCTCTGGTACTGCTCGCGCTGGTCGCGCTGAACCTGGGCCTCGCCCTGAGGCTGCATTGGGCCCATGACCTTATTGGCGGCAGAAGGAACCTCCAGCCTCCCTGAGAATCGAGGCTACCGTATCTAGCATCATCCTATGCAGTGCACCGGGCATCCTGACCATCATGAGCCTGAAAAGATCAAAAATAAACCGTCGTAGCGCAGCCAAGCGACTTGGTTCTGCTGCATAGCCGGGAACGGCTGTGCATGAGGAGACTGCTGCGCATGTGGGGACTGATGGGCCATGGGTGACTGGTGTGCATGGGGAGATTGTCGGGCATGTGGAGGAGAATAGTTCGATTGCTGCTGGAGCTGTGGCGGCGAGTGCTGCGCATAGCCACCTCAGCATCGCCAGTGCAGCTCTATCGATCCGACTGTAGCACTCTTGAATACAATACGGCCTAGGATGTGGACGAAGTTCCAAGCATGAGCAGTTCGCTTTCCAGATGACGTCCGGTGCTACCCAAAGAGAAAGACTATGCACAACACATGCCGGATGTCCCATTTCATATCAACTTCTACGTGGCCACAAAAATATTCGTTTTCCTGGCCGGGGTACTGGTATTCCTTTCTGACCACAAGCCTCGAACAACACCATCGCTCAAACTATCTCAAAATGCCAGTGGCCCTTACCACAAAGCCTCAACTCTACCCCAGGCCCTGTGCCATCATTTTGCATCGACCCTCTTCCCCCCTGAAGCGCCTCGACCTGAACCGTTTTCCCTTCAACCCTTCCCGCAAACCTGCCCAAACAAACGTCGGTTAGAAGGGGCCCCCACCCTGTAATAGTGGTATAATGGGAATATAATAGGGCCCTAATATAATCCTTATAGTCACTATTACAGGGTGGGGGCATCTTCTAAAGTGTCGGGCTCATTCATGAACGGGTTTTGGGCTTGGGATCTAGAGCCCCCTAACCCCTAAACCCAAGAGTCTTCTGCGGGGCTTGCGGCTGAAGCTCTTGGATGGGCTTAGCCCACTCAAACCTTCCAATATCCCGTAAACACGGTTCATATTTCAAAAACGCGTAGGATCCCAAATATGATGTAAGGTATATTGCTCAATTAACAAGGGGTATTGGAAAGTCTGGGCCTGTCGACCCCAGTAGGCAAATCCCTTCACCCGGCTGCTCGAACACTGCCTGCAACAGACCCCTGATCAAATAACAACCGACCTAAAAAGTGGTTATCAGAGTGATCCTAACATTACTAATGAAGAACAGGAGTCTATAAATCAGCGGTCATACAGTATTTCAAGCTTAAAACCCATCTGAAACTCTTGCAGAATCCTTGAAAAAACACTGTAGAGCACGTTCAAGACCCGTTGTATTAAGCAACCGTGAACATTAACCCGAAATCACCTAACGGCTAAAAGCCGAACCCTATAAGCCCTGAACCCAACATCTTGTTGGTATCCTTGTAACAACCCGTGTAGAACCCTCAACCCAGTAAGGAAAGCTTCTTATGAACATCGTTCTGCAAAACCCTTATGGAAACTGCACAGAAACCAATGAGACAACCAAACCCAAATGGAACCTAGGTTCCACACTTTTCCTTTCCCTGGTATTCGGCTTAATAAGGGAACCCTACATATTAAAAGGGCCGAAGGGTACTGCTGCGGAACCTAGGAGCTATTCAACAAACACACTGTCATGAGGATGTTGCGGATACCTAGAGGCTCCATAGTAGTTCCTTTTTATAGTTCATATTTTTCAATCCTATAAGGTAATTCCAAAAAGGAACTACTATGGAGTCCATGAATATCTGCTACCAAAAAGGCCTGCAGCTCGGAGGCCCCGGCCACGACCCACCGGAAGCAGCGAATTCCCAAGAACATTGGCCTCGACGGATCCAGTCTGGACAGGCTCCTGTAGTTGAGGCCTATAAAATCGTAAACCCTAAACTTCCTAAACCCTAAACCCTAATTCTTTCGGGAGCTTTGGGCCTAGGGGTTTGTTCGATGCCGCACCCCTAAAAAGGCTTATACCCCTGTGCAACATGGGAGTTTCCGAAAACAGGGGACCCTAATAAAGTACCTTAAATAGTAGGATCCTTCTTATCAGGACCCCAAACTAAGGTACCCTTAATTTTTCGGAAACTCCCACATGCTTCCCAAAGCTCCGAAGTCCGAAGCCCACGAAACTCCAACTATCAGCCCCAACCACAGAGCCGATGTGGAGTATGGTCTATATTACTACCTGGTAAGCCTTTGGGCCGTCATTGAACCGTTCGTTTGGGAATTCTCAACGAATACTGAAGATGAGTCGCTTGTTTTCGGCCCCGAACGCCACCGAACGGGTTCGAACGCTTATTCGTGGTTTCTCTGTTGAAACTATAGCTCTTGGGACTGGGGGAAACCCTTTGAACTTCGAAGCTCAATCTCTCTTTTTTTCAGCCTCGCTCCCAGAGTAGCAGAACCTGAGTCAGGTATCGCTCCAAAGAACGAGCGATTCTCTGGCGAGCCGAGACAGACCTCGTGAGAGCACAGTAACGGCCAATGAAGTCCTCGTCAACCGCCACTGCCTCTGCCATCGGGTTTTCAACAACAGGATGTTTCTCGGCCTGCCTGTATATATTCTCCACCACATGCCAAACCATATGGATCTTCGGGATCATGGCAAACCGCAACTCCCCAGCAGCATGTGACAGGTGGGCCAGCCGAGAATAAGCATCCAAAAAATGCCGGCCTGCCTTTGCAATTCTCAGTGCTTCCGAAGCCGGTATCCAAAGATCAGCAGCATACAAAAGCCGCATGAACGTGTTCAATGCACGGCTCCCAGATCCGATCAGTCTCAGCCTCTCGTCGGTACTGCTTTCGACATCGTGGAAGCGAGAAAACCATTCGACGAAAAGGCATATATTGGTGGTGACCTCGCCCTTGTTCCAGGATCCTTGAGGATCTTGAGCACCCGTTTTCCAGCCCAGGGTCTCCCGAGTTATCTGCTGGATATAGCTCGTCTTGTGATTTTCCTGCACCATGGCAGGGCAAACATACGATTGAAGATGCCCTGTTTATGCTAAGCCTGAAAAAGGCCCTAAACCCGGTAAACACTGTAAACCCGCCAAAATTGCAAACTTCGCAAGCCACGGGTCTTTGCAATACTGGATGAACCAACTGGAAAGCTGACGGACTTGCTCATCAGGAGTGTCCCCAGGGCACAGTTTCAAGAGGATCACACAGCAGCTTGCACCAAAGGTTTTGCCCACTCCCATATTGACACAATGGAACAAGTCTGGCTTATGGAAAGCCTCCTTCTTGTCGGGCTCGTGCATGAGAACTCTGGTGAACACAGGCTCCCGGCTCCAAGGAGGAACTTGGAAAAACGTGTTGGCATATGCAGCTGTTCGGGACCTGCTGGGTTGGGAGTTTCGGTGCCGCAAGAATGTATATAGGTTCATTATCTACACAATCAACCTCAAAAGGGTATGTAATCTGGAAGCTGAGATGCAGATCCTCAAAGTCGTGCATTGGCTTGCCAGCACAGCACAAGTGGCAGATGCCCCCAGGCGGCTTCGCAGAAGTCGCCGCCTTGGGGCCATTCTTGTAACTCCTCTCCAGCTTCGCTGCGGATGCCTTAGCATCAAAGCCGGCATCGAATGTGTTGCTTCTCTCTCTCTCTCTCTCTCTCTCTCCTTGTTTTGTTCTCTTTCGTTTTGTCTTTATGAGCTTGCAAAACTGCCAACAATGTTCATCCCAGCTGCAAGATACGACCAATCGCCCTTTTGCCCCAACGGAATCAGGTGCACCCGCTTGCCAGATCTCAAAAGCACACCTTTGCGGGCGGCCTCATCCAGCGATTTCACAGCGGTCTCCAGAATTTCATCGTACATCTCGGGTCGCACTCGGTACTCTTCCTCGGGAGAAACAGCATTGAAACTGTTTGTTTGGAAGCCCTCATAATGCTGCCTAGCCTATCCACTATATAGGAAAAAACGTTGATGTACACAGCTTATATGGGGTTTTAGAATTTAAAGGGTTCTCGTCGTTCTCGTTTTCAAAAGCTAACCCCGAGGGTCCAACTACCCCAGATACATACATAGTGCGAGAAAGAATCTTTCAAACCTGCGATCATCAGAAATCTCGTCTCAAAGGCGTGGCCTAAATAATTCAGCTTTTGGCGGATCGTGTCATCTATGCCTTCCAGCTGGCCTAGCTTCGTCGTGGAAGTTCCCCGTCCAAGCGGTGATTGGAAACTTATGCAAAGAGCACCATCTTTTTTGTAAGTCGTTCCTTCGTCCCCGTGCAAGTAGACGGGAATGCAGTCTTCAAGCCTCAGGCCTGAAGAAAAAACCTCGTGCGAGGGGTGGTCCAATTGATAGTTTGCCCAGAAGGCCTTCAAAGTCGACGACAGTGATGTGGCACCACAAGTCCCAACGAGCCGGTCAAGCTTTGATTTTCTGTCTAAAACTTCAATCCAGGAAGATGCATCGAGGAACGGGTAGTTCTTGTTCCCCCCTATTTCAGCGTAGGAAATCGGAACGTCCAATCGCAATCCATGTTTCGCGAAAGCAGCGGCCACAACGGTTTCCTTGTCGAGGGTTTAGGGTCTCAGCTCTGAGGTTTCAGGGTTTTTGGGCCAGTTAAACATCATTACATAGGGATACCAGGATACTCGAAGGTGCAGTTGAAGCATGCACTTCTCTTTGCGAATAAACACATTTGTTTGGGATTATTCGGCTATTATCTTGGGAGTTGTGCTTGGATGCCAAGGATCAGATTTCGATTCTGGTTTCTGATAAAGTTCCCAAAGGACCGGACAGATTCTCCTGAGGGGTTGTCCTGCAGCTGGTTGTTGCCGTAGGTCGTAGTCCATGATCGCATTGGCCTCTTGGATGATGCCAACACACGGAGCCTGAGACGTACACGATCAAGATGTTCTACACCCCTATGCAGCTATACATATTAACAAGCATGCGTGACAAGCGGTGCATGGTGCCATGGCTACTGTACTTACTGGCTTCAGCCGTGTGGCTCCCGTGGCGTAATTCCAGGCCTGTCGCTTCGCTGCACAACTCGGACCTGGCATTGTTAAAATATAAATGCTTCGGAGGTGGCATCATGATGTTTCGCAAGGGACACAGCACGACCTGATGAGTTCTTTTCTTCAGCGGGCAGCCGTGGGAATCACACAGCTCCAAGCCCTACCCTAGTATGCAGTGGCGAGTAACCATACGGTATGTGCATTCACACACTGCATGTAAAAGCTTCGGATGAACCATTGAAGTTTGGAGTGAGCCCGTCCAGTCAGATAGATGTATAATGAGGCCCGAAAATTGTGTGTATATATATATATATATAGGACTATGTAGGACCCATCCGAACTTCTAAGATTCTGGAACTGTCGAGTGAACCTTTGCACGGTTCACTTCTTGGCTCTTTTCTTCGGGTTTGCCTTCGGGGTTTCGGGTGGCTCGGTCTCAGCTTGGCGCCTTCGGTTCCGTGCATCACCGAGGATGAGCCTTGAACAAAGGCGAAGGTTTCCAAAGGTTGTTGCGAGGTTTGTGAGGGGAATTTTTAGTGGCAGCCGAGCGGCTTGATGCGAGACTCCAGGGCGATGAGATCGGCAGACCTCAGAAGGATGTGTCAACAATGGTCCGGTTTTGGGGCTTGAAGCATCCGGGAGTTCATAGGGCATTCAGGGTGTAGGAATCCAATTATATAGGGTTTCAGGTTAGGAGGCCAGGGCTTGGGGTTTGGGCTCGGCGTGAGCAGTGACATCTCTAAACCCATATTGACCCAAAGGTTCATAGACTCAGAAAGGGGAGTAATGTCGCCGAAGGTCGGCTTCTTGACCTTGTCACGAACACCATCGATCTTCTGCTGCAGCCTCAGATGTAGTATAGCTTCCAACCCATCAAGATAGCACTCAAGAGAGATAGACCCGCACAATAAAATGCAGCTCGATTGTTTGCATCGGCACCGAATTCTAGTCCATGGCAGCCAAACGTGCATTGAATGGCTCTGCCTTGAAGGATTGATATACAAAATATGTAAAGAAGGGCCCTGCCAAGTGGTCACAAACCGTGTCCCCGCCATCTCTCTCGTTGCGACAGCCTTGCTGACCTTGGATAGTTTGGATTGCAAGGATGTGAAATCAATAACCAAATTGCATTGCCACAGCTTTCTATACACTTATCATTGAAGCAAGGGGCCTTTGAACCTTTGTATGAGGGCTGCTTCGAGGAAAGCCGGGCCCATTGTTTCGCTGGAGATGTATATGATAGCCATGTGCTGCCATCGTTGTTTTTCGTACTTGTAGCCAAAAGACTTGTTGTGCCACCTGTTGTAAGGATTGTATGAGAAACCGATTTTGTAAACCATCGGTCCATGCAGCCTCAATGTCTCCTCGATGACATTGATACCATGCCGAATCACCTGACCTGCCAGTGCATTGGCTTTGGGTAGTTTGATGATGAACTCCTGCGTGGCAAGCATCTTTTCGAACACTTCACGGGTTCTTGGCAAGTGCTGTATCTTCGAGTCCAAGCGGATAGCCAAGGTGTCAGGAACTGTCACCTAGGATTGGCTGCCAGTGCTACTCCGAAAGCCAAACACCAGACACAAGAGCCCATCTCTACAAGGCCCAGCGGCTGGCAGCACTGGCGACGTCGACGATGATGGCTCCAGCGAGCTTCTCTGGGCCTTTCAGATGCTGCAGGGTTGGTTTCAGCTTCAGTTTATTCGGGTGGAGTTAAAGTTGCATGCTGTGCAATTCAGGCAAGACTCCCTAGTGTACTCAAGGAGCTCCGTCAGCCAGCATTCATCATCGTCTTCTCCGGGCATAGCTCTCAAAGCCGAGGAGCCATTCATAAAGCAAGGAGCAAAGTGGCTTATACTTCAAACATCCTATTGCTGCAAAGCACTGCATGTAACCGAAGAATCACCCTACACGAGCATGTGGGGAACAGACAATCACATTGCTGTATACTTGAGAAGTCGCAGCATTCATCTTCCCGCATGAAAGCATTTATGTTTCAAAATGCAAACCGAGAAACTCCGGGCCGGCAACGTCCTGCTCCTTGAGGGTCAGGTCAACCTTGAAGTCGGCCAGCTCGCGGTAGCAGTCCTTGAAAGAAGTGTCGATTCTGTCGAGGTCCTTCATCAACCTCGGGATTGGGACAGCGGGTCTTGTGTACAAACCATCGACTCGACATATGCTCTGTGCAGGGTTGGTTCGGGGTTAGGCAAAATAAGGTTTCTAGATTCGGGGTGTATAGCTGCGAATTTAGCAATATAGTCGCCAGAGTAATCACTTAAAAGAACAAGCTAAAGGCCTTGAACCCTAAAACCCCCAACCTCTAAAGACCTTCAACCCTAAAACCCCCAACCTTTATACTTCCCTTTAAGGTAAAAGCCAGAAAGTTGGAATATGGATTAATGGTAGGACCCCCTATAATTTACCATAGAAGGGTTAGGATAATCATATTCCAACTTTCTGGCTTCTACTGTATATAAGCCCTTATACACACTTAAGCTCCCCACACCTCTACATCCCTGAAGCCACAAAGCGCCTCAGCCCTGCCACCCGTACCCTTACAAACCCTAAAAACCTTAAGCACCACTTTTATCCCTTATAGATGTCATTATCTCAGGCAGAGAAACTCTGCCTTCGGCGGCGGCAACTTTCCTGTCTCCGATTCCTGGACCTGCCTCTGAATCTTGTTGATATTAAGCATCTGTCCATGAACCGAGTCCATGAGCTTGGTCAGATCCGGCAGGGTCTGAAGCGAGGGTCGAGGTTGGGGTGAGGTTTGGGGGTTTAGGTTAGGGAGCACATGCTTCAGAGAGGATTCCTCACGGGCCTTGGTAGACACTGTTTCGGGCACCGGGGCGATGCCTTTCTCGTCCGTAAACTCCATGGCTCCTGGCTCTTGCGGGGCCGCATCAGACTCCACGACCTGATCAATTGTGGGATGTGTTAAAAACACTGCATGTGGTTTTGGAAGTGCACATCAGAGCTTCCTGCGGCCAGGCAACTCCCATGTTTGTATGCTCGTGTCGCTTCAGGAGTTCGGATTGCTTGATGACTTGCTTTGTAGAAGTCTCCACAAAGTACTCCAGCACACTCGCATTGTACTTCCATTTCCTGAGATGGGGGTTTGTGGGCGACACCCGAGACCTCATGCCGGCATCTACATATAAGTGCATACAAGATGCCGGCAAAGTGCCTGTGGGAAGCGGCTACAGTAGGCGATGATCGACTTGATCTCTAGCCTCAGAATGCAATGCGGCTTTAAGTGACCTATATATGGCTGTGTTGTTAGGAAGCCTGAACCCTAAACCCCATAAACCCTATGGCCCTATAAACCCTGAACCCTCGAAAAAGGCCTCACAAGAAATAACCCTTATGACCCTCGGAAAAAGAGGCCTTAGACCAAAAAACAAATGTAATGTTAACCCTCGGAAAAAGCCCTTATAATCAAAGAAGCAAACCGTACACACAAAAAGCTTTTGAACGAAGTAGCTTGCTATACTCTCCAGACTTCAGCATTCTCTCTTCTGTCATCCACTGTCCACTAATTTCCTTCTCTTTCAATTCCATCCTCTCACGAATCACTTTCACGGTGGTGCGGAACGTCGCCTTGGGTTGCTTTCATGGGATTCGTACATCATTCCGCAGATCATAGAGAGCTGTCAAGAACTCAATTCTGACCAGATGCAACCAGCCTCTTGTGGCTGCCTTTGGTGCTGTCCAACCCAGTCTGCTGCAAACTCTCAAGCAGGGCCATCTCTAACCATTCACGGGCAGAGCCGCCCTGCTGATACTGGCTACGAACATCTTCGTCCACGTGAGATTTCCTCGTCTTGGCCTTGACTTCGCAGAGTCTGCGAAGTCGCATTCTGAGAGCATCTTGAGACAGGGTCTCAGTTGCTGCTGATCATGTAACATTGATGCATGCAAATCTTTATGACACTAATAACATAAAAGGGTGTGCACTCTAGCCGGGATGCAATGCTGCCGTCCGGGGAAACAACCATGAGCTTACCATCCTCTCCTTCATCATTATTCGCCTCCTCCTCAGATTCCTCTGCCTCTGCAGGGGATGTTGTTGTTGTTGGGGTGGCCGTAGACTTTCCTGTGCTTGGCGTTTTTCCTGGACTTGGTGTCTTTCCTGTGATCCGGGTCTGCGGGGTCAACGGAGTCGGGGGGGGGGCAGCCTGAGCTGCCTGCAGTGTGGCGACCTGCTGTTGCAGCATGCGAATGGTGTCCACGAGAGTGTTCACATCCATCCTTCCTGGGTTTGCTGCCGGGCTGCTGTTCTGAACTTCGGTCTGCTTCGTCTGCGGCGGCGTGCTTGGGGGGCCCGACTTTGCCGGGGAGGCGGTTTTCGCAGGTGCTGTCTGTGGTGCTGGACTGCTCTGCTCGGCTGGTGCCTTTGCTGGGGGACTGCTCTTTAGAGCTGCCGGCTTTGTCTGCGGAGTGCTTTGAACTGCCTTGGGTGCCGGGTCGTGCGGAACCGTCGCCTTTGGCGGGGGACTGGTGTTCTGAACTGCCTTGGGTGTTGGGCTGTCGTTCTGAGCTGGTGCCTTTGGCAGGGGACTCTGAACTGCCTTGGGAGCCGGGCTGTTGTTCTCAGCTGTTGTCTTAGGCGGGGGACTCTGAACTGCCTTGGGAGCCGGGCTGTCGTTCTCAGCTGTTGTCTTAGGCGGGGGGAGCTGGTTCTGAACTGCCTTGGGAGTCGGGCTGTGGTTCTGAGCTGCTGCCTCTGCTGGGGGATTGCTCCTTGCTTCCTGCAGAACACACAACATCGCAGGGTTTCCGAAAACATATAAAAGTATATAGGAAACTCTCTCGGAACATGAACCCATCGCTCCTGAAACCCCGTCTTTGTCTGAGCCGAGGTCTCTTCCGACACCGGCGGAGCAAGCATTTGCTTCTGGATCTCCAAGCTGTCCTCAGGTGGATGCGAGGGTTGGTTTGTTAGGCTTGCAGGGCTTCGGGCTGGAGGGCTAGAGTATGCTTCGAAGGGCTTCGTGCGTGAGTTTGCGGTCTTGCTTCCAAGCATTTTTGGCGATCGGTAATCCATCCGAAGCTGCAGCCCGACACCCAAAACCGAAACCCAAATGTTCGGACTCGGCACAGCTGGCTGCGTTTCAAGGCCCAGCTCTGCTTTGACTTCGGTGCTGGCCTCCTTCTTGACAGTGAGCAGCTTGGAAGGGCGAGCCTCTGCGTGTTTTAGGGGTCCCGGGTTTTAGGGGCTTAGGGCCTTTAAAAATTATATAGGGTTCAGGGGTTAGAGCCAAATTTAAGGTTGATGTGGATGTGTATAGATTCAGCAAAGCGGGTCCCCAGTCAGGCCTGTGATCCAGTTTTCAGCACAGCTTTGGCCTCCTCGCATATCATAAAGATGCATGATTAGAAGCTGCCCCCACCCTGTAATATAGTGGTATAATATAGGAATATAATATAGGGCCCTATAATATAAGCCTATATATATATATAACCCTTAATATAGTCACTATATTACAGGGTGAGGGCAGCTTCTCATGCATGATTAAAGAAGATGTTAGCATGCATACACCGATCTTACTATACACACAGGGTGGGTCCTGAATGGCCTGGAGCAGGGCCTCTCGGGTCAACAAAGACGGGTCCACCGTGAGCTCAAGCCCAGCAAGGTCGGCAGCTAAAGCAGCCCCTTTGGCAAGGTTCTCACAAGACCATCTGGTGGTCTCTGCACCAGCATGTGACATGATTCCTAAGACACGAAGCCGAGATATACAGAATGACCGATTGCATGACTGTGCACAGTGTCACTGACATATAGTAGATGCATCCTGGTATGGAGGTTTGATCATGTGCCCCCATAGAAGGAACACAGAAGCGAAGCCCAATAGAAAATCCTTGAGAACACGAAGAATTGCATTCATGAATGCACAGGCACAAGTACACGACTGCATGCACCGATGCATTCTGTTGAGACACAGCCAGACACAGCCTGTCTTCATCGGCAAGTAAGAGCACAAATGTTTCATTGGCTTTTCGGCACACTCTGCACTCCGAGCTGAATCCTGAACTGGTCACATGTCATCGACTTCATTCTTCCATGTATATAAATATATGTGTATATATATATATCCATATATACATATATATATATATATATATGTATAGAAAAAGTCATGGCGACTATAAGAGGGGTATATAATACAGAGAAGCAGGAAGCCAGAAACACCGTCGGAAAAGCGAGTCCAGAGGTGGATTTGGGGCCGGGTGGACCGCTCGGGGACAAATCCGGGCCACAGGCTGTGGGGAGGGGCCTGGTTAGAGGGCCATTTGGGGGCTGGTCAGCGAACGGGTGGGCCGTTCGGGGACAAATTCGGGCCAGAGACTGCAGGGAGGTACCTGGTCGGGGCGATTTGGGGGTCGGTCGGCGAACGGGTCAAAGGCGTAAAAAGAACGTAATCGCGAACGGGTTGCGAACGGGTTGCGAACGGCTTTTGAACGCCTTTCGAACGCCTTTTGAACGGGTACGGGTCGATTGCGTAATATTGTTGCCTTTTGGGTTCGGGCTCGAACGGCTTCGACGGGTCCGAACGGGTTCGAACGGGTCCGAACGGGTCCGAACGGGTTTGCTTGAAATCGAGCCGAAAATCTAGCAAAAACTGCAAAAACAGTTCCGTTCTCGGCCTCTCTCGGTTTCGACACTGACCGGAACGTGTTCCCACGGCCCCGGTTTGGAAGGGCTGGCCGGTGGGCGTGTTTTGCGGACCCTGGAACAACAACCAATTCTGAATCGTTGTCTTTGGGGCTGGGAGGGGGCAAGTGCTACGACGAGACCTTATGTAGCTCGGGCTCACAGACACCCAAGCGATGCTCATGATGCTTGCTGGTTGTTGACGAAACAACGGAAAATATCTGGATTTGCGGAAATCAACCACAGACGTGGAGGGAAACTGCGGGAGAACAAGAATATGGAAAGAACCTTTCCATCCCAAGAAGCCAATTACCACATATGTGTTATAGTGTTGCATGTTCAAGCAACAGCAAAAAATCTACGATTCGGGTAGCTAGCGTGGCGATCTGTGCAGACACCAACCACACAAGCTACCGAAACAACCGATAATTGCTATACGATTCGGGCGGCTGGCGTGGCGATGTGCCTTTGCGGAAAACAACCACACAGGCTGACGAAAGAACCGAAAATTGCCACGATCCGGGCGGCTGGTGTGGGGATGTGCCTTTGCGGAAAACAACCACACAAGCTGACAAAAGAACCGAAAGTTGCCACGATTTGGGCGGGGGCGGCGGCGGGCGTGGCGATCTGCCTTTGCGGAAAACAACCACACAAGAAGGAAACAACTGACAAGCCAAGCCCATATATAGCCAATCAATTGGTTTCAGTATAGGAGCAGAAATTTTCATACATAGGAGGGTGTATATGATGAAGTCGATGACAAGTGACCAGTTCATGAAACACACACTATACCTGGAGTGTCCAGCTGCGAACAGTAAGTGCTTCTTGCCCCACATGCACTGGCCGTCGGACGACAACCATCGTATGCGTATCTATAGGGTTTATAGGGCCTTTAGGGTTTTATAGGGTCTATGGGGCCTTTAAATAGGGCTTTTAGGTATTATCTTTCATATCAGCATAGGATGCCTCACAGCCCTCAGGGCGAAAGCTGTGGCAGCTCTGGCCACCTCTCAGCCTCGGTGACGAACTTCTGCATGGGCCGGCCAGGGGTCTTGTCGGAGAATCGCAGAACCTTGGAATTAGCATTGTAAGTTAGCAGGCATTATGGCTTCGGGGAATGGTCTACCTGGAGGATCGGAGGACTTAGTAATGTATATACATTGTACATATAAGTATATATATATATATATAGATATATAATAAAAGGGACCCTGCAGAAGCCGTGCCGGTTGACGAGGACTTCGTACTTCGTTATTCTGCTCTCACAATGGTCAGTCTCGCCTCGCACGAGGATAAGTGTGGGCACTCTGGTAAGTGCTCAATATGTGGGACGTTGGTCACCAAAGCTGTCCGGATGAAATTCGCTCCGTGAGTCCAAACTCGCTCCCTGAGTCCAGGCCTTGTGCTATCGTGCTTTGGGGCGATACTTGATCAGGTCGGGTTATTCTGGGAGCGAGTCGCAAAACCAGAGATTGAGCTTTCCCCAAACCTAAGAGGAAATTTCAATGATAGCGGGATCTTGCTTGATCATCATTAATCGTCGAAACACGAAATACAGTTCGAAGCCATTCCGAGGCATTCGCTCCTAAAACGAGCGATCGGTCTTCAGCGTTCGTAGAGAATCTCAAAACTATAACGGCTTTACGACGGCCCCAAGTCTTAGCAGATATATATATATATATATATGTATCATATATATATATATATAATTACTAAGCCCTCCGATCCTCCAAGTACACCAGAGTTCATGGTTCTGGGACAAGCGGTTTGCACGATGTCACAATGTTCGGTTCGTGAGGAATATGAGGCAATGCGGGGCAAGCCAGAGGTTACCCGATATGTAGCAAGATTATGTTGGGTCCCGGAAAAACATTATAGGGCTCGGAGAACCCGAACGAATGTGTCGATTGAAAGCCCGGCATAGGCCCTTATTCGGCTATTATAAGCCCTTGACCCCAAAGCCAAAACTTCAAGAAACCCTATATAGGAAGCCGTAGAGCGAAAGCCCGAACTGACCGATGGACCCGCTGCAAGATTCCCAATATACCCTGCAAAGCCAGCCCAACGAAAATGCGAACCCGAGTTGCTCCATCTCGTTGTGCTCCAGCCCAAAGCAATGCTACCTGAGATCGTGCCGAACCAACAAGGGACGGGACAAGGGGAGAAGGGAAAAGGGGGAGAGAGAGAGAGAGAGAGAGAGAGAGAGAGAGAGAGAGAGAGAGAGAGAGAGAGAGAGAGGGAGAGAGAGAGAGAGAGAGAGAGAGGAGAGTGAGAGAGAAGAGAGTGAGAGAGAGAGAAAGACAGAGACAGACAGAGAGAGAGAGAGAGAGAGAGAGGGAGGCAGAGTTAAAGACAGAAGCAGGGACACAGACAGAGGCAGAGAGAAAGAGAGAGAGACCGAGAAAAGACAGAAGGGAAGTAAAGAAGAAGAAATGCTACCCAGCCCAGGTTCCACAGTTCCACACAGACATCGCCAGCTGCCACGAGTGCCACGGCTTCCTGGGATGCAGGAGGAAGCTCGAAGGGCCTGGGCTAAATCTGGCTTATGTATATATAGGAGTATATACATATATAGGCTCCATCCATGGATGGAACTTATTGTATATTGTACGAATGCCGTCGAGCTTCGGAGGGGCCACGAGTTCTCGGTAGTGTCCAGCGAAGCAAAGGATAAATGGCATGGCTTCGAACCTGTATAAAGTCTTTTTTAGTGTGAACCTCAAGAACCTATATACTGCACAGGTTTAGGGGCGAGGCTAGGAATCTGCCCGTGTGAAGGTTGTTCAAAGATCCCTTGTACATCTGTCTCTGCAGCAACGATTGTGTGATGCTTTTGGAGCTAGGCACAAGTACGATTTTTCTCGAGGCTCGATAACTTAACAGCCGGCCTGAGATTCGGTCTTCACTGGCACATGTGCACACAGCTTTCACACACACGGTCGAAACCCTGGGGCTTCAGGCTTGAAGGCTTTGCGAAGTTCAGGTATATAGGGTTTAAGGTTTTAGGGTTTATAGGGGAGTTTCGGCGCTCACACTCGGACAGTTTAGGGTTTAGGGGTATAGTGCTTGAGGCCAGGGGTTTAGGCAAGCATTGCGAGGGCCGAATACAACTATTTGCTATATAGTATTTTGTGATGCTATTGGGTGAGCATATAGGGATGCTTATAGGCTTATATAGGGTCTAGGCCGACGACTCAACGTGTTCGTCCGGTGTTGGGATGTGCCTGAACTTGCTTTGATCTGCAAGGACTTTAACAGGAGGGTCTGGGTGTAGGGTTTATGCCATTCGTGTTACATACACAGAAGATACACCCATATCTATGTTACACCGTGCAGGTGTTACAGGGTGTATATAATATAGGCTTCATACGAACCAGGGGTCTTGGATAACTGCACTATATATACCCCAAACTACCTACATCCAAGGGTGCAGGGTATATAGGGTTTATGGTCGACAAGGGAACGGGCTCTAAGTCATTTTAAGCACCCTGCTGCGTGAACCCCTGTTCCTTCGATAGGCCCTGGGTTCGAGGACTATGACGATTGAAGCCTATATACATAAAGCCTCAACCCAATAGCCTGTAGCCTACATACACATCATGTGCCTATATAAACATATACCCCAAATACAGGACCCTGTACAAACATATGGGTGTGTACCGAACAAAGACTGCAATTCGGGCCCCTGGAAGCATCAAAATAAGGGGTTTCTGTGTGGGTAGCGACCTACTCTAGGTAGCCCAAATTCGCAACACCCCAAACCTCAACCCCCTAGACCCTAAACAAGCACCTTGTATCAACCCACCCCATATATAGATAGAATGACCCTTCACGAACCACAAACCGTAAACAAGAACTCAAGGCAGCATTACGATCGAGAAGAAGATCGCTCTCGGCATCGCCACGGCCTCGCTTCGGCATGGACCTGGCAGGACTGGGACTTTGGGATATGCACATCAGGGTTGGTGTGCGGGATCGACATGTCGACTGCTGCAAAACATGTAGGGTCCTCCTAAAGCAGAGAGCTGCCAATGATCGGAAAGTTTTTCGCCGGGCACTGTGGAACGAGTAGCAGCCTAGCTTCTGCACTTCCCCGGCAAAAGCTTAGCATGTGCCAGTGCTCTCTTGAAAGCCCTGTCAGCGGTAGCAGCATAAGCAGCCACCGGCACGTGCAGTGCACGTGTTCGGGAATCATTCCCCACTCAGTACGATGCCTGCTGAGACATCACACTGAAAGCCAGCAGCACTTTTAGATTGCACCCCAAAGCTATATATGCTGAAGACGAAGTTTGGAATGTGAGTTGGTAGGGCTGCTGAAAAGGATCATCACAAAAGCCGCAGGTGGGGCACTACTCACACACCCCAGCCATACAAAGCATCGGCATGTGCAGTCGCAGCAACAGCCTTGAAGTGGCACAAAGCCCTGCATTGATCGGGGACTTCGTTCCCCAGCTGCTTCATCAGCAAAGCCTCGAAGCCAACATGTTTACATACACGAACAACTTCAATGGTACTATAAGTTTAGAAAGGACCGTTACTTTAAGGTGTTGGGTTCAAGGCTTATATTTATATATGTATATAGGGCTTATCAGGGTTTCTCATACTTAGTCACCGCTTTGGGGTTAAAGTTTGTAGAGTATATATTGTACACGGCCGAGCAGCACAGTACTTCGCCAGCACCAAGTTCGTGCCAACACACACCGTCGGCCGGGAAAAGTAGACGAACTGCTGGAACACTTTCTGGCCCGGCTTCCTCCGCCTGACACCAATGGCCGATCGGCTCCAGTACTTCTCGAACTTCAGGAAGTCCACGGGCGAGCTGATGTCCTCGATGTGCTGGTGCTTCGTGTTGCAGTAGTACTCGTTGCACACCACCAAATTTTGCAAGATCTCATACTTCAGCGTGGCTCGCACGTGGTCCGGATCAGGCAGGTTCTGGTTGTGAACAGCACCCTCGAACACCAGGGGCTCGGGCTTTGTCGTGCTTGCCAACAGCTTCTCGGTCTTCTTCTTAGCACACGACAACATGTCCTTGGTCATCGGCTCAGCCTGGCACTTTCGCTTCTTCGTCTTCGGCACCGGGATCTCTTCATCTCCATCTTCATCCGGCGCACGAACGGCCTTTGCTTTCGCCTTCGCCTTGCCCTTTGGCGAAGCCTTTGCTTTGCCCTTGGCCTTGGCCTTAGCCGTAGCCTTCGCTTTCGCCTTGCCCTTTGGCGAAGCCTTTGCTTTGCCCTTCGCCTTGGCTCTGGGCTTCGGTGTGCCCTCCGACTCCTCGGGGTCGTCGTCGTGCTCCATCTCTTCGTCGTCCACCGTGACCTTGCGAGGTCGCCCGCCCTTCTTCTTCGGATTCGCCTTGGCTTTGGGCTTCGGTGTGCCCTCCGACTCCTGCGGCTCGTCCTGCTCCATGTCTTCGTCGTCCTCCAAAGGTCGCCCCCTACGGAGGCTTGATCCTTTCTCCACCGGACCCGTACTCCCCGAAGAGAGCAGCCCTTCATTGCCACGTCCTCCACGACCGCGACCACGGCCTCTTCCCCGGCCTCGCTGGCCTTTCAGGGAATCCTTCACACCGAACTGGTCCCGTCTCGTCACAGGTTCGTGCTCCGGCACCACAGGAAACTCATCCTGCGGACCAGCAGACATGTCCTGCATGGGCATACAATGTATATACCGATACAAACCTCGAAACCCTTTCCCCACAAGCTACTCGATCTTTGAATCCACCCCTAGCCTATAAGCCCAAACCCTTGAAGGCCCGAACCATTATATGGAAACTTTTGAAACCAAAAAACATCGCGAGGATTGCTGGCTGCGGGAACTTCTGGCATCTCGGCAGTAGCAGCCTGGTTTGTAGCAGTAGCAGCCACGTTTGTAGAAGAGCTCAGCACACCAGCAGCCTCGATTGTAGAAGGGCTTGGCAGAGCAGCAGCCTCGATTGTAGAAGGGCTCGGCAGAGCAGCAGCCTCGATTGTAGAAGGGCTCGGCAGAGCAGCAGCCTCGATTGTAGAAGGGCTCGGCAGAGCAGCAGGCTCGCTTGTAGAAGTGATCGGCAAAGGAAGAGGAGTCGAACCTTGAGCAGTTGTCAGCTGATAGTTCGTCAGGATTGGCGAGTTTTGGTACAAGGGTGGGGACAAGAATATACATATTGATCTGAAAGGTCACCACACATCTCGACCGGTCTTCGCTTACAAAAACCTATAACCAATGCAACCCAGGAGCCGTGCTGCGGACTGGCCTGCACAACCATTGTCTGCGACAGCTTCGTGGCCTCGTTCCTGGGTCTGGGGTTCTTTTCTTCTTTAAAGCTTGTACTTAGAGGGCTTTAGAGGGTTATGGGGTTTAGGGTTAGGGGTGCCTTCCTTCTCCATAAATCTGAAGAAAGCTTGTCATGTATACCCTATATAGAAGTTTATAATCTCTCATCCGGGTCCCCGCAAAACTATTCCGAACAAGGTTCCCGAGATGGGTCTTAAGCTGGGGTTCGTGGCCTATATATGTAATGACCATTGTATAATGCAGATGAGTATCTTCGCAGTAGCCAGGAGACCCTGCAAGACACCAGCCAACTGTGCAACCGTACTTTGGTTGAGTCGCACGGCCTCCTCGTCAGATGACAAGATCTCGTCAGGATCGTAGCCAACCTCGCGACGTGCTTTTGGAAGCTTCGGGCTGTTGTAGGGTTTATAGGGGCTTATAGGGGCCAACTTAGGGGCTTATGTAGGGTCTTTGAACGGGTTTATAGGGTTATAAGGGTCAGCGGAAGATTTTACACACCACCCCACAGCAGAACTCAACCTTGAAGCCTATATGCACGAAACGTAGCTGAGGCTGCCTGGACATCAGCAGCACTGCCCGGCATGCTGCTGGTAGAAAGCTCCAAGGAGTCCTGGCGAGAAAAGGTTTTCAAGTCGATCGGGAATTGCATTGGAGACCTTAAATGACATGATTCCAAGAATCTGCTATCGTGCATCAATTGTTACTTCGGGGCTCCTCCGGGGCTGTGTGCTCCACAACTCGAGTCTCTGCGTGAGCTTCGGCGATTGCTTGCAGAACTGGAGTCTCTGCGGGTGCTTTGGCGATTGCTTCTGGAACTGGAGTCTCTGCGGGTGCTTCGGCGATTGCTTCCAGAATTGGAGTCTCAAACGATGCTTCGGCGATTGCTTCCATCATGACTTGAGTCTCCAAGGGTGCTTCGGGGCCTTCGGGAGGATCTGCCACAATTTGAGTGTCTGCGAACATGGATGCTCCGGGACCATCCATAATTGCAGTCTCTGCAGCGGAAGTTTCGCCAGCTTCCGAAACCTGGGTGTCTGCAACGAACTTCAGGTCGTCGAGCCCGGCACCACCTGCATCCTGCAAATGATCACTGCTTGTATGGATGCCCCCGACCCTATACTATATATATTCACATTCCCCAATATGATACAATATAGAAAATTCGAAACAACGACCAATGTCCTCGTTAACCAAAGCAGCTGCCGAAGCCCCGCAGGCCATATCCTGAACAGGCTATATTGAAAGGGATCCTCGAATCTATGTTGCTTTCATGGGTCGGGGCTTGGGGCTGCAGGTTTTTAAGCGAACGAACAAGACCTGCCTCTTCGCCGGACAACAAGCCCAAGTCGAGGAGCAGCTGCCGGCACACTGGATCCTGGAGCAAAGAGGAGGGTCAATCGTGGGTTTGGGGTTTGGGGTTTGGGGGTTGAAGTCTTGGATTCTATAATCTTGAAAATGCTGCTATTATATGCAAGATTTTGTGACTACCACGGTCCTGTCTCCAAGAGGACTTCGAAGAGTTCTTCTTCAAGAGAACTATAAGGTGGCGAATGGCCCAAGCTTGATCATAGGTGGTTTGCCCACTCAGCTTTGCTGTTGTGTCGGCGAGTAGTCGTGACACTTGTTCAGCAAGCCGGTCTATGGTCGGAAGTGCACCCTGGGTTGCGATAAAGGTAAGAACAGGTCGTAACACAATAGCATTCTCCCGCACATTGAAGATATTCGTCTTCACATTCGAGTCGAAAGCCTGCTTAAGCTTTGAGCAATAGTGCCGAAGCAAGTTGTGTCGCGACCGCAATCTCAGTCTAATCTCCAAAGTGTTGTCCCAAGAAACGGCAAGCCCATCCAAGGAGTAATCTCGAACCTTAGGCCCTCCCTGCTTCTTGTCCTCGATTGATCCTGCAGCCGGAAGGTCCATGGCTGCTGCAAGCCACACACAAAACACAAAATCTGCTCTCGATCCCTCTCGAAAGCAAAAAGCGCCTGCGAAGGACAGGATGTTGCTGCGGCTGATGGCAGTAGTTAGTGACCCCGAAACTGCATGCCCATTCAAGTTGAAGCAGACAGCAGATGCCGATTGATGTAATCCACATAAACTTGCCAGCCCCACCTCGTAAGCCGTGTACAGCACAGCCAGAGCCATTCGAGTCAAAAGACTCCGATTCGAACTTTTGTCGGGCTTTCGGGTTTATGTATATAGGGTTTGTGTATATATATATATATGTATAGGGTTTAGGGTGCAGTTCATCGGAGTCAAGATCAGAGTTTTGTAGAGGTTCGGCGCCTTTACCGGGGTTTAGGGCTTACGGGATTTATGTATATATGGTACCATACATATATATATATATATATATATAGATAGGGTTTATTTTCTCTGGCTTCTACACAGGGTTTATGTATATAGGGTTTAAGGGACTTTCTCGGAGTCCGGATCACAATTAGGCCTAAAATTAGGCTTCTCTGCTGGATTTGGAATCGGCTACTCGCACTACAAGGCTGGGTTTAGGGCTACGGGTTTTTTACGATTTTGCAGGAGTTTCGAGGGCTCTGGGGT
Organism: Symbiodinium sp. CCMP2592; assembly: GCA_905221615.1. NCBI lineage: Eukaryota > Dinophyceae > Suessiales > Symbiodiniaceae > Symbiodinium > Symbiodinium sp. CCMP2592. The sequence continues at coordinate 586,982 of CAJNDT010000968.1, read as the reverse complement.
AGATTGACGAAGAAGCAGCTGCCGAGCATTCACAAACAATCACCAGAAACCCCGGAATACCCCCGAACGGCCCCGAACGCCCTCGAACGCCCTCGAACGCCAAAACAGGGGGTTGGACGTAAATAAGAGTTCGGGAGCTGTGGTTCGTGCAGAACTGAGGATCCCACGGGTATTTAACGCATTAGAGGCTTAGCAGGTAGTATCCCCATAATAGAACCCAATATGGGAGTTTCCGAAAGCCAGGGGTATCCTATTTGGGGGTCCTTATAATAAGGATCCTACTATTTCAGGGTACTATATTAGGGTCCCCTATTTTCGGAAACCCCCATATATACACTCACCAATATTCAAAAGGAGCCCGATCTACACTCGCCAAAACGGTAATTTTAACCCTACTTCATGTGGCCTTGTCGGCAAAGTTGGACTGTGGCCAGGGCTGCTGCGGGACCGCTGCAGCCTCTACGGATCGCAGGGGCAGGCGATACTTCCTTTTGGGGCTGTAGGTAGACCCCAAAACCTGCACCCCAAACCCGCAGAACTTGAAACCTGTGCCCAGAAACCGTGAACCCAAATCCTGAACCTCATCTAAAGCGCCTATAGGACCTATGTAGTAGAAAGTAGTTCTACATTCTACAGTAGGAATCCAGGATTAGAGGTTGGGTTACCAAAGCCTCAAGCCTCAGCCGTGAACCTTAGGCTGCCCAACCCTTCATACGGAACGCTGAACGTTAACTCCCAAACCTTGAAAGCTTGAACATTAACTCACATACCCGACACCCCGAACGCAGACCTCCCTCCACCACCTCCGATATGGAAGCCACAGGGATTGGTCACTCTACGGCGTGGAAATGCGATGGCAAGTCACCCAAGCCCATACACCCCGGTAAATCAACAAAATGAATTGAACGGGGGGACCTAGCCAAATGGCACAGAATTAAGGTACCCCAAATTTTCGGAAACGCCCATATGAAAATGAAACTATTGAGCCGTCAGAGGCCTGGCCCATGGCCGCTGAAGGATGGGAGCGACTGCGAGCTTCCTGACGAAGAGCGACTACCCATAGGCCCCATGCGGTTGATGATAGAAATCCTGCATTACCCATTATGAGGAATAAACCATAATTCCCATAGCTTAGGGTCCTTAAGGTAGTGCAGGATTTATATCATCAACAGTAGGCCGAGTAGTTCCTTTTTGGGATTACCTTAGAGGATTATATACGTGAACCACGAAAAGGAACCACTTTGGGGCCTATGATTAAGGGCTTAAAGTTGCGTATTTGGGAGAGACGGCTTAAGGACTAGGACCGTTTAGGATTCATGGAGTGGGTTTTAGGTGGGGGGGGTCTATCAGAGGGGTTAGCGCCTGATGCCTGCAGGGCTTCGATGAATCAGGTGGTCCTCCTGTGCCTGAAATTAATGGAGTTTTTCCATCAAGCCCGTTGAGGGTGCAGGGGCTGAGGTTTTAGTAAATCGACTCAACCCTACATCCTAAAGCCAATTAGAGCAGCCCCATACTTCCTGAACGCACAGTTACTTGGCCAGCGTCCCTTGATAAGTACAAGTTAAACTTTTTGGGCTACTTTGCATGCTACCCCAAAAACGTTACAGGTTACCTGCTCAGCAACCCTAACACCTTCAATCACACACCACACACAAACACACACACACACACACACACACACCGTGGATGGAAGCCTGAACCCTAGACATCGAGCGTTAACTGAGAAAGAGGCCGACGGAGACTGGGCGGCCATGGAGGCACCTCTCGCAAGGCGGAGCTTGGGGGAGCCTCAAGGTATTTAATCTCACGGATTACAGGACTCTTGCAGTTTCTTCAGAGTTGTCAATGTTGCACGTCATATACTCCCTGATTTTGATGAACCCTGATGACCCATATGCCCCCATCTGGCGCGAAGTACGTCGTAGATTCCTTCGCCAGATGAAGCCCCCAGGCTCCTCACCTTCGAACGATGACATTCCCAAATCCGTATCCCGCTACCAAAGATCTAAAGTCGTTAAGCCGCATTGCGCGCCTGTCGCCTCACAGTTTAATGATTACTTGGTCCCCTCACTTGCTGCTGGAGTCCGAGCCATCGAGCTTGCTAACGCCCCCCCCACCCCCCCCCCAGATGGAACTACATTTTACTCGGAGAGCACCAGTATAGCCCAAACCCAAGCACCAAAACCCTAAGACACTGTGGCAAATGAAGAAACTTCACTTCACTGTTGACGGAGCCTTTTATTCCCGGAGGCCATGTACTATAATGAGTACGGTAGGGTTTTTTCGGTTCTTGGGCTTTGAGGCTTCTTCACTCAGATGCTTGACGCTTGTACAAGCTAGCTGCGCTCCTCCTGGGCTTAGCCCCACCCAGTCACGCCAAGGCGAAATTGCATTCACAGGCACGTCGACATCTCTTGTGCCTCTCGCAATGTCTCGTGCTGCGTGTTGAATCGCCGTCATGCTATTGAAGCCGTCCCTGTACTTGTCAACTGCCAGGTAGTCAGTCACCGCTTCCCTGACATGCTTTGGAGCTTTGTTCGCCCATTCATACTTGACAGACTTACGCCGGCGCTCATCGCGCGTGCTGCGATCTTGGAGCCAATTATCGCAGGATTGCTCGCGCTGCGACCGCTGAACATGTTCGCTTGCTGCGCCCCCTAGGACAGCTCCTGAACCCACGAGATGCAGCCTTCAGCGCTCCGTCGAAGCTCCAGCAACTCATAGTGCCTTAAACCATAAACCTTAAGCCTTTAACCCTAAATCCTAAACCGCAAACCCTAAATCCTAAGTCCCAAACGCTATAAATCCTAAACCCGAAAAAATAGAGCATTGAAGCACGCCAGGCCTTGCATCCTCGCAGTCTCTACAGTGCCAGCCCCGCAACTGCCAATGGCCCAGCCCGACCAGGTCCATGTGGGTAGTTATCAAAATTAGGGTCCCTTGATTACTATACCCCCTTAGAACCATGATCAAAATAATTCCTAAGGAGACTATAGACTATGTATACCCCTAAGGCCCCACAGTAGTTCCTTTTTGATTTTGGAGGTTCGGATATAGAATCCTATAAGGTAACCCCCAAAAGGAACTACTTTGGGGCCTCTGGGTACGTCCCCCAAACCCACAATGTTTGTGTTGACCTTAGACACCATGTAGAGAGTGCGCATATACAGGATCAATCTGGAATTAGCTGCCCAGAACCGCAAGAACGATTGTCTTTCGGGACCCACTTCCATAGTGTTCATATACATGGACCCTGTGGGTAATATCCCTGAAACACAACCGTAACAACCTGACGGCCGTGGTGACTTCAGCCATCGCAAGCACTCTACATTCTTAACCCCCAAACCCCACACCTCAAGCCTCAAATTCCAACCCTAAAAGAATAGAAACCTACTTCCCCGGCAGCCTTTCGTCGCAAGGATCATGACCGACAGAGGGGGCCGTAAACGCCCGGAAAAGAATCCATGACTACCGGGCTACCCGCTGAACATCGGAAGAACACCTACGGAACCCTATAATTACCAAAACCCTCCACCCAAAGCCGTAAGCCGTAAGCTCCTAAACCACATATAGACCCCTCAACAAATCTAAACGAAACGCACTTTGTACTATACTCATAATAGTATATATAGCCTTTATAATACTGACCACGACCTAATACACCGTAAGCCCTGAACAGGGTGGGGGCAGTACCCAATCTCAAGCTTCTAAGGATCTGACCACTCCCTCGTTCGGGCGCCGGTTGCCGCAAGGAGTCGTCCCGTAGCCTCAACGATTGCAGTTGTGCTTGGCGTTCTTCCTTGCTTGGGTTTGTGTGTGTGTGTATATATATATATATATATATGAACACATGTATATAAACGCGACATGAAAGATGAGGTCGTCGATAGAGTCAGGTGTTCGAGGCTTACGCTTTACTCTTAGTGCTTGCCGCCATATACGACCGCGGTATCCGTCCTGTCAGCCGCAAACTCACAAATCCTCGACGCCCCAAATGAAGGGAACAGGATCCTTCCACCTATCCACCGTTTACAATGACATGAAAAAGCAAAGCCCTAAAGCCCCAAACCTAAAACTCCAAGACAAAAAAAACAAAACTTGAAACGCCCATCAACCCCTAAACCCTCTAAACCCTCAAACCCTAAACTACCCTAAACTGCAAACCCCATGAACCGACCATGTCGACTCGGCCGAGGGTCATCTGTCGCAGCTGCGTTACGATGTCCACGAAGGTTGGCCTGAACTGAGCCTGCCAAACCGCAGGACTTCGCTTGTGGGGCTCCCTTGAAGGGTTCCTCTAAGGGTTCTAAGGGTTTGGGCGGTTGGGTTTAGGATATTACACTTTCGGATTTCCTTGAAGGGTTCATCTAAGGGTTTAGGGTTTGGGCGGTTGGGTTTAGGATGTTACACTTTCGGGTTCCCTTGAAGGGTTTCTGCACAGGTTCCATGAAGGGGACTACAGTCTCAAGGGTCTCGGGTTGGGGGGGGGGGGGCGGTATGGCTTCAGAGCTTCGGGATTTTTGGGTGTTGGGGGCTAAGATAACAATATGCTTCTTTAATTGGTGCATATACTGTCAAGGGTTCAGGTGCAAGAAGGGTCATAGGGGTCATGCGTTGGGGATTTGGTATACACGCTTGTCGGGACAATTATACCTCTTGTATGGAGCATGTGCGATGAACGCTGGGTCTTTGAGGGATTGTATTCGCGCTTAATTGAAATTCACGCTTAGGGCTTCAAAGATGTAGGATCCGCTGATTCTGCGGAACCGTTCACATTGATTTGGACGTCCGAATCTTCGGCTATGAATGTTAGATGGCGGGTCGGGTCTTGCGGGGGAATGGACGGTCGCAGTCCTACTGCTGTTTCAGGGATGAATCAAGAGGGTGCCTCCCCTGGGCCTTGGTCCCTTTTGTTCAGGGACGCAAATTCACATGTCAATCCTGCCTGCGACCACCCAACAAGACCATTTATCGACCAAACGCCCACTATAGGCCTATCTACTGTAGGGGCACAGTTAACATGTCTACGCCGGGCTCCACTAGAAAATGAAGCTCCCAAACAAGAGCCGCATGTGGCCTGCTCGCAAGCACACTGTAGTGCTAGCCGGCCCACATGCTCTGCCAGCATCGGGGGCCACTGCCCTCGCGGATCCACCTCGCACTGCACTTTCTCTCTGGCTTCGGGGCGGGCTTGAGGGCTCAAGGGGGTGGTAAGAAGCGACAGCCGGTGGGAGTTATAGTTGGAGCTATATAAACCTTCAAAGGAGTCATAGTGGGAGTTGTAGATCTTCTTGCATTACATCATTTAAGCTTGAGTTGCAGGGTCCAGGTGAGTCCAGGGTTCAGGGGTCTGCACCGAGACAGCGGCGCATCGCAGCACTCGAAATCTTATCCGAACCCCAAGAACTTGGAGGATGATGGGACTAAGTAAGCAGGGTTATAACTAGCCCTATGCGAGGGTTACGAGTAAGCTTTAAGTTAAAAAGATAACGCTTATATATATATATATATATATACACGAGGGTTACAAGTAAGTTTTAAGTTAGTAAGATATTGCAAATATAACTAAGTCGAGTGACCCTACACCGTAAACCGCACTCACCAAACCCCAAACCAGGAAACTCCATAACCTTCTCCCGAACTCGAAAGCCACTGAGGCCTTACTGAAAGCCCAATCTTCCAACACTTGAACTCCTACGGTTGATGATATAATGCCTGCATTACCTTAATGACCCTAAACTATGGGAATTATGGTATATTCCTTATTATGGGTGATGCAGGATTCATATCATCAACCGTAAGACTCGAAACAGTGAACATCGAGTGTGTTCCAACTCAGGGATTAGGGTTAAGGGGAACCCTGATGCCTGAACTCTAAACCCTCCACTGAACTTGCTTAAAACGCTTGGGGTGGCCGACCATCGCCATGAGCTTTGGAATGTCTCCGTTCAAGTGCGAGAACCTTCGGAGAGCGACGTCAGGTCGGGCTTGTTTTAAGGGTTGTTGGGAAGTAGTTACTAAGTTCCATGACCCTTTAAGAACACGATGGGCACCTGAAATGTACCGACGACCCATGAAGGAGAGAACATCATCTCTGAGCACTGCGGACAGCCAACGCCGAAACACTACACCAAGAAATGGCAACGTCTTTTCAACGACTCTAGGACTCTATACAGCCCATACAGCTTCAACCCTATGAAACCCCACGCAAGCCCGTTAAACACTGTCAATGCTTGGAACAGAAGGCTCAGCAGTAAACGACGCTGGTAGAACATACAAGACAACTGAGGAATAATTGCATACCCATAGGCCCCAAAGTGGTTCCGTTTTGTGGTTTATCTATAGAACCCTATAAGGTTACTCCCAAAAAGGAACTACTATGGGGCCTATGACAAGTTTCTTCCTATCAAAACCGCAATCCGAGCGACTGACCATAAGCCCTAAATCCTAAACCCCTAAACCCTAAAGCCCTAAAGCCCTAAACCCCTAAGCCCTAAATCCTAAACCCCTAAACCCTAAACCCCTAAACCCTAAACCCCTAACCCTAAACCCCTAAACCCTAAACCCCTAAACCCCTAAGCCCTTAAATCCTAGTAAAACCGCAGTCCGAGCGACTGATACTCAATGTGGCCATTGGGATGTTGCAGCGCGGGGGGGCGGCCCGTGAGGACCTGGTGTCTCACGGCGATGCTGGGGTTTGGGGGTTTTAGGGTTTAGGGCTTTAGGGGTTTTAGGGTTTCGGGGTTAAGGGGTTTGGGTTTATAGGGTTTAGGGTTTAGGGGTTTAGAGAACATAACTGAAGATACCACAAGTTAAGGATGTTGAATTAAGAATGATTGCTAAGGGGAGCCTGCTGTAAGATGCCATAAGCTGCGGCCTGCAATGAGAATATTACTACCACCTGTACTACTACTGCTAGTTGATGTCAGTACAAAGTACCGCTACTGTTCGTATTACTGTGAAAGATGTAGCTGTAAGCAAAACTGCATGTAATCAATACGGCAAGCATATTCGCAGGCATTTTATTCTTTCTATTTAAGCAACTTACTCTACTCATATTATGCGGCTAGTGGCAGTACCAGAAACCTACTATACAAATCTGCAAGGGTACGGACAGGAATAAGACTAAGTGTAAGCAGATAGAAAGATAGGCCAGATGGGTGGAAAGATTGATGCATTGATAGGTAGACAGACACTGTGGCTTGTGGAACAAACTCTCATAACGAGTGCCTGGTCGGTTTTGAGCTCAGAGAGCCTTAGTCCCTTGGGTTTCGGACCAGGGTGTAGGGGGTTAGGGTTACATAGCAGTCATAGTTGGCTCTGTATTTCCTTCACAATGATGCTTGGCCCTTGCTGAATTGAATATGTATTCGCAGAGTCTCGGGCAGTCTTGTTGTCTAATTCTACAGCGCCGATAACAGGATCTTGTGTCAAAAACTAATCAGAGTATAAGATCCTCCAACAATCACCCTGGGTTCTCAACCATGCCCGTGACTTGGATGAAGATGGGAGTCAAGATAACTCGTCTGATTCTCAACATGGCTGGTTATCAAAATCATGGTCCCTTTTTGGGTACCCTAAATATTAGGTGCCGTATTATAATAGGGACCCTCAAAAGGGACCCTAATTTTGACAACCACCCACATGGCATCCACAACGCCCAGGACCAATGCCGACAGTTTGTGGCTGAGAACCTCAAAGAAGCTGACAATGCATTTACGAAACCCGTATAGGCTTTAGGGTTTAGGGTATAGGGTTTAGGGTTTAGGTTATGATACTCAGAATATCCTCGTGAAGCCCTTGTACTATCCCAAAATATACTTTCACCTTGCTAAACTCAGAAAATGCCTTCGTAAGAGTCTTAGGTAGACATCTTGTGGACTTCATGTGCATAACTCCTTAACACCAAAAAGTTAAGTCATTGATCTCTTAGCCCTTGATCAGAAATCCCTAAACACTAAGTCTTCAAACAACCCTAGACCCTAATCCTAAGATTCAAAACACAAAAAACGCAAAGCCTCAACAATCGGTCCCCAAGCTATGAACCCTAAGCCCTTGAACCCCAAAGATCAGAGCTATGAACCCCAAGCCCTTAAACCCCAAAGATCAGAGCTATGAACCCCAAGCCCTTAAACCTCCAAGATCAGAGCGCCTCTAAGAGCACCATTCCCAGTGAATAGACTTCAGACTTCTCGGTGACGACGCCTGCAGCCGAACTACCCCCGGGGCTTTGGGGGTTCAGAGCTCTGAGGGCTTTTTATGGTTTTAGGGGTCTAGGGTTTAGAGGTTAGGGCTTAGGCCGCGGTCCAATGACTCCGAAACCCACCAGTTAATCAATCACAATATACCCTGGCTGGTACTATTCTGAGGCGACATCGACGATGTCATTGTAAGGATACGTGAAATTATGTTTTTGATGAGTTACATCCTTCATAGAAAAATTCATAGCTCTATCAGCGCTGTCTTGTTGCGGGCCCTACGCATTCAGTTGTGTCCGGATTAGCCGTAGTTTAGCGCTCGAGTTGGCGACAACTCCTTTCATCTTACGTAAGGTTAGGAGTTCGGTGAAAGTGCAGTCCGTAGCCAACTACAAGCCTCTATACCCCAAGTGGACACGAATGCTACGGAACCTGAACTTGGAGTCTCCAGCGCAGACTATGCCAGCAGATAAGCACAGAACAGCAGCAGAGCATGCAATCGCAGGCAGTCTCTTGAAGGTCTCCAAAGAGGAGCTTCCAGAATGACCACTACCAAATGTGATCCAGACTGATGCACCTGCTAGTCTGTACGAATCTCGTCCTTACCACTGCTCGTCACTTCGCACGGAGCTTGGCGACAATACCCCTTAGAGGTCCGTAAGCCTTTGGCAAGACACATCTTGAATCTTACGATTGAGAACTGACGCTACGCTGCGCGGCTTTTCAAGAGATCCTAAGCATAATCATTTTGGGGTTCTGGTTTAGGAATACAGGAGTATAGGATGTTGACTTCAAAAGATTTTGGGATGTGACGTGTAGAAGAAATCTAAGCCTCAAAACGCTCTGAAAGCAAACTCGTGAACACTGCAGTAGTCACCGCCACCATGGCGAGATGACCATGGAGATCCTAAGATTAAGGCCCTTCAAGTGAGGGAGTTACTTAATCATGGTCTGCATCACATCGCAAGTGAGATGTAGGTTAGTTGCGCACCCGTCAGGTGCGAGAACATATGATGCTAGGTCTCACATTGTTGGCCAGCATCTGCCCGTACAAATACCAAGCCGCTGCTGGCGCAACTGCTTTGCGGCAACTCTGCAAAGCTTGGCTCCAGTCGGCCCTGTTCAGCTGCTTACCCCGTTCACGCATCATGTCCTGGAGTGAAGCTGCCATTTGTACGTCTCCGGTCCGAGCCACGGCATCTAGCATGCAACGAGCGACGCGCACAGCCGTGGCATTGCCGTGCCACACAGTCGAATTTTGCACCTCGTCCCAAAGGCTCAAAGCACGACGACTCTGCCCAAGGCGACCACGAAGGCGTATGGCAGCTCCATAGCTGACTTCACTCAGGCTGCCTCCGCTTTTGCGGTGCCTGTCGAAAAGCGACAATCCTGCCTCATACTTCCCACACTTTACTGAAGCAAGGAGCGCCGCATCAATAATCGGAGTTGCAACATGTCCGAAGTTCAGACTGTGCAGCTGTCCAATTCCTTGCATAGCCAGCATCCTTGATTCGCTGCCTAATCTTCACATCGAATGCCGAGAGCTGCTCGACTTCGGCCGCGATATCGGGAAGAGGCAGGTGCATGTGCAGACCCTGCCGTTCACGATGCCGCATAAGGTGCGTCCGTGAGACTGTCGCAAACAGAAGGCCTGATTGCCACATCCATGTGACAACCAGGACAAACAGGATCCAACGGAAATTTCGGCGAGTGGCTGGCATCTTCGCGTGCAACTAGCTGCCAGTCTCAAAGCCAAGTTGGCTCAGTGACGTCACATGCCCTGAAATTTCCCATGTAAAACTGATGATCACAACAACTTTTCAACTATTGCTCAACAGCTTATCTGTACTGAACTTACAACCCTGGCAAAAATTATCATCTTAGCTGTTTCTTACGGACAATATTGACTAAAAATTAAAAATATTTCTAAGTACCCCTAAGTTACGGGTTCGGGCTGGACCTTCGGGCCGCCTTCGCTTCTCTTCTCCAAAGCATCAAGCACACAACTTTTGCAAAGGGTTTAGGGTTTAGGGCAGTGGTTCGGCGGCATTTGAAGAAACTCATTTGCCGAAGATTCTAAGATAATTAGGACCGGACAATTTACAATTCTTTCGGCAGCAAGGCTTTGCAGAGAAAGTTAGAAAACAAAAACAAGCACATAGGAGTCGTGTCAGGAGGCGTTCAACGCATAGAGCTCAAATGAAGGCTCCAAACACGCCCGAAAGGTCCGAACTCCGGGTTGAAACCTCAGCCCATCAGCGGCCTTCGCGAATGTACAGCGGATCGGCATAGCCCAAAGTCCCAGAAGTCTCCCGCACCTGCAGTTGCTGAACTGTCGCTGAAACGGCTTGATCTTGGGGGTTTAGGGCTTACCCAAAGGGTCCAAAGTACCTATATACAAAAATATATATATATATATATATATATATACACACACACACTAGAATGTGGGGTTTCTATATTTAAATATTAGGAATTCCTTTTATGATTTGGGCAAGTATCCCCCCTAACAGTACCTAGGACCCTTGAGGTTAGGAGGGTGTCCCGTCACTGGGGCCATGCATCCGGGCCATGGCTTTTGAACTAAGAAGGTTAGTATAGGGGCCTTCCTAATCAGAATAGGGTTTTTGGGGTGTATTCTGGTATATGATTGAGTATTCAGGTTCCTATACCAATATTATCCGAAACTAACGGTAAACCCTGCCAACTCCTGAGCCACGGGTCCTTTATTGACAAAAGGTCATGATCCAAGGAAAATATGGGGTTCTGCCCCCACCGCCTTTACCACCGAACCCCACATCCCGAACCGTGTAAACCCCAAACCCGAACAGTGTGCCTTAAAGACTTTAGATCCTAGACCCAAACTCTACGTCGCCCAAACTCGATGTTCTAAAGCCTCTTCAGAGCCGCTCAACGAGAGATCCTAGATGCCGCACAATTTCCATCCTCAGACCCAAACCCAAATCCTAATAAACACGCTAAGCCTAAACCCTCAGTTGTGAACCTCACCGACTCTAAAGCCCCCAAATCCCAAACTCGACAGTATGCCTAAGTCTTATGTCCTATTCCCGGTGACATCGTCTAAACCATAGCAACAAGGGCAACCGCCCTCTAAATCCTCACCGCCTAAACCATCAAAACTCCAAACCCCAACCCTAAACCCCCTAAACCCTGACAACCCCTCAACCCCCGTATATAAACCCTCTCAAGCCCCTTAAACCTCAAAACCCAACACCCCAACCCAAAACACTCAAAACCCCACACCCCGCAAACCCTCTCAGCCCTTTTTTTTTGGTGGAGCACCCGAAGTGACCGCTGGTTCGGCTCGGCTAAGCAGGCCAAGCCGAAGTCGGCGACCTTCCATTCAAAGGGAAAGGAGCCACGCTTTAGGGTTTAGGGGTTTAGGGTTTAAGGCTTAGTGTTTAGGGTTTTAGGGTTTAGGGTTTTAGGGTTTAGGGCAGGATATCAATTTAGGGCTCTTTCAGGGCTCTTAAAAGGGATCTATAGGGGATCTATATGGGGATCTGTAAGGGCATCTGTATGTTCAAAGGGGACAGCGGGCAACTGCAGGGTATGTTTGGGGCTTATAGGGTTCAGGAGAACGAGTCATGTACGGTAGAATTTCTTTATGAACTTGGGTTCGAGAATGCTTTCTACAGGCTTTCGATGACATCAGCTAAATTACAGCGGATTCTAGGGTTTTTCTGAAGTTTTAGTGTGACCTTTTACAGGGTTTGGGGGGGCCTGATGAGGTTTTGGGATGCAAGGGCTTCGGAGCTTCGCGGCTCCTGCTGGTCATGGGCGGGGTTGAGATATTGGGAGCTGTGGAATGTAGAGAAACCTAAAACCTAAACCCCTAAACCCTAAACCCCTAAACCCCTAAACCCTAAATCCTATGATCTCGTTGCGTGCCTTTGTGGCTTTCTCGTTGTTCGAAGTTCAAAGGACTTCAGGAATTTGGGGCTGGGATGCTATGTCCTTGTTCTAGTCCTGCCGTTGCCAGCTTTAGGCTCCGGGGTGAAGACTGCTGTAGAAGCCTTAATAATTTAAATGGGGCTTTGGTGCCATTTTACTATAAATGCAATAAGGACCCCCCGAAAAAAAGAAGTATAGTTAATCATTTAATTACGCCCTTTAGTACTATGATACGTAAATGCTACCTGGTAGCTTATAATTTATACGGCTTTCACTACTCCGGGCTTCTCTCTTTGGGGTTGCGTACCCTACACCTAAACTAAACCATAAACTTCCGCTACCTGCTGTTCGTTGCTTCTCCAGCTGGCCCTGGGCCGAACGGCCGCTACAATCCGGCTTGATGGTCAGAGTTCAGGAAACGATTTACGTTTTTGTTTTTGTTCGGAGGGGCCGATTGGTAACCTATCGATATGAATATGCAACAACAAAAGTGGCTGGTGCGCCTGCTGACATGTTCTTCTGCAGCTGCGGTGCTGATCTCATCACCCTCACCCTAAACCATTCAAGCCTAAACCCTGAGCCTTTCACCAGAAACCCTCATCAAACCCGGAAACCCTGAATTTCTACATGCGAAAGCCGTAGAAGCACAGAAGCCAAGGACACGGAGCCCCAACAACTTCCAAGTCCGGAACTATATGCTTCACATTGTAATTGTATATGCCCCAATAACGCCGAAGATCGCACAGGCATGCTCTATAGGGACCTTGAACTTGAATCAGGGTTCGGTGCACTGTCGTGCAAAATAGGGTTCTCTGTCTTATCTTAAGGCGTAACAATTGCGTGGGGGCGATGGTGAAGGTATACACTTACTTACTACTGATGCGCTCTACAGTAAGGCCCCTGTATGCGACCTTGCCCGTACCGTTCTTGTCCATGAGCATGTTCTGCGTCTTGACATCCTGAGTCCGAATACTAAGGGTAGGCTGAGGGGAAACTGGGGGCAGGAGGGTGGGGCAGCTCTGTATAAAGCAATATTGGAGCCTTGATGATTTAATTAACATTTCGTATGAAAATGATGGAGCCTTGATGATTTCAACATTTCGTAGTGAGTCAAGCTAGAACAAGAACTCTTCGGCATCGTCGAGGTAGGTCATTCTTCGGTCTTCTCTATTGACCGCGCTTTCACGGTTCAGGGTTTCCGGTTGTCCTGAAGTAGAAGATTCTTTGCTCCCAGCAAATTAAGGTGAAGAGTGTGTGCATCGACAGGGAAGCCGAGTCTGCCTCAAGTTGAAATGTCGAACCCAGAAGCCGAAGTCAAGGAAAACCGAAGCAGCAGAAAGGAGTTTGGGTCTTCATACCGATAGTGTAGTTATGAAGGCTTCCCGCAAACCCAAACTCGGAACACAAACTATACAGATTCAGACCTTATCTTGCCGGGAAGCCCTTCAACCCCAACTTTGAACTGCAAACATCTACCCTTGCCTTGGCTAGCCGGCTAACCTCAAAAACGCTACCATGTCAGAACATACACTATCTTGTAGAAATCCTACTACAAAACCATAAACCGAAACTTTGTAGGTCAGTTCTCGTGGACCCTCCATCTACTCTCCAAGCTACCCACTGTTTGGGACTATATACTCCGGTTTGAGGGTACAAGGAAAGTCCTGGCTGGAAAGAACCCTCACATCTCAGGACATACACAGTTGTGTCGGCATCAGACAAAGGGACCATGATTCGAAACTCTGAAATTAGGTCTCTTCTGGCTCCTCTAGCTTAGGGCTTCGGGTCCTCTTACCTTTGGCTAGTAGGGAATGGAGGAATAGGGTACAATTGTAACTACTATTGTACTATATACCATTCTTCCATTCCCTACTGACCAAAGGGAAGGTTTGGGGCTTCCGGTCCTCCGCTCAACCCGACGACCCCTGCGTAAATTTGGGGCCCCAGACTCGATGGAAGACCTGTCGAATCGATGGGCTGTCTCTAGGACTGCGGGGTTTAGGGCATATAGGGTTTAGGGTTTTTGTTCAGGACATATAGGGCATAGGGCTGAAAGGATGTATATATAGGGCTTGAGGGGCTTCAGATTTAGGGATTGGTGGTCTATTGTGGTTGGACTGTCTGATCGTGAGAATTGGGGGGAGCGGGCAACGATGAGCCCTAAAGACCTCTTCGTAGATCCCAAGATAGCCCTTCAAAAAGGCTGAGGCCCAAGGAAAACCCGTTCAAAGAGTCTTCATGCAACACGTTTGAGGCCAGCCCAACCAAAGCTCTGTTGGCTAAACACTCAACCCCAAAAAGGATGCACTTATTCCCAAACTCTCCAGCACATCTCAGATCAGACTCTCGAAAGCCCCAATGGCAATCGCATGATGCCAGCGTTTAGGGTTTAGGGTCTACATCTTCTGTGTGTATGCTTTCCTCCTGTCTGCCTGTATCTTTGCCTCTCTGTCTGCCTGTATGCAAGCATGCAACGTAACTACGAAACTCGTTTCGCGTTTGTGCCTGTCTGCGCGACACCGTATGTGCGCTCTGACATATGAATATATATATATATATATATATATATATATATGTATATGTATATATGTATATATATATGTATATATATATATTTACTTATTTATTTATACTGGTTATTTACACTGCTTGGTTGATTGTTTATACTTGCTAATGCATACATACCCAGTCGATACCTTCTTTCAGACCGCAACTCTTCGACCCAAGCGGACCTGTGGTCGTGACCCGTGCAAGTGGCTGAGGCCAAGGGCCTCGTCGGATAGAACGGGGCCCTTTGGAGCTGCGATGGCTTTCGGAGGTTTCACAGGGGCTATAGAGGGTTTTTTTACATAGGACCGCTTTAACCAGAGACGGGCTTTATAGTGGCTAGGGTATGGAAATACATGATTTCATGCAGGTTTAGAAGAGCTTGATAATAGTGCCTTAAAACATAATTGGACGAAGGCTCTAAGAGGGTTAATATAATGTTAGAAGTTATAAGCAAAGAAACCGTGGATATGATTAAACCACTCAGACCGCCATATAGCATTTAGACCTGCAGGCACGACTAAGAGACTGAGATCCGCAGGATAACACATTCTTGAGTTTGTTGAGGGCCTTTCCTCTACCATAGTACTTCTATGGGAAACCCTTTTGAGGCCAAAGTACACAAGATGCGGCACTCTGACCCCTCAACCCTACAGGAAACCCGACTGTAGCCCCACTCCAAAGCCCTGCGCCCTGGACCCTACTGTAACCGTGCACTCTGAACCCTATAAACCCTAAACCGTTCGGGGAAAAACATAGGGCGTCCGAGGAACACAGTCCAACACGACGTTCAGTCGCTTCTCCCACGTGAAACTGTCAGGGGCTTCGGGCTTCAATAAAAAAAGAGTCGTAAGGGATCTATAGGGGTTTTAGTTTTAGGCTCTTGATTCAGGCTTAGGCCTTCAGGGGCCTGAGGATTTAGGGCTTTGATTCCGCGTGTTTTGAAATTTATTTAGGGTCCACAGGTTAGGGTCAAGGAAGCCGGACCGACTGGAACAGTCAGCCCAATGTAGTTTAAATTTTGGAGTCAAGCTGAACACTATAAAGGGGCACCCTTTACAGAACCTGCGTAACTCAGGAATATATCTCACCACCACATCATATACTGCAAGGATTCCCTAAATTGTGCTGCAATTTGCGGGTTGCACGTCTAGGGTTATAAGTAAGGTATCTAGTCTTATACTTAATTACTTCTAAACCCCCAAAACTGTACTTATAAGCTCACTTAACCTCACTTACTACTTGCTAAGTGCCGTGATCCTCCAAGTATTGGGCTTTGCGCGCAGTCTGGGTCTGAAGTTCATGGCATGAGATTTGGGCAGGAGGAAGGGAAGCCAATACCATAAGACCATAAGACCGTTCAAATCAAGAACATTGCTCAGCTCATGGTGCTTAGCCCAGTTCTGTGGAACGTATATTCCTGAAACTATTTAACAAAACTAGCTTCCCCGGTAGCCTCTGGATAGTGAGGGTAATGGGCCTCGGCCAGCCCGGGATGTAGAATTTGAAGTGTGCGTTGACCGTGAACCAAACCCTAAACTCTCTTCTTCGATAGCTGCACCAAACAAAAGCCAAACTATGAACATCGACCAAATATGTGAGACCCAAATGTCTAAAGTTCTCCCATTGGCTATTTAAGTAAACCCGAATTGGGGGAAGTCGTTTCTCTGATATTCAGCTGGGAAGTTGATAAAACTATGGTTGCTTTTTGGGTACCCTAAATCTTAGGTGCCGTTAGGGACCCAAAAAGGTACCATAATTTTGACAACCACCCAGATGTGGTTTGGGGCTGGGCCTGAGGAGTGCTGCAGGCTCGTGAACTTATGACTTTGGGAGCGGCGATCACCGCAACTAGCCACTTCACCCACCAACAGCGTGGCAGCGCACCCAACATTGCAAACCCCGAAGCATTCCACATGTGCTCCCAAACTCCGATGGCAGGCCTCAGCTGGATTTCACTTTCTTCACACATAACTCTCCGAGGCCCCAGATGCTTTTTCACAGCAGGCCGCCCCTTCAACCGGATATAAATATAGGTTTGTTTATGTACATAGGGTTTAGGGCTTAGGGTTTTGGGTGTGGGATTTAGGGTATCGGGTATAGGGTTTAGGGTTTCTAATCGCATCCGCTGCCTTGCGTCTTTGTTCAGCCGCGAGTTCACGTCCCCGCCAGGCAGGAGCTCGTAGACGAGGTACCGTTCACGCCTAGGGAGGTCTTCCGGGCTTCAGGACCCTATTTCCCAAAGAGTTCCATAACTCCAATGCTCGAAATTAAACCTTTGACCGTTGAGGCTTGCATTTTGTACTGAAGCTCCCTTGTGCTCTCAGCCGCAGCCATGCGAGCCAATCCGGAAAGAAAACACATTCAGAAGCCCTCAACCCTAAACTCTACACCCGAAATCTCCCTAAACCCCTAAACGTGCAACCCCTAAACCCTTTTAAACCTTAAACCCCCTTGAAGCCTTAAAACCCTATACCGCTACACCCTAAACCTTAAACCTCTAAACCCATATAAACCTTAAACCCCTTGTTTCCTTAAAACCCTAAACCTTAAACCCCCATGTCGTGAAGCACCGGCCGAGCAGCCCTTTTCTTGCGAAGCCCATGAGGATCACAAGGTTGGGATGCCGGAAGCGGCTGAGAACCTCTGGGTTCAGGGTTTGAGGGCTTCGGGTTTGTGGGTTTAGGGTTTAGGGCTTGTGGATTTAGGGTTTGTGGGCTCAGGGTTTGTGGATTTAGGGTGTAGGGTTTAGGGGGTTTGTGGGGTAGTACAATCCTAAGCTTGCAACCAAGACAGCAAGGTTACGGCTTTCAATCTTGAACTTGGACATGACGCTTAACTACAGCTTGTTGGTTCGGGCCTTAAGATTAACTCGTCTTGGGCTTGGGGGTGAGGTGTCAGAATTAATTATTGACCGTAGTCGTAGCAGTAGTAGTAGTAGTAGTAGTAGTAGTAGTAGTAGTAGTAGTAGTAGTAGTACTACTAGTACTAGTACTAGTACTAGTAGTAGTAGTAGTAGTAGTAGTAGTAGTAGTAGTAGTAGTAGTAGTAGTAGTAGTAGTAGTAGTAGTAGTAGTAGTAGTAGTAGTAGTAGTAGTAGTAGTAGTAGTAGTAGTAACAGCAACAGCAGTAGCAACAGAAGTACTAGTCGTCGCTACGGGGGCTGGCGGCGTTTATCATACAGAGTTCCTAGTTACTAGGCGCAAGAAGCGTTGGTTCACTCAGTTGTTATGTGTGTGTATATATATATATATACATATGAATATAGAGACCTTCACTGTGCCGTTTTTCTTCGTGCACTGATCTTTGAGAGATGTGGATTGGCTTGAACGCTCACCCAAGCCCCGTTGGCCTTGGGCTAGACAATCCGAGGCCCGTAAACCCCTAAACCCCCTAACCCCTAAAACCCCTACACCGCAAACCCTATAGATCCCTTCCAGAATCCCTTCGAGCACCTTTTATTGGATCCCTAAACCCCTAAACCCCAAAAGATTCTTTAAGGATCCCTTTAAAGGATCCCTAAACCCCCAAACCCCATCTAGCCTCCACTTCCTCTCGGAATCCGCCTTCTTTGGGCGAGGCGAGAGCCTTCAGAGCCACGGAGCGGTGTTGGGCTTTAAGAAAAGGGTTTAGGGTTTAGGGTTTAGGGGTTTAGGGGTTCAGGGGTTTAGGGGTTTAGGGGTTTAGAGGCTTAGGGTGGGAGTATATTTGGGTAGTTCTCTATATTCGGGCCCCTCTAGGGTTTAGGGTATGAGGTTGAGGTTTGGGCAGGCTCAAATTGGCGGCCAAGGCTTACACAGGGGTTGTGTTGAATCTGGTATAATTACTCTCTGGCACCAGTCTAAAGGGATCCTTGACAGGAGATGTAGGGCCATGAACAAAGAAAACATGGCTTGCAACAGCATCGCCTCGAACATGTCCAATGAACTGCGACACCCGACGAAACAAATGGAACTGTCGGAAAGAACCTTGGAGCCCGGTCATGCCCAGGTTCGCATGCTGGGCCCTTCCCCCTCCCCAGGCCCAGCCCTGAAGCCCGAACCCCAGAGCCCGCCGCATCGGCCTTGACACTAACGCTCCGAACCCGAAATTCAAACTCTAAACGCTGGCCCTAAACCATCTAAGGTTTGGGGTCTATGGGGTTTGAGATTGAGGGACCCTAAACTCAAACACTTTCAAATTTTGGCCCTGAACCATAGTGTTTGGGGTGTACGGTTTGAGATTGAGGATCTGTTTCGTTCACTCCCTTTCCCCTTTGCAGGTATCTGGACATGATGGCCGGATCCTCTGGCTAACAGGGCGCGCTGCCGAGATTTCGGGTTTAAGATGCAGGATTTAGGGTCTACAGGGCTTGCAATGGGTTATAGCCAAGAGGCTTTGATGGCAACTTCGGTTCCATCTCGCAAGGTTCCACGAAATACTGTCCCGTAGGTGCCCTGCAGGCAGAAGGCCAGGGGCTTGAGTCATTTAGGGTTAAGGGGACTGGGCTTAATCCAAAGGATCTTAGGTACTGTTATGGCTGTTATGGGTTACTTTCCCAAACCATAAAACGGATTCCTAATATAGAAACCCTGCGTCTTCTAGATAGGTGCTGTGGACCTGTTGGGTTATGCTTCAGAAATTTATGGCTCACGGGCCTAGGCTTACGGGCGTTTTTGTTGCCTTGGGCGGTTCGAGTGCTTGTGCTTGTTTATTTCAACACGAAAAACGGCCCCACTGGCTTGTGGTTTCGAGCTGAGTGCGGTGGAAAGTTTAACGGCTGGAGCCGGGGTCGCCAAGGTTCTGATGTTCACAACTCACAGACAACGTGCCGCACAAACTCCGCAAGGCCCCAGCACCCTCTGCAGTCTTAAAAGCGTTTGAGCCCACGTCCGACTTGCCATGTCCGAAAGTGGGAGAACTTCATCTGGATCGGAGCCTCGCCCAATCGGTTCGACGAACTGAAATTCTTGGTCGCCTGGGGAGAAGCAAGATGGACAACCAAAAATGGATCCACATTTTTAGCTCGATGACTGCGGTGTTGGGGGGAAGACTCTTGTGCCTGGGCATGGCTTCGCGCAAACAAGGTTGCGGACTCAGGCTGCCAGGTTTCGAGTGCGTCTGCTTCGGATTGCAAGTTGCAGGCTTGGGCCGCGATTTGACGCGTTTGGAAGTCGGCTGGGTCAGGAAACCTCTAGTTTATAACGGTAAGTAATTAATGTGTTGTGGGTTGAAGTGACTTCCCACAACCGCGGTTCGACAAAAGCACGAGGCACCAAGATCCCGATCCAGCCCAAGAGACTCGCGAGGTCACAAATCTTTCCCTGAACCTTAGATTCGATGTCTTCAGCCCTTGGCGCCCGGGATGGGATCCGGACCTCACAAATCTCCTGGAAGTCGAACTCCTGACCTGACCACAAGGGCCAGCATCACGGGAGCGAATGTATTTGTTTTATGGTCCCGAGTTCACGGTATGGGGTGAAGGATTAGAAATAAAACAGGTTTCCAAAATTCAAAGTTCGGGGCTTGCAACTGGCTGATCAACTCCCAATGCCCGGGCAACATTTGTGGCTGGCAGAGACCACTCTGCACCACACGCTCCTGCTGGGTAATTAGCTTCCGCGATTGCAGAAATACAATGAAATCAAACATCTTCCACTGAGTGCCTGAAAAGAACTTAGCCGATACTACCTGGTTACAGCGAACGCTGGTGCACGAAACACGGCCATGCTACACTTCTGTCAGGGTGCAGCCTCAACGTATCCGTTGGCAAGGCCATCCCGTTGACCCTGGGTGACCTCTATCTAGTCTTTTATGTCTAACTGTAGGTCGGCCTTAAACTGGTCAGTTCATGATGACTCACAGAGGCATCCAGCCCGAATATCCAGCGCAGAAGTTTCAAGCTTCAAAGATTGATTCTTTCAGTCGTCGACGCGTTCAAGTTCGGTCCGAAGCCCAGCCCTAGGCGCATGAAGCCACCGAGCGACATGCAAGGATGACTTCTTGCAAATGTTAAGGCGTGCAAATCAAATCCCTACCACCATATATGAGTGCATGATAGAAGGCCTCAAAGATCCTCAAACAATGTTATTTGCACATCATCTGCCCACACACCCACGGACATAATGTTGGACCAGTCCACCTGCCATACATAAAGCTGCATGGCATATCTATCAGTCGACCTCCGTTGTGTCTGCAGACAGTTGCGGGACCCGTGGCTTGGTTGCGAGTCTGCGGGGCGCCGGACACATGAAGCTCGACCCTCTGAACATGGCACCGGACATAGACTTTGGAGTGTACGGCTCAGGGTTAAGGGTCGGGATTGGGGCCTGATCAGGGGCCCCGGACTCGGATTTAGGCTTGAGTTTTTTGCTCTTTTCTGATCTAAGAACCAAGGCGCAGGTTCAGGATCTGCGGGGCCTAGCATGAGACGTAGAACTTAGTGCTCGGGCTACCTGAAGAAGCTAGCAGCTAGCGTTTTGGGTTGAGGGTTTCGGGTGTCAGAATTTCTAGAATGTGAGTTCGACCCAGACTACTCTCGACTTTAAAATTTGTGTGGACTATACCAAGATTGCTGGGAGACTAACCGAATTATTCGCGGCGGACGGGCTTTCCGGTCGGATGATATCACAAACATGATCAACCTGAGAAGTAGGATTGTTCAGGCTTGTATATTAGACCTGCTTACCAAACCTTTTCGGCCCAAACGGCCGTCTCCTGAGCCGTGAAAGTTATACCATAAACCCTTGACCCCGGAATTTAAACCCTAAACCCCAAAACCCTAAACTTGTCAAGCATAAGCTCCATAATGGGAGACTCCCAACCCTATGAGACGTAAACCCGACACGCGGAAATCGAAATCCTGAACTTCACGTCCGGAAACATCTCCGGAGCCGTAGCCGGAGCAGGGCTGGGGCTTTCAGGGCTCAAGGATCTCTGGCTGAAGGCTGAAATGTCAAAAGGGTTTCGGATATAGGGTTTAGATTTGAGGATTTAAGGTTCAGGAGTCTAGTTGGGAATCTCAAGATTTCAGGTTTAAGGTCAGGGTTTGAGGGCTAGGGAGGCTAGGGCGTAGGGGTGTAGGGGTCGAGTCTTGATAAGCCAAAACAACGGATTGGCGTGTAAGGTCCACCTGGACCAGTTGTAAGGACTCGTATAAGGACATCATAGCAAGGAGCCTGAAAAGAGCTTTGCCCTTGCAGGGCTTAGAGGTGAAGGGTTGAGGGCTCGCACAAGCATAGAATGCGAACAATTCCTCTAGAGCTCCAAAAGCACGATTAGGGAAGTTAGTGTGTCACGTAGCAGCCTACAAGTTAGCACGCCGGGGCCCTGGTGATTCTGAAGGAGACCCCATGCTTAAAACATCAACACAACGCCCGATTGAACCCAAAGCCCTAAACCCTTAAAGCCCTAAACCTAAATCGCAAAGGCCTAATTAAGCCACAAAAGCCCCAAGAGCTCGAAGAGAAGAGACATGAAGCCCCGACACCCAAAACCCCAACCAACATTCACGTCTGGTCCTGAAGACTATAGCCCCGGAGCCCAAAAAACCTAAGACGTAACAATAGGGGCCTCTAAAAACGGAATGGGTTTAGCGTTTAGAGTAAAATAGGGTTTTGGTGGTATATTATACGGAAATCATAATGCCATAATTAAGTACCAAAAGACAAAAAACATTTGTAATCTTTTAGGCCTCTATACATTTAACACCCCAACACCATGGCACTCTAAAATCCTAACCTTAAACCCTTCGCCTAACACCCTAATCTTGAAACCCTAGAGCCCAACTCCCTGAAGCCCTAACACTCTAAAGCCCCAAGCCCTAATTCCCTAAACCCGCCAAGTAGGAGTCCCGCTAAACCCTATAAACCCAAGACACCCTAAAGCTTGAAACGTAAACCCACAGAAATGGTGGGTTCTCCGAAAATTGGAGACCCTAAGAACATAGTACCCTAAATAGTAGGATCCTTATTATAAACTCCCAGGATCCTAATATGGTACCCTGAATAGTAGGATCCCTATTAGAAACTCCCAGGACCCTAATATAGTACCCTAAGTAGTAGGATCCCTACTGCTGATGGACAAAATCCTGAAACTACCCATTATAAGGAATATACCATATAGTTCCCATAGTTTAGAGTCCTTAGGGTCATGCAGGATTTTATCCGTCAACAGTAGGTAGTACATCCTTCATTGCTGCTTGTATCGCTCATGGTGGCCGAAGATACTCTGCGGTTGTTCATACTGTCGCTACTGGAGCTCCTGCTGCGATGGTTTTGACGCCCACAGAAATCCCTCCGAGTAGGTGGGAAGCTGGGTCGGCGGCTCAAAAGTTTCAGGACCTGGCTGGCCAGAGTCACGGCCAGGGGCTCTTGGGGTTCAGGGCTTATAAGGGTTTAGGATAGGGTAAGGGTTTGGGTTTAGCGTTTAGGGCTTATAGGGTTTAGGGTAGGGTAAGGCTTAGGGTTTAGGGTTTAGGGTTTAGGTTTAGGGTAGGGTAAGGCTGTGGGTTTAGGGTTTAGGGTAAGGTTTATGGGGGTTTAAGCTTTAGGACTTTCGGGTTTTCGGCGTCAGGGTTGCGTTGAAGGCTTCGGCTTGGGGGCTTATTGGCGAAGGTGCGGGGTTTAAGGTGCAGGCTTGAAGGCTCGGGGGCTTCTGGCTTCGGGTTTAAAGCTTCAGATTCTCAAAATTCTGGGATGCAGAGAGTTGAAGTCAGGGTGGGTGTAGGGTTTTAGGGTTTGCAAGGTGTGGGGCTGGGAGGCATTTGTATGTCTCAACTGCCCCCCAAGAAGACGACACCCAGGTTGACCAAAACAGTGCATCCTATTCGCGTCATACCCTAAGGGTTCATGTCCGCCAAAATATGCATATAGGGACTACTTTAGGCTCAATGTAAATATACTATTTGGGTACATGGATCCTCAGGGATAGCTTGCCTGCCCTCAAGTGCAGTCCGCAGCCGAATGAGAACAGGCAAGCCTGCAAGCCCCTTTGGACTAAATCGCCGTATTTCTCCTCGATTCTCTTACTATCGAGGCCTCCTCGCCTAATCGGAGGCCTCAAAAGGTGGGATAAAGGTAGGTAGGATTAAGGATCCCTTATAGAAGGACTCTTATTTGGGAATATCCCACCTACCTTCATCCCACCTTTTGAGGCCTCCTCGCCTAAGCTTTCAGCACCCTCCGGCGTTAACAAATTACGCGTCTCCTATCCCAACTCGGACCTGTGGAGGATCCTGAAAGAACTATAAAACCACAAACCCAAAAGGCAAACAAACACGCACAACAGCGCAGCGTCCTTGAATCGCAACATCTGCCGGGGCGACATCGGTCGGCGGAGCTCTGCAGCCCTCGGGGATCATCGCGGAGCCTCCGGTCGACCTAGGTTTTTTCCAAAATGGAGTGCCCTCGGTTTACAAGCGTTTTGGGGAAGGGCTCCAATTATATAGGTCCTTTGACTAGTACATGTCTTAGAAGGCTCTTGCTGTAAAGGTTGTGCGCCGCTTTTTCGTTGTTGTTTGACAAAGGGGTCGATAGAATATTAAACGAGGGAAAAATCAAGTGATGAGAAGTAGGATCCGTATGTCAAGGACCTGTGAATGGCGTAACTCCCAGTCTGAAGAAAACTCTCATACCCATGGGCTCCATAGTAGTTCCCTTTTGGGATTCATATTTAGTATCTACAAGGAAAGGAACTACCATGGACCCTCTGCGTAGTGTCTTCTTCGGCTCAGGTTGCAGCTTGAGGCTCTTATGGCTTGGGAGTCGAAGACTTGAGGTTCAGGGTTCAACAGCATTTCGTGGTAGAGGCTGCAGTTGTAGGAAACCCTAAACCCGAATAAGCCCCAAACCCTAAGCAATAAACCCGAAACCCTATAAACACTACGTCCTAAACCCTAAAGTCAGCCTCAGGACATGGAAGGCTTGGACTGGAGGGTTCCGGGGCTTTTGGGGCTCGAGCTGAGGGCATTCTGGGTTCAGCTGAGCATCGAGTGCAAAGGTTGGATGCTTCTGAAGCAGATGAGCGACCGGGCTTCTTCGAGGTACCCTACACCACATCATGACACTACACAAGGGTTCAGAGTGTAGACTCCTGGCTTTAGATCTGAGAGTTTCCGACAGTCAAGAGAACCCACAGAACCTTAGCACTAGTAGAGTGTAGGACCTGCATCATATGAAAAAGACCCGAACAAAACATACCAAAGGGTTCGGAAAGCCCCATCCCCAATTCAGTGGAAGCCCCTCCTTCTAGCCAGACACCTCCGTGACACCTACTTTCTTCTCTGGGCTTCGCGCCCGCGATTGCCAGGCTTACACCACCAAGGTCGTGGCCATGAGTGGTCCGCAGCTGGATTTCAAAGTTCGTATCTATGGTGGCTTTGATGTTCTAAGCTTGAGGGAGTGAGGGATGTCTGAAGGCCCAAGGCCTCGCGGTTGAGGCAGTGCTCGCTTTGCTTGTTTGAGACTGCGAGGTGGGTTGGGAAAAGTGGTAGATGGGGGTTGAGATGGCGAGGCCTGCGCAGGCCGGTGCGTTGTGGGTATGGCGAAGAAAAAGACATGGAAAAAAGCTGGCGGCCGCAGCGGTCATCGAATTCTTAGGGAGTCTGCCAGAAGGTACTGAGCCCGAGGATTCGAAACCGATATGCCTTGAAGATCTTTGCAGGTCAAGGGTCGAAGAGCAGGTCCAACAATAAGCTTCGGACAAAGGATGATGATGCTGATGATGATGATGAAAGCTCTGTACCCTGAACGTAAGAACCACCAAACGTGCCACCACACTCTCTGCGGAAAACAGCAAGGCGAATGTCAGTCCCCAGACCTGGATGTGAAATCTTTTTCTCGGCGTCTCATCTCCACTGTTCGATGAAAGCGGCCAGAGGCCCTTCGGGCCATCTGTAGACAAGTTCATCGCCAGCTGTTCCTCCAGCACTCCAGTCTTTCTGCCTGTAGAAGGTTTACGAGTGGTGTCTTTCTGAATGAGTGAGCAACATGCTCTTCTCAAGAGATTCCGAAGATTGCTCAGTCGTTGTGATTTTGGGCGATCTCGCTGACCCAAGGGCACCATGCCGCCATCGGCAGATTTCGTGCCTTTCGTCCCCTCTTCAAAAGGATCTTTGGACACGAGCTTGCTCTCCCCCAGCATCGTCTCGCCACCCGCATCGTTCTCCCCCTCCTCTTCTTCCTCCTCCTCCTCCTCCTGAGTGGGCACAAAAACCTAAAACCCAGACATCGAAGTAACAGAATCTGAACCTCTTTCCGGGCTCCCTAGGATTTCGAGCACAAGACAATTAGTCGGGCGGTCGAAACTGAAAACACTGGGATTCGTAGACTTTGTGCCAGGGTTCAGGACATTCGGGCGAAAGGCTGTAAGTAGGGTTTGAGTTTTGTCTGGCGCGGGGTGTGAGACTTTCCGTTGAAATGATCACCGAATGTGACCTGCCTGTGGCTAAGCATTTCAGGAGAGATTCTTTCGGGGACAAGCCGTTGCTGCAGCAACATCTTGGCAGTCTGATGTTGTATCATGTTATAGCGTCTGAAAAGTCTTGGTGCTGGCAGAGAGTGCAACTAGCGCAAAACCCTGAACCCACATCATCCATCCCGAGCAGCGAGCATTGAACCTGCTGAGAAGGTGCCTCTTCGAATACTCAAACTCCTTGAAGCCTCGTGCTCTCTGGCCACAGCGCCTTGAACAACCGGGAGTTTCCTGAGATTGAGAACCCTTCTAAGAAGTCATTCCAAAGGCGGTGCCCCCTGAAGAGGACCCTCATCCTCAACGAAGTAAAGGCGCCGAGAACTCCAAGACAGCGCCCACGGCCCCATCAAGACGCAGTTGCCGGGGGTCGTCACGGGCCACGGGAATCAGATACTCCTGCAGGAGGTCGATTGGGTTATACAGGGCCCGAAATGATTGAAAGAAGAAAGAGGACTTGGGGGATGTCTTCTAGTAGATAATTAGTTATACAGGGTTGTCCCCCGAATTCCTACAGCCCCACGTCCGTGAAAGCCCTAGACATAGACTGCGAAATGCTGGACCCTACAGAACGAGTCTTTGAACTAGGTTCAAGCTTATTTGGCATGGGGCCTATGCTGCTGCTCCATCGTAGTCCCTGGTGCTGAACACATTGTTGGCAAAGGGCTGAGGGTTTTGGATTGAGGAATTTGCATTGGTCGTCTCCTCTTTCCCGATGAAATACTTCACCGTCACTGACCTCGCCGACACTCGGCAAACTTGTCCGTCAACCCACCTGAGTGGGAGGTGAAGCCGGTTCTCATCTTCATCCTACAAGTCCAAAATGTCGAAACCTTCAAACTGGGCCTCTTGGCATCCACGAGACGTCATGGCATATACAGATTCAAACTGCAGCTTCTGGCTTAAGTCGTCAACCAAAATCTCGCACACCGTGTCAAAATTGGGAACCAAGGTTACTAGATAGATATCCCTATATAGATGAAGGATTTCTCAGTTCCTGAGACTCACACTGGTCTCGCACTCAACTAGCGACTAGTTCCGAGCTTCGCCAGCGTTAATCCGATAAACCCGTGACCCTGGATTCCCTGGATCCTGAACCCCGAAAACCTGTCAAAGACAAAACGTGCCACAACCCCGCAAGGGGCACCTCCTTCTCGGCTTTCTGATGAACACGGAAACCAGAGAATCCTGCCAGTGCTCAGAGGGCAGAAAACACAACTCAACATCACCTGAATGTGAAGCAAGACTTGGCAATCGTAGGTAGATGTTCCGAACCATGATGAATGCAACAAGTAAGCCTTGTTGCACATGCGACAAACTCCCTGGTGTTTTCTGACATCCGGAATCCCTCAATATAGGGATCTATGTGCGCAAAAAAAATAGGGTCCCTAGGTGATCGTGATGCATACAACCAGTGGGATGGCAATAACAAAAGCAAATGACGAGGTTTTCCTGGCCAAGCCCATGGAAACCGCGAAACCATGCTGGAAGTCCTTCTCCAAGCGCTGTTGCCAACCTTCCTCGCTGAAAGGCCTCTGCAAGAGCCTTCGATTTGAGGTCTCGAGTTTTGAACTGGCAGTGCCTACAGAATCCTATCTAGACCGGTCTGTTCGGAAAAGCTCCCTGCTTCTCGTCTCCGACACCAAGAAATTTAGTAGTCTGAGTGTCATCTCTCTTCAGGCACTAGGTTCCGTCCTTACAAAACATACGAAGCTCCAGAACAAACACATTTCTCAACAGTATCCAAGGGGCACTTGTGCAGCATTCTGGAAGCCCGGCACTATCTTGGCCAAGGGCAAGCAAGGACTAAGACTAGGACTCGCGCTTAAGACTAGGACTAGGACTAGTGGGAGTAGGAGTAGGAGTTAAAAGTAGGAGTAGGGGCAGTAGCAGTAGCAGTTGGAGTAGGAGTAGCCGTCGTCGTAGCAGTGGTAGTGGTACTGATAGTAGTGGTAATGGTAGTAGGCGGGGGGTGGGGGCCAGTTAGGAGGGGATACTGGCAAACATGGCAGCCTCAAACAGCTATCTTGCCGCCATTCTAGCTTGCGCTTGCGGTAAGCGAGCCAGCCGTGGCAGAAGTGCGCGCGTTAGCGAGATGATCGTTCCTTGATGTTCCTTGCATATTCCACATCTGCGGTGCAGAGGGTCCGTTTTCCTGCACACAGTTAACTGTCTGTGTTCACGCTAAGTCGGCGCCTTTCCTCCGTACTGTTGCTTGTCTGCCCTAACATTCTAATCGTTTCTAATCGACATGTGTTTGGTAGGGGGGACGGGGCTAGTACTAGTAGTCGTAGTAGTAGTAGTAGTAGTAGTAGCAGCAGCAGCAGTAGTAGTGGCAAGGGCAGTGGCAGTGGTGGTGGTTTTCCGTTGTATACTGTATCGTCGATGTAGACAAAGCCCTTCTGAGGCACAAGCGGCAGCTACCGGTGTTGCGGCCATGCCTCGGTTTGACGGCCATTCAGGGAAGCTCAGGGTTGCGCTTAAGGTTTGGGGCTCCGGCGCTTTGGGGCTTATATAGGGCTTTGGGTTTGGCACTTTTAAGCCCAGGTTGGGCCAAGGACTTTCAGGACTTGAAGGCTTAAGACGGAGAGTGGATTTCAGGCTTCTGGAGCTTCAGGACTCAATAACTTTCGGGCTTGGGTTGGTAATAGGGCTCGAGCTTTAGAGGGCCAGGGAATCCCAGCTTTAGCGTCCAGGTGTTCCACAAGTTGAGGTGCGAACGGTCGCGGATGATGTGGCTCTGGCATGGCTATCTCCAAAACCGCTGACCCTGAACCCCAACACTCTTGAATTCGAGAATTCTACATCCCGAATCTCTTCATGCAGCTATCGTGTTTCCTGCTTTCAATATTGTGGGCTTATGTGGAGTGTCGAGGTTGGTGTTTGGGGAGTTTAGGGCCGTGGTTTAGCAACCGGGTTCGCGTTTCAGACCCTAAATCCTGAAGCAAAACACTGCGCAAGCCTCAACACCCAAAGCCTGAAAAACAGTTGGAAAGAACGACAACGGTCGAGCAGCATGTCGCGAAACCAGGCGCTGTGGCAGTGACCCCACCCGCCGCCTTGAACGCTCCAAATGCACAACACCTTGATGACTCTGACATAGAATAAGAACAAATATCTGTAGTTTCTTTTGCGTCTTTCTCATGAGGCTTTGCGGGCTTTGAGCTGACATGTTCGAGTTTGTTTCGGCTCGAAGCTTTTCATTATAGCGTAAATGTTCACAAGTTCAGGATTGAGGAAGGTCAGCAAGATCCCCGACCACGATCCGCACGCAAGGCCTCACAGCTGAAACCATCTGCTTGTCCCTGCGACATGCATTATAGGAGCCTGAATACTCCGACACGCTCGGCACTCGGCTCCCGCTGTGGCGCGGTGCATACTTTTCTCCCAAATTCTCCTACACTAGCCACTTTTCTGCTGCGACAACCTTGAATAGGGTCAAGACTTACTTGGGGAACAGCAAGGCGCGCCGACCTCCGACAGCAGCTTTCCAAGCCTTTCGAGGGCTTGCACCACCCACTCCTGAGTCTGCGACATTCACCAGGGGGTCAAGTATCTTTAAGGCTTACTTCTCAATCTAGGAGACTTGAGTTTGGGGATTGGGGGGCTTAGCACTTGGGGTTTCGGAGCAAAGGCTTGGGAAGGCCATCGAGGCCCGGTCGAGTCCCCTCAGCCGAGGATCCTTGAGGGAGGCTGCGCATGCGAGGACTGCCTTCGACACGTGGCCCAGGACGGTCTGCACCTGAGCAGTCGCAACAATGCTCCTTTCTTGGAGAAGCCTTCTCAGCCTTGTCTGAACGTTGTGACACTCCATGGTGCAGAGAAGTCTTCATAAGTTAAGAGATCGCTCTGGAAGGTGCAAAACTTTTGGTTGGAGGTCTGAGGCAGCCCTGACCCTGCAAGAGCTTTGCAGCACCCACTGTATACTTGTCCAAAGTCTCACAGAAGCCTGTCTGACAACCGAATTGAACAGAACCGGTTCAACTACTAAGCGATCCTATACCCTGATTGCGGCTGAGGGTTGGCCAGAATCCCTTGAGGCAGTGGCAGACGTACTCTTGAAGAGCTCCAACAGCAGCGGGACCACAATGTAGGCCAGCTGCCAACCGCGAGTTGTGGCGGACACAGTAGAATTCAGAAGCACCTGGGGTGAAGGTTTGGATAGGTCTTGGGATTCAGGGCGTAGGATTTGGCGTGGTTAAGGCTTGGAAGGAGGAGCATGCGCCGGCCTATATGCTCCCAGTAAGAAGCTGTACGCAGCTGGTACGACTGCTTTGCTGCTCCAGTCAGGCTTCGTGTTTCACAGGACTCTCAAGTTCATTGCGCTGTGTACGGCTAGGAGCTAGCCTCACTGTGATGGTGGCACTGAAAATCATAAGAATGACAAGTCGAAGCCTAGGATCATCATCATTAGCATCAGAACGAAAAAGCTGTTGAGGGCATTTGGGTCGTTGGGCAAGAATTATCATCCATTGTGGAGGCTAGCCCGTTGACAGAGCACCGGTGTTATGAGTGATCCGTGGGATTCTTCCGTCCCTCCCTGAAGTATCCTGAAGTGCTACCGGTTCAGCAATACGCCGAGTGGCCAGAGTCTGTCGGGTTTTCGTGCATCAAGATGGGTATTGTTGATTCTACGGTTGCTTATTCTTGCCTCCTCTGTGGGCTTCGCTGCTTTGATCGCCTTGCTTGTGCTGTGAAGTCGACTCTACTTCCAGCCATCTGACTTGTCTTGCAATGGAGCGACCGGAAAAGGTAATTGATGTTCTGACGGTGGTGCTTATTTCGTTCATACTATTGCAGCAAATCTGGGGAATCTGAAGAAGTGCGAAGGCACCCGGGGGGCTCCTACTGTAGCTATGTCGATGCAACGGCCTCCAGGACCGCTATCGCCAAGTCCATCAAGAGCTGCACCAAGTCCAGGTTCCAGCAGACATGGTTGTCGAAGATCTCCGAGTATTTCCTGGCCGTGTATCAGCTCTCCTAACAAGGGGCTGCAGTCATACCTGAGGTCGGCTGCAATTTAGGATTCCCTCCGTCTCCAGGATTCGGCCGTGCCGAGCTGTGAAGCCTTGCATCCCAAATTGCTACTTCAAAACAGTTAGGCCAACGCTCAACGCCGAGAACTGGTGTTTGGCCCAAGACTCGCTGAAAGCAATTGAAGGGTGGCGTTTGGGACCCCTGCTTGGTGCAGCAGTCGCAGCAGCTGCAGCTGGATGAATTGCTTCAGCCACTGGCGTCCGAAGTCTTCCCCTTGGCAGCTGCCCTTCCTTGCATTGGTTTAGTGGGATGTCGGATCCCAGCACTATGTAGCGACTTGAACTCCGCAACTTGATTCCTGGCTAACTACGATGATACTGCATTCCTCCGAACCATATTGTATTATGCGAGTTGCCATTGATTACATTGTCCCTCCTTACCATGATCGCTGCTGCTTCTATTCAGCAAGCACACCAAATCAGAAAAAAAAAAACTCAAGGCCGACCAGCGTCAGGCAGTCCTGGACGATTGGCCGCACCAAGCAAGCAACCGAATCCTATCGGACGGCTGCCAAAGAGATTATGTTTTGAGGATTTCAAGCTCAGAGTTACGGGTGTTAGGTTAGGGTTTATGCGTACCGGCATTGTGGCTATGAATCGTTCGGGCGGGGAACTATTGCAGTTGTCATCTTACACCCATAGACTCCAGTATAAGTCCTTGAGACTGAAATCTACGACATCCTTCCTGAAACCACCAGAATTTCAAGGTTCTCCAAGCCCACAGCAGCCTCCAGGTATGGGTTCAAGGCCGCCCAGGCCGATGAGCTCTCCAGCAGCGTCTTTGAGGCCGTGTCGGCGGGCGTCTTCGGGGCACTGCTCGGTGCACCATCCAGAAAGGCCTGGACTTCCGGGGTTCTGGTCTGGGTTTTGCTGTCAGGGTTCGTCGGACACAGACCACTGACGGTGCCATCTCGGTTCATCTCTACGTGGACACGCTTGTTGTTCAGTAGCACTTCTGCGTAGAAGCCGTCTGTGCCCTCATGCTCGCAGAGCTTTGCCGGACCGGTTTCGCCGTAATCCACGCCGGTCGCCCTTTCAAGGGAAGCTGCTGGCATGCAACTTACCACCGGACTCTCCAGTTTCCCCCGCGCTGGCCGGCAAATGTCGGATAGCTCTTGTACCAGCAAAGGACTTGTGCCATCCGCTTCGCCAATGACCGCTTCAACAGCCATGCCACCTGCGACCTTCCTGACCATCTCGCCGGCAAAGACGGGGACCACACCCACAGCACCTTGTTGGAGAACTTGGGAACCACTGCCCCTTACTGCCTGAGTATACTTCAGCTCCAAATTGACGGAAACACGGAAAACCTCGCTGAGAAACTGTCTCGGTGTTCGTGCTCGCCACAACCCACTCTGTAATGGTGAAACCCTGTCGGGAGCAGAAGGAGTCCTTGCTAGCCACCCGCACAGCATAACTGCACCCACTTGAAATTCCAGGTCGTCTCCAAATGATCCCTGACCCCAGCTGCGATGACTTTGCCGCATTAGCAATTCACGCGACTGCTCTGGAAGTCCGGACAAACGGTCATGCCAATCCGATGCAGCCACCACCACATTTACACGACCGGTTCCATGCAGCCACTGTCCCAAGCCTCGGTGCCAATATGGGTTAACAGTTGGTTCCACACCGGAATCCTACATGCCTCGCTTAAAAATTACACTGAATGTGTCACTGGGGATAGTAGCTACAGAGGCAAGCAAGCTCGGATCGGTGAGGCGGGTCTTTCACAACAAAACCAAGCGACCTCGTTGCACCTCACCTTCAAAAACACTGACTGCAGAAGGCTCGACGCCAAGTCTGTCCGCTGCAAACGTGCGAACATCCTCTGCCCTCATCCTGGGCTTTTGCGGACAGACATGAAATTGAGATGTCAGGGGGGGACATTGAAGAGGAGGCGAGAACGGCAAGACATTGTACCCAGCGTGGGGCTGATTCTTGCATGTCGGGCCGCTTCAAGACATGGGAAGGAGGGAAGTTGGGAAGGCGCTATGGTTCAGATTTGAGAGCTCTGGGTGTAGTCTAGTTTACGTCTATAAGCTGCGCTACATCACCAGGATATGGATCAAATGTGGAGTCGAAGATCATGCCCGTGCCGATACAATACATGCGCAGGTTTAGCGTGGGATAGGGCACTTCATGCCTCATGCAACATCCCAAACATCAAACCTCCGCAGAAACGACTCTCAGAGAGGGTCCGGCCGAGTGTCCAGGCGACAGGTAGAGCAGCTGTCTGAAACAACGGCACTGTCTCGAAGGCCAAGTGCTTCAGGTTCCCTGGGTCAGGATTCAGATCTGAAGGTTCCCAGATGCTACCCGAAGTCTTCCGACAATTCGTAAATTACGAAGTGGAACACCAAGCGCGTGAAGGTTAGGCTTGTACCACGAGTACCTTATCACACCACCACCACTGCCACCACCGCCACTACAACACCACCACCGCCACTAAAAGCAACAACTTCTACTTCTACCACTACTACTACTGCTACTACTACTACTACTACCGTTACTACCACTACGACTACTACTACTACTACAAGTACAATTACAACTACAAGTAACGACTACAATTACCACCCAACCCCAACCCCAATCCCCAAACCTTTCTTCTGCCTCTGCTTCTAATACTTCTACTACTACTACTACTACTACTACTACTACTACTACTACTACTACTACTACTACTACTACTACTACTACTACTACTTACTACTGCTACTACTACGACCCATCACCCCTTGCTTGCCGCACTTCAGGGGTGATTTCCGGGGTGGGGTGGGGTGGGGGGGGGAGGGGAACAACGGCATATTTACATCGGTCAGTGGCATCTACGCTTCACAAGCGTTGATGCCTTGTACGAGCGTGCCCGAACCAGTGTTTTTTTCAGGGCTTTGCCACTTTCTTCGGCATACTGCAGAAGGATGTTTGGCTTTCTGGCATAGGGCGCACTGTCATAAGCGGTGAGGCCTGGTGCGAGCATACCCAGCTGGTATTTGCAGCATCTGTGCCTTTTGCTCAACATCGTGCACAACGATATGGCGACGGCGAAGATGATGCAGATCCCATACTGTCATCAGTATCTCCCATACTATCATCAACATCTCATCACATAGAAACGATTAGTTTTAGAGAGCAGGTTGCTGTGGGGCCTGGGTTTTTGCAGACCCACCTTTTGTATCAGTTTTACATTCTAACAACTCCAAGCACTTAAAGGGTAGCATTACAACACAAAGTCCCGTCTTCTACTTCCTGGGTAGTTTAATGCATTCAAGGTCAGATTTGGCCTGTGTACATGTAGTATTGTATACTCAGACGTCAACGGGTTCGACAGCGCAGCATTGACTGGCTACGTATTGAAAGTTTTCCCACAACAACTATCACAGGCAGGAAACACCGTAAATACCGTGTATTCTGTACTTCATCAAAGCAAGTCTTGGGATAGGTCACATAGACTCGACATGTTGGACACGGAGCGGCATGCCTTTATTATCCCTGCAAGACTCTTCATCCGATCAAGCCACTCCACCCAGCACCTGAACCAACGCATCATCTGCTTTGGCATGCAGTGTCGTTCGGTTGTTGGAGAACCGGTACGTATTGAACTAGTGTACTTATTTGGCAAAGTGCACAGGAATCGAAATAAGTGTTTAGGTCAGTGCTTGAAATGTGTTTTTGCATGTCAACAAATATGAGTGAGTTCAATGTATGCATTAGCATGTGCGACTGTCAGGGAGCCAAGGAATGATGAAAAGCTGCCTGTGGTTGACAAGCCTGGTACTTGTCGAAGATGACTCGAACCCTGTTTGCACATGTTCATGTCCTGCTGGCTGCTATAGGTACCTTCGCTCTGGGTATCCACAGTCTACAATCCAAAATAGCGAGCATCTGGATCAGTATGAATTCTGAATCCGGACATCTGGTTTTATGGGGCCGCTGCCGCTGAAGCCTCGTTCGGGGAATGAAAAGTTCTACTGTGGTCCAGGCCGTTGCATGATCTTGCATGGCCTCCAAATGCACAAATATCTGTGTCAGAAATTTTCTGGTTTGACATACAATCAACCCTTCATATCCCTCTGTTCCTCTAAGGTTATAAAGGGGGCAAAGATTGGACCTCTGAGCTCAGTAGCAACAGCACTTGTGTTTACACGTGAAGACAGGCATACATATATATGCACAATATTCCACACAAGCAAACCCTGTGTTTATGGACAACTCTTTTGTTTATAAACAAGGCCAGGTGTTTATAAACAACCTACCACATAACATTTTGTTTCCCATACGCAGAAACACCGTAAATACCAGTGATCTCATAGTTTTCTCAATCAAACAAGGTCTTGGTCTAAGCCACACGAGCCGATACGTGGAAAAAGTCAAGTTAACGTATCAGTGTGTCAGTGTGCAAGATTTGCGGTGAGGTGAAGTTTGTGAACTTGTTGGTTGGAGTCTGTGGTGCTGGTGATGCTGGAGGGGGGGGAGGGGGGGGGGTCGGGGATGCAACAACGAGCCAAGACTTCTCCCCCCCCCCCCCCCCCCCTTGACCGCTTCCGCCACATCACGACATATAACGATGAATACGAGCAAACGCAAAACCAGCAACACCTAGACAAGAAGACAAAAGTTAACTATCATATAATGTACATTTTAACGAGCAAATCCAACAAACTCTAAACGCTGAAAGCACGGTATACCGATACGCACTGTTTATAAACAAAACCCTGTGTTTATAAACAGACCGCCGGGTTTGAAACAATTCAGAGCTGATGTTGTAGTTGGAAACAAAAACATGCACGCATGCGCACCAAACGAGCGACCAACTGGCACAGAAACCCACGCACAACCATCCGAAACACACAAAATCACTAAAAATAGTGGGTTGCCAAAACGCAGGCCCCACAGCCTCCTCTTCTGTAGTTTTAAGAGGTCTTAGAAACCACCTATATTCGCAAGTCCTGCGCCTGCCACGAAAAACGCAATTGAAACAGCCAAAATTAAAGTCAGTTTAATGTGGAGGACATGCTTGCACCGAACATGGCGTTCCAAGACACGGCCTGGCTGCTGCCGCCGTTAAAAGCAGCATTTGCAAGAGAACGGAACAGCAAAACCTCGACTTTTTGCCGATCTTTCAGAACACAAAGCATGAAAAAACAGTGGACGCCCAAATAGTCCTGTGTTCGCATGCAAGTCAAACATTCAAATTGCTAGCTGCTAGCACTTTCCCGCGCAGCTCCAGAATGTGCTGACAACACAAGAGAAAACACAGTTTTCGCATTACCGCACTCTGCATGTTGCACTGAAGCACATCACTTAACACCCGTTTGCAGCGCCATGTGCGCGGCAAACGAAGTAGATGGGGCCTACCACTACCACTACCACTACCACTACCACTACCACTACCACTACTACTACTACTACTACGACTACTACTAGTACTACTACTAGTACTAGTACTAGTACTAGTACTAGTACTAGTACTACTACTACTACTACTACTACTACGACTACGACTACTACTACGACTACTACTACTACGACTACTACGACGACTACTACGACGACTACTACGACGACTACTACGACTACTACGACTACTACGACTACTACGACTACTACGACTGCTACGACTGCTACGACTACTACGACTACTACGACTACTACGACTACTACGACTAGTACGACTACTACGACTACTACGACTACTACGACTACTACGACTACTACGACTACTACGAGTACTACGAGTACTACGACTACTACGACTACTACGACTACTACGACTACTACGACTACTACGACTACTACGACTACTACGACTACTACGACTACTACGACTACTACCACTACCACTACCACTACTACTACTACTACTACTACTACTGCTACTTCTTCCACTACTACTACTACTACTACTGCTACTACTGCAACTACTGCTACAACTGCTACTACTGCTGCGA
Organism: Symbiodinium sp. CCMP2592; assembly: GCA_905221615.1. Lineage (NCBI taxonomy): Eukaryota > Dinophyceae > Suessiales > Symbiodiniaceae > Symbiodinium > Symbiodinium sp. CCMP2592. The sequence continues at coordinate 549,887 of CAJNDT010000968.1, read as the reverse complement.
TTGCCACTACTGCTACGACCGTTGCCACTACCACTACCACTCCGGCTGCCACCACGGCCAATGATCACTTATACCGCTTAGAGATGCATCCTTGACTTGCAGTCTGAAAAACGACATACCGTTAACTCGTCCGAAACGATTGAGCAGGCCGGCCAGGAAGATCCGTAAAGTCCATGTAGTAGGGACGGCCGGCACGGCGCCACTGCAGGGCATTAAGTTCCTTCCTCTGCCATGTCCACTCCTGCCAAGCGTGAATTGCCCTGGGACCCACAGAAGAGTATCACATTTATCAGCCATACACAAAACAGCATAAGCTGAAAGGCTTGGGTTTAGGCCGGTATAGACTCACTGTTGGATCGACAGCGACTACAATGAGGTGCCAGTGCAGTGAAACCTGAGTGTGAGCTGGTTTAAACCACCAGTTATGGCTCTGACCTCATACAGCTACGCCCCAAAGCCATGCCCGAAGGCACCACATGCATATCCTTCGACTAGATGTCATCTGAACTCGATAAACCCGGAGGCTCCAATGTTGGAGCACATCCTCAAAACTTGAATTCAAGCATCTCTCAAACCCCAGTCCACAAGCTGACGCCTCATGTATCCCATCCTGGAGCCTCAAAGCGACAAACCAACAAAGTATTGAGTCGCGCCACGAACCGAACCCAAACTGCATTCCAGCGGTGGTGCCTCAAGCTTTCCCTGGAACGCGTGCAGCTGCATCCGCTCCACGGGACATGAGGTCACAAGCCTTGGATGGCTTTATGCTTGAAGTTCTCCAAAGGTTTCGGGCCTGGTAGTTGCAGGCAAGCATCGGGAGTAAGCCTTCCGCTGTCGATCGAATTTTGTGGCTGAATTTCGAGTTTCGGGCATGTGAGAGTTGCAGTTGGGCGGCTGGTGCCTTTCAAGCTTCGCATTAAAATCTTTCAGCGGAGCATTGGACACTTCAGCATCGAAGGCTTCATCTGCAACTGCGTAACACGAATGTTCCAGGTTTTCAGGAATAGCTTGATAGTGCAGCATCCGGCGATGCACTCTACATCTGAAGATCATCCAAGAGGCAAGATCAGCAGGCTGCCGCACATGCAACAGACTTTTTCGACCTTCGTGTGCAGTTCGCACAGTACTGGTGAACGTATCAAAAAGGTGTTCGAGGTGGTGTGCTAACTTAACTGATTTGGACCTACTGGACAGTGTAATTATCCTGGATCGACCAAGAAAGCACCAATCTAGCGGTCAAGAATCACCACAGCACAGTCAAGCGACGGAGATTTTGAGCTGCTTCAAAGCGCAGAGGATGTATTCGGACAGTTCTTCTTTGTCCGCCTCAGAGACATTCTCGACTCGTGGAATCCTGAAAACGTAGCGCAAACTGCGACTTCGGCCCTGAGCACGGCGAGTGTCAGCTGACTCAGCTGCCTCTCTCCGAGCAGTGGTTGACACCAATGCTGATGCTGTCGCTGTTGCTGGGGCCGAACCAACACCAGCAGCAGCAGAAAGCCCTGCCGCCACACCGACACGAGCAGCGAGCGGCCCCGCGCTGCCGGCAGCGCTGCCACTGCTGGCACTGCTGGCAGGTTCGCTGCTGGCAGGTTCACGGAGGAGGTCTGTAATGCGGTACTGCCGAAGAGTAAACTCACGCATCACATCGATGAAGTCTTGAACAAAGCCTGCTGGGCCAGGTAAAAATGGTGACACTTCGTGACTGGTCATTATAATTGTCAAAGTTTATGTCAATATACCGATTGAAGAGGCTCTGGCCTATAAGCTCGCCATTAGAGCTGCCAGGTACTCCGTCCAGCAAGGACTCTGCTATCGTGTCAAGCAGGCATCGTGGAGGCACGTCTCCAAAACACACATCACGACCTGTTCGCTGCAGCCTACGTGACAGATCTTGTAATTGTACAGCTGGTAGCTCATTAAAACTACATTCGAGACTAAAGGTATGTCTCACAAAACACCGTAATCCTATAACACCCCAAAACCCTAATACCCCTGAACCCAACCCCAACCCCGAGAGGACGATTGTTGAGCTCGGGTGTTAGGTGGCCTTGAGGTTTCTCGCGGCAACTCAGCCAGTGAAGCACATCATCAAGGCGTCCCGCTGCGCGAATACACTCCAGCCTGGGGTCCTAAATTGTGAGAGCGTAACGTATATCTGACAAGTATATCAGAATGATCTTGATGCAGTGCACGAACGCAACTTACACGTCTCTGGCCTTTAACGGCTTCAAACTGTCGGTCCAGAACTGTCCACTGCATTGTCGAGACATCGAACGACAAACCGTGGATCTTCAGCTGGCTCATGATGCATATGTCCCAAACCTCTGACTGACGACGTCATAGACCGGAGGCTCCCGTGGACGGTTACAGCCCCAACTGAAACCCGTTCAACAATTCTGACCTAATGCAGTCTGTGGAACTCCTCCTCGGTACGAAGGTGCTCAGGTAGTGTCATTAGCCGTCTCCCGATGGCCGTCATGAGGGCGCGGGTATCCCTGAAATGAATTTCCATTTCTTGGCCTCACAGCGATTTCAATGTCTGGACTTCAGGCTGTCTGGCTTCGGGACGGAGGTTGCGGACGATGTGGGGCAACACTCTGGGAAGCAAGGGCATGGAGGTACGAGGTTCGAGACACCTACGAGCATGATGCGGTGACGGCTGAACCCCTCGTTTGATGGCATCCAAGTTGCTCGCGAGCTTGTCCAGATATCGGGACAAGAAGATGGGCCGGCGTAGAACCTCGAACTCATGCTGCTCCAGGACCGGATCGGGGTCTTCAAACTTTCCTCCCGTCACGAGCCTCACAACTGTGTCGACGTTGTCAAACTGCAAGGACACCTTCCCGACAGTCAAGTAACGAAGATCGTCTTTCATCCTGGAAAGAAGACTGTGAAGATCGGGGATCTTCAAAGACACGTAAAACTCAAAGGCGCTCGCAAAGTACTGAAAGTCGTTGAGCATCTCGTCATGCTTGCAGAGGTAAACGTTGTAGAAAGTGATGCTCTCGTCTTGTGGTGGAAAGGGGTCCACAGGTTCAGCGGGAAGATCTTCCTAATGCGCGACGGACTGTTCGCGACAGATCGCATGAATGGTCACAACAGTCATGGGTTGAAACCCACGCCCGTTCACCGCGCACCACACTTCATCCTCCAACCTCACCCAAGAAGACACGTCGTCTTCCTGGTCTTCGGCAGTCTCTGGAGCATCTGCCGGCTCCAGCAAAGTCATGTTGCCATCGAAGGACTGCCCATGCCCGGCGAAGAAAAAGAGCAGCTTCGAAGCAGAGGAGCTCGCAGACTTCCATAAAGCTTTCCGGATCTGCGTCTTGGATGCACCATCTTTGCCGACACAGACGATGGGATTGTGGCAAAGTCCGTACTTTCGGACGGTTTCCGCGACGGCTCGGGCTTCTTCTTCGGCATGCCGGACATCCTTCCGGTTCAGGCCCACGACCACAACCGACCAAGGAGACGGGGAAGCCTCCTCCGGATTCGAAGCCTCTTCAACTTCATGCTCTCCTACAAGCGACCACCTGGCTGCTGGTCGCAATTGGGGCTACGGGAGTTCTCGAGTTTCAAGTTTGCGGTTGGGTTGGCAAGCCCTGGACAATTTCCATAGTTCGTAGCTGCATTGGCAAACTACTGCCGACATCTCCTCGTGATAGTGCAGGCCTGAAGGGCCTTTGGTCTATAGAGCCTTGAAGTTGATCTAAATGCAAAGCTCTACAGCACGACCAGTGGTCGACAGGTCCTGTGGCATAAGATCACAAGCGGAGCGTCACCCCTAACCCCGAAGTCTGAGCCAGGGCACGAGTCTGAACATGACATGCGCAGCTGGCATCGGATGGCTGCAGAGCTACCTTAAACCTACCATAACCTACATTCTGGTAGGGTCTTATTCTTATTAGAAACCCTAATCTGGAGATTCTAAGGAACCTACGAAAAGCATAAGATTTGGTGGCTCCAGCCACAATACGACTAGTCCCGGCAGACCTCAGGCGCTGGATATCGAACCCCGAATCTGCCAGGCCCCGAAGCTTGAAACCCTGAAGATCTTGAAGCTGTTGAGCTTTAGATGTATGATGTAACTGCAGGATTCCTTGGTCCCGATATTCATGCTCTTGGGTTTGGCATGCTCGCTTGCAGCACTTATGATGCCACAGACGGCTTAGTACAAGAGACCCCCGAGAACCACTGAGCCCGAACGGCTGAGAGGTGTGAACACGAAGCGGCCTGCGATCGGGAGAGCCGGATGGGGCTTTCATTGCTGACAGCTGTTCTGAAGGGCGTGTTGAGCTCACATGCAACAGCTGAGACTCGCATGCAACAGCTGAGACTACAGAATCGTGTCTTCAGATGCCGACAAATTGAAACACGACGCTCGGTCACCATGACAACAGGCGATGGGCCACTTCCCCTCTGCCCTGCACAGAAGACATGATTCGCACGACCCAAAAAGCCAGTACAGTGCCCCAGCTGTGGATCAACACCAGGCTGCCTATAAGGAGCGATGAAGCATCGGAATCAGAACAAGCGTTCGGATTGAAGCATCACGTGAGTAGCGCCTGCATCGCAACTTGAGCCTTGCTGTGCTTGGCTCTTTGAGGGACCCAGAAAGCGTGGCCTGTGTCGGAGCCCGATCGCGGGCACACAAATCCAGGTGCAACCTGAACCGAACAAGAACCCCCCAATAAAAAAAATCAATGTTGAATCAACTGGCGCTGAACATGCTGAAATTAGGGTCTTTTTTGCCCGATTCCCTTTTGACATTGGCAGGGGTCCGGAAAGGTGGCAGTGGAAGCGCCACATCGCAGAAAAGCGGGAGGGCTTTTCGACACGGGGAGGGGTTCGATCGGAGGGGTCCGGTCAGAAATCTCGCATGCTGGCAACGCACAGAGCAGTGATGCTGAACCGGCCGTCACCAGAGTAAATTCAGAAGATTATTTGTCACCCCAAACCTCAACTTGAGATTCAAAGCCAACTCCCTCCGAATACAGCAGGCTGTGCTTCACTCATGCTTTGGACAACAGACTCAGGTTGTAGTGTTCCGGCATTATAAGGAGTTTGGTTGTTTTAGATCAGGGTTCTTGGCTTCGGAATCGCACTGCATTGGCTATGATGTCTTGGGCTGTTCCGCGAACTTTGATCCTTTAAACGAAAAATAAACCCGAAGCACTCCCCGTCCAAGGACTCGCCGTGGGGGGGGGGGGGGGGCTTGTACTGTGCAAAGTGACCGCTAGCTGTGGCTCCTCTTTAGGGTTTAGACTTGAGGGTTTAAGGTTTAGGAGGTATGCCTCCCTTAGCCCCAGTCCCATTCGCCAAACCTCATGTATGGATCCCCCCGGTGAAGAAAAGCACCGATTCTGAACAGCCCACCCTCTCTGGGGTGGAGGCCGGACACAGGCGCCCTCCATTCAGCAGTTGTTCTGAGAGTAAGGGTCCCTTTTTCAATCCTACTGTTAAGCTTACTGTTGTGTCTTGTAGGCTTTGTTCATCATGTAATGCGATGTTACAAACTATAAGCCCTATGGGGCCCAAGTCTACATTACAGATCTTCTTATTGACGTGAACGCTAAACCCAAGGGGCACAAGTCTAGAGAACAACCCTCTGCATCTCCTTCTTTGCCATGGTGGCTCGGCTCGGGTATGAACCCAGGGAGCTGCTTTGAACCAAGCTCCAGTGCCCCGTCGTTAGAAACGACCCTATAAACCTAAGCCCAAAAGTCTTAAGCCCCTCGTTTCTTCTCTGACTGTTCAATTTCCTGATGCACAGCTTCCGTGTGTCCTGGGCTCCTCAACTGACATCTGAAATACCAGAACACACCGCCCAGCATGTCAAGTCCCCAAGCCTTCCAAAACGTACAGCCGAGAGAAGCCCGAATACGCCGAAAACGCACAATCCCTGGGCCAAAGCCAGTGAGTCGAGCCCCATGGTGGCGGAGACGGGAGGAGCCAACGGAACATGGAGTCCGGGTCGAAAACTTTCATCTTAACACTGACCAGAGCTCAGCTTAACATTTTGCAAGACCCGAGGATAGCTGCATGCTTTTCGTCGTATACGCAGATGTGCTTTCGTTGTCTAACAGCAGAGCTCTAAACACTAAATGACAATGGAACCGCTCAGGTCTTCGGAGCCGGCATCCAGCATCTCGGGAAGACACTCGGCTGCTACCGATGCGATGAGATGGCCGCGGCAGCAGGCACCTTCGATCCGTCGATTGTTGCTGCAACCAGATGCTTCCAAACTCAAATCCACACTTCAAATCCCTAAGCTCGAAGAACTTATAGAATGCTCCGCTGAAATCCGTAAGCCGGTACAACTTCATGCTGTCTTCGCGCGTCTTAAAACCTCGCTTGCGGGGAAACTGTTCGAAGTCGCAGATCTCTTTTTTCGGTTCTCGACTCTCCAGCTCCGCAACACATACTCAGCATGTCAGAGGCATCGAACACCAAGCCTTGAAATCGACAGCACACCACCTTGAAGCTAGAAGTGCCGATAGAATTATGGACAACAGCTTTCTGTATGGGGAGACACCATTTTCAACCCTAAACTCCAAGCCCTTTAGACACAAAACTCTATCTAACTCCCGATGCTTAAACACCTTAGATGCCTTCTGTTTCGGGCCTTTGGGATCCTAATGCTTAGGCCGTTGGCTCCGGCCTTTGCATATGGGTCCCTGGCCTCAGGATAGGTCTCACTACTGCAGTCACAAGTGAACTCCAACTCCCTGAACTTAACCACCAACCAAAACCAAAAAAAGACAGAACACCTAAACCCCAAAACGATATAGCACTAATTAATCTACTACTTACTGTTTCAAGCACCGCTGCAAGCATCAGCTAGGCGCCTTGTGCTGGTAGAGGTTGGAATCAGCCGAGGGCTGCCCGGGGAGTACGTGCCTCGCTGAGCTTCGATAGAATCTGTCCGCAAGAGGAGTTTCGAGCTCAGGGTCTCAAGTACCCGACGGTAAGGTAGACTAGTTTTCGATAGGGTTTGGGAGTTTCGGGGTTCAAGGTTACTACGGGTTTAGGACTTTAAGGGTATTCTAAGGGATTCGTGTAAAATTGTGTTGCCGAGAATGCTCGGAGAGTTCAGAGTTCAGCTCTTGCGGTGATAAGGATTAACAGAATTGCCCAAGCAATGGATCGTCATACGACATATTCTATACTGAACTTAGAACCCCAGCAAAAATTACAATTTTAGCTGTTTCTCAGGGATTATAATAACCCAAAATTTAAAAAACGTTTCTAAGTACCCCTAAGTATTCGCCTGCATGACTATCGGACTTTCGGTCGGGTACCTGGACTTTGAGAAACCACCGTAAAACCCCAAAGCCATACACCTGAAAACCCTCAAACCCTGAACCTCTGAAGCCCCAGTTCAAGGGTTTAGGGTTTAGGGCTTAGGGTTTCTGAGACCCCCTGAAGCCCCAGTTTAAGGGACTTGTCCAAAAGCTTCCCAGCGATTTCCGAGGCACCGATCGGTGGTCGGCTTCGGCCGCTGCAGGCTGGAAACCCTGCAGGGAGACGCGAGAATCCCTCTCTTTCGGGATGCAGGGTGTCTCTTCACGGTTTGGGTTCAAAAGTTTGTGGGGGTTTCGGGATTTGGGTGTGGGGCTTAGCCGGGAGTCAGGGATGTAGGTCGGTCGGGTTCAAGGTCTGCTTCAAACTCCTTGTCACGACAAGGCCCCGATCGCCATCACGGTTTCTCTTGGAGTATCCAGGCGATGTTGCACTTGCATGCGAAAACCTGTATGCCTTAAGAGCCCAGATGCTTTTTTCGAAATCACCCTTAAGTATTGGGATTTATTGCAGATGGCAGGAAGGCCTGCAAGAAGGCGGCTGCAACGGCAAGTTGGCCAGCCTGGCACAAACTTCTGCGACGCAACGGGTGGATCAAAGTTGGGTCACCACAAAAACCTCCAAACCCTGAAGTCTAAACCCTAAAGCCTAAACCCTAAACCCTAGAGTCTAAACCCTAAACCCTAAAGTCTAAACCCTAAACCCTAAAGTCTAAACTCTAAACCCTAAAGTCTAAGCCCTAAAACAAAACGTGCTGGGTCCACTCTGCCAAGCTCAGACTCTTTGGCCTCGGCCGACATCAAAGAGTGGCTTCGGTAGAAACGTGAAGAAGGTCTAGGCTTAGGGTTTATAGGTTTAGGGTTTAGGATTTAGGTTTAGGGTTTAAGCGTTTAGGGGTTTAGGGTTTAGGGTTCGATTGGGACTTTTTGGACGCAGAGCCCTCAGACCAAAAGGCCCTTGACCCTAAGAAAACACCCCCAAATCCAGAACCCTGAGACCCAGAAGCTGTAGACTCCTAGACTCTATAGCCCTGCATTTTGAGAGCTGGGCTGATACTTGGCAGCCACTCCACTTTGTAGTGGCGATGTGGCCTGGGCCTCCACACAAAGAGGCTCTGAATGCAAAGTCCATGTCTCGGGTGGAGGCAACAAGCCCACTTACGGTCAAAGCCTCTTTACCCCACTGAGCCCCTAAACCCTAAACCCCTAAGCACTAAACCCCAAACCCAAAACGCAAAACCCCATGTCACTCTGACCCCTTGAATGAAGCATCCCAGGAGCGACCGCGAGGGACATGCCGGGCTTCCTGTAGATTTTGTGGTAGAGTAAGCATCATGCTATTGAGCAATCGATGTAAGGGTTAGGGCACTGCACATACGGCAAGACTTGCCCCGGAGGCTTCGATAGAGAGATCCGGTCTTAAGTGTAAGCGTGCGGTTTGAATCACAGAACTGACAGGCCGAGTCCGTTGGGCCTTAGTATCTAGGGTTTAGAACTGAAGCAAAGTTACGTACATTTGCTCAGATCCCAAGCTGTGCTACTTAAAACTTACAACTTTACTTACTTGCGAAGTCCCATAATCCAAAGGGGAGCTTCTGGACATACAAGATCCGAAGTTCGATGAGGCTTGAAACCCTCTTCAAATCTGAGCTTAGGAGTTTCGCATGGTTTAAGCTTCCAGCCGCCACCAGTCAGGCATCCCTATAGTATACATATTACATCACCCCAAACCCACCACCCTCAATGCCCTGCTTGAGATCTCCCAGGCCATGAAAACCTCATGAATAGACAGCCTCCTCTGGCGCAAACTCCACGGTCCGCGTGGCGATCGGCGCTGCCCTCACCACCTTGCCACAAGTGCCCCCGCCTCCACTATGTCACGGTTTAGTTTACTGGACATGTTAGGGCTCAGTTAGCTTAGCCTAATCGTGTTGGGGTTGAATGAAGCTAGTGTACCCGAAAGGCGATAGAGCATGGATAATATCTCTATCATTGAGGAATTGAGGACGAACTTGGCTGCTTCCCTTAAAGGAAAGCTTTGAATCACGCACGGTTTGCCCACAAAATTACTGGCCCTTGCGACAAGGGAGCGTGCATCGTGCATAGTCTAGTGGCTGAAGTAGGTTCCCGGCTGTAACGAAAGGACGTAATTCAGCATGGTTCTACATGCCACACAATTTCTCAGCTACAGGTCGTGAGAGCGAAAGCAGCGTCGGGTTGGACAGAACTGCTCTTGGCCAGGGCCTGGCTTGGGATAGACTCAAACCCCTCCTTCCATGTACTCTAGCCCCTTCGGGTGTCCGTGACCTTTGCGAAGTTCGGAAATGGATCCCAACCTTGAACCCCGAAACCCCAAGCCCTAAACGGAATGCCAACGAAAGGGTCAAAGCGACGCTGACCCGAACATAAGGTCAACATGCAGTGTCGTCTCAGTCCTTTGGTAGTGAACCCTCAAAATGAAAAAATCTGGTTGGGTATGATATCCTGAAGCCACAAATTGCTGAGCTCTTACGGACAAGGGCTGCTGTTTGTTGAGGCTGCCATAGTACTCCTTAACACTTTGCCCTCGGCCGTGCTTCATCCTGTGGCAACCAGCCTTGTGCAAGCGCCTTCTTCGCAAGAGGCTTTCCAGAGCCTCTCTTGGACGCTTGCTAGGTTGGCTCTTTAAAGCCTCTGAAAATATTTGTAAATAGTATCCTCCTAAGCCCCAAAAGCGAAATATCAAATGTCCCAAAGGCCTGCCTAGCTTGTTCAGGGTTCACTTAGTTTTGGCGGAACGGGGGAAGCTTACATTGCAGCTCGATTCGGCGTTTTAATTCAAGACCTACTGCTTCTGTTGCGTGGAACGCGGCATCCCTATACCGGCACGATGGGCCAGGAGCATGCCCTGCAGTAACTGACTGCATCCAATTCTCACTCTGTCTTCACCGAAACAACCACCATAGGACATAGGACTATAGTAGTTAGACATTCTAAAGCTAAAACCCTATTCTAATTCGTAAGGCCCCTGTCTTCACCGACAGAACCAGCCAGCCCCAGACCTCAGCTGCCAGTCTTCACAGCCTCAAGGGCTCAAGTTCGGTGTGACCCGAGCCTCGAAGCTGAAATCCTTCTTGAAAAATCCCCTCAAGCCGATGAACCCTATTCGGCCCTAAACCCTGTAATGCCGAATATGAGGGCCTAATTACTAGTTACCAATACTATTTTGGGTGTTCCTCATTAATACCAAAGTATCATGGGCCCCAGAACCCTACTCTAGCTATTCAGGCCCCTAAGTTGGCAACCTAAAGAGCCTTTAGAAATTGGAGGCCTCCCAGCTGGTGCCCCCATCACCGGAAGCCAGCAGACACAGGGACCTCGTCGGTACACTGCTTCCAGAGGCTGCTTTACAAGCGGGAAGCGAAGTATATCCCGGAAGCGCGGGAAGCGAAGTATATCCCGGAAGCTAGCAATGCCAATTAGCTTGCTTGTTTTCCGAATTGCGGGCATAGGCGTCGTAGGGTTTAGGGTTCAGGTGTATAGTTTTCGGGTTGAGACTGCATCGACTTCGCAACACCTGTCGGGGCGCCACAAATCCGAACTTGAGATGACACAAACATACAGACTGGTAGGCAGGCAGGCAGTCAAGCAGATAGACATGGATACTTGACGAATACACCCCCTACTGAGGCCCTAACGTCTATATCTACATGCGTGTAACTACGCTTCTTACATGTGTCTCTGCGTTAGCCTGTGTTCTTGTTTTACACCGAACTTTATTGCATCTAGGGCTCTTGGTTTTCGTTGACACAGATGGGCTGTCGGCTCCCATTTCTGACCGTGCTGTGGGTATTCAGCAGTTCTCAAGTTTTCCATGGCTTTGCTCATCTCTAGCATGCGGCCTCGGGTGTCAGAGACAATGAAACCATCCCAACAAACCAGATGTTGGGGTTTCGGGCTAGTTTCAGGTCTAGGGGCCAAAAAACGCAAATCCTGCATCACCCGCTTCTGCAACACGGAGTAATATCCATGCAGGTGTCAAGCTGAAACGCAAGCACAACAACCCAATATCTCCAAATCCAAACTTCAAGACTTCAGTTCCATACTCGAAACCCTAAAGGCACACCACTCATCTCTAAACACAACATTGCCAGTTAAGAACAACTTCTCCTTTTTGTTCAGACACCATCGACAAAGCCCTGATGAGCTCACGCGGCCTCGCACCCTCGCCATCCGATTGTCCGATCTGCTCAAGCCTCTCAGCCATCTGGGGGGTCTGGGTTGGCCTTTAAACACCCTGAAAAATATTTATATATAGGGTCCCTTATAAACCCAAATAAGGAAAATAAAAAATGTCCCAAAATCCAACCTAGGGGTGTTTGAGGGTCGTAGGGTTTAGGGCTTCGGGCTTGGGGTACGGAGGGGCAGTTAGGGTTTCGGGCAGGCTTTGGCGTTCACGGGCGAAGTATACGATTGGGGCATATTGGGCTATATTGCATTTGAGCTCTTGGTTGCCCCGGAAGTAGCAGTGTGGATCCCCAATGAACCCTCCCCCCCTACCGTTTTTTGAAGGGCCGCAAAACCAGGATCCCTGCCTAATCCTTATTCAAGGATGGGGTGTAAGTTGTCAAATACTCTTTAAACCGCTACTCGAAAACATAAACATATAGAATGACAATTCACGAGTGTTTGTGTTCATTTACCATGATGAAGGATCTGTAACGATGCATCCTACGGCCCCATGCTACCACAGCTTTGCAGTGCGCCACCTGAGAAGGAACTCGGCGCCGGAGATCTTCACGGCTACTGCGGCCTGCTCACTTCGAGCCGTTGGCGCGGTTGTGGCTTTTCATGGGGGTTCGGTTTACTATACTGAACTTAGAACCCTAGCAAAAACATAATTTTAGCTGTTTCTCAGGGATTATAATCACGAAAACTTCAAAGTTATTTCTAAGGGCCCCTAAGTTTAGGGCTCCAGGGCCTGCTAGTTTCCCCCGAGGCTAGGGACTATACTCTCTTCTTCAACAACCGGGCCCCAAAAAGTTAAAACTTTCTGAAATAGAGCTAGTATATAAGGCCAAAAGTTTAAAGTTCCCCCATTCACTATCTAAGTATAGGCTTTTGGCCCCAAAGACCATACATACTATACATCGCTTGAAGGGCAGGGTCGGTGACAGGCTTGTGGCTGGGGAACTTGGGGTTTCTGGACCGTCTTCAATATGGGAACGCCCGAGTGCCTGAATCGAAACCCTAAACCCTACTCTAAGTACATCCTTATGCACCCCATACAGCAGAAAACTACCTACATGCCCGAACTCGCAAAGAGCCAAAGCTGAGTGAAGCGGCAGTTCTTGAAGAACTTACCTCTAGATAGTAGGGAATGGAAGAATGGTAGTAATAGTAGTTATAATGGTACCCCATTCCTCCATTCCCTACTAACCAAAGGTAAGAGAAGAGTATATCTGGGCAGTGGGTCCGAAACCGTGTGTATAGCGACTTGAATGAGTACAATGAGAGCTTTTCTTGGAGGTGTGCATCATCGCATCTATGTTCAGCTATCTCTTTAAGATTGTAAGGGCGGCTGTACAGTTATGATCTTTATTAAAGAGTCATTCAAAGTGCAACCTACGGAAACCGAAGGATCCTTCTTCTACCGAGCTTTCCCTTCTGGGGCCGCTGCAATGGCGGGATCTGGCGACGGAAGGACCTCCACCTGAAGGGCACCGCAAGCGACATCCTTCGGATCTGGGGCTTCTAGGCTTTAGGGTTTAGGGGTTTAGGGGTTGAGAGGTTTAGGGGTTTAGGGTTTAGAGTCTAGAGGTTTAAGGCTTTAGGGTTTAGACGTTTAGAGGTTTAGGGATTAGGGTTTAGGGAGTAGGGGTTTAGGGTTTAGGGACTAGCTGTTTGAGGTTTAGGGGTTTCGGGGTTATAGCCAACATAACTGTAGCAGCAGTATTAATAATAACAAAATCTGTAAGACCACGAAGTCGTAACAATAATAGCAATACCAATAAATACGAAGTATCACCCCGAATCCTTCAAGAAAACTTCGTCATTGATTCGCCCTGTGCTCTGCCTGCAGGTGCTGCCAGCCCACTGCTGCAAGGGATGCCTGCAGCTGGATAAAAAGTATTCAGGGAGCTCAAGACTCTGTAGTGGCAGGGTTGCAGGTTTAGGGCTTTAGGGTTGTAGAGCTTGCGGTTTAGGGTTCTGGGGTCTAGTTCAGGGAAGCTTTTTTATTGACGGATCTTGAACTCTATTAGCTTCTGGATGTAGCTGACGGCTACTCAAAGCCTAAGCCCTGCACAAAACCCTCGGGCGTAAACTCTATGCCAAACCGCAAATGCTCATCCCCAGAACTCTGCACCCTACCTGGACCCCAACAGTATGTAGAATAATAGCCTTATATGGGTGTTGGGCCATTACTTTACGTACTTTTGGGGCTCTAGGTACACCCGAAGCCGTAGCCCGAAATGATCTAAAACTCAACACTCGACCACGCCCTCTCGGAGCACTGGGGGCCGGAGAGCCCAGTCGTCCGTATCTAAACATGATCGCACAGGATCGGGCGAACAGTCAAGAGATAAAGCCCACATATACAAAGCCTGTCGCCCTTGTAGGACCTTCTAAGATCAAAAAAGTTTTGCTGTTTTTTGACAGTGCTTCTAACCCTAAACCGTAAACACACAAACTCCCAACTCCTAACCCCCTAAACCCTGAAGGCCTCAAGAGCTCGGGCGACCATGGCGGGAGTGGCAGAAGGTGGGCTTTGATTCCTCAACTCATGAAGGGTTTAGGCTTTCAGGTAAGGTCCAGAGGTTACATTACAGGCAATATTTTCGGGCCTGACTACTGACATTGGTGATTATGGTCAGGTCTCGGGAGTAGTGTAGACCACTGACTTATCAACCACTCTCCCTCAATACAGAGTATTGTCGGGATTTGGACGGATTATACTGTAAAGCCCACATAGTATAGTATAGTAGCTTATAGTATGTTAGTATATAGTTTTAGAATAGGTATCCTACATGCAAGAAGGCTTCACCAATCGGGGCTCTGCACTCGCATAACAAGCTCAACGTTGCCGTTCTAAACTCACGAATGAGGCCCTTAGGCCTTAAGGGGCTCGGGGTGTAAGGGCTTAGAGGGCGAAGGGCTCTTGAGCCTATGAGGGCTTTAGTTCCTTGGTCTATTCAAACTCATGGGATCGCTTTGTCTTAACAGTAGCGCAATTACGAGTTTGAAAGCCCTTCGCCGTACCACCTCATTCGGCCTGCGGTTCTTCAGAGACTGGGTATGCAATCTGGCAGTGCTGTAGGACCTTGCTAATTACATTTTTTTGTGTAGCTACATGGGGCCGATAAGGGGGTATTGTCACTAAGCATTCAAACCTGAACACTAAAACCCGTATCTCGTTCTGGAGGCACCTTGCACTATAACATTCAGGATTCAGCAATATGGACTTAGGGCTGGATGCTTATAGTGCTTAGGGCTTGCAGTGCACCCAGGTTGAGGCTGCGAATGGATAATTCACCCCTTTCAACCGGCAGCAAGCATCAGAACTGAATAGAACTAGAAAACCCTGATGTGCTTGTGGACCCGAGTGGGTCGTGAAGAAGGGGAGAATCTGTTCATGGACACCTTGCCTGTTCCGACTGGGGGGAAACCCCCTTAAGCTCCAAACCCAAAAAGCCGAACCTGCAAATCTAAAGTTCCCAAAGACCTAGAGTACCTATAGTCTCCATTGTAGTTCCTTTTTTTTGGTTTAACCAATTTTATATTAAGGATCCTAAAAGGTAACCCCCAAAAAGGAACTACAATTGAGACTATAGGTAGGCCCCAAAAAGTTGGAAACCGGATTAAGGGCAATTAGTGCTGGGATTCCCGCTACATTGCTCTTAAGGATAATTAGAGGCTGTTGGGTTTCCAACTTTGTGGCTATTCCCAGACAGTTCTACGTCCCAACCTTGAAACATCGTCGCATGGATGATAAGAAAACTTCCCACAGGCAAGGTGCGTCACCGGCGGTTGGCGATCCTGCAGAACTTTCGACAGACAGTGAGCCGGAGGAACCGAGTCTATGGGTTTTAGGGTTTAGGGGTTGGGGCTTAGGGCTTCGGTTTAGGGTTTAGAGTTTGCGATTTAGGATTAAGGTTTGGGGTTTAGGGATTCCGAAAGAACCTCATCTAGAGGTCTGAATACTATGGCGTTTAAAATCCACTAAACCTTGAAATCCAGACCCTAGTCTCTCCCTCCAGTCCCCTCAAGTGTCAGTATGCGCAGGCCTTGTAGTTCAACTCTGGACTCTCCACCGTATGAGCGGTTGTCAAAAGTAGGGTCCCTTTTTGGGTGCCCTAAATGTTAGGTGCCGCATTTTAATAGGGACCCCAAAAAGGGACCATAATTTTGACAACCACCCATATATAAACCCATAGTGCAAGCAGGGGCCCGTACAAAAACCTTTTTCTCATCAGGTTAAGTACAGCCTCTAAACAACCCTTATCCCAATTTGCAAGTACAGCCCATACAAAACCTTATCCTGTGTACAGCCAAAAATTGCTTATATGGCTTTGCCGCACAAGCCTCGGTTTTCTGTGCCACTTCCCCGGCGGGCCCACTTACCGCTGGCTCGTCTGCGGGCTGCCTCGCTTCAGGGCTCAGGGTCTGTGACGAAGGGCTTACGAACAAAGTTGCAGGATTTCGCACATCAGCAGGATTTCTAAGTTACTAAGTCAAGTTCAAATCTTCGGCATTGCATGCTGTAGCCTTGCTGCGTAATTTGAGGTAGGCGCATCGAAGAACTTGACCCTTCGTGTTTGGGCAAGACATCGCGTCTAAAGCCTGCAATAATCTTGAATGGTTAGGGTCTAGTCTGCTTTGAAGCCCTCTCGATGAGTACGTTAGAACCATTATTAACCCTGAAAGAACCTTGAGAGCATCCTCTCATTACGCTGTATTAAAAGCCGCAAACACATGCAACACCGGGTCCGTTAAACCAGTTCTAGAGCCCCTCTAGAACGCTTGAAAATTGAACATAAATTATATAATTAGCACCTAAAGGGCGAGTTAGCAGCACCTTTACCTTAAGAAACCCCTGAACCCTAAACTCTACGAAACCCCTTTTTGCAGCTGGGCTCTTAGCGTCAGCCAGCAAGTCCGCCCACGCTCTGAAGCTCAGTTCAAAACCTAAACTCCAGGAAGCCCCTAAATCCTTAACTGAGTCGAGAATCTGATGTCCTTCTTCCTGGACCTCCACCGGCGCCTCCTGGCGGAGATCTTGACCTCATCTCCAGGATTTAGCATTTAAGGTTCAGCGATTTAGGTTCAGGGGTTCTCGGCTTAGTGTTTTAGGGCCTTTTGGTGTTTGGAGGTTTCAGGGTCTAAGGCCTAGTGGTTTAGGAGTTTGGGGTTGAAGGATTCAGGAAGGTGCAGGGTTTTGGGAATGAAGGCTTAGGGTTTTAGGGTCTGGTGGTTCAGACTTTCGGACTTCACGGCTTTAGCACCGGTTAGGGGTTTGGGGTTACGGATGCATCAGTTGCCGATGGCAGGTCAACTTCTGGGATCGGGGCAGATTCCTAGGAGAACTAAAGGCTATCCCTTGGGATGATATTGAAGTATAGTACCTCAAGAAGGCTCTAGGTCACTTACTTAGAACCCGTCTGAAGCCCTGCTGTATATCGTTCCCTGGTGAAGCTCAGGCAACCCAGCGGCTCGGATCGTGGATAGAAGCCACCGGCTCGACTTTGGAACCGCGGGGCATCGAATGATCAGCATGCTCTGGCTCCGGCACCTTCGGAGTAGGGTCAAGTTAGGGCTGAGTTCCGGTGCCTTTGGTGTTGTCGGGTTTAGCTCCCACACCTCCAGGTTGTTGCGTGGCTTCGCTCGTCTAAAACAGGCTGTCTGCAATTCTTGTTGGTTTCGGGGTGGTGCGCTTAGGAATGGATTCTGGGTTCCAGGGGTTTGGAGGACCCTCTCACGCTCTTCGGCTTGGAAAAGACTGACGTTCGTAATGGTGGTCGCGATGACTGCATTGCTACTCTCGCTGCTCTCGCTGTTGCTGTCTGTAGTGTTCGTAGCTTTTCTGAATTTGCTGAGCTGTTGTGAATTCTTCTGCCATTTCGCTGTCGCAGTGCTACGATGCGTTTGACAGGTTTGCAAATGTCTGTGGGAGAAGCTCGATATGCCATGATCGCAAGACTGCAACAGAGCAAGAGATGAGTTCTTCGTTGATGGTGGCTACCTTGAAAGCATAAGCATTTCACGAACACTGATTGAAGCGTTGAAGACGCAAATGGTCACTTCTGAAACTCAGGCGAACAGATATACCATGTTTCAATGTCCATAAACAGAATAATAACGTCGTGAGCCACAACTGCAACAGCAGCAGCAGCAACAACAGCAACGACAACAACATCAACATCCATAACCACGACAACAACAAGCACGACACCAACCACCACCAATAACACCACCACCACCCCCACGACCACCACCAACAACAACAACCTCCCCATCCCTGATATACATAGAAGTGCAATCTGTCATGTGCGAAAAGTCGAGCTTTGGCAAAGGGCAGCCCTGAAATCGGACATGTTCTTCTTCAGGTTTTTGTTCAGGCGGCCATGTGCCAAAAGTCCAGTTTTGGCATAAATCAGCCCTCATATCGCTCCATCCTCTGCGGCGGCAAACGCACCAACTGCCAACAGCAACAGCAACAACAACAACTACGACTGCTGATACTACTACTACTACTACTACTACTACTACTACTACTACTACTACTACTACTACTACTACTACTACTACTACTACTACTACTACTGCTACGTCAACAACTAGAACTCGACAACAACAACAGCAACAACAACAAACAACAACACGCAACAACGCACAACAGCAACCAGCAACAACAACAGCAACAACAACAACAACAACAGCAGCAACAACAACATCAGCAACAACAACGGAGACAGCAACAGCAGCAACAACATCAGCAGCAGCAACCTCAACGGAGACAGCAGCAGTAGCAACATCAACACCAACGACAACACCAATAACAGCAACAGTACTGACGATGACAAGCACCAGCAGAAGAAGAACAATAGCATGATTATGATGACAATGGTGATGGTGATGATGACTAGTACTACTGCTACCACTACTACCACTACTACCACTACTACTACTACTACTACTAGTACTACTACTACTATGACTACTACTACTACTACTACTACTACTACTACTACTACTACTACTACTACTACTACTACTACTACTATCACTACTACTACTACTACTACTACTACTACTACTACTACTACTACTACTACTACTACTACTACTACTACTACTACTACTACTACTACTACTACTATGACTACTACCACTACTACTACTGCTGCCTGCTGCTGCTAAAAACCAATTGAACCCATGACAAGAACAATCATGCTGATGTTTCACAGCTGAGCTGACCACAAGGACCCCTACTATGACCCTAAACCCTAAACCCTAAACCCTAAACCTCGGACTCGGCCGCGGGTGCTGCGGGCATCGTTGGTGCCAACTCAGGGAGGTCTGTCTCGCGCCTGGTGACTTCAGGGCCGGACTTCAGGGCCGGAGGCTTCGGGGCTGAAAAGATCGGGGTTCTGTGGGTTTAGGGTTTAGGGTTTTAGGGATTTAGGGTTTGGGGTTTTAGGGTTTAGGCTTTAAGGTTCATAAGGTTTAAGAACGAGTCCGGTTGCTTAAACAAGTGATGCAACAGTCCAGTGACATGCCTCTACGGCTTTGTCGGAGCTTTGGGAACATGAGCCTTTCTCTGCGAGTGATGTAAAGAGTTTGGAGACTAATGCTACAGAGCAATAGTACAAGGGCCTTGATCTTTAGAATCGGGTTTTGGGGCATGTTATAATTGGAATACGGCACCCCGCAATGATGTCGACAATGACGAAAGCCCCCCATACTATGGCTCGCAGCCATCGTGAGGTGTCTTCGGCGGATCGGCTTGGAAGCGATGCCAGCTGGCCCGGGACCTCCCTCATAACCCACTGAAGCGTTCAGGGCTTAATATGAAAAATTAGAATAGGGTTTTTGGGTATATGATAATACAGTTATGAGAAGGAACCTCAAAAATGATATAGGTAATTATTCAGGCTCCTTTATTCGGGCGTATTGCCACAAAGGTGCTTGTATCACGAAACGGTTCCGGGAAAGGGAACCTTCGTACTATGAAACCGTCATTTGCAGCCTATTTGCACCCTCATCGCCTAGCATCTGGTGCAGCCCGGTGGCACAGCTTCTGCAACGGGTTGGACTTCCACTGCCTTAGAGGGTTTCAGGCAGTCCGAAACAGCCAACCGTGGTAAGCCTAACTCTGGGGATTTTGAAGCCTAAGCCCTATAAAGCCCAAGAATCCGTCCGTCTCCGCCTTACTCAGCAAGGCTCCGAAGCCCGCTCCCTGAACCCTCATAGAAACTCTAACGCACAACCCTGATGCCAATAAAAACACCGTAAATACAATCTCGACTGCAAGGTCTTGATCCTAAATCAGAAACTCCAATTTGCAAAATCTCAATGGCGCCCGACAAGCCAAAAAGTAAGGTCACTGAATCCTGACCACATCTTATGCCCTATATTGCCTTATATAAGTGTATAGGGCTGAGGGTGGTTTGGGGAATCCCCAGACCCTGAACCCGAACCCAAAATTCCCTATAAGATCCTAAACGCCTGCAACACTACGGGGACCTCCGCCGACGAAGTGCCAGCACAACTTGGCGGCG
The DNA here is from genome assembly GCA_905221615.1 of Symbiodinium sp. CCMP2592. Taxonomy (NCBI): domain Eukaryota; class Dinophyceae; order Suessiales; family Symbiodiniaceae; genus Symbiodinium; species Symbiodinium sp. CCMP2592. The sequence continues at coordinate 529,825 of CAJNDT010000968.1, read as the reverse complement.
GATCCCGAGCCTCCCAAAGATTTTTTGGTTATAGGGTCTGGGATTTACAGGATTATACAGGTTTCGGGCTTGGGTATTTCTCAAACTTTTGGGAACGGTACGTAATTTTGCCAATTCTTTTCATGAGGATCCTGCTATTCGGGGCTCTTTCATTCGAGAATAGTGAGGAATAAATGGGCAGTTTGCACTATTGCAAATTTCCCTTTGGACTGCCCAGGTTCGCAAGCTTCTAAGATCTCCAGAGTGCTTCGGCCCGCAACCGCAGTTTAAGCTGCCAGGGTTGAGGGTTGTGTTTAGGAGTCTTGACGGATTCAACGGGACACGAGAAAACCTGCAAATCGGATCGATGTTCGAGGACAACGGAGGCAATGTCAGTAGACTATTCGGGAATCCACGAGTGCGGTTTGAAGTCGGTTGCGCACGTTAATTAAGGTATGCTAAGGCAGGTTCTCGGACTGTTGAGCCCTGAAGAGGGGACACCGCGGCATTGACAGGAGCTGGCTGCGGAGTGCATCGACAGTATATATAAGCACAAGGTGTCGGTTCCGGTTTGCTATCGCAAGCAACTGAAACATGTCTCAAGTGTCAAACCGAATGTCACCCTGGCTCACACTGCCTCTGGTCCCTAAATCTTCGCAAACTTACCCAGCCTAAACATACAAAACACGTTGCATTTGCTTCGAATCATTGGAGATCCTGTGCGGTTCTGGAGAGCGACTCGAAGAGGCTCCGTGCTTTTCATCCCAAACGCAAGGACCACTCGACACCTCCGCGGGCACGGTCACAATCGAACTTGCCGTTGGGTCTTTCGCCTTCGAAACGGTTTGAGCAAGGGTCGACTCGACCGTTCGGAAGGTTCTGGGTGGATGGACACTGTTCTCGATTTTTCACCCAGCGGGACGGGAGTGCCAGGACTTCGAGAACACTCGTAATCGCCTCGGCCACAAATTCTGGCCCCACTGCTTCTCACATTCCGAAGAGTGTTTACACTTCCAGGACCCAAACAAATCGATCAATCATGGAGAACCACAGCCACTGGAACGATAACTGTATCATAACACATGCTTACTGGCATCTCTACAAGGCGAAGTTGGGCTTCACCTGCCGAAGCACTAATTAAGGTGTAGCTACCAGCAGGACCGGGGTACCCACTTTAGGGGCTTAATCTTTTCGCAGGTTCATACCAGTAACTCGCAGATTCGGGTTAACGGGGCCCGCTATCCTGCTAATTACTACGCAAGGAAAACTGACAAAAGGACATCGCTTTTGTGTGTTGGCATCTGCCCACAACGGCAATCCCGTTTCACTGTAGACAAAGTATAAGGAGAGCATGTCAATGAACAGGACTATCTCCGTGGTTTGCCGCAAGCGAGTCGTAACCGCTTCGCACTTTGGAAACTCTGCAATAAGCCTACGAGCTGCACAGACGGCGTGTCATGCTAGGCGACGCTGCACATTCATACCTTGATTGGGGCGAGAGAAGCGCTTGTGATGGTACGCCGTCAAGTAAATCGTCAACTTCTGACTATCATCGGCCAGTGTTTTTGTTGTTTGTGTTGTTATCATCCGAACGGGTTCCGCAATGTCGAGCCTCACTTGGAAAACCCGGTGGATTGCGATCCCTGTTAAGCCCGAAGATGCAGCTACGTGTACGACGATATCTTACGCCGAACCCAACAGATGGCGATGTGCAACGAACAAACACAACAGTCAGATGCTGCTGGTAGAGCTTCGATGATCGCAGCAACCCTCGCTGTGCAAAGCTGATTAAAGGATAGGCCTTCACGGGCAGTTGAAGTATTGCTGCCTGCTCGCTCCCGTAGCATCCATAAGCTACGGTCTCGGGCAACCTCGCTGAAAATTCCACATCGAATGCCTCCGATCGAAAGAAACAGCTAGATCAAATAAACCCCTCAACCCTATCCGTCCTGAAGCAAGCCTTCCAGGCCTCACAGGCATACTGCAGAGAAAACCGTCCAGGCCAGAAGCCCGATGATTACAACACACGTGCTTCCAAAACGCACGATCTGCTACTAAAGTCCAATTGCAACCACCACCACCGTCGCCACCACCACGACTACTGCTACTGCTTCTGTTACCGGTACTGCTGCTATTGCTAGGCCGGTGTGCAGAGCACTTTTATAATGTTTCGCAGTCCTCAGCCCGAGTTCCTATCATCCGAAATTCCAAAAAGAAGCGAGAAACCCTGACACCTTTCAGCTTCTACAAGCCTAAACCCCAATCCGTAGGAATTCGTTATTTGTACATGTGTTGCTTTGCACCAGACCACAAATGAATCAATGAATGTATCAATTCCTCAGAAGCACGGCCAGATGCAAAGGCTGGGCTGTAAGGCTCTTGTCAGGGTCTGGGGTTTAGGTAGTGGTTAGGGTTTCGTTGAATCAGAGTTTAGAGGAACTTAGGGTTTATGCAATGAGTAGTGAGTAGTCATTAAAGTCTTGGTAGAGATTTAGGGTTTAGATGACCCCGAACGAAATCCTGAAAGCCCGATGAAATGGTCTCCACGAGAAGTCTTGATTACTGTTCTACCTGCAACCCTAAACCCTCAACCCGAAACCTACATCCACAAAGCAGTTCGAAATCGAACTGCCTCAGTACTACGTACCCAAGGGACCCGCTGGTTTCGGGGCTGTTATACTCACTCATGACATGACTCACCAACAGAGGATCTTTTGAAGTGAAACATGCTTCTGGGCTCCCCAAATGTGGAAGACACGAAACTCTACGTAACTGTTGTACAGCCTTTGAGAAAAATCAATGTTTTGAGCTTCTTCGGCAACCAGGACGAGCTTGGGTTTGCGGGTTTCAAGAGAAAGGGGCCGTGGTGAGCCCAATGTAAACCCAAAGCGGCAGAATCCTAATAATCTTCAACTCTTATATGTAACAGGACCCAGACATAACATAACGTGACCAAATGTGAAGACATGCCTACGGTAACCCTCGCGAAGTAATGCCTGAGAGAAGCCTCGTGAGACCCTGCGAAACATCATTGACCAACAATAAAGCCCTAGAAGAAATCGAAATAAAGCAGCGCCTAGGGTTTAGGAATAGCAAACCGTGATAACACCCTATATAGCGAAAACTGGAAGTGAAGTAGGACCCTAAACCCTAAACCCCTATAAACCCTACGTAAGACCCCTGAACAACGCCTCGGTTCCTGTGCCTTGGCCTCGGGAGTGAGCCAAGCGCCTTTCTCATTTTCCCTGTGTCCCGCCTTCGTCTTGTGATTAGGTTGTTGCTTTCAGTTTAGAGTGTAAGGTGTAGGGTTCAATGGGAATCAGGTTTTGTTTGGTTTCTGGAGGCGGGTTGCTCTAAGGGTTCTATAAGAGTTCCATGATGACGTGGTGTTTAAAGGCTTTATGTACAGCTATGGGGCTTCGCAGCTATTTTGAGCCTGCATGAAGGCGATTGAGTGCAGATTCCTGAATTGAAGAGTACATTGTGCTCTCTAGGAATATGAACCAAAGCCCGAAGCCCGAAAACACTGAATCCCAGCCCAACAACTTCCCAACACCCTCACAACCCAACACCGCAATAGCCTGTGACTCACCAATACGTTGAAAAATCCCCATGCAAACACAAGAGACACACACACACACACACCCTGAACGCACAAAACAGAAAGCAAAACCACAAAGCCATAGCCCGAAGCGCGAGCGACTCAACCCGAAACCCGAAAATCCAAACCGCAACCCCTCAACCCCAACCGCGATCCAACACCATAAACCCGACGCCCTAGACCCTAAATCCAACAATCCTGACACCACAACCTTCAATTTTCTAAACCCACAAAGCCCTCAATATTGAAACCCCCAAAAAACCCTGAACCCCAAACCCCCAAGATTCATAATATAGTAGAAAAAAGTTAACATACAATAGAATATAGCAGAATATACTGTAATGTACAGGATTTGAAGGCTTGGAAACTTTCGGAGATCCAAGAGTTTCAAGGGGTCAGGAATTTGAAACGTTTGGGGTTTCGACGGCACCGACATCTGTGAGATATCTATGTTTTAGGGTGTTGTGGGTTATGGTGTGTAGGGACATAGGGCTTATGGTTTGGAGTTTAGGGTTCAAGGACTAATATCCGAAAAGTACATCAACAAAGTGGGTACCCATATGATTACGAAAACGATGACGTGATGAACACATACCCGATAGGGGTCCAAACCATCCAAACGAAACAGTCCTGCTTTCAGGTGTTTACTGTTTAGGTTTGCAGTTGATCCATACTTTGCGCGCAAGATCAAGGTGCATGTCGCAGGCTTGGGCGGGCTATGGGCTGTGTTTCTGCCCATGTAACCGTTTCGCACTTTGGAACCTCTGCCGCAGCGAACTGCATGGGGCACGGATAACTCATGCTAGGCGACACTGCGCACTCCTACTTACTTTGCTTAGGGCTTAGGTCGAGTGACGCGCTTGTGATGGCAGACCGTCAAGTAGACCGTCAACACCTTAATTACTACCGTCGGCCAGTGCTATCGTTGAAGTTGAATACTTTTTCCGCAGTGCTGATCTTTGGTTGGAAAACCCGGTGGGTTGCGATCCCTGCTAAGCCCGAAGATGCAGCTACGTGTGCAACGAAGAACTCTTTGGCCTAACCCAGAAAATGGCAGCAGCGATGCGCAACGAACAAGCACAACAGTCAGACTGCACTGCCGTGAGGGCTTATAGCAGCCCGGGCACCAAAATGCAAACTTGCTAGCTGGCATAGCTTCGATGATCGCGGAAATCCATGCTGTGCAGAAGTCGAAATTTGCACGGCATCAAAAGATGTCTGCCGTGTTGCGGATACGGGTCCGGGGTTTAAGCTTGTTGAGAGAGGATCAGTCGGATTAGTTTGAAGGCTCATGGCTTAACAGGTGTCAGGCTTTGTGGGCAAGCTTCAGACGGACAGGGTTGGATTTACTGCATCTAGTTGCTTCTCGCGAATGGAGGGAAGTGAGGAATCATTCGATGTGGAAATTTGCGCGAGGTAGCCCAAATTTCGGCGAGGTAGCCCAAGACCCTGGTCTATGGCCGCACCGGGAGTGCACAGCGTATACCTTCGTAATTTGTACATGTGTCGTTTTTGCGTTGCTCAGATTCTAGATGATGCTATTCAACACGTCACTTCCGATCTTGTGTCAAGCACCAGGCCACAAATGAATCAATGAAGGCATCAGTTCTCAGAAGCACGGCCAGATGCAAAGGCTGGGCTGTAAGGCTCTTGTCAGGGTCTGGGGTTTAGGTAGTGGTTAGGGTTTCGTTGGTTCAGAGTTTAGGGGAACTTAGGGCTTATGCAATGAGTAGTGAGCAGTTATTAAAGTTTTGGTAGAGATTTAGGGTTTAGATGACCCCTAACGATATCCTGAAAACCCGATGAAATGGTCTCCACGACAAGTCTTGATTACTGTTCTACCTGCAATCCTAAACCCTCAACCCGAAACCCAAATCCACAAAGCAGCTCGAAATCGTACTGCCTCAGTACTACGCACCCAAGGGACCCGCTGGTTGCGGGTTTGTAGTGCTCACTCACTACATGACTCACCAACAGACGATCGTTTGAAAGATGCTTCTGTGCTCCCCAAATTTGGAAATACGAAATTCTACGCACGTGTTGTAGGGCCCTTGATGGAAAAGGCTTTTCGATGTTTTTCCGCTAAACCGTAAAAAAGGAAGCGCTAGGTCTTCGGGCATCCAAATTTGAAGACATGCCCAAGGGATCCCGGGTGAAGCCTCGTGAAACCCTGCAGAAACATCATTGGCATAAATAAAACCTTCATGATGCTTCAGAAGAATTCGGAATGAAGCACGGCCTAGGGTTCAGGGATGGCAAGCCCTCATAGCACCGTCTACTATATAGAAAAATCGGAAGTGAAGTAGGACCCGAAACCCTAACCCCTAAACCCAAACCTCCTAAACCCCAAATCCCTAAACCCTAAACAACGCTTCCGTTCCGGGTGCCTTGGCCTCCGGAGTGAGCCAAGCGCCTTTCGCCTTCTCCCCGAGTCCCGCCTTCGTCTTGTCGGTTCCCAGAGACTCCAATTCTTAGGGGCTTGGGGTTTGGGGTTTAGGGTTTTAGGGCTTGGGGCTTAGGGTTGAGGGGTTTAGGGCTTAGGGTTTAGGGGTTTAGGGCTTAGGGTTTAGTCCAGGTATAGTTTATAGAGTTTAATGAGAAGTTTTGCTTCGGTTTGTGAAGGCGGGTTCCCTCAAGGGTTCTTTAAGGGTGCCATGAGCAGGTGTTTATAGGTTTCTGTGAGGGATCTAATGTTGGAAAGTTTTATGGGGCCCTACAGGTTTGCAACAGAGGTTCCATGGTCTAGCAATGCAGACTCTACAAGGGGCCTTCAAGAAGCCGCGTGACTCGCGTTTCGATGGACACCATGACCTCGAACCACCCGCTAGTTGATAGCGACGCGACGCGCGCGAAACCAACAACTTGCGGGTGCCCTAAGGCAACCCACTGCGAAAGTCCCACGTACGGGCACAACGTGACCTTTTACCCTAAGGCCTTCATTAAGGACTTATGTGTTGAAGCCTTTTGGGGGCTTCAGGGTTTACAGTGTAGGGTTTAGGGTTGAGACCATCCTATGTGAGGCTTCGGAGCCATTTTTGAGCCTGAGGGTGAATGCGATTGCGTGCAGATTCCTGAATTGAAGAGCACATATTGCTCTCTCTGGGTTTGCGGAATACCAACCGAAAAATCCAAAACACTAAACCCCCGACCCCAAAACTGCCCCAAAACCCTGAACCAAACACCCCCTAGCCCGGGGACTCACCAATCCAACGACTGGACGTTGAAGGATCCCCCGCCCGTGACACCATGAAACCACAAAACTACACCCCGAATCCATAGCCAACCCGAAACCCATAAACTCCAAATCGCAACCCTTCAGCTCCAACCGCGACCCTAGAACCCTAAACCCGATCCCCCAAACCCCCAAAACCCACCGAGCCCAACGCCAAAGCCCTCAACCCACCACTACCCACCAAACCCACTACCCTGAAACTCCCAAGGCCTAACCCCTCAACCCCAAACGAATCAGTTTACTCAGAATTTCAAGTCTTGGGAACGCTCTGATTTCAGGATTCGGGAGGATCCAGGAGATTTTCGGAGTTTCTTGAGGTTTAGGGTTTATGTATTGGAGGTGTATGGTTCGGCCGGCTATCTGACATAAAGTGGGTACCTGTACGATGAAGTGATGGACACATGCCCAGAGACTCCAATATCCCTTAATGAAGGAATATACCCTAAATCATATAAGGGATCCTACCATAATTTAAGGAATATTCCTTAATTAAGGGATATTGGAGTCTCTGGGTACCCCAAAGCAGTGTGAAGGCCTCCGGAACCAGCTGAACGAAACAGGGCTTAGGCTTCAGGGTTCTAGGGACTCAGAGTTCGGGGTGTAGGGTTTCCGTGGTTTAGGGTTTAGGGTTTGGATCGCCATACCTTACGTGAAGGTGCTAGGTAGGGGGCTGTCGGCTGTTGTGATTCCGCCCATCTGCCGTAGGCCCTCGATTTCAGCCTACGGAGGGGAATTCGGTGTCATATCTTTCTAAACAGTGGGATGCAGTAGTAGTCGCTCACACTACTACAATGCGCTCTTTTATCTCAAACCCTAAACCCCAAACCAACCCAGGAGAGATGAGGATACACGCCTCTTCCAGGACAGTGCGCAGTCGCATGTTCTCATGCCGCATGTGCTTCAGCTGCGCCTGTCTGCTGTTCTTGGGGTCTGTGCCCTAAGGCCCCAAAATAGTTCCTTTTGGGGGTTCGCATATAGAATCCTAAAAGGTAATCCCAAAAAAGAGAACTACTTTGGGGCCTACGGGTGGGCTTTGGGCTTAGGGAGCCAAAAGCCCCAGCCAAAAGTGCGGAGCCCTTTGAGACCAGGTTCACAGCATTCAAACCAGGCATAGCCAATTATTCGAGGCCGCCAAGAACCACTAGAGACGCTCTCGGTCTAAAGCTCATGGGCATGAAAGTTGCTACCTTCGGGCTCGAAGTATCAAACAGTACCTAAACTTTTCGGATCTAAACTCTAAAGTTTTGGAATACATCCGGCGCAGTAGTACCTCCTTGGGGCTATTTAGTGACGCTGCCAAGAACAACTTCTAGGGTTTGTAGGCCTAGCCTTCCTGCAGCTGCCGCGGTCCACGGCCGGTCGAAGGGGAAGAGAAATCGGTGAGCATACGTGTATATATTCTCTCTCTCTCTCTCATATATATATATATATATATATATGCATATATCAGATGTGTATATATGCTCGCGTTATGTAGATGTACATATACACACCATACATATACATATATATATGGGTAGGTAGTCATTCCCCCCCCTGCATTTCTGCAACTTTGCTTTTATATTCATGGATTCTGTTACCTGGTTTCGAAACTAGTGTCTGTTTCGAAACATATCCGTTGGAGGCCCCAACCCGACCCATTAACCCATTAACCCAATCATTTGCCCAACCCATTAACCCATTAACCCAATCATTCGCCCAACCCATTAACACATTAACCCAATCATTCTGGCCAAATGAAATTGCCTTAACCCATTAACCCATTAAGCCATTAACCCATTAACCCAATCATGTGCCCAACCCATTAACCCATTAACCCAATCATTCTGGCCAAATGGATTTGCCTTAACCCATTAACCCATTAACCCATTAACCCAATCATGTGCCCAACCCATTAACCCATTAACCCAATCATTCTGGCCAAATGGATTTGCCTTAACCCATTAACCCATTAACCCATTAACCCAATCATTTGCCCAACCCATTAACCCATTAACCCAATCATTCTGGCCAAATGGATTTGCCTTAACCCATTAACCCATTAACCCAATCATTTGCCCAACCCATTAACCCATTAACCCAATGATTTGCCCAAGTGGGACTAGACTCTACTCCAAAGTTCATTTGGCCAGATTGATTGGGTTAATGGGTTAATGGGTTAATGGGTTAATGGGTTAATGGGTTAATGGGTTAATGGGTTGGGGCATTTTCATTTGGCCAGATTGATTGGGTTAATGGGTTAATGGGTTAATGGGTTAATGGGTTAATGGGTTGGGGCAATTTCATTTGGCCAGATTGATTGGGTTAATGGGTTAATGGGTTAATGGGTGAATGGGTTAAGGCAATTCCATTTGGCCAGAATGATTGGGTTAATGGGTTAATGGGTTAATGGGTTAATGGGCTAATGGGTTAATGGTTTAATGGGTTAATGGGTTATGGCAATTTCATTTGGCCAGAATGATTGAGGTGTCAGCTCGGTTGTGTCTTCACTCCTGCACGCGGGGTTTGCGCTTGTTTGTGGGTTTGGTATGGTTGGGTTCATGGATTAATGGGTTGGGGCCTCCTAAGTCCTAGGGGCATTCGGCTAGATGATTGGGTTAATGGGTTAACGGGTTGTATCTTAACGGCGGGCGTGTGTTTCGAAACATGCCGCTGGTTTCGAAACAGACGCCCGTTTGAAAACCGCTGCAGGTCACTCGTCCGGTACCAGATCTTCCGGGCAGTGGGGTTTTGGAAGTGGTTTGTTTGTAGTTGTTTGTTGTAGTGTCTAGGTTTAGGTTGGTTGTGCCTTGGATGCATCTGGTCACTTTCCTGCGATGTCCTTATGTTGTTTCTTAACTTGACGTACTATCGGCTTTGAAACACAGTAGTTGATGCATCACCGTATTTGCACGACTACGCGACGACCGAAATCAATTATTCCAGTCACTATTCACTACTCAGCGTAACCTTGGTCCTGAAACACAACATGCTCCATCGTATTCGCACGACAACACGACGACTGAAGGACAGTAGTCACCCTCATATTCGCATGACGACGGGACGACAAAGACACGATATCCACCAGCATATTCGCACGAATACATATCAACTGACATGTTTCGAGTTCTGTGTGGTGCTGCCGGATTGGCGACTCAACAACAGTGCTTATCGAAACATGTTGGCTTTAGAATCCCAGCACTTCGTAGTATCAGCGTGCCCCCCATCCCTCCCAACCGTGGCTGCAAGAGCCATGTCGTTTTCGGTGAAGGGCACTGCTACCTTGCAGAACGGCAAGGTTTCTTTGGTTCTTCAACCTGATGCCCCTGACTCAACCGCTTCGGCCTCGGGATCGGACCATGCTCAGTTTGACGTTCGCGCGGCCATGATGCAAAAGATCGCTGACGGCCTCATGCGCGTGCACCCAAGTCGTTCACCACTCTCAGCTCGAACTTTGCTCGTCCACATTTGCCACGCCCAAGAGAAGCAGCAGTTTACCAAGAAAGGCATGTACGGTGAGTGGAACGTCCATGCCGAAGCCGCCTTGGCGGCGGCACTTTTGAAACCCAAACGCCTAGCCCTCACCGCTTCGTCGTCTTCAGCACCGGCACCCTTGGCGATCGAGAATTGCAACATTCCGGTTTCAAAAAAAGAGTCGTCCCCCAAGAATACCAAGAAGGCTGAAGCATCATCGTCCTCGTCATCTTCTACCTCGTCCGGGGAGGAGGCCGAAGATGAGCAAGAGGAGAGCGAGGATGAGCAGGAGGAGGCCGATGATGTGCAACAGGAACCCGCCATGCCCGAATACTACCAGTGGACTGATGATTGGCACGATGTCTACGCTCAGCTGTTGCACATCTACGAAAGTTCCGAGCTTAATACCAAGCGGCGTAGGATCATGGACACGCTTTTGGCTGACCTTCGCAAAGCGAAGGGGCACTTTGATGCAGCCGTATAGGCCGTTGTGCACACGAACCCGCGTTCAGGCAAATGTGAGAGCTCTGCATTGCAAGATGTTGCAAGTTCGTCATGTGCAGTTTGTTTCGTATCGGTTGCTCTCTATGCACACGGCGGTGTTTCGAAACAGGGCCTCGGTTTCGAACCACGTGTGGCTGTACACTCGTGATATCACACATGCGTCTTGTCAGAAACATTGCAAAACGCATTCAACGCAGCTTGATTCTCTGAGGGCGACACAGCGCAGTAGTTAGCCAGAGCCAAACATCATCAACTCCGGAGTTTGCTGCTGGGACTCATGATATGAGTTTGCGTCTTGTTGTGTTACATGTTGTGTTCTCTCTTACCCTTTTTTGCATCTTGATGCCACAACAAGGAAAACCAAATGACGACTGCCTACAAGAAAGCATTGGACGAAGTCAAGAACCATGTAATGACTGAACTGAAGACCCCCATCGTGATCACCAATGAGACTGTTTCCGGATCCGTGAACGACTTGCCACTCAAGGAGCACTTCCATCAGTACAAGGCCAAGACGTTGGTGGATATCATCGAGAATGTCGCTCTGCAAGATGTGCCATGGGAGTCGATTGCGACGTGTCTTGCCAATGAACGATATACTGAACTCCCACCTCCGTTTCGCACCGACCGTGTTGCAGACACTGAGTTCGTACTCCAGATTGGGGTTATCAAGAATTCCACCGGCTCCTTCGGCACTGTGATCAAGCACTTCATCTTTGCAGACAAGACTACTTCGTTACGCCACATAGAGGAAATTGTACATGGCACTGGGTACCTCATCGACTACTCACCCAACTTTCGAAGTGGACCTTGTGCATTCCAAATTCTTCTGCAAAGAATGTCTCACTGGATGGTGTCGTTTCGTCGGCTAGAGCAGAAGCAGCCCAGGCCGGTCAAAGAGGATTGTGGTGATCTCCAAGCCGGATTTGACTACATTCGAGAGTTCGGCCCGAAATCCAACATGGGAAATGGCCAGACTGAATGGGCTGAAATTGAGACCCGCAGACTTGGAGGACCGCTGCATGGTTGGAGTGCGGGGTTAGTCAAGGAATGCTTGCGAAACCATTCAGCTTCGAATGTTTACGCTCGTCCAGTCACCAACTTCTTCTTGACACTCCACGACGTCGCAGGTTGGTTTTTCGATGACGTGTTGGTTGAGATCCTGGGTGACCTCAAAAGCCACACTTTGGTGATGATGGGGATGGCCGAAACAGGGAAAACACCGGTGGCTCAAGCCATCGCAATGGCGATCTCAGAATACCATATACTGGCTGGTGGGAAAGAGCAGGAACTGCGGCCGTCCTTTCGCCTCGTTGCTTCCCTGGACCAGCTGCGAGGTGAATCCGGCATCAAGGAACGTCCGGATATCCTTGATGACCCGGATACCAGCGTCATGTCCGTGACGAAGCTGAAAGCTTTCCTTGACAGCACTCTTACCGAGACACACACCGTGGAACGGTGGACCACTTCAAAATTCGAGTCTTGGCTTTGTTCGGCATACTTGTCGGGCTTCAACACTGCAGGGGTACATCGCCTTGCGCTAAACTTGTACACACGGTGATTTGCTGAGGTACGCAATCAGCTCCGAGTGATTTGCGACAATCGAGTGGATGATGATGCCGAGCCAGACTTACCGGAGTCCGAAGGCTTCATTAAGTTCGAGACCTTTATGGACATCATCTCACCAGCCTTCCCCGACAAGTGTTCAAAGCAGGACCGTATGGCCTGCCTCAAACGGGCGCATTGGATCGTAAACATGAAGAAGGCTCTCTATCTTCGACCTGCCGGTACCAAGACAGTTCCTGTCAAGCGCATCCCCTACTTGCACGGCCAGACTGACTTCTTGAACCAAGAGGGCAAGGATATCTTACAGGCCATGCGCGATGGCATTGAGACACCACCAAAGAATTGGGTCCAAAAGAGACAATGGACTCACGATGTCCTGAGCATGATCATCGAGAAGAAAGAGCGACCACGTCGCACTGCCACGATTTTGATTCCCGGGTCAGGCGGTAACGGTCCCACTTCTCGTGACTCAAAGCCACAAGTTCCATTCTCAGGCCGCATTTGTCCAGACTTCTTGCCGACCGTGGACACCGCCGCTTCTATGGAGGACAGGCGCGAGGCTTCCTCTTCTTTGCCAACCGCCGCTAACATTGCCTTAAAGACGGAGGTTGAAGAGAAAGCTTTCTTCCCGCTCATGGTGGCGTCCCACGCAGATGACGTCATTGACTTGGCCACGCCAACACCTCCTCGCTGTAAGCGTCCTCGGCAAGATGATGCCTTTCCCGACGTGGGCGAGGATCCTGAAAACTGAGGTGCCTCCTTCTGCGAATGAAGTCGCGTCGGAAGAACCTAGGTGCTTGAATGTAGCTACAACATTGGTTGACTCTGTAGAAAGGTACACTGCACAGAGAATGTTGGCCTCTGACAAGGCACTCAAGTTTTGTAGTTTGAGTGCCCACTGCCACCTGGATAGAGTGTCACATGACATGCCCATTGCCGCCAACTTGGAAAATGGAGCCACTACGATTTGCTGCAAGTGATGTCGATTGATTGCTTTGCAATTGCTGTCCACCAAGCATTGACTTGTTTCTTGGCAAGTTGCGGGGCTTATCACTAGCAGGTCCACTGCACGTCAGCAAGCAGACTGTCATTGTTTCAATGCCATGTGACAAACAGCAGCGAACACAGTTGAGCGTTCTTGGACCTGGTACATGTACTAGCTTAACGTGGCCTGTGCAACAATGACTAGACGTGCGCGGGAAGATGGCCTTCATGCTCTGGAGCTACCCTCCTGCTCCTTCAAAGAATGGCTCAAGGACGTCGACGAGCACTGCTTTGAGAGCGATGTAGCCTTCCAAAAATATCTCATTCACCGTCGTGTTCTCGACGAAAACGGTGCGAATGTTTCCTTGTCACTGAGGGCAATCGGCATCTTCTTGAAGTACGGGGCTGCTCTACAGATAAAGAGATGCACTAAATGTGGTAAGCCCGCTCGCTTCGAGCAGCGAACCTCGAGGGGATGGACGACTTTTGGATGGACATGCAGTGCTGTTGGGCACAAGCACATGGAACTACAACTCAACCAGTACGGCTTCCTCACTGAAATACCGGTGAATAGCTGGTTCCCGTTTCTCCATCTCATCAACATGTTGCGTCTTTCTATGAACTGGTCCACCATCATCCAGGAGTTGCAGGCGGGCTATGGCAACATCGCCAAAAAGACGATTGCGAAATGGCGTGACGTCTTCCAGAGGGCTATCGGTGCTGCTCTGGACAAAATGGACTGCAGGGTCGTCGGTGGCAAGAAGGAGACGGTCGTCATGGACGAAGCCATCGTCGGAGTCCATCCTGAAGATGGTTGGTCAGTTGGTTCGAGGGGGATCAACAAAGCTGGTGCAGAGCAGACTAGGACAACGGCGCGCCTGGAACGGAAAAAACTGGTTTCCAAGGGTGCCATGAAAAGGCTGCCAGCTCGAACACTTCATGGGTCAGAGAAGGCTTCACGCACCGGGCCACAGCTCCTGAAGAAGCCGGCTTCAACACACATGAAGCGGCCATGTGGTGTGATGAAAACGATCCTGAAGAAGCCTGCTGCCGTTCGACCACCAGCCAAACGACTCAAGAAGACTGCCGCAAACCTCAAGACAAACGGTGCCTGGCTATGGCTTGCTGTCGCTGTGGGCAAGAACAAGGAGATCTACACCCATGACAACGGCAAGAAACGCATCACTTATCGTCTTCTGCCTTCTCGCAAGAAAGCCATAAAGAACAAACCTCGCGGCTTTGAAGAAATCCAAAACACGGTTGAAAAGCACGTCGCGAAAGGCTCGTACTTGGTGTTTGACGGTTGGACTGCTACCAAAAAGGCTGTGGAAGCACTAGGCTATGATTACGCACCTCCTGTGAAACATGAAAAGTGTTTTCGTGATCCTGCTACGGGGTTCCACACGAATGATGCAGAGTCTGAAAACGGCAGGCTCAAAAAGTGGTCAAGGCGCCGCTATGGAAAGCTTTCTTTGGACATACTCGAAATGGATGAGTATGTCTTTTATGTCAATGTCGGAACTGACATGTCTTCAATCCTGAAAGGACTGGCACGAGCCAACGGGGTCATTTGCAGGAACGACCTGCTTGAAATCTAGTAGGGGCACGTCGAAGCTTGAAATCAGATGGGGAAAGCGCTGTGCTGCATTGCACTGCTCTGCTGGCTAGCACAAGTAAACAAGTTAGAGAAACGATGCTCGTGTGTTGCTGCTGAAACATCTGAGGTGCCTACATTGGCTTGGTTGTCTACGAGCATCTGGGTATGGGGCATGACTAGGGTCAGTACATCATTCGCACTGTATTGTATTGGGCGCAATACCGAAGATGCAGAAATGTAGGGGGGGGGGAATGACCACGCGCCCATATATATATATATAAATACAACATATGTATGTAGGAAGAGGAAGCGAGAGAGAGAGAGAGAGAGAGAGAGAGAGAGAGAGAGAGAGAGAGAGAGAGAGAGGGAGGGAGAGAGAGGGAGAGAGAGCAGACCACACATGTGCCTCGAGCGTGTCCAGCATCGCGCGGTGCGCATGCTGCAACCAGACCTGCAAAGCTTACATGGGGACCTGAGATACGATCAGATACGAAAACATACCATACACTCTACGTAGTATCCTGCGATACACCATAATCCGATTCAACATGAGAAACTACAATATGATAACACACAACAACGAAGAATATTTCAACTATCCGATGCCTGAACACATCAAGAGCTTCCTCTCACGCCTGAATACATCAATAACTTCCTCTCACAACAGTCCTTTCTGATGCTTTAATGTACTACAAATGTAAAATGGGAACCCTAAGGAGTCTTATTGGCAACTATTGCCGCTCTTGTCTTAATCTGGACGGGCCTTAAGGTTCATATCTGTAAGGCGAGCTCCTTGAGGGTCCTACAAATGCTCTATAACTGTAAGGCGTCTAAAAGGGTTTCCGGGTTCAGCGTTTCAGGGAGGGTTCTGGAGCTGGCAATGTTAAGGTTTTGCACTCACGGCTCCCTGAGTCTATAATATAGATGCTGTTGGACTGTTGAAAAAAAAACAAGAGCCGAAAGGAATGATGCGGCACCCTTCATCCTAAGAAACCTGAAACCAACAACATGCTGAAACAAACAACATTGCCCTTCATCTCACTCATGTAAACACCACCGAATCTGCTTCCCGGACCTCTAAACCAAATCGTCGGCCATGAAGCCGAAAACCTAGAATGCTACGCTCTGAGCCTTAGATGTTGAATTCTTGGTTCCTGATGCATCGGAGCACTCATACCGCCCAACGCCCTGAACTTTGACCGGCGCTTGAAGGTTGTGAAACGAGATCGGACCTACCTCCTTCATGGTCCCAAAACACCCTACTTAAAGTCTCCGTTGTAGTTCCTACTTTGTCGAACCAAATCTAAGTCTAAAGTATAGGATCCTGACCGTAAAACTAGTTAATCAAGAGAGGAACACCAATGGAGACTCTGGTGACTACAGGTAGACCCTAAAATCTCTTTAATCAGCCCCCGACGCTGACACCCTCAACCCAAAATCCTAAACTTTACAGCCCCAGGTCCTGGAACTCCTCAAAACAAAAACTCGTAGTGCAACCTACATAACAGCCCGTACAATGCCGCCCTCAGTCAGAAACCCGTATGCCCGTGACGGGAGGCCAGTCCTGGGATTGCACGAGGGCCTCGACGAAAGGATCTCCTGCCACATGAACTTGCAATGAAGGGTTGCTCGTCAAGACAATGACGATTTGCATATGCACCCATATGCATGTGCAAGCACATAATGTGCATAACTTTATTAATATACCTCGTATTGGTATGTGTGTCTGCGTACATATGTAAACATACATAGCTACCTATACCTACAGTACCACATACCTACCTACATACATACATACATCATTAACTACATACATACATACATACATACATACATACATACATACATACCTATGTACAAACACACATACCTGCATATAGTTACAGAGCGTTTTCATATATACATATATATATATATGCATATGTATATATGCACATAGCTACATATATGCACACGCATGCTATACATGTATGTATGTCTGTACGTATGTATGCTTGTATGTATGAAGGCAGGTAGGTATGTTCAAACACATATGTGTGAATCCCCCGACTCGAACTCAAACAGTGCCCGCGGTCAAAAGGGTTCAGGGACTAGAACTATATTCATAGTCCTACTTGTCGGGTATCATTGGGAACTAAAGGTTATATAACCTTTTTCGTCATATAGGGGTTACATAGGGACTATACTACCCAAAACCGGTTAAAGGTTACCTACTCCACTACTAGGGAATAGTGCTACAGCCAACCCAAAAAGACGGCCAACGGATCAAGAACCGGCCTAAGTGTTCGGGGTTTGCTTAAGGGGTTACCATAAGAGTTCTACAGTGGCTACTACAAGGGCTGCGAGATTTCGGGTTCTGGAGTTTATGTGAGGTTTTTGCGGAAATTTGGGGTTAGGGTTTAGAGGCTTAGGGGTGTTGACGTCTAGGGATGAATGATCTGAGTGTAAGTTGGTAGGTATCTGTGCGCTTGAAACACATGGCAGCAAGGCATCCTGTTGTGCTTGTAATATAACCGCATGTCTAGGCTTAAGAAGATATGTGCTGCTGATCACATTTTTCATTCGCATAGTTCCCTCATCATGTTTAATTTCGCGCTTGCTCCGTTGAAGCGACCTTTTGGAGTATAGGACCTAAAGGAATTATTGTATAATCCTTATTATGGGTAACATGCAGGGTTTATATCCTCAACCGTAATTTAGAGTTCAGGGTTTAGGGTTAAGGTTAAACCTGAAAAACAGTCATCCAGCCCAGGCAGCAGAACAACTCACCCCCGAACTCCCCCCAAAACAATCGTCTGCCGTGAGGCTCGGATTCAGAATCCAGGTCATCGACTTTGCTGACTTCAAACCGGTCCCCCAAAAGCCCAAGAATGAAAGATAAGCTGTGATGGCCTCGTGATTCCCGCCCTGGACATGAACCCATCAGCTCTCTGGCCTTCGAACCTTAAACTGAAGCGCTGAGGGGTTTAGGGTCTAGGTACCTAGGGTTTATAGGGCCTAACCCGATCAGCTCTTAAACTCTACAGCTACGACATTTAAAGCTCTAAACCAAAATCACCCCCGACTCTCCGAACCGAAACTGCACGCTACGAGTAGGGCCTGCGTCAACATTCGTGGCTTGGCACCACGCCGAGCTCGATACCATGGCTTGGCTTTGAGTCAAGAATGCTCAGTGCAGGACTTTTAGGGTTTATAAGGGGCCCCAACCATGTGGATTCAGGTAGCTTTTAGGCTTAAGAGTTTCGAGCGCTCCAGCTAGAGGATTCGGGGAGTTTCAATCCTCGGCTCAACTTTCTGCACTCGGGCTAGGTTTACGATCTAGCCGAGCGTCGAGCTTGGGGGTTTGAGTTCCATCAAGCTTCGGGTTTGGCTCCTCAGGGTCTGGGATTTAAGGCTTAAAATTCTTTAGTTTTTTGCGGTTTAGCCCTGGAGAGTTTCGAAAGATGTCTCCGGCACCCTGGACCTCGAGATCAGTACCCCTGTACGCTGTGACGGGTGCTAAATCGAAGCAGGACTATCATTCATGCGGCCCACGTTGAGAGGGTCCAGAGTCAGGTTTCAGAGTTTAGGTGCTATTCTGGCCGAGCAAGCTGGTTGCCACATGTTGGGCTGAAGTTTAGGGTTTAGGGAGTTAAACAGAACAAGACACAACCCACACGAGGCCTACCGCAGAGAAGTGCAATAGACGCTCTTTTTCTAGTCATGTCTTGAGCCAAATACATTGTAGAATTCAGTGTGAAACGAACACTCTCTGAGCCTACGGCGTAAGGCCTAGAAGCTATGCTTTACTACACCACTACTAGGTGCTTAGGGGTCGATATTTCTTAACTCCCCCCTCGCCGTGCACATCGTAGTGCAAAAGGCTGGGCCCTTTCGACCGACGCCAAAATGGCTTCATGCCGGGATAAGGGCGTGCGAGCGGGGGCTGCGGCACGGACGCTCGCGCATCGCTGCTTGCGGGCGCTAAAAAGGCTGCCCCCCTTACTCGCTCGGACTGGCGATTTAGAATCAAATGATAACAGACGCATCTTTGGGATGCGTTTCTGGAACCATACCAATCTATTGGGAACCGGTTGGCGCAACCAAGCTACCCCTTTGTCACAGAGGACTGGGCGCTATGAGCAGACTGCAGCCCCTACTTCTTTGAAGACTTGGGCGCTGCTCCTGGCTTTGATGACAGCACGCGTTTGTCAACAAGCTCTTTGGGCATCTTTGTGCGTAACCCCAACAAGCGGATTGCATTGTCCCACTTTGCAGGTGGAAGCTGCTTCGTGAAGATGTCTGCTGCTTGAAGGTTGGTGTCAATATAGGAGATATCAACACCAGAGCCCTCTTCGAGTTGCTCTGCGAGGCAAGACAAATTCACTTTATGCGTCCGCGAGATGTGGCGAAGCTTCGGTGAAAAACCCTTACGAGCTATGAGGATCGTGGCTTGGTTGTCCTCATGCACAGTCATCTGCATCGTTCTGCCAAGAAGCGTGTCCCACAGGCTTAAAGCGGGAAGTCCCTCACTGTACAGTGAGTGTGCCAGGGAAACTATCTCAGACTCTGTAGTGGATCTGGAGGTAGAGGTCTGGCGTTTACTAACCCAAGCCAAAGGGAAAAAGGTATTAGGGCCTGAAAGAACTAAATACCCCCCTGAAGTGCTGCGCGCATGGGCCTTCTCGCCCGCGAAATCTGCATCTACATACAAAGACAGCCTGAGGTCGTCTGGGCTGTCGTTGACGTGCCCCACTAAACGATGGTGCTTTGTGCTGTCAATATAGCAAACGAGACGGTGCGCTTGGCGGTCGTTGTTGCGACTCCATTTTTGCACGCAGGTTGCCAAGTCACCTATTGGCTTTATTATGTCTGGGCGCGCTAAGCGGCCTAACCACAATGCCTTCATAAGCAACTTACATGCAGCGGGCGCTAACTCACCTCCGACTTCGTCGTCAGATGGTGGAAGCGACCCCTCAGGGCAGAAGGGCGTTTGGGCGCTCTTTAGCTTCTTGGCCCCTGTCAATGATAGGTAGAGGTCTACGGTTTGCTGTGCGTAGTCTACCATATCAAATGACATTGCGTCCTTGGCTGCAGCGACTGCCGGCATGTCAGCTGCCTCACTATCTACATCAACGATGTAGTGGTTGCGCCCCAGGACACGAAACACGGGCTCAGGAGGCTCGACATCGACGAGAGCAGTGAGCTCGTCCCAGAAGGCTTGGTGCTCTGCCTCTGGCCCTGACAACGTCAGGTCGTCGACATATGTCGATAACAAAAGCCTGCGATTGGGGAACCAGTAGTTTCCGGGAAACTCTGGAACCTCCTTGCCCCCAAGGCCCCTAATGATGTGCGCTAAGTGCTTCTCCCACAGGCCCCCTGCGTCGGGGTGGCCATAGAGGGCACGAAGCAGCAACACAACGGGCCGGGCGAACTTCTCTCTCCACCACTTCGGGCGAAGCTCGGGGGGAAGTTCAATCCACGTCTGATGCTTCGACTTCAGCAACGCCTGAACGTATGCCTTAATCGCATCTGCCGTGGTGGTGGCATGCCCCTGAAGGGCGCCGTACGCTAGGCAATTGTTGAGCCCCTGGACAGAAGTGGGATTGGCACCCAACTCCTGGTACACAGCAGCTGCCCCGTACTCGTCTTTGGCACAGTCACCCCTATAGACGATACGCCCTTTGAGCTTTTGCAGGTGCTTCGCCAGCTCATAGAACTTAATCGAAACTATAGTCATTAACCTACCAAAGTGAACCTTAGCCCCGGAGCTCTTAGCTTCCCGTTGTACGTCAGCGTACTCTCGGGGATGGGCCTCGTCCCAGACGGGAACAGCTTTGAGGCCATCGGCTTCGCTCCTAAGAGCTGCTAGAGCCTCCGGGCTGGCGAGCATCTCTGCGCGCGAGAGGAGCTTGGTAACCATAGCAGCAACCTCCGGATTTGACTGCTTCCCATCCCAGTCTAGGCCACAAACTTGCGACACTAAACCGTTCAGGTCCACAATCTCCTCCACGATGCGCTTTGTGGTTGGGTCACTTTCCACCACAGCGGCAAAGTCCTCGAGACCTGCGAGTGGTGAGATGTGCCTCAAAGCCTGCTCCTTCGTGCGATGCTCTTGCTGTTCCTGCATAGGGATCACTGGCATGGCAGGTGCAATGGGTGCCTGAGCATTGTGATTGAGGGCAAGCACAATGTGGCGACGCAGTGCGGGCATGTCTGTGGGAACATGCTGTGTAACACCCTTGTCCTTAGAGCACTCCTCAACTTGATGCTCTTTCTGAAACCTTCCAAGCACTTCAACTAAGCGGGTTGAGGTGGTGTAAAACCTGAATGAGGCACGAAGCGGTTTCTCGTCCTTACCCCACCAACCAAAGTCACAACCTTTAACCTCAACCTTGTGCAACACGTCTTTGTGCTCGGAAAGAAACTCTTTCACTGCAGGGCGACGCCAACACTCTGAGTTGGTAGGCCAGACAAGCGTACACCCGTGGCCCTTCTCCAACGCGTGGCGTGCGTGAGAAGCAAAGGCTAAGAACCTGTACCTAAAGTTCACAAGCTGAGCTAACCACCTCCCTTTTGCGGCTTCGCCGTCCCTCTTCCTAAACCCAGTTAGGTTAGGGAGCGCTCCCCAAAGGTGCGCGCTCGGCACTGCGTCAAGTTGTTCGGCAACTTGGGCTTGAACGCAGCTGTCCTCGAGATCAAAGTACTGTCTCGAGAGGCGCAGGTGTGGAACACCGAGCTCAAAGTGGGACTTACCAAAGGCTGAAGTGGTAGAGCAGTCGTACTCGAAAACGGTGGTAAAGCCTTTTCCTTTTGCCTTTGCTCTTCGTGCCCTTCGGTTGGTTCCTTTCTGGAAAACTGGCTTTTGCTGAGGAGCTTGCTTTGCAGACACACCAGCAGGGACACCAAACACTGGAGGCTGGTCACCTGTTGCTTCGGCGAGCTTTGTGCTGGTTGCTGTCGCTGAAGGAACAGCAGCACCGGCAACTGACGAAACCCCAGCGTCCCCCCTGACGGGCGCTTCCGGCACAGGAGCAGGAGTGGGCGGAGCCACGCTTTCTGCAGCGGGTGTCGGCGGCACAGTTTCTGCGGGAGTTGGTGGCACTGGTCTGCCTGGAGTGGGAGGTAGAGAGCGGCGCTCTTCCTTCTCCCTGCGCTCTTTCTCAACAAGTTCCGTGAAACGCTTGCGGCACTCTGGCGTGTGTACCGTCGCCTTCCCGTAGCAAGCCTTACACCCAGGGGTTTCCTTAAACTTAATGATGCGCTCTACAGTGATATAAACACTCTTCACCTTAGGGTCCCTAAGGGGAGGCCTAACGTCACTGCCCTCTGGCGGGAACGGCACTTCCTTAAGCGGAATGTCTGGGAGCACGCCCTCTGCAGCCCCTTCAACCAGGGCGCGGCGATTAGCATTGGCCACAGGAAAGACTGGAGGGCCCTCCTCGATAAAGAGCTCGTCTTGTGGGACGTCAACAACCAAGGTGTTGCGCTTGGAACGGAACTCTATGTAATCGAGGACCTTGGTCACGAACCTATACCTTAAACCTGAGTCTAGGCGCCATCCTAAAAACAAACCAGGCTGAAGGTTCGGATCCAGAGCCCTTGTCGAGGGACCCTTCTTGCGGTAATAGACAAGCTGTCCAAAACACGCGCGGATACCTTCGAAGGGAGCCTTTGTGAGAACCTCCCACTGTGACTTAGACTTGTCACTGTGGCTCGCTCGGTCGAAAGAAAGCGAGAGGCAAGCGTAAGGGTAAGAGTAGGTGTGGAAGTCGTAGGGCAATCCCGACTGAAGGTGGATGCTCCTACAGCACTCTTTCTCTTCCCTTACGTCGCGCTCAAGCACCGAGTTATGAGGCCATCGGTTCGGGAGGGATGTCTCTGGAATGAGACCGACCTCCGACGCTGCCCCTTCAAGCTCGCCTGCTTCATCCATCTTAACTAGACAGACCGGCGGCTTTGAGGTTGGGCGCAAACCGAAGAAGTGCCTCGAAGTTCTTGGCGTGGTTCTGAAGCGTCCTGCGAGACAGTGGGTAAGCAACCCTAGCCCCTGAAAACACATCCCTTACAACGTGGTGTGACTTCACCCCCCCTGTCCCTACGCCACGGTGGTCGTCACCTCGGGCCATGATGACATCATCTGTTGCGATCTGCTGCCACGGCGCGGTGGGCACATCGATGAGATCATCGGACTTGGTGTCTGGCTTTTTGGCAACTTTCATCGATGTAGTCTTGGCAAGGCTACATATTCGGCAAAAGGGGTTCTTAGGGAAGTGTGTAAGGAGGTGCTTCGCGGACTTAGCTTCAGCCATTAAGGTCTCCCGTTTGTGCGGTTTTAAAGACTTTGGGTCCACTAAGTCAATCAGAGGTTTGTCGTCCTCCGGATCGACTGCAGCACTGGGCACAGGCTTTTCGGGCGCAAGGGCGCTGGTTGCAGCCCCTTCCTCGAACAGTTCAGAGAACGAGGGGGAAGGTGGTTCTACAGCAGCTGACTCTCGGGCACCGGAAGGTGCGCTCCCTTCAGCGCTTGACCTAAAAAGCTGTGCTCCAACCTTTGAGGCAAAGTCGTCCGCCTCCTCGAGGTGACCGGCTTCAAGCTCCTCGTCGCTAGTAGCAACCTCTGTGGGGGCGTACCCTGGGAGATCACCAGTGCCACTTCCGATGTCTTCGTCAACAACGGACACGGCGTCGGATTCAACAGCGCTTGGCGAAGCAGCTGCCTCAACGGGACTTAGCTGCTCAACGGACTGGTGAACTACAGGCGACAACCGTTCATCGAATTGCGGCACGTATTCTACGACCCTGGAAGCATTAAGCCTAGCACCCCTAGGAACCCTAAGCTTGCAGCGGTGGACTTCTGAGGCAGGCACGAAGTAGGGGCCAGGTTCCTTAGGGTCCCAGACAAAGAGACAACCTTGGTCCTGGACGGCCTTTCCTACACTAAGTGCTGGAGGGCACTCTTTCAGCACGTAGACCTGTTCCTCTTGCGGCACTAGCTTGCTGCCCCCAAACGACAGAGACTGGGTGCAGTGCTGGGCGCCACCACCTGTTGCAAAACCTACGGGCGTGCTTGTTGTGCGGACGCAGGCGCGCATGTCAGAGCTCAAAGCCTGGCGGCCTATGAGATGACGACCCGCGGCAGTATCCCACAGCCATGTCACATTGTTCTCTGTGTTGGCTATGTTGCTGGCAGGCATTGCCGGGATGACTGCTGCGATTGCTGCGTTAGCCTTCGCCTTTGCCTTTGGCTTTGCTGCGGCCCTCGGAGGGGGACCAGTGTACTTCTTCTTGTCGTCGTGCAAGAAGGGGCAAGGATCGGCTTTACACATGCCGTGAGCATAGAACATGCAGGGAGTCTTCTTCTTTTCTGCCGCTGTCATGTCTTTCACCCGCTTGACCTCTGCAGATCTCGGGGTGGTGTCGCCTTTGCCTCCGCCCTTGTCACCCTGGCGCGGTGTTGTTCTGGGAGACTTGTCTCCTTTACCGCCTTTCCCCTTTCCTTTGGGCGCAGGTGCTGCGGGGACTTCTTCGTCCTTCTCTTTCTTTTCTTTCTTTTTCTTCTTTTTCTTCTCCTTCTGCGGCTTGTCGGCAGCCCCTTTCGGGGCAGCGTTGGGCGCAGGAGTGGCAGGAACACTGGGCTGGTCTTTGCCAGCGGTGGCGGTTGAAGTGAGCACCTGCGGCTTTGCACGGAGATTCTTGTCGAACTCCTCGCGGTTCACCTTTTGTTGGTGAAGCTGCAGGGCGAGGTCAACCTTAGACCAAAGCCACTCCGACGTCCGACGGTGACTGCCAGACGCTGCTTCGCGAGCCTTTTCGCAGCGCGGTCTCATGATCCCGTTCTTTTCGAGCTCATCGAGAAGATGATTGAACATCGTCTGCGGGCGCGGCAGCTCATCGATTGGGATTGTAGTGAGCACGTACAGGTATCGGTCTCTAAAGGCTTCAAGTGCAGCGGCGTCGTTGCCCTGCATCTTCATGCTCAAGAGATTCCTCTCACCTAACATACCTATCCTATCCCTCTCAAGCTGGAAGTGCTTAAAGATCGACCGCAGCATGACCCTACCATTGGGCATGCCACCGGATGCCATACGCTCGGCCTCGGTCATCTGCTGGAAGAGAAGACCAAAGCGGCCGTTACGGCAGGTCTTTAGCAACTTTGCCGACACTTCGCGAGTGAGGCGGGGAAACCTAGGGTCTTGCTTAAGCTGAGCCTCTGTGTGAGTGAGGCACTCCTGCGCCCACTGGTAAACTTCATCACCAGGGGTTCGCTGAACACGAGCTATGGCAACTAGAACCTGATTAACATAACCCCTAGCTTGACCCGCGTTAGTGGGTGGCTGTGGGAAGGTCATGTCGGAAAGACTCTTGACCCTGATCACGGTCTCTTCGTAATCCGCAGGTGTCTGGACCTCCCCCGGTGCGCTGGAAGCAGCACCCCTTCCTGGAGACGCTGCTGGTGGCGGCAACGGTGGACCACTACCTGAAGGACTACCCCCACCCCCATCCCCACCCCCGCCGTTGGAAGAAAGCCACGGACAGTCTACCTCTAGGTGCAGCTTACTGCCACAAACCCGGCAGGCTGGCTTAGAGGAACCCTCTGAGGAAGACGAGCTTTCAGAACTGGCTTCGGAGGCAGGTCTAGGAGAAGTTGGTGCAAACAGTTGCGGTGCCTGTGTTGGCAAGTGCAGTGTCGGAACTGGTGCTGTTGCTGACGCCTCCGTTGTGGGAGGTGGTGGCGTTACACTAGAAGACACAGACGGTTGCTGCAAAACAGCCATGGCTTGCGCCAAGGTTTGCACTGTTGTAAGGAGTTCGCCGACCTGAAGGCTCAAGGCTTCAACTTCAGGGTTGCGCGTGGGACTCTGTTGCACAGCTGCCGCCTCTGGTTGTGCAGAGGGAGCATCGGAGCTTGAGGTTGCAGGCTGCTCGGCGGGTTGTGCCGCTGAGGCTTCCGGTGCGCTAGGAGCAGCACCCTCTTGGGGCGACTGCGTCGGGGGCTTGGGCCCCCCTGCTGGCACACTGGGTTGCAAGACTGCTTCCTCGCCCCTATTGCGGGCGGCTGGCGATGGAGTTGTAAGAGCCGGGCCATTATGGCTTGTGTCAGGTGAGAAAGACATTGGGGGCCAATGCGCTCGCGAGGTTGCTTTCGGAGTCACCGCTGGCGCAACTACGTCTAGCTGCGTGTTAAGTTCAGCCTCTCGCCGAGCCCAATAGTCATCTGTGAGCCGGCGTTCCGCGATCAGCTGCTCAACCCTGCGGTTGCTCTCCTCCCTTTCACGTTGCGACTGTGCGAGCTGTTGCTCTAGAAGGGCTATGCGTTCCAACGCGGTGCGCTGTGCTGCTAAGACCTCTTCCTGGGCGCGGGTGTGAAGAACTGCCTGTGCGGCCTCAGCCCTGACCTGGGTTACCTCAGCCTGTGCCTGAGCACGGGTTTGGTCCACGGTGGTCTGAGCCTCGACCCTCGCTTGGGTTACCACGGCCTGCGCCTGAGCACGGGTGTGGTCCACTACGCTTTGAGCCTCCTGTCTGACACCTTGAGCCCATTCGCCGGCCTGTTGTGCGACCTGCTGGGCTTGAGCCTGTGAGCTTGCAGCTTGAGCCTGTGCGGTGTTCGCGGCGTGCAGTGCTACTTGCGCGCTCTGGTGTGCGTGCGTGACTGCGGCGCCCGCGAGAAAGGTAGCCTGAGTAGCAGTAAGTTCGGGAGGCCTCTGGGTTCCACGGGGTGAGGGCGAGGATGATGAGTCTTGTCGCCTACCCCTACCGGCGCTAATGGTGATCAGCGGGGCTCTGGTACCTGGTGGCCTTTGTCCCTGAACTATGGTTGCTGCTGCGGGAACAACGGGAAGGTCAGGTGGAGGTGCGAGGTCGGGTTCCGAAAAGGAAGAGTCCCCTAGCCTACTTGACCTAGACCTTTCATCGGACGGTGGGGTTATGCCTGCCATCCTAAACCCTATGTAACCGCTGCGGCTCAGACCCTTCTTTTTGGCTGGCTGCGAAACGATGTGGCGCAAAATGCGCAAAGCAATGCAAATTAAGTACGATACAGCACGCGGGAAGGATGCAACCGAAGAGTTATAACCCTAGCTTAGGCTATTAGCTCTATGTTCGGGCGCCTTTGGCTGCCCCCTTCCGGTGCGAAAAGAACTCTGGTGCACGCGCTTCGGCGGCACTTGCAAAAGAAACTCGGGGATTACAGGCCTTAGGGTTTTAGGGTGCGAGGCGGCTGCTGGACGTTGCCTTCGGGCGCCGTGGGCTGCCCCCCTGCACCTGCGCCTGGACCTGTTCCTTGCGAACCTTGCGGTGCCTAAGGAAAACCGGGACCTACCTTAACAACCTTAGGGCTTAAAGGTCTGGGGTGCGGCGTTTGCCGTGCACGCGGTCGGGCCTGGACCTTCGACCTGCGGGCGCCTTGTGCTGCCCCCCTGCCTTTGGCCTCTGGCTGTTGGGTGGTCGCTGTGGCTGTTGTTGCGGGCCGTGCCAGTCTGCCCCTTTTTGGTAAGTTGGGCGACGGCCGGTTGCGGGCGGCTTTGTGGTCTGCCGGTCTGCCCCTTGTTGGTGAGTTGGGCGACGGCTTGCCGGGGACGACGCGGGTTCCACCGGTTACTTAAGGGGGAGGTGAGGCAGGATGCCGTGCACACGGGTTCGGGCCTAAACCGTAGAACCTATGGGCGCTTAGAGCTGCCCCTCACCCCTTAGAACCTTAGCGGTGGATAACCTCCAAGTACTGGCTTTGTGCCAGCCTTGTTGCTCCAGTCGCTCCGGTGCGCTCTTCTCCCAAGGAGTGGAGCGACTCGCTGAGCTGCTGGATCGCGTCGAGGAGGTCTTGTTCAACAAAGAACCTCCGATCCGCCGGCTTCACGACCTGGACGCACTTGCAGCCCGTTCGCCGCGACTCCTTGACGATGTCGCGGTTATCGTCCACAAGGTAGTGGGCGCCTGGCTGCTGCCCCTGTACCGGGCCCAAGGAGTGCAACAACTCGGCCTTTCCGCCCGACCCCGTGCGTTCAAAGCACTGGTTGTAGGACGAAAAGGTGACACCGGCTTCCCGCTCAAGGCTGGGAAGTGCCGCTAGGGCTTCAGACCGGTGTGCTGCCGCCTGCCCGCGTCCGGTGAAGGAGAGCACGTGGAACACCAATGGTCTGTGGGTGGACCACAGATCACCGATGGCTCTCACAACCCGCGGGCTCCAGTTGCCCCGGTCCAAGCCGAGGTCAAGCACCTTGTGCCAATCCCAAACGATCGAGATCGTTGGGCGCAGCCCCACTTGCCTGGGCGCAGGTGCCACTGGAGCCTTTGCTGCAGCCTCTTCCCTTCTGCGCTGCGCGGCGGCTTCTTCTAGCCTGGCTCTGGCCTGGGCTTGCTGCTCCCTTAGCTGTCGTTGTTGGAGCCTTTCGGTTGGGGCAGCTTTAAAGGGCAACTGCTTGGGTACCTCGGGTAGTGGCGGCGGGGCTTTAACCCTAGGCTTAACTACCGTGGGACTACGCGAGCGATCGGCTGCCCCAATGGCGTGGGCGCCCTGATCAGGGTGCGAACGCGGTTCGGTGCTGCCGCTCGCTGGCTCCCCTGCTGTTGTTGCCTTGGCCTCCGCCTGTGCCTTTGCCTCTGCCTCTCGCCTCCTTGCTGCGTCAATCGCCCACTGTGGCGGTGGAGACGGCGCGGCCTTCGAAGGAATTGCCGGCGGCCCCTTAGGATCAGCTGTGGGCGCCTCCGTTGGCGGTGGCGACGGTACTGCAGGTGGTGGTGGCACGGCAGGAGGAGAGATCGTAGAAGCTGCCGGGGTTGCTGCTGCAGCCGGTGGCGCCGGCACTGTCCTAACGCGGCTGGGCGCACTCGGGGCTGCCCCTGTTGCGGGCTGCCGCGGGCTCCTTGACCGAGCCGGGCTGGACGGCCTAGCTTCTATAACCTCACCCGGCCTAAAAGCACCCACTCCTAGACTAAACCCTTCTGCTGTCCTCTCGCCCTGGCGGTCGCTCACCACAGGAGCTGTTGCAAGGTCAAGAGAGGCGGGCCTTCTGGAATAAGCTAGGGCAAGGTCAGCCCAGACAGCCTGAGGAAGATCGTAGGGATCGACCTCCTCAGTTGCAGCCCTTTCGGGCGCGGCGTCCGGGAGCACCTCTGCGTCCCTAGTGCCTATTTCAGGTGCTTGGGCGGGGCTTACCAGTATCCAGATGCCTTGGCGATCTACTCTTACCGTTGGGTAGCTACCAGGAGGGAGGTTAGTCGGTGGCTTTAAAATCCTAGGCCTTACTCGCAGCCGCCCCTCAGGCACTGGGCGCTCGGGTGGCTCAGAGAAAGCACGCTCGGAAAGGTTAGGTGAAGCAGGGCTATGTACAACTAGCGCTGGCGGCGAACTATGTACAGGCTCGTCCACTTCACACTCCTCAACCACCGGCTCCTCCTCTTCTCCCTCAGCGTGGGCGACGCCACTGACTTCAAGGTCCTCAGCGGCCCCTGCGTCAGTGTCGTCGGGCGCTTCCTCCTTAACACCCGCGACCTCGGCAACCACAGGCTCCTCGGATCCTGGGTCGCCTTGGTCGTGGGCGTCGGTGACTGGCCCTTGGTCGTCGTCGCCTCCCAGCTGTGGCTCCTCCTTTGGCAGCACGTCCGACGCAGTAACCGGCTTAGCGGCTTCTTCTTCAGCTGTGGCCTCGGGTGCGGCGGCCTCTCGAGATGCAGGCGCTTCTTCTGTAGTCGCTGCCTCTCCTGCTGCTGGTGCCGCTCCTTCGGCCTTTGCTGCTGCCGCCGGTGGCGCGGCCCCTTCAACCTTGGGCGCGGCCACCGCCGGCCCAACTCCAGTTGAAGATGCTGCTCCGCCGGCTCCAGTGAGCGGGGTCGCCTCGATGCGAGTCCCAGCGGTGTCCCTTGACCCAGACGCAGGTGTTGCTGGCGAAGTCGGCTGTGGCTTTGCCTTCGGGTTGGCTACGTTCGGGGTAGCCGGGTCTGCGGGCGCTTGTTGCTGCCCCTTGCCCTTGCCTTTAGCCTCCTTGCCTTTGCCTTTTCCCTTTCCTGCGCCTTTGGCCCCGCCCTTGCTGACCGGCACGACGGCCGCAAGGGCTGGGAGCACCTGGCAGAGACGGTTCCAATCCGCAGCGTAGCTGTCGTAGATATCGCGGATGCCGTCCAAGTGGCGCTGATGGCCGCCACCCTCCAACACGCGAAAATCCTCACGCGGCAACGTAAACCCAAAAAGCCGATTAGCTTGATCTATAGCGTAATCTTGGTGTGTGTAAAACACCTGCCTTCTTCTACGTTCACCGCCTCTGTCGCCACGCGGCTGTCCGGCCATGCACCGAGGCTGCCCCTCCACCGGGCGCGCTCGGAATCCTAAGCCCCTCTGCCTTAGCTGCCCCTTTTGGGCTACTGGGCGCTGGGCTTACTTAAGGCACTGCGGTAGGTCTCACTACCTACGGCTGATAACCAGTTAAACAGAACAAGACACAACCCACACGAGGCCTACCGCAGAGAAGTGCAATAGACGCTCTTTTTCTAGTCATGTCTTGAGCCAAATACATTGTAGAATTCAGTGTGAAACGAACACTCTCTGAGCCTACGGCGTAAGGCCTAGAAGCTATGCTTTACTACACCACTACTAGGTGCTTAGGGGTCGATATTTCTTAACTTAGGGGGACTGGTTTAGAGTTTAGGGCAAGCCTGCTTGTGCCAGAAGCATGGCGGACAACGGCAAGGGAGACGAGTTGCATGGTCATTGTCCGCATGTCCACACCTGGGGGCGCTGTTGCACAGTCGACATATTCAACATCCTTGAAGCACCGAACCTTAATGCATTGCAACAAGCCCCAACCATACAGCATAACCCCCAGGCCAAAACAATAAATGTAAGGAAACCTTTCGACTCGACTGGCATGTGACGGGCCGGGTCGACATCTACAAACTCCGAAACCACTCCTGCTTAACGGCCTGAATCACAGAAATGAAACCTTGCTAAAACGGCTTCTGTCGACCACATGCGACTCAGATTCTGCATGGGTGCAGAAGGGGGGTGAGTTTATAAAAGTAGGTCGAACTGAAGAATGATTGTGCCACCCAGTTTCTGGCGTCTGTCCCAGCTCCCCCACAGAATAAACCCCCGAGCTAGGTGGGGCTTCTAAGGCCTTTGAAAAATATTAGTAAATAAGATCCTCTTAAGCCCAATAAGGGAAAATATAAAATGCCCCAGCTCCCCTACCTAGCGAGTCATCTCAATCGATGGCAGCTGAAACAACCAAAGGTCTGGTCCAATTTGGGCTCTCTGAACATCGGGGCCACCTCTTTAAAGGTAACTCCAGTAAGTTGGAATATGGTTTCAGGGTAGGATACCCTATAATTTACCATAAAGGGTTTAGGATAATCATATTCCAACTTTCTGGCTTTTACTGTAGCACATTGAGGATCCTCCTACTTAGGGTTGCATAATTGGGACCCGGCTTAAGCGAGCAAGGGGGCTGTCGATGATGTCTTGCGACATTTGTCATATCTTCGCTGTGGCTTACTCCTGTTTTTGCTCAGCGATTACATACAGTTTGTCCTTGACTCATGCTACACGCACGTTTTCGCTCTGATTCGCTGGTCTACCTCCACGCTTGCGGATAAGCACAGGGCTACTTCATGCGAGACTCCGCCAGTGAGGTATGAACAGATGATGCGACAACCACCCTCAATCCTTGGCATCGCTCAGGGTCCATGTACCTAGAAAGTATGCATGTACTTGGGCCGTAGAATGCCGTAGACTAGCTTTACAGGAACCACGTCCAGGCCGAAGTATATGCGATACATCTGGGTACATGGACCCTGAGAGTATGAGACTTCGGGCTATGGGGCCAGCCCTCTCTCCGGATACGGGCATAATGTCAGCCAAGGATTTTGTTTTAGGGCGTGTGGGGTTGAGCAGGCCTACAGCACATATTTTGGGCTTCGGTAGGTTTATGAGGATCCAAACGATGCCTGCATGTCCCGCACTCCGTCTAGGGGGAGGCAGCGGCCATGCATGAAACCGTAGCTACCGAACAGGCAGGCTCTCAGTCTGGACTTCTTATCCTGAAACCCGTGGAACTTCGACTTTGACACTGACCCTAAAACCTCATTTAACCCTAAACCGAAAGGAAACTTGGACCCTAGACCCAAAGGCCTAGCCAGAACACCCTGAACATGCCCTAAACCCCGAGGCCAAACCATCCACCGGCCCTTGAAGCAGGGACCCGGATCCTAATGCTGTGAGGCTTTACCGGTTTGAAGGTTTAGGCTAATTTAGGGTTCAGGGGCTAACTGGGAGGATGAGGTGACTTCTAAGAAGCTCAATTGGGGCTATGAGTATTTGTAAATGCAGCTACCTTATGTTGAAATCTTAGCTACGAAGTCCCATGATCCTCTCGGTACCGTTGAAGTTAAGATGCGCGGTCCAAAGATCATGCTGCAGAAGGCTCCTGGGCTATGTTGAGCCTTAGGGTAATGTAGGAACGTGATTAGGTAACCCTGGGTTGTAGCCAAAAATAGTAGGGTCCGCAAAAGGAACCCTAATAAAGGCCCAAGGTTTCTTAATCAGGTTCCTACATTAATATGGTACCCTTATAGATCCCTTACAGTAACTCTTATAGACCCCTGTAAAAGGAACCCTCATAAAGGCCCAAGGTTTCTTAATCAGGTTCCTGCACTAAGTGCCTCGACTCTTAAACTCCTAAACCCCAGACCAAAGGCTCAATGTGCCCAATCTAAGAGCTTTGGGGTTTAGGGTTTAGGGTTTAGTCAGGAAGCTACATTTCTACCTGTAAACCCAGGCTTACTTTAGAATGCAGAGTGCAGGGTACCTGGATTCGAATGGGTACCAGCTACATGGCGCTTAAACGTCAAACCAAGGACAGAAAGCCCATGAGGATGCTTAAACTGTTATCTGTTGGGTACTGCCCCAATACAGCAACAGTCCATACAAGGGCTACTATCAAGGGCCTTTCATACCTTATAGCTATACTTTCTATTATCTAACTGTTATATACTGAGTGGAAGCCGCAGGCAGAAAACTCGGATTACCCTACTAGCGCTACTTACAATGACCTCGGTCTTAAGTGCCATGGCCAAGGGTAAGAAGGCGAGATCTTTTTTCTTGGCAGCAAAAGTATGTAAGTTCTAAGGCTTTGAGTTTAGGGTTAGGGTTTGTGGTTTCGGACGATTGTAGAACCCCCATCCCACACCCGAATCGAGCTGGGTGCGGTGGCTTGAGCTGTAACGCAATGACTTCAAAGATGGCGTGCAAAGTTGCTAGAGATACGGTTGATGATATAAAACCTGCATTACTATGGGAATTAATTATGGTATATTCCTTGTTATGGGTCATGCAGGATTTCTATCATCAGCCGTATCAGAGTATCATCCCCGGGCCCAAACCCCGCGAGACATGAGCCTTAACTTTGGGCCTACCCTAGGGCTCCTTAGTAGTTCCTTTTTGGGGTTCATATATAGAACCCTATAAGGTAATCCCAAAAAGGAACTACTAAGGAGCCCCAGGGTAAACTCGAAAACCTACAAGCCCCACCTAGAGCTGCCAAGCTGATTTACTCGAGAAAATGTAGAAGCACCACTGTTTGGGGTCATATCCATTTTAGAGCGCACATGGGTACTCTAGGTAAACTTAAAACACATAAACCAGCAAGCTTTGGCGAAAGCGTCTCGTTGTTGATAAACGAATGCAGGCTGCTCTGCGCAGCTACACTGGTGAGGAGGGCCCATGACAATCTGCTTCGATCACTTTCCGAAGGCTACTGGGCTTTGAAGTACCCGGGGAGATAAAAGTATAGACTTAGAAACTTGTATTTCATAATGGTTCCTTTAAGAAAAAAGTATTAAAGTACGGTACTCCAAAGCTCAGGCTAAGTACAGACGCTGGTGCAACATAGATTTTCCGGGAATCACCTTCTTATGGATTTATGTGAGGATCCTCTGGCGTATTCCGCCTGCTATACTTCCGGGGGTTTCGGGTTCAGGGTTTATGGTTCAGGGTATAGGGTCTGGGGTTTCGGGATCCCCGCCGCACCTTCAGTTTTAACCCGGTTTGGCTGCATAAACAAACAGTGAGAGTCGAAGGCGACGACTTACGGCCTAACTGAAGGCTACACTCCCAAAAAACTCAGCTACAAAATACGATCCTAAACTCAAGTGCCTCGTTAATACCCAGGTCCATTGCACCGTTTGAGCTTCCGAAGGCAATTTTGAAGCCTGATAAGGTCGGAAACAAACAATGCAGAGATACTTAGGAACCCAACGGAACTCTTCCGAAAGCACTCTAGGGGCCGATCTTGTAAGAATAGAGTACTGCGATTATAAGCAACTTTAGGGACCTGTCTTGCGAGGTACTCAGGCCTCTTTCTTAAACTCTGGCGGCCTTCACCCGCCGATCCCCATGATGTCAACATTTACCTATAAAGGGCTTCCCGAGCTTTAGTTTTTCGAACAGGGCTCCGTGATGTATTTTGCCCTTGAATTCGCCTAAACCCCAAAGTTATATACCCCTATGTTGGGGCCTCTGATCTCTCTGCTCAGCAGTTTTTGAGGCCCTCCTGTGAAACCCGTTCGGCTTGCCTTGCTCAGGCTTAGCAATACCCGGGGGCAGGGAGGGTCTGGGGCGTTAGGGTACAGCGTCGCATTCAATTAGGCTACAGGGTTCGGGTGTAGGGTTCACGGGCTGAGAAGCTGCGAGTTTCTATGCGGCTAAATCCTAAACCCTAAACCCTAAAAAAAGGTCGGGCTTCTTGGTTGGCATCCGGGGGGGTAGTCTAGCAATATCGATGCGAGAGCTGGTGCAGGTCGCTGGTCTATGCGGGAGCTGGTCTAGGCGGGAACACCCTTGAATCCGAAAGCCTAAACCCTAAACTCCTAGACCCCAAACCCCTAAACTTGGGCAGAGCCCGGTACGCCCGGATCCTCAACGGTGTTGCCCTATCGAAGGCCAGGCATGGTCTTTCAGAAAGTTGGGTTTGGGGTTTCTCGAACATGATCCGTGTAACCGGTAGCTTACCAAGCCTTAGCTCTGCCCCTATTTCGGCACAAATTATCAGATTGTCTAATGCAACTGCATTCATGATTGAGAAATGGTGCGAGAGTTTTGGGACAAGGATTTCCAACGGTCTACAAGAAGGTATCCTTACCTTTCGAACTACATCACACTTAGACGGGCAGGGGACTGTTACTGGAGAATACCAAACTCGGCCCTAAACCCCGAAAGCCCAAACGACCGACACGGGAGTTTCCGGAAATAGGGGACCCTAATTTTTAGCACCCTAAATAATTAGTAGGATCCTGATTATAAGCACGACCAAATCAGGTACCCCTAATGTCAGAAACTCCCACAACCTAATGCTGTGATACCCCAACCCTTACTAGCTACTCAGGCCCCTATTATGAGTAAAACTTGTCGGGTATCATGGGGAACTAAAGGTTAACCTTTTTGGCTATTCAGGCGTTATATAGGGATTATACTGCCCAAAAGGTTAAAGGTTACCTGCTCTACTACTAGGTGAGTAAAACTTGGAAATCGAGAGCCGAAGGGAATAGGTTCGAGATCCAAGGAAAGCACTGAGCATGGCAAGTTTGTGTTTCGGGAGGCCTCAAGAGGTGGGATGCAGGCAGGTAGGACCCAGGATACCTTGAAATCGGGACTCTGGATTTGGGAATTCCCCACATACCTTCATCCTACCTTTTGAAGCCCCTGGCAGTCTGCTTCGTACGGACGTTCCCGTTGTGATCAATCCTCGCGGCACCCCGTGCCACACCGGAAGCCATGCCAAAAGGACGAACGTGCCAGGAGACACTCTGTCAGAATCTCCAAATGCAACTCGGTTTGCCAATGATATCAATGCGAGAACCTCGATTTACACCGAGAATGACGATGGACTCAGCTCGTGTTGAGGAGTAGAATTACCTTCAGTTACCGTATTAGGGATCCGTCGTAAAGACTATGGTCTCCCGATAAACGGTGCCTCAAACTGCAAGATTAAGTTCCTTCACAAGAACGCACGAAGAGCCCTGGCCCTGCACCCACAGGTCTCCAAACAAGCGGCCAGCCACGAATCCACGGACGAACGAATGGAGGTGTCGCTCAATTGATCCCGTAAACCCTCAACTCTGTTCTTCAATAGCCGGGCCCAAGACAGTTCAAGCTTGCTAAAATAGACCAAATGTTTGTGAAATTTCGAGTAGCTCAAGAGCAGGAGTCTGTCGAAAACGAGCACTGAATGAGCAGCATATGAACACCATTACCAGGCATGGTCAGAGGGTTTGTCGGGTTTAGAGTTTAGGGTCTGAAGTTTTGCAGAAGGACTCACTGTGCTTCTGGTCTGTACCGTCGCAGAAGGGGCGGCCCGTTCTGCCCACAGTACGATGCTCGCGATGTTGGCTTAACTGGGTTGCGATCACTGTTACTGCTACTGCTACTGTTCGAAAGGTCCTTCTTCTTGCTGCTTCCGTTTTGGTATTATATCGCTGTCGCAAAGCTGTTCAAGTTCCAATTCTGGGGTTCAGGGTGTACTTGACCCCTTAAAAAACACCTACCTTGTTCAGAACCTGGTAGGTTAATCGGTACCTGTCATGATAAGACGAATACTTTTCATGTTAGAATTAGTATCGTGCTAGTTTTAGTATTAGTATTATCATCGCTATTCGCGCTATTCTTCTGCTTCTTCTTAAAGCGTTTTTCTGGGTTGGCCTTTTTTAACACCCTGAAAAGTCTTTACATATAGGGCCCCTCCCCTTATAAACCCAAATAAGGAAAATGAAAAATGCTCCACAATCCTACCTAGTTTTGCCATGATGGGCAGTCTCGCCTGAGCGGTCCTTCCGGCTGACTCGAACCTGATCTCCAAGACCCTTCTCCGGAGCGAGGTTTGTGAAACTAGGGCCCCAAAAAAGCACATAAGCAAAAAATAGGGTAGGGATATCCCATATAAATCCCCTTATAATGAAGCCCATTAAGGTAGGGATATCCCAATGAAATGCTTATGCTTATGTGCTTTTTTGGCCCCTAAGAAACACGTCCACGGAGAGTGAATCAGTGAAGGGCTTCCCTTCCTCTCCTGGCAGTTAAGATCGGCTATCCTGTTCTCAACTACCTTCGACCTGAACCATTGAATACCACACTCCCCGGAGCTATGTACCACAGAAGCCCTAAAAAGGTGTAAGCAACGGAAAGCCCAAGGCTTTCTCACGGGCATTAATTTGGCTGTCAATTGCAGCCGCTGACTTCCCCCCCCTCTCTTCTTGGGATCGGCGAGACCCAGAAGGCAAGGGGGGAGCTTACCGACGTAAGCTAGTTTGAACTCACGGCCCTCGGCTCCTTACTGTGAGTCTTAGCGCAAGCACCCTAGGCTTACTCTAAACTCTAAACCCTTTAAACCTAGTATGGGGGCCTTAATAATTAGAATAGGGTTTGGGGTATATAGGAACCCACAAAATACTTTAAGCCCTAGCGCAAAACCCTTTGATCTTATCCCCAGAACGGCCAAGCCAAGACCCGGAGTTCGATCACAGTCGAGAAAACAGGCTCATGCTGGAGAACAGCTGCTCAACTCCGCCCCTCCATCCTATAGGATGGAAAGCCCGGGTGACTCCACTCATCCGCGACATCAACACTAACACAGAGGCACCTCAAAATCTAAACCCATGTGTGGGGCTTAGGGTTCTTTGGGTTCTCAGGGTGTTAGGAGGCAAGCGCGACTCTGGGATTATAGGGATTTAGGGGTAATCCCATGAGCCTCTCTGGCAGAGCTTGCCATGAAATTACACGGCTTAGGGTTTAGGGCTTACAGTAGGGAAAGTACTGGGTTCTGGCTAAGGAATTTGATTTAGTTGAGTTATCATGATCGGGATCGAAAGCACTATAGCAAACAATATGGCATCTTGCCTTGCACGACAGCCAGAAACTGGAACAACACAGTAAACATAAAGTAGGACACAGCTGTGCATGAACTTCTTCACATAGTGGACAGCTTTTGCTTTCGCAGTCCTGCAGAAAGTCACCCTTCACTAACACCTTACCCCGAACATCCGTTGTTCTACTTGTGATTATTGTTCAGAGCCTCGATACCAACCTCATGTTCTGCCACTGTAGTCCTGCAGACAAGGTTACTGTTCAGAGCCTTTACCCAAACAGCCCCCGAGTGGCCCCAATGGTCAGCACCTAGTACGAAGTAGAAGTAATCTCCCTAGGGCCTAGACCCTAATCAAACCCTGAATCAATCGAAACCTCTTCACTGTCTTCATGAACTCCCGGGCCCATGCAAGCGAGGTAGAGAGAGCATGGTATGCCAAGATTACACAATCCGCATCAGTAAACATGAATAGCTGAGGGAAACATTCCGTAGTTCTCTACAGTTCGGGCTCCTTTTTGGTCCTTAGAATTACATGCCAGGTACTCTTTCTCGGGATCTGTGAAAAGGGGGAGGATCTACAGAACTGTCGACGCCGATACTGGTATTTAATGTCGAGATGATACTTTCGTTCGTGAC
Organism: Symbiodinium sp. CCMP2592; assembly: GCA_905221615.1. NCBI lineage: Eukaryota > Dinophyceae > Suessiales > Symbiodiniaceae > Symbiodinium > Symbiodinium sp. CCMP2592. The sequence goes on along the minus strand of CAJNDT010000968.1, from coordinate 491,444 downwards.
CTGCACTGGCGAGGTTGGGCACAGTTAGTGTGTGCTGTTTGAAGGCTTGGTTTAGGAGCCTGCAAAATTGGAATAAGTCTTTGGGGGGGGCGGGGAATTGCACGAAAGACATATGCAGAGCCTGTAAGGGGAGACTGGTACTAATTGATCCGAGATTTGGGAGTTTCCGAGAAGTAGGGGTACTTATATATTCTGGGGTCCTTATAACGAGGATCCTACTATTTAGGGTACTATATTAGGGTCCCCTATTTTCGGAAACATTGCTCAGCTCAGGGCGCGTGTAGAGTTCAAAGGTCTTGGCAGGCAATCTCGGGCGAGCAACCTTTAGTGCTCACCTAAACCCTCAGCCTAAGCCCTGAACTATAATCCCTAAACGTCCCTAAACCTGTTGTTAACGCTGACTGCCTTGGGGTTTACGGTTTAAGCTTTCGGCCGAGACGTCTGCCCAAACCCATCGTGATGTGGAGTCTTAGGGTTTGCACTTTAGGGCTTAGTGTTTTCAGGTGTTATCTTGACCTTCAGGACGCGCTGCAATCCATCGCAAGTTTCGGGGATGCCTTGTAGAGTTTTGTGGTTGATCCTGAACCATAAACCCTAACTTGAAACCCTAAACCCTATAGCGTTGCATTGTACCGCAGCATATGGTACAGACCAGTAATGTGCAGTGTAGTATAGTGTAGTCTGAGTACAGCATAATTTAATGAACTGTAACCCAACCAACGGATCCATGGAGGGATGGAAGGTTGGAAGGGTCGAGTCATCTCCAGGGATAAGACGGAGATGCTCGAAGAGACTTCTGTTGGGTTCAGGGTTTTGCGGTTTAGGCCCTTCCAGAAGGATTTCAAGTGCTAACTCGTGCGAAGAAGTCTGACACCTCTGCCCAAAGACATCACGTTCAGGGCTTGTCTACTGCGCTGCTACGACTTCTACGACGACGACTGTTTGGTTTTCTTTGAAAAGCTTATGGCTTGCCGATGCGGAAAGCTTGGCATGTTCCTGGGCTACCGGCTGTCCAGAGTGCCCCCATCGATAGCAAGGTTAAGGCACAATACGGCAGCAAAAAAAGGAGGGCCGTCACACCCTGGGTTTACGATTGGGGTTCTAGGGCTTACAGGGTTTATAAGCCTGGTACGCTTGAGGTTATATAGGCTATAGCCCTTAACGAGGGTGGAGTCTGTTGCTACCCTATTGATCCCCGACAACTAGAGGTGTGAAAACTGCAACACCCCATAACCGCTGGATTTAGGGGGTGCAGGGTGTAAGATTAATGGTTCGGCGGTTTAACGGTCCAACGGTTTAACGCTTTCGGTGCTAGATGCCGGCAAGCTCAAACAAACCTCAAAAGCCAGACCGGAACCTGGCCTAAAGCCCTAGGCCTTCTGGCCCGATTCAATAGTGCAACACATTAGGTATGCATATGCTTGTTCATGCGTCTACATGTATATGCATACGTATATACACATATGCATGTGTATATATATATGTATGTATGTATGTGTATATATAGATGTATGTATGTGTATATATATATATATATACACACTTGTACATACGTATATACATGTATACAGTATACATATATCTATATACATACACACACACAGCCCTCTATTTACTAGGTTATCATGTATGGTTGCTTATGCATTGCCTATGTGCTTGTTATATATATATATATATACACACGCATACGAACATGCATACAAGTAGGGAGAACGCGAGGCCTGAATGTTTGGAATAGGGCTTTGGGGATATTGGAGCATGTAAGGCGATTCTCTAAGGGTGCAAGTGCTCCCTATTCTGGGATTTTGAGGCTTTCAGGTACCAGAAACCATCAACAAAGACTTCTTGGACCCTTACGGAAGAGTGATTCGAAGCTTAGATCAACTGGTCTTAAGGTTGAACCTGGCTTCACCGAAACTGAGGCGCAGGCGCAGGGGCATATCTTAGTAATTACTGGCGTCAAGTTGTGGGCGTGATTACTGCTCCCGGTTTAGGATCGGGCTTTCGCGCTGGTGTGCAAGAGTATCGTCTCAGGCTACTATAGGGGCCTTGAGAGTTAGAATGGGGTCAGTCTTTGTTCTGGGCTCCTTTAGCTGTATAGTACAAGTACAATGGGAAACCCTAAATAATAATGATGGGAATTGTTTAGGCTTATCCCTGGGCATCAAAACAGCCCAAAAGCCTTACATAATATGGTCTTTGGGCCCAAAAGCCTTAATATGTGAGTCCTTAGATGCCTGTAGGGTATATCTATGAGAGATGATGGACGGCCCGTCCGCGGCAGTGATGTCATGCGGCAAGACACCCATGGCGCGAGGACCCGCACGCGCTCCCTGATTCCTACACAAGGATCCTATAGAAACCCTAAACTCCTTGAAAAGGATTCTATATAAATCCTGAACCCTAAACTCCTGTCTAAACCCTAAACTCCTTGAAAAGGACTCTATATAAACCCTGAACCCTTAACTCCTTTATAAGGGATCCTGTCTAAACCCTAAACCCTAAACCCCTTGAAAGGGTTTCTACATAAATCCTGAACCCTAGACCCCTTGAAAGGGACCCTATATAAACCCTGAACCCTAAACTCCTTTAAAAGGATCCTATCTACACCCTAAGCCCTACACCCCTTTCTGAAGGATCCTTTATAAGCCCTAAACCCTACATTCCTTGAAAGGGACAGTGGGTCTGACTCGGCCCTGGCAGCCGCAAGTTCGAAGCTCCGCTTGTCGGAAAGCGCTGGCAAGGGTGCTAACCGAGGGGACAGGGCGAAGCCCTCCCGCTTTTAATGTAGGTTTAAGGTTCTAAGATGAACATTCAAAACAGGCTTTGGGGGTATATTGTGCTACTAAAGGCCCCTACATTATACCAAATACGTCTAAGTACGTTAAACAGACGATTGAATGTATTGCAATCTTAAGCTATCTATCTGTCTGTGCGACTACGGGTTGCTAGTACATGTGGGGCGGGGGGGGGGGAGGGCGGGGTCCTTCCTTACAGAGCCAATCCTAAACCCTAAACTGTGCCCTAAATCCTACCCTATGTCGAAGCGCTTACTGTTACAGTAGTCGACCCTTTACCCCGCCCTTGCCATGGAGGGCCTGTGGCACATAGCAACTTGGAGATGGGAGCATTGTTATCTTGCTGCGATAGTTCCGTCTGGGGTCTGGGCTTACCCAGAGGCACCAAAGTAGTTCCTGTTGGGGATTACCCTATAGGATTCTATATATGAACCCCCAAAAGGAACTACTTTGGGGCCTTTGGGTAGGGCTCAAGGCCTGCAGCTTGAGTTTCAGATCTCTAGAACGTCTAGAACCTAGGATACAGTGCCTGAAGGCGGCAAGCCCTTCACCCTCTGCCGTCTCCTATGATCCTTTACTTAGCCGCCCTTGGAATCAAAATAACAAAAAAACAGTATTCCTAGTAGTCCAGATAACAAAATAGAAAGAGTAGTCTTAGTAGTCCCCTGGAGTTAACAGGACGCCTAAGAGCAGTGTAGTCCTAGATGGGGCCCTTCACATTAGAACCGGCCTCGGGGGTTCCCTAACACCAACATCGCACAATTACGAATTATCAAAACCACGTCGTAATTCAAGGGGGGTGAACTTGATTCTTAAGTATGAGGAGTCGATCTTGCTGATTGGGTAGGGCCTTGGTCGAACCTCTGGCCTCTGCCGTCCTAAACGCCTAGATATTCAGGCTTGGCACGCCTTCAAAATCAGACGCTCAATGCCGAACGCCGCTTTCTTCAGAATCCCTACTACAACCAAGTCTATGTGAGATGGGTTTGCTTATCAGGGGTCTACACCAAGTGAAAAACAATTACCAAACCCCATGCACATAGGCAGTTCTCTAAATTAAGGTCCTTTTCTACATCCCCAAAATTTGACCATACCCTTATGAAAGGGACCCGAGTTTAGACAACTACGCATATGAAAATGGACAATCTGGAACCTGAAATCTGACCCTGCTATAACCCCTTAGACCCACAACAAGCCCATCGATCTGAAGAATATAGGGGCCTTAATAATTGGAACAGGGTTTTGGGGTTTAGTCTACTATAACTACATTATAAGGGGAGCCCCCAACATAGTGTAGGAGATTATTAAGGCCCCGATAGTCATCCCGTTACTAAAGAAATGGAAAGAGGACATCTGCTGAAGAGCCAAGCCTAAACCGCGTGAGCAAATCTTCAGAGTCAGAATCCAACATAACACCACAGCTGGCTTTCCCAGTGAGATTTGTGAGATTAAGAGACAGTTCCTTGAAGAATCTTCGCAGCATCGGTTTACATAAGGAATTGTTTGGGGGTTTCGGGTGTTGGCTTTAGTTTAAGCCCTCCAGCATTTCTCGGCTTACCTGGTTTAGCGCGTAGCTGCCGCCCAAAGACGAAGGCTTCTTGAGGATTCCTGCTTAGCTTCCACGGTAGACGCCTAAATCAAGGCTAGCACTAACCATGCTCACTCGGGCTGGGTGCTTCCAAAATGCTTGAGTCCTCGCTCGTTTGTCTGCGCCAGCTGCTTGTTTGCATCAGGCGTGCGGCGCAGGCGAGCGAGCACGCAGTTTTGTTCGAAGCACGCACCATGAGCGAGCATGCATTGGATTTTTTCTGGAATCTACCCTGGGGCTCCTTAGTAGTTCCTTTTGGAGATGATTAATTACCTTATAGGATTCTATATATGAACCCCAAAAAGGAACTACTAAGGAGCCCTAGGGTACCCCCAAACCCTATAAACACCTCTACGGCGAGTCTGAGGCCTCCAAAACGATTTGAGGCCATCCAGACAGAGCTAAAACATGGACTACGAAGGGCCAAAATATTTATGCTTGTGGCTTTACGGCTTACATAGGGTGATATATATACATATATATATATATATATATATACATATATATATATATATATATACTTGTTTGTATATTTATTTATAGAGCTTTCTCCAGCTAGGTGGTAGGCCTAAGGTTAAGAGCATCGATTCGTCAATGCCACAGTGCCGACATTGGAAGCACGAAGGATTCCGGTCTTGAAATCACTGCATGTGCGTGGTTTTGGGTCTCGGTTAGAAGGGGCCCCCACCCTGTAATAGCGGTATAATAGGAATATAATAGGGCCCTAATATAATCCTTATAGTCACTATTACAGGGTGAGGGCAGCTTCTAAGGTCTCGGCATTTAGGGTCTGGGGCTGCAGGGTTTCGGATCTTTGATTTCCCAAGGAACTTCCCTTGCGTCGGGCGATGTTGTGACCGATCGTATAAGACACATCGCACGGTTTCACGAGGCATTGACCTCGAAGACTGAGCATACGTCCAAGACGGGGATGGCCTCCCCACATTAAAAAAAAAACGATATCGGAGGATATAACACTTATATGTTACCCCGCCTAAACCCTAAACCGAGCGTTATTGGGCTTAGGCAGCTCTAGCCGAGGCCTAATTCCGGGATGCAGGAATGGCAGCCGCTTGGACGATGCAGCAACTGTAGTCAACAGCAGCGATTTGGGGCAATCTTGAGAAAGGAACCTTGCCGAACCGGAATGCCACAGAGAATACTAAATTACTAAAGGTACTCCCCTGAACTGCCGCAGTCGCCTTCAAAAATCACCATTACGAAGATCGTAATAATCGCAAGGCTCCCCCCTCCAAAGATTCCCAAATTGCCACCCCTTCGCAATCCTTGGCCATCCGTGTTTTGCCGTGATCAACGGGCGGGAGGCCATTGAAATGAAGGGACCCACAGGAAGCTTCACAAAAAGAAGGCCTGGTCGCATAAGGGTCCCTTCTGTTTCCGATCTTTGCAGCATTATAGACTGAAGACCACGCCCGTGATGTCTCTGTTATCCGAGACGGCGAACGCGGAAGCGTCCTCTGGCGAGCTTGAAGTTCGACTCAGTTCACTTTAGGGAGTTTAGTTTGAATGAACCCACGTGTCAAGACTTGAAAGTAGTGCTTTCGGGAAAGCTTCCGGCCGAGGGCTAGGCTTCAAACCATGCAATAATCACAACAGCACCAATAACAACAATTGTAAACATGACAATCTTAATGGCAATCATGAGCATACGAGTAGCGAAAAGTTTCAACAATAACAACAATCGAAATCGGTAATGATCATGATAACAGCAATGAAGAGCTGTGTGTGTCGGGCTTGGGACGGGGCCTGTTGAAGTCTGGAGGCCTTTGGGCCTTTCATGCAATCGAATCGGGTGTTTAGGCGTTTTCGGATTTTGTGATGTAACAGGAAGCAATTTGGCTTTTGGTATGTTGTTAAACCCTAAACCCTAAACCCTGTTGTTAAGTTGTTTTTTGTTGGTGCCTTATTGCCTCGATGATGGAAACTGCAGGAGTCATGGAGATGGGGGCCTCTTTCCTAGCTGGAGCTGTTCCCAGAGAGCCCAAAACCCCTTAACTAAGAAATATAGCTTAAATCATAATATGAACCCCTATATAAGTTAGGCCTTATTCCTTAATTAAGGGGTATTGGGCTCTCTGGGTTTGCTTCAGCTTGACCGATCAAATAGATCTTGCCCCATTCAGGGCCATTCAACGGGATGAGAGTTTTGCCGAGCTGAAACCGCAACCACCGGCGAAACGAAACAACAGCTACAGGGACGAAGCTAATTACTTCCGACACATCGAGTTGGACCACCATACGGACCTGACGACAGTCACAGGCACAGGGTACAGTTTTCGCTGGAAAAAGAAACATGCATGCACAACAGTGACAGGGATGGGGCCGTTCGGCTGTGGCGCACCTTTTCTTGGATGGAAAGACAAACCAAGATAGCTGAACAAACCCTACATGTTTTGGGGCTAAGCTTCGAAGCTCCAGCAGTGGCTCGATCCAAACAATATGGACAAGGAGGAACGTCGCAAAACCAACAAAACATCAACAAAAGGCTGCGAAATTCATCTGCTTGTCGTTTAGGAGGAAGTGACTTTTGGTTGGGCGGTCCTGCGGGGTGTCGCGGCAAGCTCTGGGGGAATTGGATTTTGTGATCCTGTTTCGAGCTCACGCGCGACTTCCGCAGTACCCTATACACCAGTTGCTCTCCTGCTTCGTTGCAAGAGTCTCGGGAATGCCAATTCGCTGCAGACTCTTGAGGGCATCGCAACTGTACGGCCAAAGGATGGTCCAAGCCTGCCCTCTCATCAGGCGATGGCGGTTGATCCAACCCGGGCCCCTCATGAGGAGATGGTTCATCACACATGTTCAGCCCGCCCCGTCGTTCGGCAATGACGCTTGATCAAGTTCTTAAGCCCGCCTCCTGCTGAGCTAGGCGGTTGATGTGACATTTCTCCACCTCACCCCCTCATGAGGCGATGCTGTTTCATCATATTCTTTCATTCAATAGCGTGGGCTTTTAGGATTTTAGTGTATTATAAAGGGTAGTTGGGGGGGCTAAGGATACAACAACGGCATGAGGGCAACAGTGTCAAGCGGTGTGGAGACCGCGAAGAAATGCATCTATACCATTTCAATTCAGTCTGAGATAGAAAACAATAATGCCAATTCATACCAATTCAGTGCTCTTGCAGCACATTGAAAGCTCGGTCAATTCCCACACGAAGCCCTTAGACAGACCGAAAGCCCAAGTCTAACCTTTTCTGTATCCTTGAACCCTTCATGCTAATGCCTCAACTGACGAAGCGCTGTCCTGGAGGGTGCAAGTAAATACCTAAAAAGGATGGCTTTGCTACTCTACTCCGAGTGGGTTTCGGGAGATCCCTAAAACCTAAAGTTTAGGGTTTTAGGGTGTTGAACCAGAGACCGAACCCACCAATGCCGGCCTGGCCGGGTCCGGCATAAGGCGAGTACTGCCTGTTGCTTTCGCCCGGCGGCAGAAGCCTCTTTAGAGCTTAGCATATGGGTAGTTCTCTAAATTAGGGTACCTTCTGGGATCCTGTTTATAACGGTGCCGTACTATTTTGGGGACCTACAAAGGGACCTCGATTTAGAGAATTAGCCATATTGCTCTTTACCTAGTTTTAACCAATATACCTCAAAAAGAGGACATGACCTCAAGAAATAAGTACATCTCCTGTTTTTGAGGTACCTTGGTTACTCTAGTTACCCAGAGGGTCCATATACATTATCATCGTGGGATTAGGGCCACAAAATCATAATAGGGATGGTCTTTCGGTACCTAATTCCATCATGGTAGTGTACCTAGGACCCTGTGGATTACATCATGCGGAGATCATCATATAACTTATACTTACAAGTATGATTACCTTGATTGTGACCATTGTTGCTAAGTCCCATGAACCTTTATCAGGAGCCCCTGGGGCAGGAGAAGGAAGGTTCCAGACGCAGGTCTGGAGCTTTAGTCTTCTGAACGTCATAGGGTTTCGGGCCGTGTTTAGAACTGTCTTTGTGCAGCACCAGTTCAGCTGCGAGGGTTTATTTGTTCGTAGCAGAGAACTCTTCGGAGTTTGGGGTTTGGGATGCAAGAAGCAAGAGCTTTCGCATCGGCCCGGGGAGGCTCTTTCACAGACGGCCCCGATCGCGGAATCAGCTGCGGTGGACCAGACGATGTGATCGGAGGCGGACTGGCGACAGTACAGCCGTCGTACCAGCTCAGGCGATTCGCAATCGCCGTATTGCAGCCGCCCTTGTCCTGGCCCTTGGTTTTGTCCTCCTCGCCGGCATCCGGCTGGGCCTGAGCCTTCTCGGCGAGGTGGGCCAAGCACGGACCACCTTTCATCGTCCAAGTCCAGCCGGTTTGGGGACTCTCTTTGGGCTTAGGATCTAGAGTTTAGGATTTAGGGTTTGCAATGGAACACGGGCGTAAGCTTCGCGCTATGACTTAGTGCAGGTAGGCTGCCTGGAAACAGGCGAATCATACGTCGTGTGCAGGGCCATCCCCGTTGAATGAGAATCTTGTGGCGTGGCTGGCAGTGTCAGATGCTTTCATAGGAGTTCAGCTACCTTCGTAAACCCCTAAACCCCTAAAGCCCTCAACCTGAATATGAAGATTGTCAAAAGGAGCCCTAATGCTAAAAACCTCCGTTTCAGCCCTTGGGGCAAATCATCGAGGAATGTAAAAACCTGACGAGCAAAGGGGTCGGAATAAGAATCAGTAATATCATTCTCAGGTTCTCTTAATTCATGGTCAATAAGCATGTTCTTAGTAATCTAATCTTTACCTGAACGCCCTGACACATACTTTAACCTTATCATGAAGAAGACCCTATGAGAAGCAGCAAGGCCGCCACAATACATGAGCTCCAATGCATGCTGCGTAGCCAATGCATATAAATACTTCGCAAAAACATACACTGGGCATCAACATAGCCCAAAAGCCTTACATAATATGGTCTTTGGGCCCAAAAGCCTTAATATATGAGGGTCCGTACGTTGATGACATGAACCCTTCAGTAAGGCCAAAGCCATGGTAGGACACTCAGACCTAGTATTTAGGGATTGGGCTAGACCTAGGGAGTGAATCAGCTTACTCCACGAACCGAGTACCCCGAAGCGCCGAAAAACCAAGAAAAGAACTCCATGACCAAAGCCCTGAGCCGCAAGCTTCAACCCCGAAACCTAACCTCAAGCCCCCAAAATCCCCAAACCCCAGACCCGCGACGTAAAAACCTAAAATCCTAAACCATAAAAACCTGAAATCCCTCCTAGATCTCGTAAGGGTCCCTTGTAAATAAATTCAAGCTCCCCAAACTCGACATCCTGAACCCTAGACCCAAAACCCCCAAGCCATACACCGTCCCTCGCAGATCCCTTTAAGTGCGGAAGGAGGCCTCCAGTTCCAACCATTGCCCTTAGAGGCTTCGAATGTTAGCTGTCGTCAGTATGATTCTCTGATATTCATCATATTTTGATCATCATCCTTGTTGTTTTCCTAGTGTCGTATTTCTACTATTGTGACTATTGTGAATAATAGTCTGCTTGTTCTTCTTCTTCTCCTCACAATTGTTTCTCTTATTGTGGTTACTGTCATGTTGTTATTAACATTATCGCTGTCGTTTCGTTGTTGTTGCTGTTGCTGTTGGTGGTGAAGGTTTAGGGTTTACGGCCCAGAGGGTCAAGGTTGGTTTAGGGTTTTGAGGGTGCTGCGGCTTCGAAACAAACATCGTGCGCCCATCCTGTACCCCGGCGACAACATCCGACTAAATTCCTTGATGGTGACTACTTGGAGAACCACACGAACCACACAAGCCCCAAACCTCATCCCTAAAGCAACCCGAGCGCTTAACCATCCTAAGCCCTTTTGCTTAAGCCCATTTGCTTTAATCACCGTCTTCCGCACATCCTGCATAAGGCTAACTTGTCGGAGCCTCTATCGCAGAAAGGAGCCCTAGTCCCTAAATACCACAACAACTATCACCAGCGCTGACCTACCAAAACTGCTCTCCTAGACCCAAAAGTGCCTATAGTACCCAGACCTTCCAAAATCCCTTAATTAAGGAATATAACTTAAACTATAATAGGATCCCTAATATGATTTAAGGTATATTCCTTAATTAAGGGATTTTGGAATGTCTGGGTAGTACTGGTACGGTTGATGATATAAATCCTGCATTACCCATAGTCACGAATATACCATAATTCCCATAGTTTAGGGTCCTTAAGGTAGTGCAGGATTTATATCATCAACAGTAGTGGTAGGTCCTTTGGACCCTTTCGGTATGGCTTGAGGGGCTCAGGGGCTCGGTGGTCCCTTACCCAAAGGGTCCTATGTACTGCTATGGGGGATACTTCCCTATTCTAGTATCTTATAACATATTATAGTATGTTATAGTATATTACAGTGTATTATAGTATATTATAGCATATTATAGTATATTATAGTGGATCATAATACAGCAAAGCCGCTGTGTTCCCAGCCAGCCCTGTAGCCGTGTTTGATGGAAGCTGCCAGTGCTGGTCCTCACGAGATGTCGGGAGCCGAAATCAGAACCCTAAACCCTAAACAGCTAGCGTTTTATGGGGTTGAGGGTTTAGGGTTTAGGTTTATTTTTCTAAGTGCGATGGCTTCTTTCTCTGGGTTTAGGGTTTGGGGTTCAAGGGTACTTTAAAGGGTTCTATAAGGACCTTTTTGAGGGTTACTCTGAGAATTATTCGTAAAGGCAAGCAGTGCATGATGCCCTCAGGTCTAGTGTTTCAGATCTTGGATAGGGGATTTCGGAGAGATTTCGAGGTATGGTACAGGGCTGCATAGTGTAGCAGTGTAGCACAACAAGAAAGGATACTCGGATATCGCATAACCTGAGCCATTCCCCTACGGGTCCAAAGGAAGCAATAGTTAGGTACTTGGGTTTAGCATAGTAGTTATGCAAGTTACTTTTGGGGAGAGTGTCTGATTTTTAGGTACTTGGACCCTTAGGGTTCATGATATTTACTCCCTACACCCTAAACTCTAAACCCCTTCAAGAGAAAGTCGGGCTCGGTACAGCAGAGGGGGACCCACTCGGCCCTGAATACTCGACGTTTCCCACAAAAGCCTTGTAATGCTGTAACCGGACACCGACCTCCTCAAGCTCATTTTTGTTTGGTGAGCTCGTTTTTTTTCTCCCAAAGGCTGCAATCCGCGACTTCTAGATGACAGGTTTAGGGTTTAGGGCTATTATCCGAATAGGAGTTGGGGTTTAAGTTGTAGGATTCGAAAGGGAAGCTCGACACACACCCTTGGCGGATACATAGAATATAGAAGCCTCGATAATTAGACTGCGGTGTTATTGGCTTTTGGTGCTTTATGGTTTTAACAGAACCGAAAGGATAGCTGTCCAAGCCTGGTCATCACTGGATCCCCCATATCCGTCCAAACTCAATAACACCCTGTTTCTTATGGTCTTTCTACATGTTTCCCAGGTTTGAGAAGCCTATGTGATGTTTAAAACTCCCTAGATTAGCACTGGAGCGGAGGCCTCTGGGGCTGCAGAAGCCGACGGCCTCCATATGAAGCCTTGGGCCCTGCGCGTGCCTCAGAAGCCGGGGATTCAACTTCGGGTTCCGGTGTAGGGTTTAGGGTTTTTAACCCTAACCCTGTCTGTAAAAATGGAAATTGCAACAAACCCTATACCATGAAACAAAAAACTCTACACCCTCAACCCTGCTAAAAACGTACCAAACCATGAACCTAGAGTCAAAAGCCCTCAACCCCGAGACCTGAACCCCCAAGCCCCACGCCCTAAACCCCAAACTGCCCTAAACCCTGATATCTAGATCTTTGTAAGGATCCCTTAAAGATCCCTGTTAAGCAACCCTTCAAGGAACCCTTTAAGGAATTCTTTGAGGATCTCTTACAGGATCCCTTTAAGGATTCCTGTAACGAACCCCAAAACACCCAGCCCTTCAAGGATCCCTTTCGGGAATCCTTTCAGGAACCCTATAAGCCCATCTCTCTAAGGATCCCTTAAAGATCCCTTTAAGGAGTCCTTTAAGGAACTCTTTGAGAAACCCTATAAACCCCTAAACCCTAAACCCCTCACCCTAAAACCCCAAACCCCTAACCCTAAAACCCAAACCCCTAAAACCCAAACTCCTAAACCCTAAAACCCTAAACCCCAAACCCTAAAACCCAATTCCTAAACCCCAAACCCTAAAACCCAAACCCCTAACCCTAAAACCCAAACCCCTAAAACCCAAACCCCTAAACCCTAAAACCCTAAAACCCCAAACCCTAAAACCCAGTTCCTAAACCCCAAACCCTAAAACCCAATTGCTAAACCCCAAACCCTAAAACCCAGCGGACGAGCCGGGAGGCAGCCATTTCGGCTCTGCACGGGTCTCTCCGCGGCGACAAGGTCGGCTGCCTCCCGGAGCAGACCTCGGCTTGAAGCGGCCACCCGCCGGTTTACGGCCCAGACCTTCCCAAATCCCTTAATTAAGGAATATACCTTAAAAATAATAGGATCCCTAATATGATTTAAGGTATATTCCTTAATTAAAGGATTTTGGAAGGTCTGGGGGCTTCGGGTTTAGGGGCCCCCACAAAGGGGGTTCGGGGTTTAGGGCTTAGGGGATCGGGGTTTAAATCTTCAGAAACACGGCACCCGAAAAAAAAAGGGGGTTCGTGTTGGAAGTCCATCGATTTACAGGTGCCATTCTTGCCTCTGTGGATAAAGGATGCGGGAAACTAAACTCAGATTTGCCCCATGCCCAATAAGCAATACGGGTGCCGGGTCAGATTGCCTATGCCGAATACGAGTTTAAAGCTCAAAGATGTAGGAAAGAGAGGTTTAGGGTTCAGGGTCTAGGAGCCCTAACCCTAAACCCCTAAGCCCTAAAAGCCCTAAACCCTAACCCCTAAACCCCTAAACCCAGACCCTCGAAATCCTAAAAGCCCTGAACGTGTTTCATAAAACATCCGTTAAGGAGAGTCTATCCTTTGACGGATCGATACGAGATCGATTCCTCCGAGGGTTCCTTTAAAGGGTCGTATCAGGGTTCCTACTATAGGCTTTGCAGAGTTACTGTTATGTAGGTCTACGGCTCGGCTGTGCGGCCTACAGCTCACTCTTGGAGGGTTTCGGGGGTTAACTAACCGGTGATTTTTGGGGGTTCCCTCGGCTCTTTCGCTCCTTATCTAGTGGGGATTATCATCATCCCTGGCTCCTTAGCTCCCCCAATATCAATGGTTGGTTAAGCTTCAAGTTTTTTCTTGAAAGTGTAGGGCTTGTGTTCTGTTCTGTGGGTTGAAAGATTTGCTGTTTGCTGCTGAAGTCTTCGGGGGTTTGGCCTGACGAACTGATGCCCTAGGGTGCAGAGGGAATTGGATCATTTCCCTAAACCCTAAGCCCTAAACCCTAGGCGTTAAATGGAGAGTTCGGGGTTCGGCTTCGCCGTCCTGCGATACTGGCTTTAGGCATGGGTTCTGCGAGCAACGGAACACTCCATACCGTACTCTATAAGACTCCATAATAACCCGAAGCCCGAAAGCCCTTAACCGTAAAAAACCTCAAGCCCCTTCAGAGTCCCTAAGGCCAAGCACAGGGACGGAGGGTCCTCGGACAAATCCCACGGAAGCCCCTGTAAAGCTGCCATGAAGCTAGGAGAGACTGTACGGCGTACGAAAGCCTCGGTACGGCCAAGCCACACAATCAAAAATGCCGGGAGCCTGCAGGTCTCGTACCCATGTTTGTAACTTCTAAGGACTCAGGTTTTATGGGTATTTGTAATGCGCAAGGACCTCTATGGTTTGAGACTGGGCCAAAGGGGTTTGCGCGCGGCTGCCGTAGTGCAAAAGGATACCGCATGACGCTACACTTGCACGTCTATCTGTAGGGGAGTCGGCTGCATGCTAGTATCAGGCTTCTGTGACTGGGCTTCGAAGTTGCGATCAAGAAAAAAGTCCAAAGTTTCAGTTCGCAAAGGTTCCTGGAACAAGTAAAACAAAACCCTAAACCCTAAACCCTAAACCCCAACCCCTAAACCCTAAACCCCTAAACCCTAAACCCTAAACCCTAAACCCCTAAACCCTAAACCCATGGTGCTCCGGAACCCAGGTGATGGCATTGCTTATTATAGTAGCCCATGAAAGTAGACTAGGAGCTCGACGATCTTGCTTGGAGAATTCTGGACTTCGACTAGCACGGCGTCGGTATCCAGATCTTAAAGATCACTTTAAGATACTAGCGCCTGTAGGACCCTGAAGATAGTATAGCCGCTTATAAGGTTTAGACTTTAGGGAACCCTTAAAATTCATATAACCCTGAAATCATAAAATCTTATGTCAACCGGGCTAAGGCCAGGGCGAACAACAACACGAAAACGTTAACCACGAGCCCTAGGGGCCTCAATAATAAGAAAAAGGTTCTGGGGTATATGATGCTGTAGTTGCACTAGGGAACCCCCAAATAGTATATAGGTAATTGTTGTTAAGGCACCTGTATAATTAGATACATGAGCTGTGGTGCAGACCCCGAAACAATGACGAATGTCTTCTACTCTCCAGTCTTTTTCTGTTGGGGGTTCAGGCTGTCTGCCACTGAGTGGCAACAGAGCACGTGTGTCGATCTTTGGGTGGTTGCGTGTACATCTGTGCGTGTGGCTATAACTGAGCGGCTCTTTGCCGAATGAACCTATGCCGGACTCTGGTTGCCAGGCACACTTCCCTCAAGTGTCCCGACTGCCTGTTGGGTCCTCCCAAAATTCAACATATTAGCTACTGGCTCATGCTTCACATTTCATCAACGGTCCGACTGTCCACACACATTTACTGTCTGTCGTTTGCCCCTGTGGGTCTGTAGCCTTCCACAGTTTCGGCATGCGTACCACTCAGTGCCTCATCCCAATCTCAATTTCTCTGGCAGCGAAGAGAAGGGAAGACGTGGCAAGGGGATTGGACATGTGTAGAGATTACTTTCGTAACTTTGGAGCATATGTTGCACGTCAGCAACCTTGCATTCAATGATTTCCATACTTTCTCTCCTACAATCAACCGTGAAATCCCGAAATAAGCAGCCCTTTCCTCAAGACCCTGGAGTGACACCCATCTGATCCAAGCTACCACATTCTAGACCCCCCCAAACACCCTAAACCCTAAACCCCAAACCGCAGACAAGGGGCCAACCGGTCAGCTACCGCACTGCCGTTAGCGAAGACTAGTGGTGCATGGGGTTTGGCAAGAGCTGTAGTGCCAAACCGGGCAATGAAGTAAGCCTCGGCTATAGAAACTCGCGGGCTTTTTAGGGCACAGGGGCCATTTCGAGTCTTGAGTATTTGGGTTTTGGGATTTATACTGGAGTATAGGGCTTGGGAGGTAGGGTTGAGAGCTTAGGGTTGGCAGCGAAGGTTGTATAGGGGTGTTACAGCTTGGGGATTCGAATTTGGGGTTTGTGCGAGCCGCTCCAATACTTCTTGGGGAGCTCCGTTGTTGACCCTGGGTCCAAAGCACATGTTGCGTATGGGAGACTTTTGGGGGAACACATGATGACCGGGCCCGAGGTTCTTTGGCCAAGAACCACGTTCAAAGTCCATAAGTTCTGATCTGAATTCGGAAAATAGAACAACCGAACGAAACCCGGCCCATACGGAGCATCAAAGTAGTCGAATCGAATGTCCCAAGCACGTAACCCAAACCTTGGTTCCCCACATGCTCCCATATCCATACCCCACGGATTGGCGATCATGCGAATGGATTCCAATGCAATCTGGTAATAATCCGAACACCCCACTTGACGCATCTACCTGCTCTTTGGAGCTGTCAATCTTCAGTCCTGTTTCACCGACGCAAAAGTCTAAAGCAAAACCAAACTCGAAAGCCGTACAAACTAGGTTGCTCGGTAGCCTACTGGGAAGAAGTAGATGCCCTTTGGTGTTGGTCATACCTCAAGAGGAACCCAGAAAAGGAAAGGTGGTAAACACACACATATCGCTGAGCAGCCTAGTATACAAAGCCGTCGAAGCCACCCATCTGCCCTGAGCAAACCCTAGAAAAGGCCGAAAGACGAGATTAGCATCACGCCCCTGGACATTGGCAGGTCGCACCTGTCATGGCTACTGTATTACGTAGGGTTCAGGGTTTTGTACCGCAGTGGCTTGTCATAATCTTTGTGAGGAAGAGCTGAGGGAGGTGGAGCCTACACCCTAAACCCTAAGCCCCAGGTTGTGTGGTTGCCACAGGTGTGTTTTGCTGTTTGCTGTTGCTAGGATACCCAGTAACCTAAGAATAAAAAGGCCTCTCTTTTTGGTATTGGGTAACTTTATGAGGAACCTAGGACTACAAAAAGGGAATAAGGGTACTACTGGGCATCCAAGGTTGTGTGCTGGGAAGATGCTAAATACTGGACCTCGGGAGATGATGCAAACTCGGGGCCTTCATAGTTAGAAGAGGGTTCTATCATATTTAGTTATTTATAGGCCTTACTGAATTCGCGGACAAGGCGAAAACGGATTCGTGCACAAGGGGAAAACGTTTCGGGACAAGGCGAAACTCGAAACGAATTCGCCCTCAAGGGCTCTGTAACGGGCTACTATAGAAGTGAGCTAGAACTGAAAATCAGACAAGTTATAGTATACGTGTGATGCGGACTGTGAAGGATTACCATGCTGATTGTTCGAACCTTTCTGCCTTCTTGTCTTTGCTTAAGAGACACGGCGCATGTTTCTGTAGGTTTGAGAACTCCCAAAATAAGCTACTTACGGGTCAGGTTTGTATTGGGCGGCTTCGGGGCACCCAGGCAGCAGACTTGAGCGAACGAAGCCCGATTCAAGCCCTTCCCAGCCACAGAATTTTATGATCCTCATGAATTAACACAAAAGCACTTATTCATGTAGAGCTCTCTGTAATGTATACTTGGAATATTCAAGGGTCTTGGCAGGGCTACTATGAGGGTTGACAGGGGTAGGGGCCTGACTGTTTAGAATCGGGATTCTGGGTGCAACTATAGTCTAATAGTGCACTACAACAATAACAAGGAGCCCTACAGAAAAGTGCTGGTAACTCTTGAGGCCTCTTTATTGCATCTTGATATGGCCACGTCTGAGAATACCCTTAGGTAAGGTGTAGGATTTAGGGGTCTAGGTACCCTATACCCAGACCTTCCAAAATCCCTTAATTAAGGAATATACCTTAAACTATAATAGGATCCCTAATATGATTTAAGGTATATTCCTTAATTAAGGGATTTTGGAAGGGTGCCCTATACCCTGCGCCTCCACATTCCATTCCGGATCTGAACTGAGGAGTTGAGAGAGAGTGCTGGCGGATTGCCTGCCGGACGAGGCCCTAAAGGGAACTCCAGAAAGTTGGAATATGGTTTCAGGGTAGGATCCCCTATAATTTACCATAGAAGGGTTACGATAGAGGCTTTAAGGTAAAAGCCAGAAAGTTGGAATATGGTTTCAGGGTCGGATACCCTACAATGTACCATAAAGGGTTTAGGATAATCATATTCTTGGAATATGGTTTCAGGGTAGGATACCCTATAACTAGGATACCCAGTAACCTAAGAATAAAAAGGCCTCTCTTTTTGGTATTGGGTAACTTTATAAGGAACCTAGGACTACAAAAAGGGAATAAGGGTACTACTGGGCATCCTAGATAATGTACCATACAGGGTTTAGGATAATCATATTCCAACTTTCCGGCTTTTACTTTACAGCCAGCACACCCATCGCTTCAGGGCCCATTCAGGGCTCTTGGAGTTTAGGCAGGAGGGGTCTATGATGGGGTGATCTAGGCTTAGGGCTCTCATAACAAGTCTATGGAAAACAAAAGCAGGGGGGTTCTGGGATTAGGAAACCAAACGGTTTTTTTGGTATCCAGGGCTCATGGCATGGGCTAAAGATTCGAAGTTGAGGGCTTAGGGTGTGGAGAAAGGACTCGGATGAGGCATCTGAGTGTAAAGTTGGGGGAGTAGGAGATGCAAGCCTGAGAGGGGGCAGCGAACCAAAAGCCTACTACCCCAAACCCCAAACCCTAAACCAACAAAAAACCGGCCCTATTGAACCCTACACCCTCAACCCCTAAACCCCTAAACCCTAAACCCTTAAACCCTAAACCCTTGAACCCTAAACCCCTAAACCCTTAAACCCTACACCCTCAACCCCGACACCCCAAACAGAAAAAAGAGCCGGGCTCTGGTCCTAGCGTCCCGAGACACTGCAGCGGAAACCAGCCGAAGCCCAACGTCTTTAATCGCATGAACCCGAATGCCTACAAAACCCCAAACCCTAAATCGTGCACGCTAGACTATAGATCTTAATCCCCTAAACTCTTCAATCAAAGATCCTCAGGTTGCACAGCTATAAAACTTTAAGCTTCAACCTCACGTGGTTCGTCCTGCACTGGCGGGGTTTAGAGGCTCTCGACTGGCAGCCAACAGCGGACTAGAGTGGCGCCCCGAGGTCTTGGGCAGTTGTCGCTGAAGGGTAAGGCCTTAAGGGTCTAGAGGGCTTCATTAAACGCTATAAACCCTAGATGCCAAAGAGGTTAAGGGGTTCCATAGGGGTGCAAGCTTCACTACCGGTATCTACCGGTCTTATGTGATACGGATGATGATACAAATCCTGCATTGCCCATAATAAGACATATAGCATTGCTCCCATAGTTTAGGACCCTTACGGTATTGCAAGATTTATATCATCAACACTAGTTTCAAGGTCTCCGCAGCCCAAACAGTCGCTAGAGTTCTGCCCATGAAAGGTTAGCTCAGAAACGTAACCTTGAGGTCGAAACGAACTCTTATAAACCCTGAATCACAATTTTGAAAACCTGCAAAACCCTAAACGATCCTACATAGATATCTAAACCCTAAACCCGACCTAAACAATCCCAGAAGCCTAAGCCCCAACCTAAACAATCCTAGAAGCCTAAGCCTTAAACCCGAACTGAGCCTTGCTGTTTCAGGAGTTGTGAAATTGACCCAGGCGAGGGCGATGTGCACCTTCCTTCGCCTCGGCAAGGGTTTAGGGTTTAGGGTTAAGAGTTTTGGGTTTAGATTTTAGGGTTTAGGGTTTAGAGTTTAAGGTTTAGATCTCAGAGTTTGGGGTTTCGGGAGAGTTTAGGGTTTAAGGTTTAGGGTCTAGGGTGTTCGGCAAATTTTGGTCATAGAGCATGTAGGGGCTGCCTGTAGCCGAACAACCTCCCCCTTTTACGTTCCCTTTATCACGGCTTCTGAACGTAACTCCTTAAAGAAGTCATTACGGTTGTTCGGGCCAAAACAAGCGTAGGGATTTGGGGTATGTTGTAGTGTATGCACAAGGACCGCTAGCGACTCCGACAAATTACACCGGATGTCCTTGGACCGGCGCCAAACGATTGCGCGAAGGGACTTGGCACTCAACATCCTTCGGATTTTGTGCAACAGTCCTGAAAATGTTTTGAAATGGATGCCATCAGCAGAGCGGTGGTCAAGCTGCTCCCACACTTAAACCCCAAACCCCTAAACCCTGTCCCCCCAAACTCTCGAACCCGGTAAGAGAAATTCGTCACCGTCCAGGGTTGAAACCTAGTTCAGGTCTTGAGACCCGAGCCACAAACCTGCTATCTCACATCGAGGCTTCAAGTGCAGAGTCCCGAAGCCCGGACACAGAAAAACCCAACTAAGAACCCTAAAACCTACCCCTACAACACAGCCTGAGTTCTTTATAGGGTCCTATAACCCATTTTATGACTAGGTTCCCAAAATAAACCTTCAACCCAAAACCCTGCAAAACCCTTCAACCCCAAACCCTCACTCTTCAGGGTCGATATAGGTAAAGCCCGAACCATGAGCCCGCCTGTCGAAGGGCACATAGACAAGATCGTAGAGTCGCGGAGCCACCTGGGCGTTGCAGGGTTAAGGGTTCAGGGGTTTAGGTTTTTTTGAACGCCTTTTCGCGACTGCTAGAAGAGTCTTCTATCTGCGCAATCCGTCGGGTTTGGGGGTTTAGGGTTTAGGATCCTTACAGAAGGAAGCATATGACCTCGACTCGTGGCCCCCCCCACTTCCCCTCAGAAGCTGCAAGCTTTTTCAGGGTTCGCTACAATCCCGCCCTGCGCCATCCCCCCTTCAAGGGCCCTGTAAAGAAACGCAGGAGCCCCATCATCGACCCCCAAAACCGAAACTATGTAAGGAATCCCCTACAAGAACCAGGCAAGCATATATTGCAGACCCTTCTTACACCGACGCCCTATAAACCACGCTAAGATACACCCTTGCAGATACAACCCTGACATAAAGAAACCCACCGAACTATTATAAAACCATGACCTAAACTAAAGAACCCATAGAGCTACTATGAAAATCGGAGGCTTGGCCATAGGAAGCTCCCAGCCGCCCAGCCTTCCCACAGACCCTATGAACCCTAAACCCCACACCCGCAACCCTAAATTCCCAACCCTAAACCTGAACCCTAAAGTAAAAAGCGACACTCCAATACCCCTAGACCACCAGAGTTTTACCTTTATATCTTGAAAGCAACAATCCAAGACCCAACTGGACCTTAAACCCTAAAACAACACTTCTCCCCAAACACCCTGAAACCGGGCCCGAAACCCGAAGCCCTGAACCCGAAGCCCCAAACCCCTAAGCCCTAAACCCTGAACCCTAAACACGAAACTCTGAGTCCGAAACCCTAAACCCTGAACTCTAACCTCCAAATCCTGAGCTCTAAAGCCCCAAACCCTAAACCTTCAACCACCCTGAAGGCCGGGTGCCCCCCACTTGCCCAAGGATCCCTTTCAAGGAACCCTTCATAACCCCCTTATCCCCCTACAGTGGAAGCCCAAAAGTTGGAAACCCAATAGCCTCGATCCTTAGGAGCAATTTATAGGGAATCCCAGCACTATTTGGCCGTACTGTCCTAAACCCTCAACCCCAAAATCCTAGTAGGGTTCTCTCTTCCACCCTAAGGTTATGGTATCTTAATCCTTAAACCCTAAACCCTTAAAGGAGCCCTTAGAAGGCCGGGTGCCCCCGTCCCCCCCCCCACCTGGTCAAGGATCTCTAAAAGCGCCTGCGTGCCCAAATCGAGCGGGAGGCGACGCAGCATAACCTGCCAAAGGGGTTTAGGGTTTTAGATTTTTTGAGTTCCTTTCAAGGGATCCGATTAGGGTTCCTTTCAGGGATCTATAATAATAAGGGCTTAGGGTTTAGGGTTTAACCTGCCAAAGTTCTTTTTGTTAACGCCACTTTTTCCCTACTGCCAAAGGGGTTTAGGGGTTTCAGTTTTTTTTTACAAAGGGGTTTAGGTTTTAAGTTTTTTTCCAAAGGGGCTTAGGGGTTAGGGTTCTTTTGCAAAGGGGTTAGGCCTTAAAGGGGTTTAGGGTTTAGGTTCTTTTGCAAAGGGGTTAGGGGTTCCTGAAAGGGGTCTATTATAAGAAGGGCTTAGGGGTTCCTTGAAGGGGTCTATGATAATAAGGGCTTAGGGGTTCCTTAAAGGGGTCTATTATAAGAAGGGCTTAGGGGTTCCTTGAAGGGGTCTATGATAATAAGGGCTTAGGGGTTCCTTAAAGGGGTCTATGATAATAAGGGCTTAGGGGTTCCCTACAGGGGTCTATGATAATAAGGCCTTAGGGGTTATGGGATTTCCTTTAAAGGGGTTTGGGGGCTAGGGCCAAAAAGTTTTGCTTTCCAAGCAGAGCTTTGGTTAAGGGGCTTTAGGGTTCCTTTAACGGGTGCTATAAGGGTTCCTTTCAAGGGATCCGATTAGGGTTCCTTTAGGGATCTATAACAATAAGGGCTTAGGGTTTAGGGTTTAGGGGTGTGCTGGGAAGTTTGAAGCTTCAGGGTTTAAAACTTAGGATTGGGCGGTTTTAGGGCTGAGGGTGTAGGGGTTTGAGGGTTTAGGTTTCCTTTGAAGGGTACTAGAGGGTTCTATGCCAGATCTCCGCTTTTAGGGTTTAGGGGTTTAGGCTTTATTTAAGGTTTTCGGGGGTTTAGGGATCCTATGAGGGATCCTTAAAGTTTAGCCTTAACGGATTCCTCCAACGATTCCTGAAAGGGATCGATCCAATAAGGGATCCCCCGGCTGCAAAGCTTGCTTGCGGGTGTTCGGGCAAAGTTTCGGAACCCTAAACCCTCAACCTCAAACCCGATAAACCCTGAACCCTAAACCCCACACCGTGTAGGGTTTTCGCGCTCCTTCAAGGAACCTGCCAAGGGTTTAGGGGTTAGAGTGTGGGATCGGCTCTTTTTCGACTGAGAGGTTGTATAAAGGTTTGATTAGGTCATAAGCTTTTGACGTGTTTACACATGCCTTATAGGGCTTCTATAGGAGTTTAGGGCTTGTTGCTTGCTTCATGCGGATATATGTACGAGTTTGTACAAAGGAATGAGGGGTGTCGGAGTTGTTTACCCGGGGCCTGGCTCCTGCCTTCGTGCGATATTTAATTGCTCGCTTCACGTTATATTATATTGTTTACACGGGATCCGCTGGAAACCGTCACCCGCCGAGCCAGATAGCTCTAAATTTCTAAACATTGGCAACCTCTGAATCACGGCAGTACTTTGGAGAAAGCATGTTGGCCGTCCTCCTGAATCCCACCAGTATATGAGGGGAGGCATAAGGGCCGTTCTCCTGAATCCTGAATCCGCCAGTACTTCGGTCCTTTTGAATCCTGCCAGTGCTTGGGAGACACCTCTGGCCGTGCTCCTGAATGGTGCCAGTATAGGGGAGTTTCCGAGACTAGGGGACCCTAATATAGTACCCTAAATAATAGGATCCTTACTATAAGGACCCCAAGATAAGGTACCCCCAATTTTCGGAAACTCCCATATGACCCTCCCTCGTCCTGGTGGTCTCTTGGAGGCTAAAGGGCTCCATCGTCCTGGTCGAAGTGGTCGTCATGGTCGTCGTTCGCGCTGTGTGGGGTTCTGCGCCTACGCTGGCATCATGCGGCTTCTGTTCACGATCAGGCTTCTTGATAGTTTCGAGAAAAGGAGGACAGTTTGAACTCAAAGAAAGTGCAAACTCAACCCGAAGCACCCAACCCGAGCTCTGTTGCGAGAATGTAATAAACCAGTTCTGAACCTAGTATATACTCTTTTCAACCAACTCATAAAGAACTTTCCGCTAAACCCGAACCCAAACCCCAAACCCGAAACGCTGAACTCTGACCCTAAACCGCGAATCCTAAATATCCCCCCCAAACCCTATAACCCCAAACCCTAACGTGACTCTGGAGAATGCAGGATCCTGATTAAGAAACCTCGGGCCTATAACGTAGGATTCATTTCAGGAACCCTAGTAAAGGCCCTACCCAGAGGCCTCAGAGTAGCTCCTTTTTGGGATTACCTTATAGGATTTCTATATACGAACCCCGAAAAGGACCTACTTTGGGGCCTTAGGGTAGAAGAGAGAACCCTACATGAATTGTACAATTTTAGGGTTATGGGCCCAGGGTTTCTTAATCAGGTTCCTAGATTATTACAGTACCCTTATAGATCCCTTATAGACACCTTTAAAGGAACCCTTCGGCCCAGGGTTTCTTAATCAGGTTCCTACACCAAGTCCGAGCACGGGGCCGTTGTGTCCCCATCTTCGAAGGCTGGAATGTTTCTACCTGGGTTTAGGGCTTAGGGTTTAGGGTTTAGGGGTTCAGGGTTCAGGGTTTAGGGCTTAGGGGTTTAGGGTTTGGGGGTTTAGGGTTTAGAGGTTTAGGTCTTAGAGTCAAGAGTTTAACGGTGGGCCGGCCAGACATTTAGGGTTGGGAATGTTTCTAGTCTACTTGACTTTTGAAGTTTAGGGAAACCAGCCAAGATCCCTTAATTCAGGGATTTAGGATTTGGGGGTTTCGGGAGATCTTCCAACGTGCCTTGATTCAGGGATTGAGGATTCAGGGATTATACCTTGGTGGTCGGATCCCTAACGTGGTTACTGTACGGTTTGGGTTTTTGTTTGGTTGAGGCTGATAGGGTTTCAGGGTTCAGGGTTTTAGCACCTAGGATTCGGCGTCTTAGGGCTAGAGTGTATGCCTTCGGATTTGGGGGTTTATGCATTCGGTTTTTTCGGGCTCAAGGATTATGTGTTCCGATTTCAGGCTTCGGGTTTAGCGTTTAGTTTAATGACTTAGGCGCTTGAGGCCTACGCGAGCTTTTTCGAAGCCCTTGTATGAACCTTCACTGGGTTCTTGCTAAGGAGTTTACTATTTTAAGTTACCACAATAAGGAAACCACATTGTTTGCTAAAAAACCGTATTATGGCAACTTAAACTAAAAGTCCTTAACCTAGGTTGGCCCTTTAAAGCATCTGAAAAATATTCGTAACTGGGGTCCTATTAAGCCCAATAAGGGACAAAATGAAATATCCCAAAGGCCTACCTAGTAACAAGAACCCAGCAAAACTGTGGACATGGGGACGGACTCTAAAGACCTCTGTCTGACTCTCTCTTCGCACACCGAAGCTCGGCCTGGTTTGATTTTGAAGTTCACGGCGTTGGGTCTAGGGCTCCCTGAAAGCAAATCACGTGTTTCCGTCTCAAGAATATACCATACCACCCTTCGTACAGTTTGTTCGTTGCATAAGAACCTACGATTGCACCAGATTACTTTGCTGTCTTCATGACCGCTGCGATAACCACATAACTGTAAACCCTATAGCCGGGTTCTAAACCCTAGACACTAGACTCTCAACCCTATGCATCGTAAACCCTAAAACCTTAAAGCCCTAAACCCTCAACCCAAAATCCCGAAACTCTAGAACCCAAAATCCCGGATCCCTAACTAAACCCTATAAAACCCTAAACCCTCAACCCCTGAACCCCAAACCCGAAACCCCTAAACCCTACCCCCAAAACCACAGGGGCGAGCTGCGACCTCGAACTGACGAGGGCTGCATGGGCAAGGAAGCCATGAGCTTAGACCTGGGTCGCGTCTTTGTTTTTGTTTTTTTGGGAGGAGGGGGGGGGGAGAGGGGGGGTTAGGTAAGGGATCTATGAGGCTTTAGGGTTTAGGTTTGGGGTTTGCGGTCTAGGTAACGGATCTATGAGGCTTGAGGTTTCAGGGGTTTAGGACTTTAGGTGTACTTTGTCCTTTTTCGAGCTCGTTCTTCCTTCGCCCAATCCGTCCCACTCTCCGGCAGGCCGGACAGCTTGCGGTTTGAGGTTTCGCTTGGGTTTCGGGTTTCGGTTTAGGGTGTAAGGGGTGATATGCAAGTTCTACAATTGCAAGGGTTCTGGCTAATATGTTCTAGAAGGGTTCTACAGGTTCGTGTTAGCGGCATTAATGAACCGAATGTGGTTTTGGGTTACATGCGGCTTATCAGTACTACTGTCATTTCTATGGCGATCGTCAGTTTTGTTATCATTGCTCCTATTCCTATACTATTGGTGCTCTGTCTATACTATTGGTGCTGCTGTGGTACACATGAGGGATACTCTTACCCCGTATTCCGATGTCTAAATCATATACAAGTGCATCCGGAAAGCGACGCGCTATTTCCACAAACCCAAAACTCCCCAAACCCTGAACCCCCAAAAAAAACCAAACCCTAAACATCTGAAACCCTGAACTGAGTCTCCAGTGCTCGAAATCCCGAATCCGTTGTCAAAATCGACAGCTTCAGCGGCTCCTCAGACAAAAATGGACCAACAAGGTGTAAACCCTAAACCCCAAGAAGGAGACAATGGTTCTGAGATATTTGTAAGATATGCGGACTGTACCACATGGATGAAGAGTTTACGGCGCAAGACTTAGAGAGCTTCCGGTTTGCGGACATACACAGGTAGATCAGAGGGAGAGAGAGAGAGAGAGAGAGAGAGAGAGAGAGAGAGAGAGAGAGAGAGAGAGAGAGAGAGAGAGAGAGAGAGAGAGAGAGAGAGAGAGAGAGAGAGCGAGAGAGGACGGAGAGGAGAGGGGCGGACTCCACCCTTTAATCGCAAACGCACCAAAACAGGGTCCTCTAACCCATGGAAATCTATGAACAGAAGATGTCCTGTTGGATCAGGCATGCGGCTGCCCGAGATCGTACAATTCACGCATGTAGCTCGGGCATTGGGCTCGGGCTCGAGCCAACAAAAATGCAGTTTGTCCGGCCGTCTTTCTCTGTCCCCCTGTGCTTTTGTTGTTTGTCTCTGTCTCTCCCCAGACATACATATCTGCACGCGTGTTGGCATGAAAATACAGACACACATACATGCATCCACGCATACATAGACGTACATACATACCTACATATATATCTATATACACAGAACCACATGACTATATCCATATACATGGGCATGTAAGGGGTCTGCAGGATGGCATTGGACTTCCAGACCCAGATCAGGAACATCCTGAATCCAAGAGTAAAAGGAAGGACCCTTAATAAGGACCCCTAAGTTTCTACCCTCAATATAGCTATTATATACCCATTATATAGCCCATTGTAGGGCAGGGGTCCCCACTAAGGGTCCCTCCTTTTCTCCTTTCACTGAAGAATGAATCCTCGACGGGGCTTAGGGTTTAGGGTGCCATCAGCTGGGAGCAAAGCCCAAAAGGGAAGGGCTCTCCAGGAATAAGCCCCAGACTACGAACGATACGCCCCGAAACCCCAAAGCATACACCACACCCCAAAACTCTAAAGCGGAAAAGGCAGATCTGGAAAATTGAAACCCTTTTTGCCTTATCCCCAGCAAACAGCTTACACCTCCACATCCTTGAACCACCGAGATCCTACAACCCCCACAGGTCCCTAATCCCTAAACTTCAAAGGGCCCGAGGATAGAAAACACTTACAAGCCCACTGTATCCGAAGCAATGTTTGAGACATATCTACGGCCGTATAGTTATTACGACTATTGGGTCTCAGGGTTTTTGCCTTGGTAGTATATCAACCCTCCCCGGACCCTGCAAACCTGTGGCGCTTGTGAGAGCAACTTTTGAGGCCACAGCGGCTTGCGAACCCGTCTGTCTGTCCCCTGCAGCCTTCCGCATGGCTAGACGAACCACAGGGATGAACCGAACCCGAAAACTGCCTCTTGAGCCCACCGCCCCCTCCTACTCCTACTAGAATCACGAAAACTGAAGGACCTAACACCCACAAAATGGTGCAATGCCAGCCCTAATTTCTAGACCCTGGCACCCTGATGGCTCAAAAGGCCTAGTTCTAAACCATGTCAACTAACCGTACTAACCGAAGTAAGCCCTGAAGATCACAACCACCGGCTCGCAGGAGACAGCATTTGCCGAGGCAACAAAACTTCCGCAGCTGCAAGCTCCGCTCTGTTCGCTTCCTACTTATAGCTGCGGTCAAAAGCAACTCCGAAGCGACGCACTCACTATAGGGGTCTGAATGAATAGAATTAGCATTCAGCAACTAGCAGCACTATCCCGTTGACGTCCGAATATAGCTATGCCACAAGGATGCTTTCTGAAGATAGCGTTTATGCCAAAACTCTGGTTTAAGATTTCACATCCTGCAAGTTTCACACCAAGTCACCAAGCCTACCTGCTACCCCTTGAGATCGTCAAGCCCAAAATACTCTAAACCCCAAACCCTACACCCTAAACTGCTGCACCCTATAAATCCTTCATCTCCCCTAAACCCTGGAAACGCGACAAACAAAAACAAAAGATCGCCCAAAACTCCCCGAAAGCCGGCGCCGTGCGACCCTGGGCAGCCCCCTCAGCTCTCCACGCTCCCCTCAAGGAGGCCGCTGTCGAAGACCTCCACCTGATACTTCTTCAGGTTTAGGGATAAATTTCAAAGGTTCGGACCCTAAACCCTAAACCCCTAAACCCCTAAACCCTGAACCCTAAACCCTAAACCCTAAACCCCGGGGTTTAGGGATCAGGGGTTGAGAGGTTTAGGCTTTCGTGGTTAAGTACGGGTTGCAGGGCTTTCGTGTTTAGGGGTTCAGGGTTTAGGGGCTCGCGTCATCCGGTGGTTGAGTCTTCGGAGGCGTCTTGCAAATCAGTGTTTTTGCTTTTTTGGGGGTTTTGGGTTTTAGGGTTCAGAACTTCGGGTTTAGGGTTAAGGGCTTGAGATTAAGGGTTTAGCCTCTTTACAGTTGTGGCCGCCCGTGCGGTCATGTTCGCACACGGTGTAAGGAGATTCCAAAGTGCTAAATAAAGGGTATTTCAACGTGAGCCTAACCCCAGCTTATGGGAGGTTCCCAAAATAGGGGACCCTAATATAGTACCCTAAACAGTAAGATTCTTACAAAAAGGACACCAAAATAAGGTACCCCCCCAATTTTGGGAAACTCCCATATGGCTCCGAGAAGAGCTGGAGGGCCCTCTCCGGAAAAATGTTAAAGCCAAATGAACCCTCAAAGCTTCAGGCCTTGCGAAACATATACCCCAAATGATGGTCCCCGCAAGGCCTCTGGACCCTAAGCCCTCAAATCCAGAGCGCGTTTTAACCCCAGAAGCCCCAAACCCGCAACCCTAAACCCTATACACGCTAAAACTCAGGAACTTTGAGCCTAATGCTCGCAGTCGCTAAGAACTGAACATCTGCTAATGGGTTCGTACCAAGACATTCCAGAGTCCATGTGTCTTCCCTGCATGACATGAACACCTGAAGCAAAAGTCCGAGATTAGCCCTAGAAGCCTTACACCAAAGGCTAATAGAGGGGCCTGTCTACTTAGAACAAGCCCTAAGCCCTGAATCCCGAAACAAGCCGCCGGAGTCCGGAGAATTTTTGCGCAAGATACGCCGGCAGTCTATAAGCTGCGCTGCGGACGAATGAATAGAAGTAGTCTACAAAAAAATTAAATGCTATATAGCACCCGATAAAGCCTATGAAAACTGGACCCCCAACTACCCTCGAATATACCCCAATTACCCATGATTCTGGAACATAAGGGCTCTCTTAAAGGGCCCTTAAGAGGGTCCTGGAAACCCTGGAGAAGCCAGCGACTCCAACATCCTTTAATTGAGGAATATACCTTATATAATTATAATACGCTCCCCAATATGATTTGAGGACTATTCCTTAAAGCATATTGGGGAGCCTACTAAAATTCAGAATACTCCTTAAATCATATCAGGGAGCCTACTAAAATTTAGAATATGCCTTTACTCATATTAGGGAGCCTACTACAATTCAGAATCTTACTTTTTTCAGGTATATTGGAGTCTCTGAGAAAACTTGCATTTCTCAGTACTGTACGAGCCGGATTAAGAAACCCTGGGCCTATAACCCCCAAAATAAAAAGATTCATATAAGGAACCCGAATATTGGCCCAAGGTTTCTTAATCAGGTTTCTACATGACCCCTCCGGAGTCACGTTAGGGGGGGGCCCTAATATAGTTCCCTGAATAGGGGATCCTTATTATAAGGGCCCCACAACGAGGAAACTCCCACATTTCTCTGTGTCGAGGGCGGCGCCTTCTTGGAAGGCGCCCCGCTTTGGGAGCCCACCGCTTCGACCTCGTTCGGCCGACCAAAAGGAGGTGGAGTTTAGGGTTCAGGGGTTTAGGGGTTTAGGGGTTTCGGGGTTTCGGGTTTAGGAGTTTAGGGGTTTAGGGGCTTTGGGTTTAGGGGTTTAGGGTTAAGGGGTGTAGAGTACTATTTTGGGGGGCTCCATATTAATGCCTAGCTCTAAGGTTTCTCAAATGTGGCCTGCGTGCAGCTGCTCCTTCTTAAGAAGCGCCCTCAGAACCGGAATATAAAATGATGTCTTGCATCATTCCTTTGATTTTTGTAATTGTATGGGAGCTCCAAGACCACCTAAACAAACACCACCTGTCTGAGGTGGAGGCTCAAGTACGTTCCTTGTGTATCTTTACCGATGCTACTCTTGTCATTGTGCCTTTGGTGCTGCCCTTCGTATGCATAGCCTGTTGGAACTGCGCCCCGAAGCCGTCATATAGGGGCCCTAATAACTAGAATAAAGTTTTGGGGCAGTTATACTCTGTTTATATGGGAGTTTCCTAGCAAAGACCCTAAATAGTAGGATCCTTATTGTAAGCACCCACAACAAGGTACCCCCTCATTTTCGGAAACTCCCATACTGAGGAACTCCAGCCACTGGCGTTGGGCAGACATGCTTAGATGTTGGCCGGTCAAGCTCCACCAGGGACCTCTACCAAGCACCTCTACCCCGACCTCCCCACGGTTTATGGATTAGGGGTTTAGGATTTATAGGGGTTGAGGGTTTAGGGGTTTGGGGTTTAGGGGTTTAGGGTGACCTTGAACCCAAAAACCCTTAACCAGGGCGGTCACCTGCTGCACGACATCCATGCCGTCGACGATCTTGCCGAAGACCACATGACGGCCGTCCAACCAAGAGGTCTTTACCTGCAATTTGGGGTTTTGCGGTTTACAGTTTAGGGGGGTTGTTGGTCTCGGAAGGCATTTCGAATCAGGGCTTCTGATTTGGGGTTCCGGGGTGTGGGGTTTAGGTTTCAGGGATTCGGGGAATTTAAGCATTTGGGGTTCCCGCTTCTAGCTAGTTGGGGAAGGCTGATGCAAGCCAGAATGCCACAATAATGCCCAAACTCGACAACCTAGTTTCTATCATGTGGGTTCATTGAACCCTGTGTGGAAGTAGACATAGTAGCCCCTAGTCTGCAGTCCTGACTCGGACAGTCCTACTAAGCCACCATTACGTACATCGCAGAGGATACGGAGGGGCTTGATGTTCCCAGACCTTCCAAAATCCCTTAATTAAGGACTATACGTTAAATCATATTAAGGATCCTACTATAACTTAAGGGATATTCCTTAATTAAGGGATTTTGGAAGGTCTGGGTTAAACACCCACAGCCGCTGCTGTACCTCCGAACGCTTGATCCTCAGTTCCACTGGAAACACACCTCCAAACCATCTCAGCAGTTCTGAGTATCAACATGGTCGGTGCTGTATTGATAGTGTAGCCCTACAAGCATATAACATTTTGGTTTTACACTGAGTGCCCTACCCTGCAAGTGAAATTGCCAATCCAGTACCCTCCAGTTCGTCCAACCGCCCATGGTCCCAGTGGAATGCCTCAACACTTCAGTGTCGAATGACCAGACTGAACCAAACACTGATGGTCTGGCGGCCGCGCTGCTGCCTAACCTTGTTGGGACTCAATGTCCTGTCATTGCTTCTCATACTCGTCTCATGACGATGAAGTGTCCTGAAACCCCAGCAACACTAACACTCCTAAACCCTAAACCCTGAACCCGAAGCCGCAAACCCTGAACCTTCAAACCCTGACCGGGCCGTGGTGATGAAGAACTGGGAGCCGTTGGTGTTAGGACCCGCGTTCGCCATGCTGAGGATGCCTCCGTGAGAGTGGGGCTTCCCAGAGACTCCCATATCCCTTAATTACGGAATATTCCTTAATTCATATTAAGGATCCTACCATAATTTAAGGAATATTCCTTTATTAAGGGATATTGGAGTCTCTGGGAGTAGCTGGGTTCTTGTTATGGGGCTCAACTTAAGTGACCAGAATACGGACCTATAATGACTAATTGCTGCTGTTCCCATATTGTGGTAATTTAGTATAGTAAATAACCTGAACAGCTGGAGAAAAGCTTCGTGGTACATAGATGCACTACAATGGAGGGTTTCTGCAAGTTAGTGACCCCCATCAATTTTTGAATTCAGCGTCAGGTGAGGATGAGGATCAGGATAAGAATGACAAGGTGATAGTGTTATTTTGCAGGTTTTGCTGCTGCTGCTGCTCATGATGATGATGATGATGATGATGAGGAAGGACGAGCATGATGGTGAGTGTGGCGCTGATGGTGGTGCAGGTGATGACGATGATGCTGATGATGATGGCGGCGATGATGCTGGTGATGATGGCGTTGTTGACGATTTAAAGATGGCGGTGCTGCTGAAGAAGGACGTGATGATGATGATGATTATGATGATGATAGTGGTGCGGATTGCGATGATGACGATGTTGGTCGTGGTGGCGGTGATGATAACTTTGTTGGAATCGATGTGTGAGTCCTGTGTGGAGCAGCACAGGTGCGAAACCCGAGACTTCAGACTCAAGGGCTTACGGACGACTTCAGCTGCAGCCACAGCTAGGGTTTAGGGCTAAGGGCCAGCCAGTTTAGGATCTAGGGAAGGGGACGAGTGTCCGTCCTGGTCCGGTGTGCTTGAGATTGAAGTTCTCATCTGCGAACCTCACCAGCCGAGGCTAAAGCATCTGCAGCCGAGAGTGTAGTGGGAAGGCTGTAGGGTTTAGGGCTTAGGGTTTGCGCTTTAGTACCTAAACCCTAAACCCCAAACCCTAAACCGTAGGGTGGAGGGTTTGGGGTTTAGGGGTTAGGCGGCTCGCGAGCCGAGAGTCCAGAAACCAAGACTATAAAAGCTTCATTTGGGGGTTTCCGAAAATTAGGGGTACCTTATTTTGGGGTCCTCATAATAAGGATCCTACTCTTTTGGGTACTATATTAGGATTCCCTATTTTCGGAAACTCCCGTTTCATGCCTCCGACATCCTGTCACCTGGAACTTGCTGCACCTCGCAACCCTGTACCTCATGGTCGCAAGCATAACTGACACAACATCTACAAACTCTTGGTACTGCCTCCCGTACAGTAACAGTGTATGGGAGGGCTAGCACTACGGGCCTTATATATCTATATCTTGTACTCTATGTACATACATATGTAAACACACCAATGTATATGCACATACCATTCAACTGAATGTTACTGATACTGCGTGGGGGCCGTATTCACTACACAACATCACAGGGACCTTCGCATCGACCTCCCGAGCCGTACACGACATGAGTGACCCGGACATGTTCTGAAAAACACGCTAAACCCTAAACCCTAAACTCTCAACCCTAAGCCCTAGACCCTGAACCCCAAACCCTGAAGCCTAAACCCTGAACCCTATATGATAAGCATTCATTTGATTCAAGCCCGATTGCCCTATGGCGCAGGTTTCTCTAGCACGAATGTCTCCATAAACTAACATTCGAAGCCCCATATGCACTCACCAAAGTTCCAATGTAAACCCTGCTTCATAGGAGTATGGGTAGTTCTCTAAATCCAGGTATTTCTCAGGAACCCCAAAAGAAGGAGGCACCCTTCCAAGACGGACCCTGAAAGGCTAAAAGGGACCCTAATTTACAGAACAATATAGGGGCTTAATCATTAGGAGTAGGGTTTGGGTGCCATTATCCTTACAACATAAGAATCAGGAATCCCCAAAATAGTATAGGTAATTATTATAGATCCCTTACCCATCATATTTGTAAAAATAAGGAACCCCCCAAAATAGTATAGGTAATTAATTAAGGCCCCTATATTACCCATCTCCACCAGGCTGAGGAACTTCGCGCCGTAGATGCTCTCTCCTCCGGTGCCATCGCCGCGGGTGAAGTCACCGCCCTGGCTTCAGAAAGGGCGATGACGGAGGTCCGGGATTACTTTTTGAGCTCCTTTTCTGCATCGCCGGAAAGGGCTGCGAGGTCAGGGATTTAGTGATGAGGGTTTGTCGGGTTTAGGGGTTTAGGGGTTTAGGGTTTATGGTCCAGAGGTTTACATAGGGGGTTTAGGTAGGGTAATGCTTGGTATGGCTTGGTGTCTTCTCATTTGTGGGAACCAATAACACGAGCTAAGTAGTTCTCTGATTGGGATCCCTTGGGGGGGGGTCCTTTGTATAAGGGTGCCGTTCCATTTTGGGGACCTAGAAAGAACCTATTTTAGAGAACTGTCCAACAAATGGATGCGCTCCTCCACGGTATACCTGCATAGCTGCTAGCTTTCTACATTCCAAACCCTGCGATCCCGACTCCCCAAAACCTACACCCGAAACCCTAAAACCCTAGCAACACCAACAACCCTGAACCCAAAACGCTAAAACCCTATCCTATACCCTGAGCCTGTTAAAACTCGAAGCCCAACCTAAACCCGAAACGTTAAAACGGCTCACGGTTTCTGAATCTCCCCTCAAATGCTGTGATCTGAACCTCGTTAAGCCCAATGCCTCGAAACCGGAAAGCCTGAACAGCAAGCCTTGCTGTACGTGTTTTTAGGTGCTTTCTTCTTCGGACCATTGCGACTATTGTTGTTATGGGTTCTTTGTTTCTTCCCTGGGACACAGGAAGGCCGTAGGGGTTTAGGCTCAGTTGGCTAGGTTGCGCTGTGGTGTACTTGCTTACTCATTTTGCTTCTGTGTTCCCATGTTATTAATTTTTACTTTCCCAACAGAAGTATCTGGCTTTGCCCAGTGGGTTATACAACGGCTCAGCTGGGTTGACCTTGACCCTAATCCCTACCCCAAGGCCCCTAAGTAGTTCCTTTTGGGGGTCCATTTTTAGAATTTTATAAAGTAATCCCCGAAAAGGAACTACTATATGGGGCCTATATTGGTAAACCCTAACCCTACACCAGGAAGGCCCAAGACTCTAACATGAGGGCTTCATGGATTTTGACATCTTTAGGACTCTATAGGGACCTTGGCTTCAGGATGAGGGTTTCGGGTTTTAACAGGTCTAGGGTCTAGTGTCCAAGCCCAAAACCCACTGACCCTTAAACCCTAAACTCAATCCCAAAGCCTTAAGCCCCCAACCCCAAACCTCTCAACCCTAGAAACCAGCCCTAAAACGAGGACCGGTGAGATCAACGCCTGGATCATGAAGTTCGGGATGATGCGGTGGAACTTGCTGCCCTCGCCCGGCAAGCATGTGATTTCGTGGCGATCGAATATAGATTTTTTCCTGAAAAGTGTTGTAAGTGTTTGTTTAGGGTCTCATAGGGTGTAACATAGACGCCTGATGGGCAAATGCCGATCGTATTCCTTAGGTTTGAACCCTTTCCATACTCTCCATGTGGAGCTCATTTTGTGGAAACTCGGTTCCTAAACATGGGGGTAGAGCCTGGTTAACCAATGAGTAAGTCAAGCTACATTGGCGACTACTAATAGGAAAACCTGAACCCCAAAACCCTAAACCCTAAACACTAAACTCTAAAACCCTAAACCCTAAAACCCCAAAACCCAAAAACCCTAAACAACTTTCGGCTCAAATGGCGCAGCACACAGCCACATCTATCGCAAAAACATTTCGCAGCTGACTGAATGCACACATAGTACACGCATCGCACAAGAACACAAATGGGCTGATAAATGTAGTAGCCATAATTAATAGTAATTAGTGATACTATTGCTTAGGGTTCCATAACTGGGCACCCTCGGCTAATGTTTTGAAGCCCCTATGGTACGGGTTAGGCGCAGGGTGCTGGTGTCAGCAGTGCCCAGAATAAAGGTATCCGGCCCAAACCGCAAGAACGACTGCCATGTCACTGAAGCCAGCCACATTGTCTAGGTGCCGAAACGACTAGAACTGGGGCTTGGGGCTATATTATAATGTAGGAACCCGAAGAAACAGTGTTACGGATTTGTAAATCAAGGCATCTATGTTACAATGTGGAGTGCTGCTTTCAATGCTGTAGGATCGAGTTTACGACGGTTCGGAAATTTGCGTTCTAGCTGAAGCTTCGCTGCTTGAGGATGCAGTACGCCTCGACACCCCAAATGTCCGTGATTGAAGGAGCGCCGAGGCTGTATATGTTCAGAACCACTACCCTGAGCTATAAGCCCCGACATCCCGGGTGAATCCCAAACTCCAAACTCCCAAACATCTCTGACAATCTGATTCAAAAAGACCTGACGAACGAACCATCTTCGTCCTCGATACTACTCTTCCGACTCCTTCTTTTACGATGATGAACGTTCCTATGACCTATGATCCTTTGAGCTGCACCAGAAGCCCAGCCGTGATGCCTAAACCCTGAACCCAGCCGCCCCTAAACCCCTATACCCGAAGCTCAGCCGAGATCCCGATTTCATGATGCCTTGTAGTGGAGGGGCTGGCCAGTTGATGCCTCGCCGCACAAAAACGTTTCTTTGTATATAAGGGCTTAGGGTTTAGGGCTTTGTAGTGTTTTGATAACTGTTATAAATCGCTTTTTGTTGAACGCCTTTTGATGACTTCATTAGCGTTTCGGGTATATGGTTCAGGTTTAGAGGAACTGGTCAGGGTTTGTGAGGCTTGATCAGGGTTTAAGGGCCAACATAAACGGTTTGATGAGAATTTCAAGCGCTTCGGGAATGCAGTTTGCAAGATTCTGGTGCAAACCCCCAACCTCTAAACCCTAAATCCTTAACCCCTAAACCACAAGTCCCAAGCAACCCAAAAGCGCCCACCTTGCCCTTGTCTCCCATGCAAAGGTGCACAAAATTCATGGCCTGGGCTAGAGTTAGACTTTAGGGTTCAGGTTCAGATGAGGTTGGTTTTAGGGATGTGTGTTTCAGGATTCGGGCTTTAGGGCCTTAAAACTTGGGGGCTTGAGGGTTCTAGGTTTTGGGCTTGGCCGTCGTTTACGAATTTTGAGTTTAGGGTTCAGCGCTCGGGCTCTCATGAAACTTAAGCTTTAGCACTTGGCTTGGGGCTTTAGTGTCTTAAGCTTAAGAGATCGGTTTCATGCTTGAAGTTTTGGGGCTCAAGCATTGGAGTGTGGAGTGCTTGAGCCCGGATTGAAGGCTGTACTGTAGGGTTATTTAGGGTTGAGGGTTAGGGCTTCAACCCTGAACCCAGGGCTTATAGCTCTTTTCCAGGGTTTATAATGTGTAGGATATTTTGTTGTGGCTTATCTCTCCCATGATCCTGCACCCTACTTCAACCCGGCAGTGCCCCGTACCTTGAACTGGAAACCGGATGTCTGGAGCCAGAAACCCTACATCTGAAAAAAGCAATCCTCTATGTTGAACCAGGACCCCAGCAATAAGAGCTGCTAAATTCTGTATTCAAATGAGAGTTTCCGCAAATCCGCAAATAGAGTGCCCTAGTATAGTACCCTGAATAAATAGTAGGTAGTAGGATCCTTGTTATAAGGACCCCAAAATATAAGGTACCCCTAATTTTCGGAAAACCACCATTTTGGTTCGGGGTTGTAGGGCTCTACTGGGGTTCAGGATTTCAAGCCCGGGCAAAACTTGAGTCTATTATAAGCTCCATTGTAGTTCCGGCTTCTTTTCAAAGTCCTATAGTCCGATAAGTTCCCCAAAAGGAACTACTACGGAGGCTATAGGTAGATAACAGGCGCCCATACAGTCTATGTAGTTGACACCCTGAACCCTCAACTTGAACATCCTGACACTAGCAGCTGAAGCCTGATGGTTGGAAAATACTTCCCTCACTACTAGAACCCAGGCATAAAAAGGATGCCCTTTTTGGTTTAAAGGGGTTTATAAGGGAACCTGAACCCTAAAAAAGGGAATAAGGGCCTACTCTAGGTCCTAGACTAGGACCTCGACAAAATTTTGTCGGGCACATCACTGCTCACAAAGTGCCTACACAAAGAGAGCATGAAGTGAAACTCTGCAGACTGCTAGGTAGTTGAATGCCCTTCAAGCTTTGGTCGAAGAAGTCGCCAAAGGCCAAATTCTGCAGACAGCTGGGTAGTTGAACGCATCCCAGGCTCTGGTTGAGCTTCCCTCCAAGCGTCAAGGTCCGCAGGCTGCTGGGTAGTTGGACGCCCTCCATGCAAGCTATTTGGTTGAATTCAGAGACAACGGTCAAACTTTGAAGGCTGCTGCATAGTTGGATACCCTCCAAGCTCTGGCTGAAGTCTGCACCAAACGTCAAACTCTCTGCAGTCTGCTGGGTAATTGGATGCCGTCCAAGTTCTGGTTGAAGTGGTGGCCAAACGTCAGACTCTGCAGGCTGCTGGGTAGTAGGATGCGCTCCAAGCTTTGGTTGAAGTTTTTGCCAAAGGTCAATCTTTGCAGGCTGCTGGGAGGTTGGATGGTTTGCAAGCTCTGGTTGAGCTCTTCACCAAATGTCAGGCTTTGCAGGCTGCTGGGTAGTTGGATGCCCTCCAAGTTCTGGTTGAAGTCTACGTCAAACGTTAAACTCTGCAGGCTTCTGGGTAGTTGGATGCCTTCCAAGCTCTGGTTGAAGTTACTGCAAAACGTCAAACCCTGCAGATTCCCAAATATATAATTGGATACCCTGCAGACTCTGGTTGCGGCCGCCGCCAAGCTTGATCAGGCAGCCAATCGTCAAGCTCTTCATGCTGCGGGGGAGCTGAACTCCATGCGGGAATGTTCTGCACCACGTACGTGATCTCTCCGTGCTGGACCTGATGCAGCAGCAGCTGGCGAAGATCGATGACGCAACCACCGGATGTTAGCACGAGTGTGTATGCAGGATGGCCACTTCTGCTTGCGATGCGATTGGCTGCATCCCCCCCGGTCTCGGCAGAGTTCACCTCCAGCTCAAAGCTGGAACCCGCCAGGCAATGGACGCTCACGGTCTGCCTGGCCCTATTCGGACCGGCCCCTTGCAGCCTGCGCCTGCAAACGCTCAAGCTCCGCCCCATGGCGCCTCCGGACACATGCAAGCGGCCTTGGCGAGCTTGGGCTTTAGGATTCAAGGTTCAGGGTGCTCGGGACTTATTGGGATGTAGGGTTTGGTGCCATCGTCGTCTTGGGATCTGAGGTCGGTAACTTCTATCCGAAGAGCCGAGAGGGTGTTAGGCCACAGCGCGTCAAGGGTTTAGGGTTCTAGGCTTTTGGACTGGGCTGTAGCGCGCTGAGCGCTTATGCCAAGGGTGTAGGCTCTAAAGTTTTGGCTTTTCAAGGTCTATTTAACAGGCATATTGGGTTTATAGGGCACGTTAATTAAGAGTTTAGGATTCCAGAGTGTCGCGGGTGCCAGACTCTTGCGTAAAGAAAGGATCAAGGAACTTAGCACCTTTCCCAAACCCTTAGACCCTAAACCCCAGCGATACTTACAAGGTAGTTTTCTACCTATTACAGTTACTTCTGACCTCAAAAGATCGACTCATAGCCTTACCCCATTAGCCCCGTGAGCCTCCAAGTAGACTTCACTGTTATCCCAGTTTGTTGAACGAAAGCTCCAGCTTAATGAAACCCACATTCCGAACCACAACCCCAGAACCTTTGACCCAAATACTTAAACTCTTTAACTCAAATCCTTCAACCTCTTCACCCAAGTTCCTAAACCCAAACACCTGCTTCCGTAAATGAAGATCCAAATCCCGAAAACTCTGAACTCCAAACC
This sequence comes from Symbiodinium sp. CCMP2592, assembly GCA_905221615.1. Taxonomy (NCBI): domain Eukaryota; class Dinophyceae; order Suessiales; family Symbiodiniaceae; genus Symbiodinium; species Symbiodinium sp. CCMP2592. The sequence goes on along the minus strand of CAJNDT010000968.1, from coordinate 452,086 downwards.
CCCTAAGGCCCTAAAGTGGAGCCGGAACTGCTCAGTTCCATGCCGTCTTGGGCACGTCCTTGCCGTACAGGCCCATGGTGATGCGCTTGGGCTCCTGGGCAGCAGCTACCCTCTATAGGGGTCCAAACATAAGATGGGGTTGTGCAAGGGTTTTTCTATGGCCCCCGAGAACCCAATGATAGGTGTGGCCCCCGGGAACCCAATGATAGGTGCTCGGGTTTAAAAAAAGTATAAGCTGTACGACAATACTTGGGAGAGCATTGTGAGGCACCTGGACCCTCTGAGAACAGCTTGAAGTGAAGGGCTTTAGCGTTTCAACAGGTGGAGGCTTTAGGGCTTTGGCTTTGTAGGCTTTAAGGGCCACCATCAGAGACACATGTGCCAGTTCGCCGGCAGGCTTAATTCAAGATTCTTTCTGGCCGGCTGCTCTTGTGGGAAATTCCGAAAACAGGCGGCGCTAATGTAGTACCCTAAATAGTAGGATACTTATTAACAGGACCCCAAAACAAGGTACCCGTAAATGCTCGGAAACTCCCATGCTGACTCCAGCGATGAAACAAAGAAAAGGTGTCCGTATGACTACGTAAACTTGGGCTGTGGAGTAGGTCAAATGCTCCGCAGATGCCCTCGGCTACTTGAAGTTCTATAGCATGAACAGCTGAGGGGATTCAAACATAAGATAGCGCCACAGAAAAACATATTCGACAGAACAGAGCAGTAATTAGCACAAGAAAACATGCTAGAACTGTTATCGGGTGGCTTGAGGCCCTGCACATTTTCTTATCCCTTAAGCAAGCTCAGCTCACATGTGCTTCTGTGTGTGCGAACTGTTGGCGGTTGCGGGCACGAGCCAATTCATGAGTCAATAAATTCCTGTCGCAGCCAAAGCAGGCCGGATACGGCTCCCGAATGTGGTCGCAGGAAAAGTTGAGGGTGGGTTTGGAGAAAAGTACAATTTCGAATTTCGGTGCTATTCTGACTTTTTACTTGTCCCCTACTCTATGTCTCAAAGAAAGGCCGGCTCGCGGACGGCTTTGAAAGCTGCGGCGAGGCGTCGTCAACGAAAACAGTAACGTTCCCTGGAGCGCTTCTTCTTACCTTTGGTTAGTAGGGAATGGACGAATGGGGACTACCATTCTTCCACTCCCTACTATATAACCGAAGGTAAGGTCTTGCCTCCAATGGAGGAAACAAGGCTCTGGGTGCCTGGCATCGTCTCCGATCTTGACATCGAAGAACACCTGCAGTGCATTGAAGACTATACTTATGAGTGGGTCATAGGTAGTACCAGAAAGCTCCATCTTCTCAAGCTTTATACCCCCGGAGCCCTAAACACGAACCTCCGAATGAACCAGTGCGAAAGCTCTTTAATACCGGTTTGGGGGTTAGGGTTTGTGGGTCAAGAATTAAGGAGGGGTTTAGGTTGGGGCATATTATAATCTAACTACAATCAGGAACCCAAGCATTGTTGATTTTTTAAGATTCTACAGTACCCAATATCCCACAACCCTGACAAAAGTCAACATGCAAAGTGACAAGGCCGTTTGGGTCTTGGGCGAAACGTTTGGTGTTTAAGGCTTCAAGGTTTCCTGGACCCCGAAAGTATGTGGAACTATAGCCCCTTATAGCTTGGGCCATTATTGTACCTAGATTTGGGGGTTTCCGAAAATAGGGGTACCTTATTTTGGGGTCCTTATAATAAGGATCATACTATTTAGGGTACTACATTAGGGTCCCCTTTTTTCGGAAACTCCGATTTGGGGGGCTTAAGCACATAGCCTTAAACCCTAGAGCTTGCAGGGTTTCGGCTCGGGGGCTTCCATTACATGGCGAAGAGGAAGTTAAAGAGCTGAATCTCAAATCCACGACTTAGGGTTTAGGGTGAGATTGATACACCCTACATGCTCACGATGACATAAGGGCTTTAAGTGCAAGACATCGTGCGGTGAGCGTATTATGCTGGATGTGCAGAGGGACAACAACAACAACCAAAAGTACGCTAAAGCCTAAACTCCCAAACCTAAAACCATCCACCATTGACTCCTGAAGATGTCTCCACAAAGCTGCAACTCGTGAACCCAAGTCATGAACAGCACGGTATTGCACATAATTGTCTGGGTCCAGGGTTTCGGGTCTAAGGGCTGATACATGCCTGGATTACTATCTAACTATCTATCTATCTATATATATATATATATGTATAAATAAGTACACATACATATATATATATATATAATATGTATGTGCTTACTTCTGTGCTTTCGTTTTTACAAGCATGACTTTCTTCTGGGAACTATGCTCCCCTACACCGAGTCTGCCTTGTGGGTAATCTCCGGCTCATCCTGCGCGATCACGCTCGCCGCCTGGGGAGAACTACTTGGAAGGGCAGGGGGCTTAGTAAGTAGCTTGTAAGTAGGGTTATAATTGGGGTAACTCCATTTAGGGTACTTATAACTCTACTTATGATTTAACCTACTTACTAAGTCCCCTGCCCTTCCAAGTATCTGGTTTAGGGCTTAGGGTTCATATGGGATTTTTCGAACACACGGGTACCGTATTTTGGGTCCTTATAATAAGGATCCTACTACTACTTTCGGAAACTCCCCTGTAGGTGTTTGAGGTGTAGGGGAATTTCTCCCACAGAGCAACAGCACAGTTTCCATCACCAAAGATCCCCGCTTCTTGAGCAGAGTTGTTGCCGCTTCAGTACTGAAGGCAAGTCGAGGATTTGAAGAAGAAGTGCGTGCAAAGAACAACTTATTGTGCAATTGAAGGAAACCCATTGCGTACTGCTTCCTTGGCAGCCTACACGAACATGATCAATGAGACGGTTTAGTATTTAGGGTTTATCGGTGCCTCCATGCAAAACGGATTAAGAAAAGTCGAAAGTCTTATACAGCGGAGACTCAACGGAGCTCGTTCTGCAGAACAATTTGCTTTGAACCCCTGGAACGAAGATGCCTCTGCAAGGGCACGCGCACTCACTACTGGGATAGTTCTCTACATTAGGACCCCCCTTTAGCTCCCGAAGACAGTACGGCACCCTCATAAGAAGGACCCTCAAAGGGAGCCCAATTTAGAGAATTTCCCTACTAACTCACTACAACCCCAAACCCCGACCTCATGCCTAAGTTGCAAATGGGTTGTCCGCTGGGGGTTGCTTTCAAAACTACTTTCCAAACGAGGCCCAAAAGGTCACTCCCAGTCTCCGCATATATCAATAAATACATAGTTTCCTACATATGTATCTATATATGTGAATATATAGATGTCTGTGTGTCTATTTTCCTATATATCTATACATATACATATACATATATATATATATATATACAAATCTATTCACACATGTATGTACTGTGAATATATATATATATATATATATATACATACTATACATATACATGTGTATATATATATATGTACATGTACATAGCACATATATACTAACAATATGGAGTTTCCCAGATATACCGTGTTAATTACGGCTTTGAGGGGCCTAGTTCCATGATGGCAGCAAGCATGGACACTCTCTGGGACTGACTGCAGCAAGAGCCACCAGGAGGATAGCAGCAACACAAGTGCGCATGAAGGCCATGACCTCAGCGCGACATGGGAGTTTCCGAAGTACCGTACTTTTGGGTCCTAGGGTTCCTTTAAGGGTTCTTTAGGGGTTTCTTATTTGGGGTCCTTATCATACGGATCCTCCTATTTAGGGTGCTGTATTAGGGTCCCCTATCGTCGGAAACTCCCACACGGGTTGAGGGCAAAGGCCTGGTGTAGGGTTTAGGGAGAACGGGGGGGTTCGGGGTGCTTTGTTTGTTTTGGGGGATGTGAGGGAAGTTATGTGCAACACAATCACACGGGTTAACGGTTAATGGAACTAAGCTGCCTCGAACTGGATTTCTCAAATCCTCAGTCAACATCGAACAAACCCCAGATGGCTCCTTCGCTAGGGAACACTGTTCCACAACTTGGACCTGAAACCCTAAACATGTAGCCCTAAACTAAATCCCCACTGACAGGGTCGGATGCTGCCCCAGCCGCTGCTGTCTCTGTGCCTCCAGTCCAAACTCCACTACTTCTGCACCGATGGGGCCGCAGGCGAAGGCGGAAACACTGAAGCTTGCTAGGTCATGGGGGGGTTTGGGCTTACTTTAGGCTTTGGTGTTAGGGCTTCTACGGGTGTTTAAAAAGTTGAATACGGTTTGGGCAGTTTGGGTGTTATGCTAATGCAGAGCTGCTTTACAGGGACTTTAATGAGAAACTCATTCTAACTCTGCAGACCTCTGCAGTTGGGAGGATATGGGATTTAGGGCCCCAAAAAAGGCACATGAGCAAAAATGAGGATAGTGATATCCCATGCAAAACCCCGTATAATGAAGCCGAATCAGTCAGAGATATCCCTAGATCAGGGCCTGGCAAGGCAAGGGAGGGGGGGGGGGGCGAAGTCCCTGAAGCTCCGTGTACACTATACAACTGAGGCCGTAAAGTTGCTCTATATGAACCCCTTTCAGGCCTAAGTATATACTTGATAGGTACAGTACATGGGGTCTTACCCTACAGTTTGGGAACCGAACTACCCCTTTACCGACTGTCAAGGAATACTGGTACCTTGAGGCGATAAAAACGATAGTGTAATTATGTTATATTATAGTTGTAATAACTGTTGTAATAACAAAAAATACATTGAGCTTTTGAATACAACAGACCCTGTGAAGATTGGGGATGCGCTGAGCAAGCAAAACAGTAACCTTCGATTGAACGACGCGTGAAAAGGCAACCATTAGTTCTTCGAAATTCCGGCAAAACTCTAGATACTAAAGTAGCGACCCAGCATCTATGACAGGCTTCAGTTCTGCATACTGTCGGGGTCTAGGTACACCCATATCCAAAATGAAGCTTGCTGGGTGTCTGGGTCTACATGCTAGGGTCTGACAATGGTGGGGCTACGAAAGCGAAAAACCTTCCAGGTGTGGAGACTTTGGTGGTATCAGCTCGTATCCCGGTTGCCAAACAAGTGCACATGAGCTACCCGAAGTCTTAAAATGGTCAGCTTGAGCAGACAAGATCCGAGACAATAAATCCTAAGCCATTTACAAACACTGAAGCCATGACCCCTAGCCGTGCTGGGCAGTTTTTTCACAGCACGCTTGGGCAGAAAGCTTTGCTGCCCTTTCACCAGAGATTCCTTTTGGAGGCTCTGGACGGCCAATGTGGGAGTTTCCCAAAACTAGGGGTACCTTATTTTGGGGTCCTTATAATAAGGACCCTACTATTTAGGGTACTATATTAGCGTCCCCTATTTTCGGAAACTCCCATGTAACTATGATACGAATGTGTCGGTCACGTATTGGTGTCGGTCACGGATGCTTAGCGCATAGTTGGAGAGATACTTCAACAATCGGGCCCCAAAAGTTCAAACCTGTCTAAGATGGAGCTAATATGTAAGGCCAGAAAGGTTTAAAGCTCCACCGTTCACTATCCAAGTAAAAGCATCTCCCAATATTCTAAGTCCTCAGAGAAAAACAAATGGATTACCGGACAAAGACCACTGCATGCTCCAGGCTGTGACACCGCCTTAGAGTTTACTACCAGCCATAAACATTAGACTAGGTTTTGGGGCTCCTTTTTCCTTTGCGTCTGATAAGATGGCTAAAGCACCGAAAGTCCCCGGCTCCAAGATGTCTGGACCATGGGCCGGAAATCGAAGGAAAAAACTGTGTTTTCATAATCTGAGTAGGGTTCTGTGGTATTACATAACACCATGGTTTCAACAAGGAGCCGCCAAAATAGCACAGGAAATTGTTTAGGCGCCTATATTCAGGCTACCTCACCAGGCCTGAACAAACGCGAATGCCTCATTTAACGAAGAGTGCAGCAGTTTGCCCTCAGGGTCCAGAGAACTTGGCGGGGTGTCTGGACACCCGCCAGCAGGTGCCGAAAGTCTCATCTTCAGACGACTGGAGATCGGCCAACCTTTTCCAGCGCAACTTTCCAGATTGCCGTGGCTATTCAGGACAAAGAGCTCCCCGTCAAGATGCCGGGCATGGTCGTTGCAGCTCTGGGTGCGAATCAGCTTCTCGGTGCGAAGGCAGGAGCACAAGGCGGCCTCGCTTCATCGCCGCGTTATCGTCGCCGTAGCCAACATGCAATCACCGACTACAGAAGAATACGTCTGTCTTCAGGGACTCGGCGCAAAATGGTGTCGATCCATCGTGGAAGCTCATGAATGGGTACATCAGGCATCGACCACCACTAGTTACGGTGGAGCTCTGTCCCACAGCTGTAGAAGGAGGTCGCCTTGACGACGGTGCAGTCGGCCTGCGGCGGCAGTGAGTGCGATGTCTAGAAAGAAGACTGCCAGGCCTTCTACAGCTATTCTGGCCTAAGCTTTCCGAAGTCATGTATCTCGCACGAGAGGCAAAAAAAACAAGGTCATGCTCTTCACCTGGTCTCGACTATGTGCCGTGTAGAAACTCGGACTTTGACCAAAAGTTCTCCCTGTCGTTGTCTCGCGGTCTAGATCTCTCGAGGCGTAAGCCAGTGTAGAGTCTGGGGGCTTAGGGCAGGGTTTAGGATTTGTCACTTTCGGCGACTCTGTGTGCAGATGTGCATGCATGCTCGTGTGACAGTTCTGCAGTTGAGACGAAGATGATGCTGGGTTATGGGTTTAGGATATACCGATGGTCTGCCTTGTAATTCCTTTTTGGGGTTACCTTGCAGCGTCTTATTTACAAATTTGGTTAGACCACAGAAGGAACTACAATGGAGACCATAGGCAGGGTCAGGATAACAATAATACAGGAGCCTGCAGGAGTTCGAAAGGATATTGACAATCCCATGATGGAAAACACGACACGATTATGAACACCCTGAATCCCGAACCGCTAACCTACACCTTGAAACCTGAACCCTTAAGCTACGCCTATCCTGAACCCCTGACCCTGGCCTGAAACCTGGCTGTGGGGCTCCAACTAGCGCAAAGGAGGTACAACCAAAACCTACGTTTCGTAGGATCTTATTCAAAACCCTGATATGGAATTTATGGATGCCGTCAGAAAGTAGGTTTCGGTAGCCCAAGGTACTTATAGACTTCAGACCTCAAAGTACATACTACTTGTAGACTTGGAGCCCTACGGTGAACCCTGGCCTCAACCCCCACAGCCTAAACCCCAAAACCTGAACCTTACACCTAAGCCCTGAGCCTGAATCCTGCACCCTGATGGGCGCTCTGATGAATTCCCGTCTCGCGATTGCTCACCGGCCTCTAAGTGAAAGGAGCGAGAAGGAGCAGCCAGAAGCATCTTCCGCCTGGATCGTTTATCCAAGGGTAAAAGGAGGGACCCTTAATAAGGACCCCTAGGTATATACCCTTAATATAGCAATTGTATACCCATTATATAGCCGATTATAGGGTAGGGGTCCCCATTAAGGGTCCCTCCTTTTCCGCTTTGAGTTTAGGGCTTTGGGTTTAGGTTTTAGGGTTTAGGGCTTTCCCTAACCCTGAATAACCTACCTTTTTAAGGTTCCTTACTATGATTTCCTTCTATAAGTCCTTAACGAGGTAGGTTAGTCCGGCTTCAGGTTGGGTCTAGGGTTCAGGTGTAGGGTTTAGGGCCTTTGGGGCTAGGGTTCGGATTTAGGGCTTTCAGCTTTATAAGGTTTAGGGTTCGGGTTTAGGGTGTATAGGCTTATAGGTTTATATAGGCTTAAGGTTCAGTGTTTCTTAGGCTTCATGAATTATGCCACCTAGATACTCCAAGGCATCCCCCGCGATGCGAGCTGCACGGTGGAGAAGGGCTCGAGAACGTTGTCCACCGGCTGCGGAACAAGCTGCTCCTCTAAGCGTTGAAGCCACACTTAAAGGATCATGACTTAGTAACTATAGACTAATAAGTAAGGTACCTATACTGCTACTGCTGTAGTTACACATAACCACAACTATGGTTCTTATAACCCGACTTACTAAGCCCACCGATCCTCCAAGCAGTCTCCGCATCCGAAGGCTTAGAGGTTTCGCGGGCTGTAGGTTTCAGGGTTTAGGGCTTACGCTTGGTTTAAGGCTTAGGATTTTAGGGTGTGGTTCGTGTTGAAAAGAAAGATCTCATGATTTAGCGCCCATAATGAAGGGCTTGGGCCCTTAAGTGAACAATGTCGGGAAGCTTTATAACAAAGATACTCGTAGACCTCCTATGGAAACAATGAATAATGTAAGGGTCTGATATTTTATCTATATACCTATATACACATACATATGTTTGCATATACATATACGCATGTGTATAGATAGAGATATATATATATATATATGTATATATTATATGTATACATGTGGTACATCCATATGCAAATAAGTATTCTTGTATATAGATATATTATATGTACATATGCAGAGAGAGAAGAGGGTGTTGGGTGATTTGTTAAGACGACTACATAGTTTCAGGCCTCCAAGGTTAAGGCGGTACGACTACTATTTCCTTGCTCCGAAGGGCGTAGGTTTTTAGGGTTTAGCGTTTCGGGTTTAGGGCTGCAGTGTAACTGAGACTGCTGGCAATAATCCTAAGCATGATCAAGAAGACGGCTGGCCATGGTAAGTGAAAAATACTGTAGACCCTAAAACCAAAACCCCTACAAAGAGAACAAACAACTTAAACCCTAAACCCCTATGCCCTAAACCAGACCCTAAAACCAAAACCCCTACAAAGAGAACCCTAAACCCTCAAACCCTCCAAACCCGTGGCAGTCAGGGCCCGAAGATTCGGATCTCGAAGCTACCGATCAGATGTCTTTTGTTCGTCTCTAAAGCCCATATGCCCTAGACCCAAAACCATAATTTTCTAGAAGCCTTCCTGGGAATCCAAACAACCTACCGCTTTAAGGGTTCGACCATCTAACTAAGGGAGTCATAACCTACTTTGTAGGGTTTGGGGATACAGGTATACGCTTCACCCAAAACCATAATCCCTAGACTTCCCAAATCCGAATCGCCACCCCCAGACCCCAAACCCTCATGGCAAAACCCCATGTATTACCGTAAACATCCCTGCACCTTAGATCCAATTCTCCAATTCCCAAAGCACATATACCACCCTAAACCTCATATCCAAAGCCCCATGCTAAACCCTCAATACATGCATTACCCTGAACCCGAAAATCTGCCCCACACCGGTAAATCCATTACGGAAGAAAGGACGACGAAAACACGGCGTGAGCTCCTCCGGCAGAGGGCCGGGTTCCAGAGGCCGAAGGCCGGGAATGTTCGAGGCGAATCCCGGGACGCTGGCGGCGTACCTTTGGGCGGAGATTTGGGAGTTTCCGAAAATCGGGGTACCTAATTTTTGGGTCCTTATAATAAGGATCCTACTATTTAGGGTGCTATATTAGGGTCCCCTATTTTCGGAAACCCCCATTTTGCTAAAGGGCCCAAGGGTTTTAGGGTTTAGGGGTTGAGGGTTTTGGGGTTTGGGTTTCTGTTTTCGGTGGTTCTGGGTTTTGGTTTGGGGGTTGTTTCTTTTAGGGCCCAAATTTTTAAGGCTTCGGGGGCAAGGGCTTTGGGTTTGCATACACTTCTTCTTGCAGGATAAGAAAACGTTTGTAAGTCAGGACACAAGGTTTTGTCCGTGGTTTCTACGCGGGTTTATATAAGGTTATACTATGGGGTCGTAGGATTTCGTAAGTCGGTCAATCGGCAATAGGAATAACGCTCGAAGTTCACATACCTTTCTAGGTTCCATGACCCTTCATCTTAACGGCCCTACGGTCTAGGGATGTCGGGTCTGGGCATTGGGACATTATCTGTTCAGGGCCCTTGCGTTTTCGGGTTTAGGGTCTAGGGCCTTGGGATTTGAGGCGAAACCCTTATAAACCCCTGAAGGAACCCCTACTTGGAGGATCGGGGGACTTATTAAGTAAGGCTCTAAGTACCTTAATTGTGGTCATAAGCAACTACAAGAATAGTTACCTTACTTATAACCCTAGTTCCTAAGTCCCATGATCCTTTAAGTAATTCTATAAGTATCAAGGCGCCCTCATAAACCTGCCAAGGAGCAGAGGGGCGTCACCCGGCCCGGGGCTCAAAGCAAGCAGCAGGAGGTCGACCAAGACCTCTCAGACGCAATGTAAGGGCCTCAAGGGGTCTATAAGGGCAACTGTTTGGGCCATTATAAGGACTTAGTATAGAGGCCTTAATACTCACCTATACTACTTTGTGGGCTCCTTACTAAAATTTCAGCATAATGGGCCCCAAAAGCCTATTCTCACTGTTAAGGCCCCTACAGGAAGGGATTCGCTTCCCTTTGAAGGGGTTCCCTTCAAGGGGCGGATTTAAGGGATCTACAAGGCGCACTGTAAAAATGTAGCTTCTTTGTCGGTGTAGGGTTCTTTAGGGTTTGGGATGTAAGGCTTTAGGAAAAAATTTGGGTTCAGGGGAGTAGTGCGTGTTGCGTTGAGGCCTGAAGCTCAGGGTTGAGGGCGTCGTGCTTAGATGTGGGAAAGCACGAGAACCTACTAATGCCTTCCCAAAGGGTCCAAGTAATAGTACAGTATATACTTTGGGGGCCAAAATACCTACTAAGTACCTACTAAGATGGTACTTGGACCCTTTGGGCTTATGCAAATCTGCGGATCTCAAACCCATACGAACCTGCATATAAACAGCTCAACCAACTCTGAGGTGAAGAGCTTCGTGTTCAACGTGCTTCAGTAGGGTCTTCCTCACGTAGACCGTTACTTTGCTTTCGGGGTCCTTCCCTTGAGCATCCTATTGTTTCGGCTTCTTTTTTCCTGCAAGCCCCAAATCCGGTAATCTCCACCCTGAAGCCCAAGCCCCACTCCCTGCAACCCCTAAACCCCGACATACGAGGCTATCTGAACCATCTTCATTTCTCCCAAAACCCCCCTAAACCCTAAACCCTAAACTCCTTAAAGTCTCTCGTTATCTACTGCCTCCTGGAGAGGGCTGATCATGCCAAGCTGGAACACGTAGGTGAGGCCCACCCGGTCAGCCCCTGCAATTGATTCTTCTTGGCGATTAGGGGGGTTTAGTATAGGGGCCTTAATAACTAGAATAGGGGTTCCTTTCAGGGGTTTCTATAAAGTACCCGTGGTAGGAGGGGGCTCTTTCTTTTCCCTTCCCCAAAAGGTTTGATAATAGGAACTCCTACCTTAAGCCCGAACGTCCGGGTTTAGGTTTTTGGTTTTGAACTTTAGAAGTTCCTAAAAGGATTCGGGATCAAGAGGTCAGGGTTGGCCACAGTAACCTGCACGACTGCAGTGGCAAAATGCGAAACAGAGGAGACTGTGAGAAGATGATGACTGCTAATGTCATAGTTAATCCATATGAATAGATGTATGATTTGCACATATCTATAACGTATTTTCTATACAGTTATTTGCGTAAGGGGGGAGGATTAAAGTTACCGATCGATCCGGCGTCCCTATTATTCCATGAACCGCCCAGCGTAGAGACCCTGAAGCCCTAGAAACCCTGGAAAACTCAAACCCTGAAACCCCACTGAAGCTCGTAAACCCTACCAAACCTGCCGAAAACCATCCCAAACCCCATGGATTCTGGATCGTTGTCTCACTTTGGGTCCCGTTTAGGTCCCCCAACTCGTACGGCGCCCATATTTGAAAAGGACCCTAAAAGGGACCCTAAATTAGAGAACTACCCAACAGCTCAGGTCCTGGCCAAGGAGTGGCAATGCCTCGGGCATCGTCAGCAGCACAGACTGAGGTGAGGCGCCTCTGCGTCGAAAATCTCCCGATTCTAGGTTTAGGGTTTAGGGTTTAGGACTGGGGTGCGTCTTTTTCTGATTCTGACTGGCCTTGTTTTTAAAAACGTTTCAAAAGGCCTGCACACCAAAGCTCTAGTCGATGAGTAGTTTGGGTAATTTACACAGGGAGGCTTAGGAGTATGCTTTATAGCCTAAGGGCTGGCATTTGCTTGCTTCGGAGCGGTTGGGTTGGGCATAGATATGCGGCCAGGTGAGGACCTTTATTAGGCTTTTTTGACCTACCCTGAACCCTAACATCTCAACCTCAAACCTTACACCCCAAACCCTGAACCCATGGGTTAAACCTTCGGGGCCCGAACGGCAGAGCCCTCACTCGCTTTAACTCTACTATAAGGGTTACCTCTGGGGTTGCTATAGGGATTACCTTCAAGATACTCATATTTTTTTGCTATAGACGGGACAATAAGGATACTACAGATCGTGGTACTTATAAGGGTACTATACGGGTTACTATATGGTTTATACAAATACTATAGGAGTCCTCGAACTAAGGGTTGCAAAAGAGAGTACTGTAGGGTTTGCGGTTGAGGCTTTGAGGGTTTGCAGTGTGTTCACTGTGGCCTTCCAGCAGCGGCGGTGGCAACTCTTGCGGGAGCAGCGGGTCGTAAGCAATCCAACCCGGAACATTGGCGACAGGATTTCGCCCAAGTGCGTTCGCACGGTTGCCGCCCTGAGCCGAGCTTTTTGACCAGGCCAAACTCTTCACAAGCGAGTCAGGCAATCTCCGCTTGAATAGCCTCTCCGTCTGGATAGCTTCCGGCTCACCGGTTTTGGCTTTAAAGCCGTCAACGTGGTGCCTATCCCTAGAAAGTAGAACCTGAAGCCAATTCTCCAAGCCCCAACACACTAGGTGTATAGACAATTCTAGGAAGACCTTACTACTTAAAGCTGCTTGAAGGAATCCGTCAAGGGGCCCTTAAAGGAACTTTCCGCAGGACCCGAAGCTTTAAATACTTGAAAGAAAAACACAAACCCATCGGAGCTTCCCACGCAAGCCGAGCTCCCGATACCACGGTATGGTGGCCTTAATCATTACAATGGGGCCCCAACACAAACCCCTCAACCCCTTTTGGATAAACAGCTTATATAATCCACTAACCATTTTGACATCCCTGAACACCGTTCTACCAAAGCCCCAACCCAATTGAAAACCCGATAAGAACCACAACCGACTCCCAGTGCCTGAGCAGGCACTCGGGGGGAGCACTGTGTCCCCGGTCTGGAGGACGGAGGAGCTGAATCCCATGCAGGGACCTCTCAGTCCAATATCCCTTGATTAAGGAATATTCCTAAAATCACATTAGGGATCCTATTATGGTTTTATTGGAGTCTCTGGGCCCGGATGGGAGGCGGAGGGGGGTGTTTAGGGCTTCAGAGCTTGAGGCCTGCAAGGCTCTTTGGTGATTTAGGGCACAGGGAGCAGGCTACCAGGGTTTTGGGTTTAGGGGTTTTCGGAGTTAGAGCTTTGGGTCAAGGTTAGTATGGTGGTACCCAATCATCATAGAATCCCCCACATGTCCACCTACATAACTACACAACTACTAACCTCATTATTGGGTCCTTTCGACCCTTAGGCACAGGGGAGTGGACACTCCAGAAACTATTTTGTAAATATACGGGAGTTTCCGAAAATTGGGGGTACCTTATTTTGGATTCCTTAGAATAAGGATCCTACTATTTTAAGGTACTATATTAGGGCCCCCTATTTTCGGAAACTCCCATAAGGGTTTTCATGTGGTCCGGCGGTCGAGGCACCTCCGATGCCCGTGGCGAGCACGAAGCCCGGAGGCGCTTCCTTGGGGGCACAGCCAAGAGGGACCCTGTACTATAGTACCTTTATAGATCCCTTATAGTAACCCCTATGTAGACCCTTTAAAGGAATCCCAATTGACATGCCAAAACTGAGGGTAACTTCATACCGACCCACGATTAAAAACCAAATACCCGCTATGAAGGACCATAAGGGCTGAGGGTAACTTCATACATGATCGGTTCAGGGCTTAGGGTTTGGAGAACTTGTAGCAGCTGAATGCTTGGAGTAGGGCTTTTCCGGGCCATTGCAGTATATGCACAGCATGCTGAAGGAACCCTAAGGAGCAATGCTGGGAACGATTCAGGCTTCTACTTGCCCAGCATTGGAAACCATATGTACCCCAAACAGGATAAAGGATTCCTGCTCTACCTGGCCCCCCCAAACGACCCTCTATAAAAAAAAAAAACCCAAGTACCCACTATGAAGGACCATAACGGCGCTATTGAAAGGGGCCTTTTGGGGATTCCTACTCAACGACTACGGGCTTCTACAGAGTTCAGGATCGGGAAAGTGTTTCGAGCACAAGACGCCATGGGGGTTTGGCCTACCCTTCAGTGACCAAGGCAGCAGCTCGAAGAAACCAAAGCATACTCAGCTTTCAGGGTGATTTCCATCCTTAACACCTCAAGGCCATTTAGGGGCTTACGGCCTCGGGGTTCAAGGGCTTCAGGGCTTTAGGGCTTTAGGGCTTCAGGGCTTCAGGGCTTTAGGGCTGTAGGGCTTTAGGGCTTAGGGTTCAGGGCTTTAGGGCTGTAGGGCTTTAGGGCTTAGGGTTCAGGGCTTCAGGGCTTTAGGGCTCAGGGGTTCAGGGGCCCATCCCTCCCCAGTTCTCGGAATCCCCGAATCGGTTTAGGGTTTAGGGTTTAGGGTTTAGGGATCTTCCAAACAGTTGTGGCCCCGGCGACCCCAATGCGTCTTCGCACGGAAAGGTTGATAAGAGGGCCAATTTAGAAAACCCTAAACCCTAATGAAACCCTAAACCCTAAATCTAAACTAGACCAAACAGAACCCAAACCCTAAACCCTAATGAAACCCTAAACCCCAAACCCAAACTAAACCAAATAGAACCCTAAACCCCAAACCCCTAAAATCCTGCGCCCCACAGAACCTGAAGCCCAGATCGATCCGAGGTACAAAGCGCACGGCCCGAACAATGCCGCTTGCCCCCAGCGGTGGGCGAAAACGCACGGTCACCTGGGGAACTGTTCGAAAACGGTGCTGTGATCTTCTGAAGTACCGAATTGCCCAGAATCCTCTGTTTGGAGTGGGAGTGAAAACTAGTTTCTTTGGTCTGCTTCATGGCGACTGGATATCGCCGGTGCGGCATGCCAGGAAAGCTTAGAGCGGCATCACGGAAACACTACCTGCAATCGTAACACCCGGAGACAAAACTTTAGGGCTTGTAGTCCAGAACAGGAGCCCGCAACACAGCCCAGTGACGATGTAAAACAGAATAGTAGTGTATCGACGAAACAAAGCAACCTAAAATGCCCTTGTAGCGGTACCCAGACCTTCCAAAGTCCCTTAATTAAGGAATATACCTTAAATCATATTAAGGGTCCTACTATAATCTAAGGGATATTCCTTAATTAGGGGATTTTGGAAGGTCTGGGTAGATGGGGTCGCCAAGCCACAGTGGTCAAAGCCCCGGCCGGGTTCACCTGCCAATTCGCCACACAAGCTTGCGGCCCTAAGCCCAAACCCCCGGGAGGATCCAAAAAGTAGATCCCTTAATGGGCTCCTATAAACTACCCTTAGTAGTATAGGGCACCAAATTAGGGGATCTACTTTCTAGATCCTCCCGGGGGTCTGGGAGGTTGAGGAGGTTTGCGTGGGGAACACCTCATGGGGTTCTGTTCTTGGTGGTTAGGGCTTGGGGATATAAGTAGGGGTATATGTCCCTTAATATGGTCTATAACTATAGTTATCCTACTTATAACCCTACTAATAGCTAACCATGTCAATCGCTTTTGTCTTGGCTTCAGGGCTTAGGGAAGGCAGAAACTCCACGCCTTTACAAGTCTCGCTGCAGAAGCCAAAGTCTGCAAAGTCCACAGCCCCGACATCGAGTTGAAGGTCTAAGCCCAAACCGAAATCCTAAACTTTCTCTAAACCCTGAACTCTAACCCCTAAAATCTAAACTCTCAGGCCTAAGCCCTACAATAGACCCAAAACTAACTCCAAACCCCAAAACCTCAACGCGAAACCGAAGGCCCAGCCTAGCTTTTGTAGTCAGGCAACCTGTGCAAATTACGAAGTTAACCCTATGTACAGTACCGCAGGTCCAGGTAAACCCTATTCCTGGACCCTAAAAGAAATACCGCTTTGGCTTTGGTATATCAGCCCTTATACTCAGAGACTCCAATATCCCTTAATGAAGGAATAATCCTTAAATCATATTCGGGATCCTATTATAATTCAAGGTATATTCCTTACTTAAGGGATATTGGAGTCTCTGGGTAACAGAAGCTCCAGCCCTAAAATCGTAGGCCCTGCTGGGTCCAATTGAGACTGACAAAAGCTCCCCACCGCGGCCTGGTCAGTGACGACCTCTAGAAAATCCAAAGGAGCCGCCAACTTTGGTGCAAGGAGATACCTCAAATCAAACGGGAAAAGGAGGGACCCTTAATGGGGACCCCTACCCTAGAATGGGCTATATAATGGGTATATAATAGCTATATTAAGGGTATATACCTAGGGGGCCTTTTAAGCCTTTTAAGGGTCCCTCCTTTTACCCTTGGCATCAAAGGAAATCACTTGAGCCCTACTTGCCCCGCGGGGTGGAGAGCTTCAGGGGTTGTACCCCTGTATGAAGCGAGTGGGAACCCACTATCTTCTAGGGTTTGGGGTTACAGGTTAAGACAGCTCGACACTCGAAAGAGGGTAACCCTCAACCATAAACCCTACATACCCTAAACCTGGACAACTTAGCCCAAAGATCTGCTAATTTCAGAGTTAGTCTAAGGTTTGGGTCGGGTTCAACTGCAAGTTCAGCAGATAGGGGGTTTACAGCTTTTAGGATTTAGGCTTTAAGGTTTAAAAAATCGGAAGACAAGAGGTTTCTAGTAATTACAGATTTAGTGTATAGGGTTCCGCGGAAGACAAGAGGGCTTACAGTTTTAGGGTCTGTGGTTGAAGGTTCAGGGATTTACGGCATATGGCTTTAAGCGTCGGATTTCTCTTGGATATTGGGCGTACAGGGGATTTTTCGAGGAAGACGCGAAACTCGAAGAATGAACAGCCCAATCAAAACTTAAACAATGACAAATGACGGCGGTCTCCAGTCTATCCCTTCTAATATTTAGGGGTTCCCTAATTAGGACAGGGTTTTGGGTGGTACATTATACTATGGTTATAATAAGGAGCCACCCACACTAGTATTTGTAATGATTTAGGCTCCTATATTAATGGGTTTCGAGCTGTTTGCTGTGAGAAGTTACACCGCTTCATTCTCCAGGCCGGGGCCATAGCTACTTCAATATTAGGCTCATAAGTTACTAGCCGTCTCATCCGTAAGCCAGTAACCCGTCATTTAACTAACTGGAGTCCTTGGTGTAACATCGCCCAACGACCTACATAGAAGGCCCGAAACCGCACGACAAGATGCGGCTGGATGTCCAGCAAGCGCTCTGAAGCCGTCGCGACTGTTCCACGGATCCGCACCTGTCGCAGAAGTGCAGCAGAAAGGCACATGACAACTAAGACCACCAAACCCTAAACTCCAAAACCCTGCCCCGCCTGAGGCTGATAACCCACGTGGAACCCTAAACCCGAAACCTTATGTGCCAAAAGAGGAAGATTTATGACACCCTCTGATGCCCGCGAGAATCCGCCTGAAAGGTGCCAGAATCTCTGTACCTCGGATCTGCTTCGGCATTTAGGGCTATACTGAGTCCTCACAATAGCCCTTATAGTACCCCTTATATAGATCCTTCAAACCTTAAAAGCCCCTGTATTACAGCTTCGGCTTTAAGGTTCGAGGATGCGTAGTCCGGGAGCTACGGTTGATGATATAAATCCTGCATTACCCATAATAAGGAATATACCATAATTCCCATAGTTTCGGGTCCTTAAGGTAATGCAGGATTTATCTTATCAACAGTAGGATTTTCAATAGCTGACAATTTCTAGTTGCTACACGATGTGTCAAAAGCATCTTTGCCACGCCTCAAGATCACATAAACTTGCGACAGTAAGTCGGCCTTTCACTTGGGAAGACAATGCTGGGTACCCATTTGTAGTACTGTTTGTAGTAGTCCATATAGTACTCTTGAAGTAGTGGCTTGTGGGTGGCTTCTCGCTGCAAATCTCAGACTCACGGAGCTGCGAATGACTGGAGAGCTTCCTTTAAATGTTGACCTCCGGAACCCTGGGACGCTGAAGAGGAGTTCAGGGTTCGATGAACCTCATCTCCCTGATGAACACAACAGCACTCAAAACAACAAAGGGTGCAACAGAAACCCTCAACCACCCGAACATACTATCAGTTCGACATCATACACTTACTTAAACTTTCTTTATGTATATACACTACATTTTCTGCTGTATATGTTTGCATTATACATCATCGCAAGTAGCATGACCTGGGCTTCTCACACCCCAATCAGACCGCACGAGACGAGACCTCACATGTCTCTGAAATCTACGGCCGTCAAAGCGGCTGCTCCGGATTCGCGCAGAAGAGGCCGAAAATGTAAACCTTCTGCGCGGGGCAGACTGGCTTCAAATAGAAGATATTTGGGGAAGTTTCCTACTGCAGAATGAGGATAAGTTTTTGCATCGGATTCGGATGCTGGCACTAGCACTGGTGAAGTCCCAGATTCGAGTTATCAGTTCATCAACCCGCTCAGCCTCGCAACTTGAGGCCCTAAACGCTGAAACCGGTAAACGTTAGATTGGACTCTGCTACGTTGTTTAGTGTTATATATACATACCTACAGGTTGTTTTGAACTCCAGTAAAAGTATTAGAGTCATCAGGCTCGACCATTCAACATTTGGACATGGCTCACAGCTTGAGGGGGCATCGGCTTCTCTGCCCAAGCTCAATTTTACCCGCACCTGCTGACCTATCGCGGCAAACAACTACATCCTTAAGACCTAAACTCCTAAATGACCCAAACCCTCAACGGCCATACCCTATAAACCCCATAAAGTACACCCTTAACTGCCGAGGCAAGCTCTCGATCCTAAACCCGATGCGTTGTATGCGCCAGGTCCTTGACATGTGCCTAGATAATTCGGAAGTCTACAGAAAATGCATAAATGTTTGTGCGTGCATATAAACATGCATGCATACATACATACGAACATACCATCCATCCATCCAAACATGCATGCATACATACATATAGTAGGTATACGCAATCAACTTACTGACTATGCAGCTTCAACACTCCGTCGGAAACCTTGACACCATGAGGCCCCGGCCAGCGAATCTCAGGCGAAAGTTCAAATGCCAAAGTCCCATCTCTACAACGACTGTGCTGTTCTATTCGGGATTCAGTAGCCCGTCGTAGGTCACGTTACAAAAGCCTCATGTCACCTACACTTAGCTGCACTGCAGCTGTCCTGTACAAAATCCCGAAACTCCTTAATTCAGGAAGATGGTAGTTAAGTCAGATGAAGAGCCCGTCTACAGCCGAAGGTATCGGCTCACAGCTTTGGCGAATCTTCGGCATCTCCGCCTAGGCCCCTCGGTTTCGAGTCTTACTTACACCTGCTAAACTTTTTCAGTCAGACTTTGGCACTCCCTGTGCCAAAGCCGAGACGACCGAGCTTTTGGCTCAAAAAACCGCCCCAGAGCCTCTGAATCCTAAGACTCCAATGGGCTTCGGGCATTTCTTTGAACTAAATTTAAGGGCTTTGGGCTCGGGGCCCCAGTATGAAACCTAAAAGCTGTGACAATTCCACCCGGACCCTAAACCATAAACCCTAATCGCCCTGATCCCTAATCCCTCTAGACCCTAAACTGTGGCCTCGCCCGCTTGGAGCTGGAGTTGATAGGGCGCCTCGGGAATGCAGGGCTCTCCACAACAAGCCAGCACAGACATGGGGTTTACAGTTTGAGGCTTTAGGGGTTGGGTTCAAGGGTTGAAGGTTTCGGTTTTTTTCTTGGGGGCGCGCTCCTTTCTCCGACTGCAGGGTTCCGGGTTTAGGCTTTAGGGTTGTTAGGGTTTTAGGGGTTAAACTTAGGATTTGGGGCATAGGTTTTGGGAGTTTTGGTTTTCTAGGGTTGATTTTTAAGGGATTAGGATGTCCCCTGCCACACACAGGCACTCACACAGACACAAACAAAGAGAGAGAGAGAGAGAGAGAGAGAGAGAGACAGAGAGAGAGAAAGAGAGAGATTGACATGCATGTGATGCGTGTATATGCATGTGTATATACGCAAATCATAATTCGACCGCTTACCCACCTAAGCCCTATCCGGGGTGGTCGAGCTGAGAAACCCCCGCTCATGCTGCCGCCGTCAAACTACAAGATCATTTCAGGCTTTAGGGTTTAGGGTTTAAGAGCTTCAGGACTTCTAGCTCATGGTTGGGATAGGATTAAAAATCTAAATTTCTATTCCATTATTGGGTTTAAGTACCCATAAAAATGTAAAATGTCACCCAACTATGACAAAGACTTAGGGTTTCAATTGCAGGGTTAGGGTTGTCCAGGGCTTCAGTCATGTAGGGGCGCTTTAGAGATTTTCTGGACAACCAGATCACATTACCGCCACAATGCCCGAAAAAACACATATACCGAACCGCAACAAAGAATCGTGCCAGGGACTTCGGAAGGCCTATGTGGAGGATCATGCCACGAGCTGAAGCTCGAAGTAGCTTGAGGAAAGATTCTGAATAATACACTTCTGCTTACTCTTGTCTACTAAGCTAAGCAATCCCTGAAGCAGGAGGCTTTGCGGCATGTCCTGCCCTTTAATTCACCTATGCATTAGCCTTAACTCGACACCTTGAACCTTAGAGCCTGAAGCCTCACATCCTGAAGTGTGGTCTTGACGGCTTGCCGCGGCCATCAACACGACCTTCGACCCGAATCAGAGAGCCTGATCTCAAAAACTCTAAACCGTGCTCTTGCCGGTCTCAAAACTTGGCATAAAATCTCTAACCCAGGACTGGGTTGCGGCGTTGAGGCCCCGCTTTTGTGAACAGGCACCCCAAAAGGATCACACAGGAACTTTGGAAGTTTCCAACTTGCAACCTCCTCAAAGGGATCCTTAAATGAACTCTTATGGAATAATGCAACGAACCCGAGGCACGTAGGGCAAAGGATCCGGGAGAGTCATCTGCCTTCGGCGTTTGCGATTCAAGGCGCACTTTAAGCGGTTTAGGGTAAAGGGTAGCTGAAACCCTCAAGCCTAAACCCTGAATTGTTCCGTCTTTTTACGGATGAAAGGTGGGGGGGGTTCCTCTAGGGATTCCTTTCTGGGTTCCTTTCGAGGGTTGTCGGTTGCGGGAACTTATTACAAGCCACTATAAGGGCTTCAAGCGGGCCTGATTCCGCAGAACCCGGGGGGAAGGGGGGGGGGGGGAAGGGGCAGATCTGTTGAGGGGTTTCTTGAACTGTCCAACCTCTCAGAGACCTTAATATCATCATTGTCCCCTTTTCAACGAGCCAGTGAACAGCTCAAAAACCTCAAATCCGAAGCACATTTACAAGATCAATCCTCAGGCTACAGGCCGAAATGCCTTTCTGTGCACCTCCTGAGGTCAAATAATAGTTGCTTTTGTTGAAATAAACTCCATACTAGGATTCCCAGTAAGAGCCCTACGACGCAATGGGTTATGGCAGCTTAAGGTAACCTCCTAAAACCTAAACCCTGAGTAAACCACACGCCTCCAACTAACTAAGCCCGGAAGGCTCGAAGCTGAACGAATTCGGGAAGTTGCTGGAGGTCTCCAGTTGGAACTACCCTAAGGCTCCATAGTAGTTCCTCTTGGGGGTTCACATTTAGAACCTTATAAGGTAATCCCCAAAAAGGAACTACTGTGCTGCCTCTGGGTATTGCCTTAATGGTTTTGTAGCATAATGTAGGAACCTGATTGGGAAAGCTTGGGCCTTTATTCGGGTGCCTTATATGAAGCCCACTCTTCTGGGATTATAGGCCGAGGCAATATGTTTTCAGGACATATTCTGATGTCACCTTCAGCAACTATAAGGACATACGGTGATCAATTCAATTATTCAAACCCCCTTTGGCCGTACGGCCCTAAACCGACCTTAAGCGCCTGAACCATACATAACCCTAACGCCCGTACTTACAACCCTACAGTCAACCCTGAAGCCCTTCTAGAGCCCTTATAGAACCGTTGAATCACCGTTTGCAGTACAGAACCCCAGTTGTAGTTAAGGCCACTTGTAGCCTTATGGTGCTTTCTGGGGCCAAGGGACAAGGTATACCTTATAGATCCCTTGTAGTGAACCTTATAGTCCCCTTTAAAGGAACCCTAGCTTATGGTATATTCCTTATTATGGGTAATGCAGGATTTATATCATCAACCCTAAACCCTAAACCCTAAAACCTAAACCCTAAACCCTGAACCCTAAACCCTAAGCTTATGGTGCTTTCTGGGGCCAAGAGACAAGGTTGGGCCGATGAGGAAGCACTCCGTGTCTGCCGGCAAGAGCCCACGCGGCGCCGGGATCCCCTTCTCACCTTGCTTAGGGCTTGGGGCTTAGGGGTTTAGGGTTTAGGGTTTAGGGTTAAGCCCGAGAGAGTTGAAAGATGGATTTAAGATGATTGGTGCTGGGATTCTCTATACTTTGCCTCTAGGACAGGAGGATAACGATGTTCCAACTTTTTCGGGCTTCTACTTTAAGAAATTGAGGGTTAGGATTTTTGCAAGGACATGAGATTAACGATGCTCCAGCTTTCGGGCTTCTACTTTAAGGTTCGAGGGTTCGGGATTTAGGGCTTCCAGGGTTTAGGGTTTAGGGCTAAGGGCTTTCAGGTGTTTGGGCCTGGGATTTTAAGGCTCATGTTATAAGGATTTCTGCTGCTCTTTAGAGCGTTGGCCTTTTCGTGCCTTTCCTGCGTTGGGCTCTTGTCCAGAGTCTGCTTTAGGGAAGGGGGGTGGAGGACTGGCAGGGCACGGGCATTCCACTCACGGCTAAGGGCTCTTACGGCTTAGGTATTGGGGTTTAGTTTAACCTTCAGAAGCATTGGGTTTCGATTTTGGTGTTAAGGGTTGAAGTCTTTTTTGTTTAGGGTTGGGGTCTGATTTGTGGTTCTGCTGAAGATGCACATAGGCTTACTGAGGGTTTCGGGTCTCGCGCGTCGAGTTTCGGATTCACAGTTCACGGTCCAGTCTTTGGGTATAGGGTCTGGTTAATGTTTGGATATGAGACAGCGGTATATAATAGATGTCAGCAACATGTTCGATAGGGGACCTAGAGCCCTAAATCTAAACCCTCAAAGCTCTGAAACTTCAAGACCACAAACCCTAAATGACCCTAAAATGCTACACCCTAAGCCCTGAACAAAGTCAAGGCCTTACGGAACACTGATTATAGTCTTATGGTATTCCTTTACAGATTGCAGAGCCCCTTATAGTATGCCTTATAGAACCTGTGGAGCATGCCTTTTAAAACCTTTAGCCCCCCTAAACCCCAGCAAACGGTCGCCGGGCCGCTGCAGCTCAGCGCAAACTCCAACGGACCCCGGACCTGAATATTCGCCAGGCCCAGGACGTGCCTTGGGGAGGATGGCTTAGGGTTTGGCATTGAGGGCTTAAGGTCTAAGGGTTTAAGCTTAGGGTATTTACGGTCTGAGGTTTAGGATTTAAGTTTAGAGTTCAGGGCTTAGGGTTCAGGGTTTAGAGTTGGGTCTAGGGTTCAGGGGTTTAGGAGTTACGGTTTTGGGCTTTACGGCTCAGGGTGGAAGGCTTAGTTCAGCGTTCAGGAGTCCAGGGTGGGTCCCAGGACCTGCAAAGACGGCGTGGGCATATCCAGAGCTTGAGGCTTTGCAGCGTGTCATGGGCTTTGTTTAAGGCCGGCCTGGGATGTGCCTTGGGAAGAAAACCTCGGTTAGGGCTTGCAGGGGTTGAGGCTTCTCTCTCTTTCTGACTGCAGGCAGGGCTAAACGCTCGCCAGGCAGGGCACATGGGCTGCTCGCCAAACCTCGTTTTAAACACTGACTTAACAGCCAGTCAGTCAGTCAATCAACCGCTCGATCAACCAATCAACAACCAATCATTACATCAATCAAGCACACAAGCAATCAACGAATCAAGAAAGCGAGCGAGTGAGCAAGCAAGCAGGTAAGCAAGCAAGCAAGCAAGCGCAAGCAAGCGCAAGCGAGAGCAAGCAAGAACAAGCAAGAACAAGCAAGAGCAAGCTACAGCAAGCTACAGCCAGCAAGAGTCAGCAAGAGCCAGCAAGAGCGAGCAAGAGCGAACAAGAGAGAGCAAAAGCAGGCAAGAGCTACAAACCCTTCTGGAGCCTCAAGCTACTACAAATGGCCTGAGTGACTGATTAGAACAGGGGTCCGCTAAGGGCTCCTTGTGAGGGATCCATATTGATGTTGGCTAAGCGCAATCATGACTAAGAGAAAGAGGCAGCGCCCCAAATGCCAAAGCCTCATTGCATGAATGTAGGCTTTGCTGCGAATACATGATTGCATCCATGAGGCGTGGTGAGTCGGAACTGAATCAGCACCAACCTTCACGGCTTTCGAGGACAAACTCACTCACACATTCAGGGTTCAGGGCTGGTGGTTGCGGGGACCTGGAACTCAATCACTCTACCACCCGGAGCCTGAGCCTCAATAATCCCAAAGCTTGCCTGAGCTAGGAACACCGTGACAAATTCCAGCGCCCGTCCGAACCAACCGAATGTAAGAAATTGCTTCCTCCGGCTGTAAGAGGATCGCCTTCGCCCAAATGGCTGAAGGTTAGTAAATGTTTGTAATGACATTAAAATGACTAGCGCAAATAACCCACATAATACCCTCATGTCGAAACTGCTGTAAATCCTACTAAGTTGAAAATAGACATGTTCATTTAAGTGTTCATAAATATGTGCCTGTATTTTTGCATCTGTATATGTATAGACGCATCCAAATCTACATAATTGTCAACATCTACTTTTGCATAATTTACCGTTATGTTTCTCGAATTCATTCGTTAGATACAATTGCACACTTCATTAATCAGCTAAGTGAGTACTGCAAGATGACGTAATATACACTTTGCTTGAGTAGCATACCGCAAAGACAAGCAATGCAACGTGAAAACAAATAAGGGGAATCAATGCCAAGCAAGTCCAGCGCGCACACACACACACACAGAGACGTACACACATACACACACACACACACACACAGATATATATATATATATATATGGGAGTTTGAGAAAAGCAAACAGGGAACCGAAATGGAGACCGTAACTAGCAGGCTTCTTCCATAAAATTTAAGTAAGGACACTTTACCAAGGCAACCCTCTCCTTTGAACCCCCCCCCCCCCCACTGGCCCCGAGAAGCCCTAAACCCCGAAGCTAAATGACTCCTAAAACCTGAACCTAAGCCCCACGGTTTAGGGTCTAGGGGTTTAGGGTTTAGGGTTTTAGGGTTTAGGGGTTTAAGGGTTTAGGGTTTTCTGACCCCTTGCGTTCGGTTTTTGCAGCCGAAGCTCTGCACGAAGCCCTCGCGCACGTCTGTGGAGTAGAGTCCGATGTCCTGTGCTGCAAAAGCTTGGAGGAGCATTAGGGTTTAGGGTTTAGGGTGCAGGGGACTTAGTAAGTACAGTTATGATAGTGGTTCATGGTATAGGGTTTAGGGATAAATACCTTCATTGGTAATTATAAGTGTAAGCACAGTTTGTTCACTTGTAAGCCGAAAGTAAACCCCATAAAGTTGGAAACCGGATGAAGGCCAAATAGTGCTGGGATTCCCTATAAATGGCTCTTAAGGATCGAGGCTATTGGGTTTCCAACTTTTGGGCTCCTACTTTAGTTACTAAGCCCCCTGATGCGTTAAGAGGTTACCGGGCCGAGGCCTGCGCGGTTTCGCCGGGATGAGGATGTAAGGTCTGGGGCTTCAGGGTTTAGGGTTTAGGGGTTTAGGGGTTAAGGGGTTTAGGGTTTAGGGGTTTAGGGGTTTAGGGTTTAGGGGTTTAGGGGTTTAGGGTTTAGGGTTTAGGGGGTTTAGGGTTTAGGGGTTTAGGGGTTAAGGGGTTTAGGGTTTAGGGTTTAGGGGTTTAGGGGTTTAGGGTTTAGGGGTTTAGGGTTTAGGGTTTAGGGGTTTAGGGGTTTAGGGTTTAGTTTCGGTTTAGTCTCCCGTGCCGAAGGCTGCAGCTACCACAGGGGAAGAGTCTAGGCATGTGTAGGCAGATGGGGGACGTGAGTAGTTTGCTAACATTGCTGTAAGAGGAGATTCGCCATCCACGGTGGACCCAAAAGCCTAGATCTGTTGCAGAGCCTCAAGCTTGGCTTAAGACCCTAACCAATCGAAATCCTGCTGTCAAACCCTCTGCATACTGTGGGCACTCTTCTCTCAATCCGAGACAATGGCCCTGAACCAACCCTAAACCCCAAACCCTAAGCTCTTCACCCATAGACACCTTCAAGCCTCGACCAATAAAAGGCTCCCCGTGCAAAACCCTTACCAAACCCTTAAAAATACTGATAGAAGAAGTCGGACTCCAAGGGTTATAGTACTACTGCTGATGGACAAAATCCTGCATGACTCTAAGGACTCTAAACTATGGGAACTATGGTATATTCCTTATAATGGGTAATGCAGGATTTGTATCATATCACCAACCGTAGTATAGTATATTGATAGTTTTCTTATTCTATTATTACAGACCTCTTTTTGTGTTACGTTAGTACTCTTATTCTATTCTTATCGACCTCTTGTGTCACTACAGTAACTTCCCTTCTTCTACGAAATATTACAAACTTCTTTGTTACATTGCAGTACCCTTGCCCTACCATTCTAGACTTCTTTTCAGTATAAATTCGACCATTCTAGAATTCTTTCCGTTAGTACAGCCCTACCCTAAACCCCGAAAACAACAACAACAACAACAACAACAACAACAACAACAACAACAACAACAACAACAACAACAACAACAACAACAACAACAACAACAACAACAACAACAACAACAACAACAACAACAACAACAACAACAACAACAACACGCCCAATCCTAGTACAACCCTACCCTAAACCCTAAACCCTAAACTCTGAAAAAACCCTAAACTCTGAAACACAATTCCTAAACTTTGAAAAAAAACAACAGCACGCCCAGTCCGGCATCGGTGTCAGATCAAAGTTCGGAACGCTCTCGGCCAAGTGCCTGGGCAGCATCGTCCGACTTCAGTTTGGGGTTTGAGGGTGTAGGGTTTAGGGTTTAAGGGTTTAGGGTTTACGGGTTCGGTGGTTGAGGGTTTGAGGGTTTAGGGGTTTAGGGTTCAGGGGTTTAAGGGTTTAGGGGTTAAGGATTCAGGGGCTTAGGATTCAGGCAGAGCACCCGAAAGGGTTGTATCAGGGGGTTTAAGGGACTATAGCGTTCTAGGTTTTAGGGTTGAAGGCTTAGAGTTAGGATTTGTGGTTCAACGTTCGGGGTTTAAGGGTTATAAGGTTTACGGTTTAGCGCACAGTCTGCCCTGCGGCCGTTGTATAAGGCTTCGACAAGGGGTATATGAGGGTCGATTCACGGACTTGCAAGAGCCACGGAAACAGAGTAGTCGTTGTTGCATACCGTGTGTGCTTGTCTATACTTCGAATAATGTCCGTACACTAGGACGCCTAGCAGACCTGCTACAGTTCGGGGGAGCAAGAATCAGATATATAGGTAGCTAACCCGATGAATCGTGCATGCATCGTCTACAAACACATATACAGATACACACATATATGCGTATATATAGATGTACACAACAACATGTATAGACATACGAAGCACTGACCAGCAAATGCGACCGGAAGCGCAAGGTGTCGCCGGCGAGCTCAGTGGAGACACGCCACCTGGAGGATCGAAAGGGGCATTGGCGAGGCAGTGGTGCATTTCTCAGACTCCCTGAATCCGGAACCGTAATATAGGGGCCTGAAAAAGGCCCCAATATAAGCCTTCACACCAAGCAGCCCTCAAACCTATCCTCTAGCAGAGATTCAAGGTTCAACCTCAAACGCGTCGTGTCACGGCTCGCCTGTTCTCCACTCCGATGTCAAGAGAGTTGGAGAGCCTCGGAAGGAAGCCAATGTGAAACCGTAACCCTATTCATAGGCTCTACGGCGCTCAAGACTCCGGGTTGTATGGGTTGTAGAGCTTAGGATCATATCTTTTGGGCTGAGGGACACGACTGTATGAAGCCTTTCGGCTACTTTGAGGACTCTGAACCCAAAAACCCCTAATCCTAAATCTTAAACCTACGCAAAGAGGCCCAAATCCGACACCATCATTCTCCAAATCCCGTTTTCCTCAGCTCTGAATAAGCCCATTCTAATTTCTAGAACCCTTACAGCAACCCACGAAACATCAGTTAGGAATCGGTCAAACCCTTAGGCACCCTCATTGAAAAGCCTGCAGCTATATAGAGTCCTCCTGAAGGGAACCCCATTGTACCTCATAAGGCAAATCTTGTTGGATGCTTGGGGTGACAGTTGTTGGGCTCTGGGCTTGCAGCTTGGGTGCGCACCCGGGCTTCGGGATTTCGGCTGAAAGTTCAGGCCATTGCTTGCCTGAGTAAGTAGGCAAAAGGAGTTGCAAGTATGCTGAAAGACATCCTAATTGAGGATATGGTTCTTATAAGATAACTGCTGCTTAGCAAGTCCCCCGACACTCCAGGTAGGAAATGCAGGCACCTTCCACATGATTGATGTCATTGCTCATTGGTCGTTAGTCACATCCCCCTTGTAGTCCCTATGTATTTATGTTCCCTAGTGAAACTCTGGAAGCTCCCTTCCTTAATTCGAGAACTGGGATTCTGGCTTGAGATCTCTGACCATACAGTTGCATGCAAGGAGCGACCCGGCTTTCAACCTCTATATATTCAATGACTCAAAATGCGCCTGGCTCAAAATGCTGACAAAGCCACCGCAACAAGAATCGGTAGGCGATGTCCACATCCAAGGCCTCCAGCCTCAACATGCACAAGGCGGGAAAGTTGTGTAGGGTCGAGGGTTCATAGGGTCACTGCACGCTCTCGCAATGCCCCAAGCCTCAAACCCTGAACCCTAATCCGTATAGTCCTTGCTCCTCAAGATCTTTAAACCCGTAACCAGCTCTAATCAAACCCACAAAACCGACAACGCCATGATGCCTATATATATATATATATGTAAAATAGATAAAAACATGTGTGTATATATATATATATATATATAGACGCATGACAACTCTGAGGGCCCAGCAGCTCCACCGTGACAAAGGAAGACTGCCAAGTGCAACCTCCGTGCATCGGAGAAGATGGGTACCGAATTTCATGTAGGCGCCTTAACAGTTGATCCGAGAAAGGTTTTGTGGTAAAGTATATATATATATAAGTATGCAAGTGGAAAATGGAACCTAAAGGAGTAGCAGTACCAGTTATTCTTCCAGCTTCTATATTAAATTGTTGGGTTGATGTTGGGTTGTTTGAGGCTCTTAGGACTGCAAGCCTTTGTGGGTGATAAGAGGTAAGAGCTTAAGATGGAAGGCTTTACGGACGCGAGACTCCAGCCTATTCAATACGGAAAACAAAAAAGAGGATCCCTAAAACGGCAGGTTTTATAGGGTCCTGGTAAACCCCCCAAACATCCAAGCTACTGAAGTCTCAGAGAATGTCTGATTCTGGGCGGCCAGCGAGAACAAGCCGGCAGAGGTTTCACTGCGAATCCCGAATCATCCTGCCACGTGGGGTCTGCTGATAAGGGTGGCTGAATCATTCGATTTTGTTGGGTAAAAAAGGGCCACAATACTTAGAATAGGGTTTTGGGGCCCATCATACTAGAAATATAAGGGAACCCCAAAATAGTGTAGGTAACTCTTTAAGCCCCTATAGGAAGGATTTCGTGGGAGCTTTTGGGGCGAAGATTTGGAGGATAACATCCTATCTAAAGAGCACTGTCTTCCATTCTCCAGCCGATAGAGCAAATACATAGGAACCTTTATGATTAGAACAGCGCTGTCGGGTTCATCGTCGGAGCATACGCAAAAAATCGTTCAGAAATAACCGGGCCATTGTTCAGGGCTTTGTGGATCTACGGAGCGTGCGGCTCCGGAGGTCGTTGTACTGCCGTGCATAAAGCCGAAGACTCTGTTGCGTTGAATGCTCGATTTAGGGTTTATAAGGGTTTAGGGGTCATGGTTTAGGGTTTAGGGTTTAGAGTTGCGCCCGAAAATCTGGGTTCATCAGCGGGCAACGGAGAAGGTGCCCGGGCGTCCAGCTGATGCTGTCAGGAGGACCACCGGGCTCGTCGCTCTTGCGCCCGTGCCCACGAATCGAACTGGATGCAAAGACCTGTATCTGTGCTTGTTTCCCCATTCTTGCTCCCATCATCCGGATTTCTGAATCGACTTCGGGGTCGCTAAGGCAAAGAGTCTGGCGCCGCCCACCTTGCCAGCCTGCATGTACAGCGCCTTGCTCGGAGCACCGTATACTTGAGCATGTGGCTTGCAGCCACCGACGCCGAAACCGGACTTTCAACCCAAAGCATCCAGTCCGGACATGAAACTCACACTTGAGGGTTTTAGGTATTGGAGCTTTTGGTTCATTACGTGTATGCCATAGCCATTTGGGTGCATGTCATAGTCATAGCATTGAAGGATTGGGTCTGCATGTAGAGGTTCTCTGGGTCCCTGTCACGAAGGAAGGAAAGAAACCGATGCTTTTCCAAATGCGCTCCCTTGTCAATATTAGGAACCCGGTCTCCAGGAGTAACAAGGATCTCTCGCATGGACCAAGTTTTAGGCTGGCTTACAGCAACAAGGGACTTAGCAACTGTCAAACATGAGGTAAGTATGCTTGAAAGTTCCTGTAACCTCCATTAAGCCACATATAGCCTTACTTCTTGTAGCCCGAAAAGCCTACCTTGTTATGTATTTCCTCAAGAGAAAGCCCTTACAGGTAGATATTTGGGGCTACTGGTACTTACTAAGTCCTCTGACCCCAGGCCTTGAAGCCCCAAACCCTATACCGGACTCTCCAAGTAGAGTTTCATATATATATATATATATATATATATATATATATATCGCTTTTCGCTTTTTTCGCTTTTCGTGGCAATGAGTCCTGGGTTGGACGCAGCCATGGTGGCTTGCAGTAATTAAGGAGTGAAACAAGAGGGAGTGGCGTTCGCTGGGTCGAAGTTCGCAAGCAAGTCACACTCCGCAAATTTCAGGGAGATAGGTGCTAACTTGCGAATGGCCTCAGCAGCTGGGCAAAGCCCTGTTGGCAGAAGCACACTGACTGGTACTTCTTTGGTCCAGCAAAAGAACGCACCCCTGAGTAGGTCAGAGAAAAGACGAAGCGAGCTGAGAGGGCCGGCAATGCTCTTGTGAGACCGGAGAGGAGTTGGCAGATCAAGTGAGGACAGAAGTCCAACGCAAGATATGTGAGCAAATTTTCCCTCATGAAACTCGCTGGCCCATTTGCCAAAGTCAAGGCAAGAAGGGCTGGCAAGGCACTGACTGTGAGGCAGCAGAATCTCAAAGACATCAGTGGGCCAAGGAGCGGGTCTCCTTGCATCCGTGACACATAACCCAGGGGAAAGTCTGCCCTGAATACATGCGATCTCTACGCCGCTGAACTCAAGCCAGGGTAGCAGGATCGCGGCATCACGAAAAGTGGCCGTGAGTCTTTCAGGCGGCACACAGTCGCCCCCAAGCCATTCGACAAAATCGATGTCAACAAGCAATGCAGAGGCACGACGGTGCCACCCTGCCCAGCGCACAGAAATGTCCTCATCCTGCTGCAGAGTCTCTTCAACCTGTGTCTGCCATGCACGGGCTGTAGCTCGTAAGCGGGATTGCTGCAGGCACTGTCCGGAAAAGATTGCACGGAAATG
This sequence comes from Symbiodinium sp. CCMP2592, assembly GCA_905221615.1. Lineage (NCBI taxonomy): Eukaryota > Dinophyceae > Suessiales > Symbiodiniaceae > Symbiodinium > Symbiodinium sp. CCMP2592. The sequence goes on along the minus strand of CAJNDT010000968.1, from coordinate 420,470 downwards.
CGCTAGGAAGGCAGTCCATGCACCAAAGCGGTGCTCGTCGTGTACAAAACTATCCTCAAGTGCAAGGAGGATGGCCTCGGAAGGGAGATCGGGTTCCTCGACAACCGGGGCAAAATTCCACTGACCAAGAGGCCCCTGTGCACGCATGGCCGGCATAAGGACACGGCTGCCATCCTGGAACTTCCGGCTGCCCGTCCCAGGTTCAGGCGTGTATCGAACTTCTGCATTGAGCAGCGCATGACGGCATCGCTGGCTGTATCCGAGGTGATTACAAAGGCTTTTATTGGTCTTATATTGAGTGAGGCAAACAGCACACTGCGACCCCTTGGCCAGAAGTCTGACCGGATTGACTCGGCCATGGGTCTTAAAAGCATGGTGGGACCAAGCTCGCAGATTGTCGAATGCAATACCACACTGGGCACAAATTTCGCAACTGCCAAGACCGGGATCAATGTCTGGAGGCAGACAGGCTCCTGCCGCAATCAGTGCACGGTAGACCAGGCCATGATGCTGTTGAACCTCAGCCAGCCATAGCTCAGTCAGTACAGCTGTGTGTCGGGCTTTGTTGACTGCTCGCTTCCAAGCGGAAGGCTGTGCCCGAACAAAGGAGACAACATCATTCCAGCTGTCAAATTGGGCACTGTGGGTGCCGGACCTTCGGTGCTGTAACCGAAACCAGTCAAGTGAATCTTGAACAGAGAGTAGCCAATCCTTGTCGTAGTGCAAGATGGCCCACAGCTCACTTGTGGCCTTGACAATGGTGGTCTTGAAGTGGCGAAGGCGCTCGGTGTGGAGGGAGGTTACAGCAGAAGCAACACGTGCTAATGCCAGGACGTACAGATTGCTCTTGTGGCAGGCCTCATCGTAGCGTATGCGAGGCCGTAGCATATGCCTTGCCATCTGCACCAAATTATGCTGGAGGCGGTCAGCATCGGCCGGTGTCAGTCGCGTCCAAGTCCCGCTGCCATAATACAAGGTGGACTCGACAAGCGTAGCAAAGAGCTGTGATTTCTCTGCAGGCAGCGCAACTGGAGATCCAAAGACTTCCTTTTTGTGCTTGTTGAAAGCCTGCCACGCAGAGCCTAGTCGAGCTCGCAGTTCATGTTTGATGCCCTTGCTGGCCTGAATGACACCTCCAAGATGCTTGTACATCGGAACTAGACGAAGTCTGGCAGAGGGCCACAGCTTGGAGTGAAGTGCAAGCGTAGGCTCTGACGCTGAAAACAGTTCCTTCGCAAGACGTGTCGAGTCGCGGCCATAGAGGCTAACGACAGCCTCGGTCTTACCTGCTCGCAGGTTCGGCAACAAGGCCGCTTTGATGCACTCTTCAAGTGTCACAACAGTGGCTGCACGCAGTCGCTCAATGAGCTCTTTGGGTGTGCGGCCCTGCAGTAGGACTGCAAGGTCATCCATCCATGTCACGTCTAGAGGGCTGCAGTGTGCATTCCCTGTGGCTGCATCGGAAACAGCTCCACAAAGCCAATCTTCGCTCCAGGGCAAGACGACTTGGAGGTTGTGCTGGCGAAATGCTGCACGGATTCTCGCAAGGATCTCGGCAAACAAGAATGTAAATGTCATGTCTGCTAAATTATCGCCTGGACGAGTTCCACTGTGGACAACGCCAAAGGCATTGCTTTGCCCAAAAGTGATCCAAGAGTCAGCCGAAAACTCTTTGAGCATTTGAGCAACCCAAGGGGTTGCTCCAGCACTTTGCACAAGGGATTGTTGTGTGGCATACTCGTAGAATCGATGCAAGGAATCAGGGGCAAGTCCGATTTCCTTAAAGATGCCAGCGAGATGCTGGTCAGACAAAGGACCTCCGTGAATCAGGGGTCTCACAACCCGGTGGAATGCTTCGCGGAGATCTACGAAGAGTACAGCACAAGAACACCGGGAGCAAATGCTTGCCTGTTGAAAGGCGCGAACAGCCTGGGTCGCAACTTGGACGGGTTGCCCCTTGCGTCCCCCAATTTGTAGGGGGGTGCATGCCTCATCGAGGTAACCTGAACACTTGTTGCGGAAAACCCCGTGTATAGCTTTACCGATTGAGCTGCTCACTAGGATGGCACGGTACCCGGCGCAATCAGATTGACTGCCACGCCCCTTCCAAATTGCGTGAAGGGTACCCCCTTTCCAAGCAACAGGTTCCTGCAAACGGAATGCCGTCTTGAGGAAAATTTGGTAAACAGCACGTGACAACCCTGCGGCCTGGAGGTGTAGCAGATCAGGCAAAATCCCATCGTTGCCGACTGCCTTGCCGCTTTGCGAGGCTCGAAGACCACGTTCGATATCAACCCGATGTGGCACGTCGTGCAACGCAAGTGTAAAGCCATCCAGGTCATGCTCGTTTTGTCTGGCAACACAAGCAGCGATGTGCTCGCTGACATCGGCAGGTCCCCCATCTTCGATGGAAGCAAAATGACGAAGCCATCGGGCATCAGATGCATCACGATCTGGGGCAACCTCACCATTCTCAAGCTTGATGAGGGGAAGGGCCTGCAGGCCCCGGCACTGACGTCGAGGTGGTCCGAGAAGTGGGCGGAGTTTCTGGACAGTGTCCTTGACTGGGGATTGAGCCGCAGCCTGGGCAACAGAAGCAAGGTAGGCCTTGCGATCTTTTTGGATCCCTCTTTTGAGGGCAGGTTGCAGCTTTTTGAGATCAGTAACATCCTGACGTGCACAGAAGGAGGCACGGACAGCCCTAGCAAGCCCTCTGGGCAAGACAAAGGACAAGGACAATCCAAAGCGCCATGCGCAGAAAGCTCCAGTAAGCTCTGTGTGACGGATGACTGTGCAGTTAGTGCTAATTTGCCGACGGAGACGGAGTCGCTGCTGGCGCAGACTCCAAGTGGTCTCACTGAAGAATGTCCTTTTTCGCCTGGTGCGGGGTGCCGGAAATGCTTGGGCGAGATTCCGTCTGAGGTGATCGGCTAGGACATTGTAGTGTGTATGGGCATCGGTATCCCATGGCACTACTGGTACACTTTCACAGATCTGCCGGAGAACTGGTTGAGCGTCAGCTTCCTGCAAGCGTCGGGTGTCAATTCGGCGGCAAAAGGAGGATGCCCCGGCACGGGATTCTAACCGGACATCGACCTCAAGAACAACGCCAAAATGGTCAAGGTTGCTTTGCCCAAAATCACAATCAGTCAACACATAGGACCCCTGATGCGCAACAGTCCAAGCACACGGAATGAGTACAAAATCAATGCGCGAGGAGGCACCCTGGCCCGGAGAGACCCATGTGCAGGACTGGCCTTGGTGGATGTCCTCATAAGTCGAGGGTGCCCACATGTCAAAGTCGTTTATAAGATTTGGGCTAGCTGTGGCGGCGGCGGCGCCGGTCCAGTTTCCCAAACATGAGTACCAATTCTGCCTGGCAAGGAGTCAAGCAACCTCGCATTGAGGTCGCCAGCTATTACAACCGGATCACTTTGTGAGATGGTGACTAGGCGGTCTCGGAAGTGCTTCCACCAAGGACCACGCTCAGAGTCAGCAGCAGTGGGTGCATGTATGACCGCTACAACAAACCTTAAACCTGCTCGAGCGATACGAGCAATTAGTGAGCGTGGGCTGTTGAACAAGACTCGGACGTCATCCTGCTGAAAGCATAGGGGGGGTATCCCCTTGCCACACAAATGGGACAGTCCGGGACAGCCAAAGCTCGACACCGTGCGTACCCTGCGCACTGCATTGTGACAGGTAACGAAAGTGGGTGGAGGAGACAATTGTAGCATCCTGTTTTGCACGTGTCTCTTGAAGCCCGATGATGCAGGCCTTGATTGTATGTAACTGTTCGCGCACAAAGGGCACGCGGCCAGTCAGGCCAGCAGAGGTGTCTTCCTCAAGGGTTTGCACATTGGCAGTGACAATGGTAGGCGAAAAGCGAATCCATGTCGTCTGGTCGGGCTTGGCAGTGCTCCCCTGTCCAAGGACTGACTCAGTAAGTTTCTCAACTTGAATATGGCTTTGACTACCAAAATCAGTGAAGCCACTACGACCAAAAGTGGGCCATTGGCGGGGATGGACTATGGAGTCGAAGATTAACCACAACCATTCAAGGTCTCCACTGGTGACCCAATCAGCTAGGGCCGAAACGTGGGTCGGCAACACTGTGCAAGGCTGTCGGCGTGCTCGTGCAATCGAGTCAGCAAGCTCGTTGTACGGGTTGCCCGCATGAGCCTTGACGTATAAGTAGGCCCAAGGATGGAACTGTCCGGCTGCCTCTGCAGCTTGTGCAAGTGATCTGCATGCAACGGCTAGTGGGTCTGTGTCGCGGGGCTGTAGCTGTCCAGCTGCCTGCCCTTGGGCAACCTGGGAGTCACTATGCATCCGGCAGGGAACATTCAAAGGCTTCTGTAGCGCCCAGGCAGTAGCCCAAAAAATGGCAGTTTTTTCGGCATTTATCGCAGAATGACTCTCAGCACCAATGGCGTATCTTTCCCCTGGCAAAGCAACAGAGCCCCTGGCATAGCCAACTAGCGACTTGCCGGTGAGCCATTGTCCAATGACAACAAAGGCCCAGCTGCTGTGAGTGCCGTTGTAGGATCCATCAGTGTAGATGTCAATGCACTGTGGGTCGGTGTATCCCTCAGTGGGGGCAGCATTGTAGCGGAGCTCCTGGACGGTGGCAGGGTGAAGGTCAAGATCGTGCGGAAGACAGTGAGGCAATTGCCACTTTCTGTTGGTGAGAACAAGTGCCTCATCAGCTGTCCTTGGCACAGGCAGCAGAACCTTGGTCATATCAATGTGCTCGCAAGGCGGCAAATGGTTGGCGAGACGAAGCTCACATGTGGAAGGGGTCGCCTGTTCACCAACGGCATAAGAGCCGGAGTTGCAACTCTGTGCAAAGTGCTCAAACAAGGAATCAAGCAGTGTTCTGGCCTCCCAGAAAGGCCACCCTTGGCTGTTTTCAACACTTTGTTCGAGAAGTGTGGGTCCAGAACAGCCCCACTCCGTCAAGGTCACAGTAGAGTGGAAGCCAGCAAGGGCTCGGCAGGGGGTCGGCAGTGGCCTTGGGGCAGGAAGGACGGGTCCAACACCTGAACTGTCTCCACGGGTCATTGCGTCTTTTGCTGAGCCAGGGAGTTGGACTGCCTCAACACAATGATAACAGAGCAGGGCTTGCAAAAGAACAAGAGCACAGAAGGCTGGAAAGCGGCGCACAGCGTGCAGGCCAACTGTGAGGACTGCGCCTCCAATTAGCAATGGCAAAAGAAAGAGATGCCAAGGACCGACATCATCATCAGAGGTGTCCCTGGGTGGCCCTCTAGATAGGGCATGTTGAACACGAACCCAGTTCCACTTAACGGAAGAACGGCTTCCTTGTACGAAATCCTTGCGTGCGCCAATTGCGAAGGTAGAAGACACGATCTCAAAGGCTGCTCCCCTTGAGATAAGGCCAAGGGCCCGGGAAAGCCAGTCAGCTTGCAAAGGGTGGCGCCAAGAGCCGCCTGTGCCGGCGTCAGGACCGGTCGATGTGCTAACTGAGATGGGCTGGCTGGACTCAGCAACAGAGTCTCCGTCATCTGGGGTCTCATCTGACTCGTCAGCCGCATCTGGTGCAGGGTCATTGCCAGGAGGCTGGGTGCCACCACCACCCTGATGACTAGGGAGGAACGACGCAGGAAGAAATGTGAGGACAACAACCTCAAGGTCGGCAACCCTGATGTCACCATTGACGTGATGCACAAACCCGTCCTGCTCAAAGTAGCATAAGACAAACCCAGGAGGGCATCTGTCGGCATACTGGGCACAAAGACGCGCCTGGGTAAGGAGACCTTCACTGACTGTGACGCACTCAATGCGCAACAGGAGTGGCCTCGCGTCAATGAAGCATACGACCCGACGGCCGCCAGCAGTTCCAATGGGGCCAAGGCCAAGCAGGGCAATGACGTGCTCTTGCACAACACCAAGATGCGTGAAAGCCGGGGCAAGTGGTTCAGGAGAGCACAGTTGAGTCATCTCTGCCGAAACTCCGGCTGCGACAGACAGGCCCCGGCGCAGACTGCCGCGGCGTTCAGGGGCAATGGCGTAAGAGAAGGAAGCATGAGGCGCAAGGACCCAGGCTTGCTCGTTGGCAGGAGGTGCTGTGGCCCACGCCGGGTTCCACGAATCAGTGGAACATAGCATGGCAGCTATCGTAGTTGTCACAAAATGGGGGTGACGAGTCGGCACAATGATCGCAGTGTCCCCATGCCCAACATTAACATTGACGCCCTGTTGGATGGGCCAGGGAATGTCCTTAAGATACACATCGAGCTCTGCGAGGGGTGAGAACCCGGCAGCTATGAGGACCCCATCACGTCGGAGGACACAGGGGAGCTGAGTGACATGGAAATCTCCGCCTGCCCTTGTGCTGTCTATGACAATCAGAGCCCCGCTTGGGTCCCAGAGTGGAAGGCCAACAAGAACAGCAACTCCCGGGACTGTCTGTATGGGCACATTACCAACCCTGGGGAGATAGCTCCGCACAGCAGGGTCGCGGGCAGCGCTTACCGCTTCAATGGCAGCGGAAACAGTGATGCCAATTGGAATCCTCAAACGGACTACCTCAACTTCATAATGCTGTCCAAGGACGCAAAAGACAGCCTCGGCAAACTGTGGGGAAGTGGCAGAAGCACTGGCATTACTCCCGCCTTGTGTGTCATTGTCAAAGGGTGTTGCTGCATGCTCTATTGCAGGCTCAGGCCCTGCAGTTACAGTACCTGATGTAGGTGTAGTCGTCGGGGCAGAGGAAGGTGCAGCCTCATCAGGTGGTGCAACTGAAAAGGTAAGTGAAGCAGAGGGGCCGGTTCGCGAGGGAACGTACTCAGCAATGAGAACACGCCCAGCGTGGACAGGAACATATTGCTGCGAACTTGGATGACCAAGGAGAACAACTCGCCAACCTGGAGGGGCGTCAACAGCAAGTGTATCAAGCAGCTGCCAAGCATCAAGGCAGCCTGAGCTGACAACAACTGCAGACCATCCTTGTTGGGTAGGACGGCGGTCAACAAGTACACAAAAAATATCGCTGGTGGAGGCTTCCTGGACATCTAATACCCCTATGACGGCTCGCACTGGAAGACCATCAAGCACACAATTGGAAGTGCGGGGGTTGGTCGGGCAAAGGCGAATATTGCATGCCTGGACCCCGAGACAAGCAGCAATTTGTTGCTTGTAATGAAAGGGATCAGTCTCCTCAGTCATATGCAGAAGGACTTGGGTGTTATAGACGAGGCAATAGGCAGCACTGGAAACGGTGAGGGCCTGGTAGGGGTCTGAGCTCCACCAATGCACTTGGAGCAGACACTCACCTATTCCTGGTCCATGAGTTGGCCGAGCAACTGATGGCACAAACCTGACAGCATCACCATGGCGGAAGTGCAGGAAGATTTCAGCAGGCAGTGGTGCCTCGTCTGTGCCGACAAAGACATCAACTTCGAGGTTGTGCGGCAGGTTGGCTTCATGAAGGAGCCTGCGACGGTCGGCGTAGGCACAGCCACTGTGCGCGAAAACTCGCCCATCAATAAGGCTGGTGTCAAAGCAAAGAGTAGGCTGCTGCGGGCCCCAGCTAGGCACAGCCACGAAGGTGCCAAACCCTTCGAGCAGTTGAGGAAAGACGGCGTGCAAGGACGGGAACCTTCTGTGGTCTTCCTGAGCTCGGCTTGCCTGAACAGCAGCTACGGCCTCCTCTGGGACTGCAGGAAGCTCAAGCTCAACAGTGACGTTCTCAAGGGTGTATCCTGGTGTCGCAACAACGAAATGCAATGGCCGGACTCCAATGGGTCCATCTTGCACAGCAGCCTGTCCAGAGGGGTCAACAGTGGGGTCAGGTGCATGGTCAGCAGGTGCAGTGTAGCTCCAGTTAGCCTCACTTTGGTCTGGAGCACCGGCTGTACCATCGTGCTCACGCCATTGGGAAACCGTGCAGGCATCTGTGTCTGAGACAAGCTTTAGAGTGGCATGCCGCTGCTCAATTTCATACAGAATGGCAAGGGCAACAGCAGTTGAAAAGGCTCTGCTTTGGTTCTTGTTACAACTGCCGCTCTGGACAGAACAGCAATCTGTCCAAGAAATGAACAAGCCAGAACATTCAAGGAAAGCTGGCCCATCAGGAACATGCTTGTGGCAATATGCAATCTCAAGGGCAGGGTCAGCAGGACCACGTCTGGGTGAGCGACTGCGAGAAGCGCACCGTGCTCCACTAGAACCAGGGGAAGTGCCGGCAGGTTCACCAGTGGCTGCTGTCGAAGTGGAGGGTCCTGTTGAAGCTGATTCCGAGGATTCATCAGGTGCCCCGTCATCAGGTTCCGAAGAGCCTTCAAGGTAGTCGAAAATGTATTGGACTACAAGTATGCCTGCCTGCCTGACATGCACAAAGGTGGTGGTGTCTCTGAGCTCATGCCGCCCACCACGGATGTTGACAGCTAGGCCGACCGGAAGGTCAACAGAGTACCGCCTACATAACGCATCGAAATCGAGGACTCCATCGTTGGCAACAATCCACTCAAAATCCCTGAAAATCGGACGTGCATCGATCAGCACAAGGTGGCGGTTCTGAGAGGCTGCAAGCTCAGAGCGACCTCCAAGTTTGTCTGAAACAATACAAATGGCCTTGCATGTGTGGCCAATGTGTTCGACATCCTCAATGGCAGGGTTAGACTGGAAAATGACAGAACGACTGACTTCACAGCCTAGCTGTGCGGCAGCAAGGGCATGAAGGGAATCAAGTGATGCCTGTAGCGATGGTTGGAATGAGACAAGGCTGAGGCCGGCATCAGTGCACAAAAGAACTGCGTCCGGTATCGGGCCGGGATACATTGGACAAGGTTGCGCCCAGTTCCGGTCTGTTGCGATGAGATCGGCGAAGGCAAAAAGAGGTCCAAGCCTCCGGTCCTGTGGGACAACAGTGATTAGGCCACCATTCTCGGGTGAAATGTCCTGGCCAGGCGGGACAAGTCGCTCAGCATTGTAGACACGCAAGTTCGGAAGGGCAGGGACAGCGATTTGCGCAAGAAACTCATCATAGGTAAGCTGCTCTGGGACTATGATGCTGAAGAGACGCCCGTCAACAAGGCGAAGATCAATCAGCACATGAAGTCGGTCAGCAGCCCACTCTGGCAATGACAAAATGCACGCAAATCTGTTGTCCGGCTGCGGCTCAACAGGGAGGAGCGTATCAAAGTAGAGAGATTGGTCCTCATTTCTGGCCTCTTGGACTTCATTAAGGGCATCGTCCGGATCACAGGGGACACGCATGACAAGAGGAAGTACCTCGGCCCTGTATCTGGGCGCAAAGACAAGGAAGTGGCCATGCAAGAACATAGGCGGCGGCGCGCCTTGGGGACGCTCCCTTTCATATTCTGGCAACGGAGGTACCTGTGCCTCATCATCGTATCTGGCAGGAGGGTGTACAGGCCTACGAGTATCAGCAGCTCGCTGCCATGGAACTCCTTGACAGCCGCCTGGTGCTTGATACGGGTTGCGCATGGAGACAGCATCCTCTGTGCCAATAGGCCCTGCATCGTAGCCTATTGCAGTGGGAGTGCCAGTCGGCTCAAACTCGACTGTGAGAACACCGCCGTTGTGGGCGACAAAAGCGGACCCAACCCGTTCGAGTCCGCGGAAGGCAAACTGGTAGCCCAGCGGAGGCCGAAACTCAAGATATTGGATCAGGGACTCTGCTTCGATCAATGGCTCACCGGTGTAGTAGGAGGTGACCTTGGCTCCAATCGGCCGACAATCGAGGATGATAAAAGACCCGGCAGCATCATTGCAATCGTCGCCCTGCGGACACTGACGGACAGCGACGACCCCAGCAAGCAAGGATCCCTGATAGACGAAGGGGTGAAAGTCATCCTTATCAGGGGCACACAGCAGAATCTGCTCGCTGTGACAGTGCAGGGCGCTTGCAGCATGCAGTTTGAAGGAATCATCAAGCTGCCCTTGGTGGAGGATGTCACGACTAATGTGTGGAGCAAGTATGAGCCAGAGGTCGGAGATTTCTTCGCTGATTATCTGTCTGACTTCAGCAGAAATGAAGTCAGCATCCTTCAAGCAATCAGCTGAACTCGGGAACCAATGAGGTCTGTCAAAAACTGCTACAAACTTGATAGTATCTCCTGTGATGACCTTGATTCTTTGGTCCGACCTGAGAGGGTCTGGTCGCCCGGTCTGAAAGGCATCCCAGGGGGAAATGGTATGCTTGCTAGCATGCTCAAGAACAGTAGCATGGCGTAGGTGCCTATCAACGATAGTCGCATACACCGGCCCGCCAACAGCTGAAAAGTCGAAGACTATCGCTGCCCTGTCAGAGTTCACAAGCCATTGCGGGGCAAGAAGGAGCGACATGTAGCCTTCTTCAGGCTGTGGCTCAATGAACACAAGGTCAGACGCAAAATAAGCCCGTCGTGGATCAAAAGCCTCAGCAACTGTCTGAAGAAAGTTGTCAGAGGTCGCCGGGACGTCGACAGGAACTTGCACAGCTTGGGTCGGATACTCAGGCGAAAAGAGAATGCATTGAACCCGCAGGTCACCCTTTGCAGCAGTTGGGTCCTGTGGTGACGGACCTACATCACATGAGCCACTTCTGCTGGCAGAAACCTGTCGCCTTTCGGGAAGAGGATCTGGGTAACCTTCGATCAGCAATCCTTGGTCAGCCCTCTGGAAATTGCGGAGACCTGGTTCGACTGCGTGTTGCAAGGGAATCCGTACAGGGGCAGACCAAATGCACTCCGGGCAGTTGAGCAAAATTAGGCACCAAAGCACAAACTTGTGCCCAAACATTGGGAGACTCGATTTCTGTCCAGGTGACCGTCTCCTTTGCCCAAATTGCTCTGCTTTGGTACATGAGATGTGAGCGGAGTGTCGTGGGGAAAACTCCTTTAAGCAGGCAAGGGGGCGCAGATGGACACCTTTGCACGGTAAGCCAAGGAGGCGACCAAGTGGCTCGTGACGATCTGGTATTTGCTTCCACAAGCACTGGTACAAAATGAGCGCCAAAATGGAAAACAATGCTCTGCATAGTGGAAGCAACACGGAGCCAATGGCAGACAAAAGGCCGAGCAGTGCTTCATTGAACCTATGGGTCTGGCAAAACTGTCGATCATGGCTGGTGCTATGGGAACATGCACCTCCAGAACGCTGCGCGATGGCAGGGACAAATGACCTCGGGCTCGAGATCTGCAAGAGAGACAAGGTCGTAGTCCGCACCCCAGAGCCACCGATGTGCGTGTTTGGCACTACAACAACCTGTCCTCTGACACAAGGGCTTGCAAAGACTAGCCCGAAAAGGGTATTGAGGCCTAAACCAAAGGGCCTAAGGGCAGGGGTTCCATGCTGTGTGCATTGGAGGAAAGACCTTGAGAGGCCGGTAAGAGGAAGGAATCCCGATGCAAACACACAAACCCAGTGTGTTGCGACGGTCTTCCGATGCCCCGTCAAATGCTTCAGATGCCCACAACCTTCAAGGAGATGGGCTATCCTCTGCTTGGCATCAAAGACAAGCATTGATATGGAGGGTCCCAAAGGCAAAAGTCCATGGAGGCGGCCCTTCTCAGAAAGGAAAAAACCTACTTCAAATCTTCCTTCTGTACATGCCCTGTGAGACCGGATGTATCGACAGCAATCAATGTCGAGGAGACTACGGGGAGCGCCTTGCCCACAGGAAGCTCGCACAGCTGATGTCCATCCCAAAGACATCAGGTGGCTTCGTCCCTCTAGGCGGCAGAGTCCCGTGTGTCCACGACACGATTCGCCCGACACATCCCTACTGGCGGAGTTCTCAGCATGTGCATCAGATGTCACACCACATTCTGACCTGCAGCACGAGCCTGAAGTCTGGCAAGCTCCTCCGCGGAGAGGTGTTGTGCAGGATCGTCGTCTTCTCCCAAGTCGTCGTCCACAAAAGGAGCAGGAACAGGTCGTTCGTTGGCGCGGGCCGCATCTGGGGCACCCGCAGGTATGCCAAAGGGATTGAGGGCTCTCCTTTGCTGCACCTGCGCTGAAAGACCAGCCTGAGAGGGGGTCGATGTGGTACCCGACAAAGTAGGCTCGTTTAAACCGGTCCCCCCATCTTTCCGCATTCGTTGGTCGCCAGGGCCGGGCGGGTAAGGTGATGACCTTTCGAGTCCAGGAGGTGCAGGTGCTGCTCCATATACAGCCGGCAAACCGGTCGGCGCCGGAGACGTCGTCGAATAAGGATCCCGTACAGACGTCGGTGGTGGAACCACATATGGATGGGGAACTGCACCACCTGCTGTCGGAGTCATCGGCTCCGCCTGTGTTGACCTCGTCGGAGTAAAAGCCGGTAGGGGTCCAGTTCCCAGGGCTCGAGAGAGGAGCTCCTGGTAATTCTGGCCAGGAGGTTTCTCCTCCATCCAGCGATCGAACATGGCATCGATCTCTGAATCGCCTGTTTCCATATGTACTTCCGGCGGCGCCTCCGCGGTCTGGCCCGTGTAGAAGTTCCTGACACACTCTCTGGCAGTTTCCCTGTGGAGCTCCGCCTCCTGTTGCTCCCGAGTGAGCTTCTTCATGCGGGCCTGGTATCTGCCTTTCTCGCGGACCAATGCCTCCTTCATTCGCTTCTGGTACTCGTCCCAGAGCTTTGTGGTACTCTCTTGGGTCTTGCGGCATCGGTCCACTCTTCCCTCTGCCTTGCTGAAAGCTGTCAAAGCATCTTGCAGGCCTTGGAAAACACCCTGGCCACGGGCTGTAGCATCGCTGCCCTCCTTCTTGGGACCTTTGGGTCCCTGATCCGCCGGTAGGGCATCGAAAGCAGGAAAGGTCGGAGCCGTTGGCGCTCGCCGATCGCTCCAGTCGTTCCAGTCTGGCTGTCCCCGCCAGTGGGGTTGTGCACGGTTTTTCGGCGAGACTTGCGATGAGCCACGCCAAAGTGAGTAGCCATGCTTGTCGTCCCATGACTTGGATCCTTTGCCCATGCGATCCAAAGACCTTAGCAGAGCAGGAGAGGTGGCGTGGTGCCACCGCAACAGATCCAGTTGAAGGTCCGTCGGTGGACGTCCCTTGTGGATGGCCCGTCTGGCCGCTGCACGCCTCCTTCGGCGAGCCCTGTGCCAGGTGGGAGAGCGAGGGTGCTTGCCTATGGCGAAGGCAAAAGGGCGCACTTGTGTGCTGGGGGCAAACGACCAGCTCCGCTTGTGGAGCGCTTCGAGCCCCTATATATATATATATATATATATATATATATATATATATTAGCTCAGGGTCAGCTTCGGTGGGCTTACTGCGGCTTCGGAATCAGGGATTTAGAGCAAAACCCTATTATGAAACCCCAAAGCTGCAAGAACCCGAAGTCCCAGATCCTACATTTAAGCCCCATAGTGAACCTCAGAATATTGGAACATGGATGTAGGATGATTAGTGCTGCGGTTCCCTGTGACGTATCTTAAGTGTATGAGGATAACCATGTGTCAACCTTCTAGCCTCGACAATAAAAAACCAGAAAATCCTATATAAACCAAAACCACATAGAAATCGCAACCCAGTTCTGAGGTTTGCATCAAGCGGCTTGTCCAGGACTGAAAAAGTTGCCCGTGTCCAGGAGGCACCACGGGGACCTGATTTGTGTGTGCGTGTTCTTGTTTCGAAGGATTCGTCGTTTGGGCTCTCTGAGGTTCATATAGACCAGTACTTTGCGTGTGAGGGTTCGTAGATGGGGTGTAGAATTGAGAGCTTTGTGTGGGTGTGGGTGTTTTTAAGTCGCTTCAGGGGGATTGAGTTTCTTTGGAGGGTTTGCGGGGGATTCGAAATTGTTTTTCCTGGTGCAAGGATTCAGCAACAAGCAGCGCTGAAGGCTTAGGACTTTGGCTGCGGCTTCTTACGTTACGTTGCTTTCCGAGTTCTTTTGCTTCAGTCATGTTGAAAACGACCATCATCACCGAGAAGCACAAGCTATTCTGAAAGCGTGACTCACACCATTTAAGTCGCAAGCCTTTACCTGTAGACTGTAGACTCCTCAACTGCGCTCTATAACACCCTATATACCCAAGGGCTCTATTCAGGATACATTGTGGAGGGGGGTCTGGTGGGCTTGGAATCAGAAGAACGGCTCCTTCTGTTGCTAAGCCTGCGGCGTTCCGGCAGAATCTTCCTGTGCGGCTGGACGCTTCACGTGAGGAACTGTGTCCCAGGACCCTGTGAGGTTTGGAGGTTGTGGACTCCAAGACGTCTGGGTTTCTTGCACTACATGTTCCGGCTATGTTGGATCTGTGAGAACCCAAAGGGTCCAAAGTACCCATACGGTAGAAGGTAGGGTTTCTAATATTAAGAATTACTATTATGATTTGGGGAAACCCTAAACCCTAAACCGTGGGAAGTATCCCCCATAACAGTACCTAGGGACCCCTTGGGGAATGCAAGGCTGCATCTTGCGGTGCGCTTCGGGCTCCGCGGAGCTCGAGGCTGGTCCTGGCTTTCCCTAAATGCCAGACTATGTAAGAGGGGGCCTAAATAATTACCAATACTATTTTGGGGGTTCCTCATTAGAATTATAGTATAAAGGAGCCCGGGCCCAAACCCTATTCTAATTATTACGGCCCCTATATTATGAACACTGAATGACTTAACCCGAAACCCAAACGGTCAAGCCCAAAACCATTATCAAGTCCTAACCTTGAGTGTTGACCTCAAACCCTCAACCCTTACAGAACCCTACGGAAAAGAACCATTAAAGGATGCTTGTTTAACCCTTTGAAAGAAACCCTTAAAGGAGCCCTTGTCGGAACTCGAACCCAGCTTATAGTAACCCTTGAAAGAACCAGTTATCGAACCTTTAAAGGAAGCCTTATGTAATCTTAAGTACCCTTAAAACTAATCCGTAAAGGAACACTTACAGAACCTTTAGGGGAACACCCCGGCATTGAAACCCTGGGGCTTCGAGCCTGTATGGCGAATCCTTCTGGAAGCTGCACCACCTCAGGGAGGGTTTAGGGCTGCAAGGGAGTTTAGGGGTTCAGAATTGGGGATAGGGTGTGGTGTATAGGGTTCTTGTTAAGTTCTGGCGAAATCAAGACAAACTGCTTACCAAGAACCCACCTCAGGTAGGCCAAAAGAAACGTTTAGGGGCTAAGGGACTACGTTTCAGGGGTTTAGGGTTTCGGAGTCATACGCAGTTCGGATCCGGCGAGCCTCAGCCAGGGTATAAGGATTGGTGCAGCAAACACTCGCTGCTCCTCGGCCCAGCACCTTCACCTACCACGAGCCTTGAGGGCGCAGCCCCCGAACCTTCACCGGAACGCCACGCAACTGGGTCCATGCGGCAAAGTTTTGGACAGGTTTTGCCACTGACAGCTCAATTGAGGCCAAGAAACCTGACACCTGTGCCACGTCAAGAGCAGCCGTTGCTGCGCGGTCGAGTGGAAGGGCCGCCGTCATGGTCACATCAGCACATCTTCACAGGTGCGCCGAGAGGTCGGTTGAGAGCGCCATCAAATGCGCCAACTGAGTTCAATGGGCCGTATAACCCAACTCGGGGTTTGGCGGTTTGGGGCTTCGGGGTTCAGGGACTGGGAGACCGACTTGACAGGAGTTTAGTGCCCTGGGTGATGGGGCTTAGGGAGTTCTTAAAACGGCAAGATATTTGGGGACAAGAAGAAAAGGTCTGGGGTACGTGAGGTTCGAGGCATTGGGGCCTTTTGGCACGTGGGGTCTCGGGCTTTGTTGGGGTCAAAATGCCGAGTTCAGAGTTCAGAGTTACTTATATATCAGAGTAAGCCCATGCGCTTTCAAGTACCAAGAACCATACACTTTCACGGGAACACCCCGAAGGTGCCTGGGCTGAGTCGGGTTTACAAAGTAAGTGGAAGGTTTACCCGAAACCCTAAAATTCCCGAAATCCTACACATAGAAGTTAAAGCTTAGGGCGTTTATGTCAGGTGTCGGATCTGCAGCAGCAAGATCCGCTTTCCAGAGACCTGGAGCACCTCCACCCTTACTTGGTTGACTTCTGAACCCCTCCTAAAAGTTAAACTTTTAGCCTCCTTACTATAGTTCATACAGAAACTCAAAACTTAAAGTCTACAGAGCCAACCAGAAGAACGCCAAGCTTATACTAAAACCCCCTAAACCCTAATCCTTGAACCTAAAAGCCGAAACCCCAGACCCTAACCCTAAATTGCCCTACAAGTAACCTCAAAGGATTTCCCTTTCAACGAGGATGGAAAGCTGATTGTTCCTTCCATGGTTCCTGAATGTAGCTAATAAGGTAGACTCTAACAGACTACACCACGAAAGACTAGTTTAACTACTAACTAAAGCCCCTTGTATAGCATAAACCCCTCATCGGAACCCGAATAGTCTGGAACCCCTAATTAAGGGAAACATTTAATGATGGACCCCCCATCTGGCTAAACCCTATATAGACCCTAAAACCCTAAAAATACCGAGGCTGCCACCAAAGACCCGGTGTTGGCTGAGAGCTGCGTGCTTCCCAGGACGAACTGGGCCGCAGGTGCGGGCTTGGCAATTCATAACTGATGTGCGCGCCGCTGGCATCTACACAAGGCTCAGGGTTTAGGGTTTAAAGCTCGGGGTTTAGGGGTTGGGTTACGTAGGGGTTTAGGGGTTTGGGGGGGTTGGGGATTTTGGGTCTAGGGTTTGCGACTCAATTGAGGATTCGGCTTACATTTAATGTTCAGGGATTTGAAGGCCAAGGAAGGAAGGCTTGTTAAGGGATAACTGAACCTCCTTCCCTAGAAACTCTGATAGCCTGGCGGTAAGGGCTTATTGATCCGGGGTCTACAATAAGGCCTTTGCAGGTTTACCGTGCTTTAGGAGGATTCAGGATAGGGCGGCGTGTCAATGATTAGGGTGAGTTTGGCATGAGCCAGAACTAAGCTTGCAATATGCCAAACACTCAGTCTCCTTTGTGGCTCCTTTCTGTTTGTTATCTTGTGATGGTATTTTCGGATCCTCACCATGTAGTTTGTTAGGAGACAAGATACGGAACTATATTATATAGGTAAGATGCATGTGAGGGCGTACCCTCAACTATATGCCCCAAACCTTTTTAAACCCTACATGCAGCCCCCAAGAGCAGTGCCTGCACCTCCACTTCGTTCGGGCTCTGCGTGGGCAGCACCTGCAGTTGCAAACAGCAGTGAGGGCTTGCTTGGAGGGTCGGGGACGTACCAAGTAGTTATTTAATGGAGTTACAAGTACCATAACCCCGAGTAGGATCCCTCGTGGGGTACTTATAACTCTACTTATTGCCGACTTACTAAGTCCCCCGACCCTCCACGTCGCACAGAACAATTCCAAAACCCTATAAAGCCATTTTGAATCCGAAGCCGTGCAGACGCGGCACAGAGGAGGGAGAAACTTCCGCAAGCTGGAAGAAGGCTTCCAGAGCAAACTGGGGCACCTCCAAGAAAAGGGCTCTGGGAGCTGACGGTTTTGGAGTTTAGGGATTGGGGTTTGACTTTTTTGTAGAGTCTAAGAGTCTAAGGCTTTATGCGTTTAGGTTTCAGGGGCTTTGAGGCTGGGAAATTCGGCCCCAGGAGGGGCGATCCCTGGCAGCTCATGCTTCGTCATGCTACGGCTGACAAATGCAACTTAGTAACGGTGCATGTTATGTAACATGATGAATCCTTTTCTTATTATTGCTATGACAGTTCTTATTACTGTTGCTGCTATTATTACTTCTTCTTTCTACTGTTGGTACCACTACTACTGCTGCTGCCGCTACTACTACTACTGCTGCTACTACTACTACTACTACTACTACTACTACTACTACTACTACTACTAGTACTAGTACTAGTACTAGTACTACTACTGCTACTACTACTACTACTACCACTACACTACTACTACTACTACTACTACTACTACTACTACTACTACTACTACTACTACTACTACTACTACTACTACTACTACTACTACTACTACTACTACTACTACTACTACTACTACTACTACTACTGTTATATACTCGTTTTTCCTATTCCTGGCACGAATAACAATGAAGTGCTGTTCGTATCATTTGTTGTTATCTTATTGTTTTAACTGTTCATCGTGATAATTGGCTGATTATGCTTGAAGGCTTTTTGGACACGCCGCCTCTGTGTTGGCAGCGACGACCCGCCCCCCGAGCTCGTAGCACCACAGCCTTGGACGTCGTGCAGTGCACCCCAGGGTTTCGGTACGAATAGCGTGCGGCTCCGACCAAACAACAACATAAATCCTCAACCTTAAATCCTGAACCTACAGGGAACTCCAGGAAGTTGGAATATGGTTTCAGGGTAGGGTACCTTATTTACCATAAAGGGTTTAGGATAATAATATTCCCACTTTCTGGCTTTTACCTTAAAACCATGTAGACTTGACTCAAGGCCTCAAGCCGCCCCGGCACAGTACAGACCCTGAGCCTCAAACCTCGACCCTACTACCTCAAAACTACTGAGCCCCCCGATACCAAATACATGATCGAGAAGCAAGAAGAAGAACACATGGTTTACATCATCAGCAGTAAGAACAACAATGGATTCACTGATGTTTGTCGAAACACCTATATACGATTGTACCCAGACCCCCGGGAGGATCCAAAAAGCAGATCCCTTAATGGGGGTTCCTATAAAGTACCCTTAGTAGTATAGGGCCCCATATTAGGGGGGATCTAGTTCCTAGACTTGTTCGAATGCAAAGCCCGGATAACATCGAGCCTAGCGCCCCCCCAAAATCCCCCCAAAGAGCTGAGCCCAGCGACTCCCAGACCAAGCCGGTGGTTCCGTCTGCAAGGTAGGGCTTAGAAGTTTTGGGTTTAGGGTTTAGGAGTTCAGCGTTTCGGGTTTAGAAGTTTAGGGTCTAAGGTTTAGGAGTTCAGGGTTTAGGGCTTAAGAGTTTAGGGTTTAGGGTTTCGGATTCCAGAGTCCAGGGCTTCGAAATTAAGTGTTCAGGGTTTCGGATTAAAGGCTTTCGGGTCTTCGAGTTTAAGTGCTTAGGGCTTCGGGATTAAGGGCTTAGGGTTAGGAGTTTAGGGAGTGGATTCACAGGCTCAGGGTCTAAGTGTCCTCAATCATCACAACTTTTTACTTGTCGTGAAAGGCGGGGTATATTCTGCGGTAATCATGATAAGGAATCCTCACCGCAAGCATTAACAATTCTTCAGACCTCTGTAATGGTAGCTTGGGTTTCGGGGCTAGGGGGGATAACGTACGTAGGTACGATCTTAGTTAGACCCTTGGGACGCTCAGCAAAGCGGCGAGGCAGTGCATAGCAAACAAGCTTCGAAGGCTAAGGCTCGCACCCTTAGTGGGTGCTTCTGAAACTGCCCAAGGCCGAATAGCGCCGATATATAGTCTGCAGGCCCTGCCTATAGACCCTATAAAACCTAGATGCCGAACGCTCATTATTATGAGTTCCTTCTATGGGGCTTAGAGTTTGGGGTTTGGCAGAGCCTGAATACTGTAAGTCGAGTGCGAGTGTACTTTCGAGAATTGAAGCGTTCGGGTTGAGGGTTAATCTCAGGGCTTCGACTTCAACTTGATTTTTTTGAGGGCTTGGAGTCTGAGAGCTGGGGTTTCTGCAGCTGCGTCCTGTTGAGTACCTCAGGCTCTGTAAGAGCTTCACCATGCAGAACATCGTTCATGCAAAGTCTGCTCCCCCAAAATACAAAACTACTGATACACATTCTTCAAATCTCATCCCAGGATTGCGTGATTCCGAAACACCCACTTATCAGATTCGCAAGCCCATGCCGGAGTGGAGCCTGTTGTCGCAGGATTCGTGACGCTGAAGCTGAAGGAGTAAAAGCGGCCCACGACGAGCGGGTAGATCTGAGCACCCATGCGAATGGAAAACCGTTTGAAACCTGAAAAAAGAAACATCCTAAACCCTCAACCCCTTACACAAAGGGAACGGCTTCCTAAACCCTCAAACTCAAACCTGCAATCAGTGAGCTGCTTTGCAAATGGATTATGGCTGCAGGACCAGGGCTTCACGTTGAAGGACCGCGGCGTCACGGGCTCTCTGTCTTATGCACTAGTACTTATTCCAGGGCTCTCAACGCGCTTTGCAAAGATTGTCAGGGGTTTCGACCTCGTAAGTAGGGTTAGAAAACCAAACAGGCTATGGGGAGTGAGTATACAAGAGTACGCCAGTCTTGCAAGAAGGACTGCACCATCATGTAGGGAAACCCTGAACTTGGGAATTGTGAGGTCTTCAGGGTGTCTTGTTCTCTTGGTCCCAGGAATGAAGGCCGTCCACATGTGACAAAACATGCCCCCCTTAACCCCCTCATCCTGAAACCCCACATCCCCCAAACCCTGACAAACCCAAACCCAAACCCAGCGACCCGTAAACCCTCAGCCCTGAAACCCTAAATATCCCTAAATCTCGAGATACCCTGACGCCGAAAGCCACAAAACACCCGTAGAGTTGGTAAACAAAAGAGCCAAGAGACCAATGTCACGTTTAGCAGTCGCCAGGCCTGCCCAGAGCGACGAAGTTAGAAACCCCGTGCACGCAACTAACAGACATCCCGTATGTCAGTTTTAGGGTCAGTGCCCGCATGCCTCCAAAGCTGAAAGGGAAGCCTGCACCGACAACACCGCAGCTTCTGCAGAACACCCCCAAAAAAGTTACTAAAACACCCTATGCCTGAACTATTGGAATAGGGGCTTTTTCACATTCGACTCGAATTTGTTTTAGTGTACGGACTGTAAAAAGACACTACTATATGGTAGAACTTCAGACCCCTTTATTGACCCGTTCTGTATCTTAAGCTCTTTGCTCAAAGATTCCAGAGCAAGGATTTGCGGTCGTACCCTGAACCGGATAATAAGTAGATCCTGCCTCAACCCCAACACCTGAGCCAGGATCCAGACCCTAAACCGGTGATCACAAACCTGGCGAAGCAACTTGGGCGGTTGAGGGGTTTACATTACACGAGAGCGTAGTTTATGCAATACGGGGTACTGCAAATCAGCGTCGGGGGAGAACACCACAGTCCCAGGACCAGTGTTCTTCAACAAGCCCGTCCTTTTATTTGGTCTGCCAGTTGCATTCAGTCCAAGTCCTGAGGGCCTTGGGTCCCCCGCAGATCCTAACAAGGCCTGTGCACACGCCCTAACAGATTCAGACACATACTTGCGACATGAAAACGCAGGCTTCAGGATCCTGTCAAAACTACATCCGGCGGCACTGCGGCACCCTAAACAGCGACATCCCAAAATCTCGCTTGATCGTTCCATCCTCCAAGCCCCCCAACTCGCTAGAAAAGTGCCGCAACGAGTCTTTTTAGAGGCCCCTGTCACTGGATGGCCGAGCACACTAACTATCATTATGGGCTTCGACCCCTACACCCAGAACATGTTTCGTCTGCCAAGACCTCATCCCATGATGAAGGTAGGATGCATGAACTCTAAAACAACTCCAACCTCTGAGCCCTAAATTGCCTCAAATCATGAGTAAGTGTTACACCCCTGAAACTCTTTAGACCTCATTCACACTCGGGTCACGGCAGAACTGAGCGTGACGTCCTCCGAGTCCATATCAGCCGTTGCGGCCTGGCTTTGTAAGATTAACTAATTCCCCTTAACTCTTATAACCCTCAAACCCTAAACCCCTAATCCTCAATCTTTCAACCCAAAGCCGACCTGCGAAGTCCAAAGACTAAGACTATCAGTAGGAGCTACTGTTGATAATATAAATCCTGCATTACCTTAAGGACCCGAAACTATGGGAATTATGGTATATTCCTTATTATGGGCAATGCAGGATTTATATCATCAACCGTAGGATACGCGGGACAAAAGACGTCAGTGTTCTGGCACTCAGGCAGACCCTAAGCCAATCACAGTCTCCGCTGACCCAGGCCAAGACGATCCATCCTCGTGAGCCCTAAGTAGAGAGCCATGGACCCTTTGATCCGGCACGTGGAAATACGGCTGATGATATACATCCTGCATTACCTTAATCACACTGGACTAGGGACTTATGGTATATTCCTTGTTATGGGTAATGCAGGAGTTATACCATCAACCGTAGCATGCCATAAGTCATAGTAGAGATCCCCGTCTAGTATACAGTAGAAGCCCAAAAGTTGGAAACCCAATAGCCTCGATCCTTAAGAGTCATGTAGAGGGAATCCCAGCACTATTTGGCCTGAAACAGGTTTCCAACTTTATGGGGTTTACTGTAATCACACCAGACTAGGGACTTACAGTATATTCCTTGTTATGGGTAATGCAGGAGTTATATCATCAAAAGTAGCACGCCATAAGTCATGGTAGAGATCCGTCTAGTATACTGTAAGGTGCATTCGGAAAATGAAGGAAGTCTGGTCTGCCTGGGTAGCTGTTAAATGTAGGCTCCTGAGTAGCCCTTTCATGATAAGGGTACCCGTTTTTTCCTACTATTCGGGTTTAATAACAAGGCCCAAAATAAAAAGTGCAAAAAGGGTACTACTCAGGAACCTAGAAAAGGCAACTGCAAACTTCCGTTGCTTGGAGGCGCTGTCGAGTCAGGAAGGAAAGTCAGCCAGCAACAGGGGTATTTGTGGGATCCAGGTTGTGAGTACTGCAACCACCGCTGAGGATTCAACACTTTGTGGCGGCAAGTTCTCCCGGTTGAAGGTCGTCGCATCCAGCAAGAAGACCGAGGGGGCGAAAACGATCAGGGTGCCTCCACGAAACTGTAGAATTCGTATTATTAGTCAGTATTATTGTTATTGTTATATATATATATATATATATATGGACACACAGACTAGAAGTGAAGCAGAGACCCCAATGATGGTACGTGCCCTGTATCAGTTTTTGGAGCGTGGGACTGCAAGGGATTTAGGGTTGGGAGATGCGCAGGCTTTGATGTAGGACTCGGGATCCACTGCCATGATCTAACTACTGCCAGACCACGGCCTGTTCTCTCGCTGTCTCTGCATGTGACTGTGTAAACTCGAAACAAGAGCACATGAAAGAGAACACTAGCTTAGGTGTCGGAGTGATTAGTGTATAAGAGGTTACACTCCCCGCATAACCAGACCATAACATATGCCAAGATCCTGTTTCAGTTATTTATATGCAATGTCGGACGAACTGCCTCGGGACTCTCACACAGGAAACCCAACCGTGAATCGTACATGGGGCCTTCATGGTTTGTTCTGATATACGTATATGGGGAACCCTTTGGAACCCACGGAACGATCACAAACTAGTGAGGGCTGCCTGCTTCGGTTGCGATACTTCATTGCCTGGCCAGTTGAACCTCAGGGAAGACTTGAATCAGAAAACGTCCTAAACCCGAATCCCTGAACCCAAGAGTTGAATGCACCTACCAGGATCTTCTTTAGACTAGGGTTGTGGGGTTTCTTATCGTCTATTTGCATATGGAGTGTAAAGGAATGAGTAGACTTTCGTAACTACTCATCGCTCAGACCTCCATGTAGACAAGAAGAAGGTCTTCCAGAGTAGAGGAGGCCTCCGGTGGCCATCGTTGCAGCAGGAGGCAGCCGGAATGTCAGCCGCACCTCAGCAGATGATGTGCTTAAGTTTCGGTGTTTAGGGCTTTTCTGGGGTGTCGAGGAGGGTTTAAGGGTTCAGGGTTTAGTTTCCACGCCCTGGGTTTATGTTTACGACTTCAGGTTAAACCTCAGCACCGACAAGTAGCACTGGAAAAGCCGAGAGCCCTAAACCCGAAGCCGAAAACAGAAACATAATCCGATGTAAGACTACACGCTGAGCGTCCATACATATACTACAGTACCACTATGAAATTAGGACTAAGAAGGCCATCCCTGCAAACCTCCTTCTATAATGGTGGTATGTATGGACCCTGTGGGTTCGGGCGGGTATAGGGCTTCGCAACCTCATAGACGGACAGGCTTGGCTTAGCCCAACGTCCTTCTACCGGAAATCAGGGCTGCTCAGAAGTGAAGCCACAGGTGTTGTTCGTATTCAGAAACTAACTGGCCATGCGATGCCCTGAACCCTGCACCCTAAACCCCTACACCCAAACTCCCAAACCTTAAACATATAGACTGAAAGTCTGAAGAGTTGGGTCAGGAGGCCTCAAACCAAAACCGTGTGTACCCTGCATGTACCTTACCCACCCAAAACCCTAAACCTTGAACCCCAAAATCCATAACCCTGTAGTTACCCCACGTGCACGATGCCCTCGAGCAGTCTGGGAAGCCGGCATAGTTGTACTTGTAGCCCACTTCCCGGACGGATCCGTAGAGGCCAGCAACCTTCAATTAACGCCGGAAGTCTGAACGCAGCTTCGGAGTGTCCGCCTCATATAGGTTTTAGGGTGGCCGGGTGGCCCTAATCCGTGAACCACAAACCCTAAAAAAATGGGAATTAGGATCTAGACCCTACACGCTGTGTTGTTGGGGGTATGAAACTGAGCTTCTACCTCCAGACTGTACATCGTGGCTGTCGTAGAGTATGAGCACTGCAGGAGTAAGGGTAATCCTCCAAATGTCGGGGCACCGTTCGTTGATAAAGTAAGGAACCCTAAGACGGGACCCTGCTTCAGAGAACCCTGCGAGGATCCTGCAGGAGAAGCTCATCTGGAAACCGCTAAAGTGATGAGAATAATTAACCCCTGAACCCTCAATTTTTCTAAGGTTATGGAGGGGTAGATGAACCCGAACTGTAGCCTAGAGCCATGGGCCTCACTCTAACTCGACGCCCATCAAGTAAAACCCAGTACAAAACCAAGCAAACACGCCTCCAGCTTCAAGTAGACACCATATCCGGGATAGTCTGAAGTTCTCTCGATCACCGCTGCACCTCCGGCGCAGGAAGCTC
Source organism: Symbiodinium sp. CCMP2592 (assembly GCA_905221615.1). Taxonomy (NCBI): domain Eukaryota; class Dinophyceae; order Suessiales; family Symbiodiniaceae; genus Symbiodinium; species Symbiodinium sp. CCMP2592. The sequence goes on along the minus strand of CAJNDT010000968.1, from coordinate 395,709 downwards.
ACGTCGGCTTGGTGCGCGGGTCGAGGATTCAAGGCCCGACAGCTAGGGACTTCAAAGCCACGCAATTGTCTAAATACATGTAGAAACCCTAAGCCTAAACCCTAAACCCTAAAAACAATGAAAAACATTTATGCATCAAAGTTGAAGGGCTCATGATCAGATATGGGAGTTTCCGAGGATATAAGGGGGGACCTTAATTATTCAGGGGTCCTTATAATAAGGATCCTACTGTTTAAGGTACTCTATTGGGGTCCCCTATTTTCGGAAACCCCTATATGACCCTAGAAGCTTCAGCGGCTTTTTGGATTCATAAGTCTGTCTTGCACAGCTGTGAGGTTCTGAAGGAACAGGGCCCCTCGTCAGTGACTCAGGGCCGGGCCATTGGCGAAGCGACTTATCACTCAACTCTCCGCCCTAAAACCGGGAAATGCTAAACCCTAGGTATGCGCAAAGCCTCCACTGCGGCTTAAGCTTGATTAAGCCTCGGATCTGAAACGTAGGAGCCACTGCCAACAGTACTAGTAGGTAGTCATCCTAACAGGACGCAGCTCCTTGCCGACTCCCCGAAACCTTAGCGACGCTACATGCCGAACGAACCTGCATTGGCGCTGGCGCGGACCTCGAAGGACCACATCGGCACTCCTTCCGGGAGGGCATGTTTAGCCTTTGGTTTTTTACAGTAGTTTGCAAACTGTTGTCCTGACTTTCAAAAACGGTACTCGGAATCCTAGAACCTGTTCCTGCTTTGGCCATGGCCTTTGTGCAAGCTCCCTTTGAAAGCCAGGCTCACTCTGGTCTCGTCATGCATGGTGATGGGTTTTGGCATGTACCTATAGTCTCCAATGTTTGGAGTTCCTTTTTGGGGTTACCTTTTGGGATCCTTAATGTAAAATTGGTTAAACCAAAAAAAGGAACCACAACGGAGACTATAGGTAGTTGAGGAATTATTTGAAGCTTCGTCCGGCTTTTGAAACGTACACAGCCTGCTCAGCTCCCTGCCTTCTTCTGGAGGGTCACCGTTGATCAGGCCCAAACGAAATCGCAAGCGCTGGCCTGCAATGCGCGTCAGGGCTTTGCAGCGGCGGAGCCAGAACCCCCTGAAGCAAACCGAAGCCCTAAAACCGAAACCCTAACCCTATAAACCCTAATAAACCCTAGTAAGCCTTAATAAACCCTAATAGTCCAACATACCCTAATAAACCTTCGGACCCTAAACCCTGTGAGCCCTAAGCCACAAAAAAAAGAAACAGGGCGGCAGGTTCAAAGGCTTTGCAACCCTTGGGATCTGAAGCTTCGGTTTACCCGGAGGCTCAAAGCACTTCCAGGATCGGAAGCACTAGAATATGGCTTCTAGCACGGTAGGCTCCATAGGGTTTCTATAGAGGGTCTGGAGAGGGGCCTGAAGAATCAGGATCAGGCTTTGGGATATATTTCTGCTATATATGTGGGGACCACAGGGCTACAAGGGGATATGCTCCTAATCATTCAGACCGGCTGCTTGTACCAAGAGTACCGGAGGTGTAGATTGAACAAAACCTATATCCCCGAGCCTTGAACTCAAAACCCCGAAGCCCGAACACCCAGAAGCCTATATCCTAAAGCCTACGATCTACGGGTGATTCAAAGCCCCCAATCCTTAAATCCTTACCGGACAACCGAGACCATAAATCCTTTAATTACCCCGCTATTCCATAACCGCGAACTAAACTGACCCTAAGTCCTGCAGCTTAAACTTTAAACCCTGCACCCTAAAATCGCTCACCCTCAGAAGGTCACAGTCTCACGAAATCGCTCACCCTCAGAAGGTCACAGTCTCACGAAGCTTTTTGCCCTCTTATCGAAGCTCGGCCGGCGCCGTTGGGAGAGCTCCTGTCTTCAGGTCTCAGGCTTTAGGGTTTGGAGTATGTATGAGTGCATGTATGTATGTATGTATGTATGTATGTGTGTATGTATGTATGTATGTATGCATGGATGTATGTATGTATGTATGTATGTAACTATGTATGTATGCATATGCATCTGTATATGTACATGTACATGTATTTGTATACGTGCTTCGGGTCCAGGGCCTTTAGAGTGGCCTCGAGAGTGAGATTCCGCAGGGGCTTGTCGGAATGCGAGTTTGGATATCATTGGTATAGTGTAAATATGTACGTACATGTATACTTATTATGTAAGATAGAGAGGGACAAAGGCAAACAGAGACAGTGCGAGCGAGAAAGGCTTCACGAATTCAGTTGAGCTACTATAGGTCTCTTAGAAGGGCTGCTATACCGGTCTTTCAAAGCGTTGCAAAAGGGGCTCCAATAGAGGTTGCTCTCAAGTTAAGGGTTCCTTGAAAGGCTGTCTGCGCTCGAATCCATTGCATCTCGCCTCACCCAGGCATGTCAACCAACTCTTCCCATGCGAGCGGATAAACCAGGGCCATCCCCCGGATTTAGGGTTACCTTAAGCCGGAATAACCTACCTGTTTAAGGACTTATACGAGGAAATCATAATAAGGAACCCTAAAAAAGTAGGTTATTCAGGGTTAGGGTAGTGTCTAGGGTAGGTTTCAGGGTTTAGGGTTCAGGGTTTAGGATTCTGATCGCTAGAATCCCCAGTTGTTGAACTGCACAATCAGTCCACGGCCTCGATAAAAAAACAATCCCCATTTCCTAAACCTTTAAACCTCTAAACCTTAAATTGAACATAAAGCCTAAGCTACGCCACACCCTGACCTCTAATCTAGAATGCATAGCCAAAACGAAACTTGAGCCCTGAATTGTCCTCCCTGCGGGGTGGAGGGGCGGGGCGAGGCGCGGCAGCTATCTCGCCACCTTCCCAGTCAGACCCCTTTAAGGCCTTTTAGCTTGAGGGCTTTAGAGAGCTCCAGTTTTCATACAAAGCCTCCTGCAGAACACCTTGGCTTGTATTTGTCGCTCCAGGTACAACTCCCGGCAATATCTTACCTTTGGTTCGTAGGGAATGGAGGAATGGTAGTAATAGTAGTTATAATTGTACCCCAATCCTCCATTCCTTAAAAGTAGGCTATGAGACTCTCTCCAGCTTCAATCAACTTCGGCCTGAAGCTTGCACCTTACCGTAACATCGCCAGGCCATGAATCGCATACCTGTTTAGTGGATATTGTATAAGGAACGAAGAAGCCAGGGATTTTGGGGTCAAGGTAAAGCTTAAACCCCGAAGCCTCAAACTCCAAGAGTAAAAGGAGGGACCCTCCCTAGGTATATAATTACCCTTTAATATATCTATTATATACCCATTATGTAGCCCATTATAGGGTAGGGGTCCCATTAAGGGTCCCTCCTTTTCCCCTTTGATAAACCCGAAATCTTAAACCAAACCTCGGAACACCCGATGCTGAACGCGTCCCACAGTCAGATTGCAGGTCCACTAATGGCGCGATTCTTTGATGCTTAGTTTTTAAGGGGGGTTACTATACTGAACTTAGAACCCTAGCACAAATTATGATTTAGCTGTTTCTTAGGGATTATAATAACCAAACAAAAAGCTGTTTCTAAGCACCCCTAAGGTTAGGGTTGAGGATGCAAGGCTATTTTTCAACCTACCAGGCACCTGACTTTGACTCAAATGCAGCCTTTCGAAGCAGTGGAAGATCAGGTCACAGCAGAACCATTCCGTATTTAAAAGGGGACCCATAAACGGCAAAAGGGTACTACTCAGGAACCTAGGCAATGATGTCCCTGCATACTCCCTGCGCTGCTATCCAACTATCGGCCTAGGTACGCTTAAAGATTGCGGGGTAAGGGAAGGGGTTTAATTAGGAGTTGATGATTTAGGGCTTTTGCTTGAGGGGAGGATGCATGAAGCTGCAGGGGGAAGAAGCGACTTTCAATCGCACGATCCAGCCTATGGCTTCGAAGAGGCAGCGCAGGGAGTCACGCTGCCCTGCTTGCACGCATGCCTGAAGGCTTCAGAAAATGCCGCGGGTATAGGACCAGTTCCTACTTCTCCACCTGCTGAGGGGGATCTCAATTTAACCTTCCTTCTTCGCCAATTTGTAGGAGCAATTCAGTGTACTATTACTAGAGTACATGCCTAGTTTTTCGGATATGGACTCTACCACCCCAGGAAGGCTGCCGGTTACCTACTCGAAAGCTAGGAGAGTTGCTGTAAGCATCGCAGTCCAGAGGGCCGCAGCTGCTTGTGATTCCGGTGTTCCGATGAAGAGGTTCGGGGCTTTGGGTTTCAGGGTTAAGGCTTGAAGTTTAGAGCTTCGGTTTCAAGGTTTCGGATTGAGGATTTAGGACTTCAGCGTTTGGAATTTCAGGGTTCCAGGGTTTCAGGGTACCAGGAGTTGTGAGGGTTTATAGGGATCAAAGTTTGCCTTTTTTGGGGGAGGCTTCAGGCTTCGAGTTTGCAAAAACAGGGTTTTACCGGTTGGGAGAAGTTTAGGTTTAGGGTATAGTAAGGCTTAAGGCTCAGGGCTTGGTTATTTTTCAGCTTACTCAAATTAGAAAGCAGAGAAGAAGAACGGACCCCCATTGCAAGTCAGCGGCCGACATTGCTGCCGTACTTGCCGGTCGCACGTCTAAGGAGGCTCGCCTGTGCACATCTCGATGGACACCAGACCCCAAGCCCAATACACCCCTTGTCTTGTGGGCTGTCGGTTTTCGGTTTAGGGTTTAAGCAATCTAATTCGTTGAAATTACATGCAATCATCAGAGGCTTAACCGTACCTGAGCCGTAAACCCTACGCTGTGCATAAACCCTAAACCCCAAAAGCTCTCTGGCTTTGTCTAGGCGGGGCTTCTAAGGCCGCTGAAAAATATTAGTAAATAAGATTCTCTTAAGCCCAATAAGGGAAAATATAAGATGCCCCAGCTCCCCTACCTAGTTTGTGGATCTCATAGGTGTGCCTCTGGAGCCTCAAGGTGCTGGCCTTGGTAGCTTAAATCCTACCTATAGTCTCCATTGTAGTTCCTTTTTTCGGTTTAACCCCCAAAAGGAACTACATTGGAGACTCTGGGTGGTTTCTCCTCCTTTGAGTTGAAATAGAACCCTCATAGGGTGTCGAGTTCAGGGCTCAGGATAACATAGGGCTTAGTGCATTTTAAGGTTTGGGGTTGCCTTTCGGGGCTTTGGTTGGGGGCTCTCCTTAGCCCGTTTGTGCAAGGGTCCTAGTGTCAGTGTAGACCATGAACCCTTAAACTCCGGCGCTCGCAGAGTATTCCGCCGGGTAGCTGCATCCAGTGAAACCTTGGCTCTCTTCCGGTTGGCTCTTTGGATTTTATAGATCCCTTATAGGAACCCTTAGGGGACTTAGGGGTATATCCCTTGAAGGGGACCCGCAGCCTTTACGAGTTTAGGGCTTAGGAGTTTAGGATTTAGGGCTTCGCGTTATACAATGGTAGCCTGATTTTAACGCACTAAACCGAAACGGCAGCATTAACCCTAAAACCCGACACCCTAGCACCTATATGGGAGTTTCCGAAAGTAGGGGTACCTTATGTTGGGGTCCTTATAATAAGGATCCTACTATTCAGGGTACTAGATGAGGGTCCCCTATTTTCGGAAACTCCCATACCAATCCGGACGTTGCTACAAGGAGGCCCACGGTTTGACGTTGAGGAGAAGCCCTCGACCATAAAGAGAGAGCTAGCAACGAAACAGCCTATTCCCGAGGCCAATACCCTAAAACCCTCAAAGCCCAAGCCCTAAACCCGACAGCTTGAAACCTTAAAGCCTAAACCTTTTGCCAAGAGACTTGTCCTAGAGCCTTTTGAGTTGACAAACAGCAGCGGGACTCTTCGACGGCTTGAGCTTAGGGTGCTGGGTTTAGGGTCAGGGTTCCATCGAACCAGATCAACCCTCATGTTAAAAGAACCCTAAAGCACCCTAGCATACGACAACACCCTATACAAAACACCCTCCCCAGTCCTTACACTCTGAACCTCAAACCCTACAGCCCTAACCCTAAACCCTAAACCACAAACCCTAAAACCCTAAACCGTAAAAGCCGAGAAGCAGCAAAAGGCTCTTTGCCCAGGCGCTGCTTCGCGCGAAGGCAGCCGCAAGGGGTGCACAAAGCCTGCTGTCGGAAACTCTTCTCGAAGGGTGCAGGGTTTAAAGGGTTTTGGGATGTTCTCGGTTTACTAATCGTCGACATCCTAAACCCCAAAAGTTTAACCTCTACCGTAGCCCCCTAAACCTGAGACCCCCGCCTGGAGCTGGGCGGAAGCACCTCCAAAGCTTCGTTGAAGAGGACCAAAGCCTTTTGCCAGGCACTGGCCTGCCGCTTGCAGTATTCAGGGGAGATGGTTGGGTTCTGGTGTTTTTTCTTGAGGGGGAAGGGGCTGCTTACAGTACTCAAGGGAGATGGTAGGGTTTTGGTTTTGTTTCTTGAAGGGGAAGGGGGGGGTGTTAGGACTCTAAAAGGGGTACCTAACTGAGCCCTGACTTTAGGTTTAGGGTTCTGGGATTGGGGTTATTGCAGATGATTAGGGCGCCGAAAACGCACGTAAGCAACATGTAGGATAGGGATATGCATCCCGTCATGATGAAGCCCAAGAAGGTAGGGATCTGCCTGTATAAGGCTTATGCTTACGTCCCTTTCGGGTCCCTGAATGGTTGTTCTTCCGTGGAGATGGCGTGCTGCGTCGGGTTTGGAGTGTCACGACATTTGCGCTAATCCCTAGAGTTTTAAACCCTGAAAACTAAACCTTAACCTAAGCCCCCAGAAGTAGGCAAAATCATGCCAATACCTTTAACAGGCTATGATTCTGCATACTTTTGGGGTCCAGGAAAATATACAAAGACCTAAATTAAACTGCACCCATCTTAGGAGGATGGCAGCATATTACATTGCCATGCCGTGGGTGGCTCAGATGTTAGCTAGCCATGCTTTGGCCTAAATGAGCACAACTTCAAGTACAGCAAGTACAGCAGTGAAAGTGTAATACTTTGTTATCGCCCCTTATAGCCGCTGTCAACATATTCGATAACACAAGCCCCAAACCCCATTCTAAACAGTCTTTGCCTTGTCCAGCGCACTCAGCGCCACGCCATAGTTCGCCTGCTGCCATGGACATGGTCGCTTAGGTTTAACATTTATAGGCAAGGAGTTGAGGCTAGAGCTCTGAAACCTGCTGTCTCCATAGTCTCCATGAGGCTTCTGTACTGGGACACATTCAGGCCTTCGTACAGAGACTAGGGTTTTGGGGAACGATAGATTATATGGTACAGATACAATAAGGCAATTAACAAGGCCTAAACCCTAAACCTTGCAGGATGTTGACTTCTGTCCTAACATTTCAAGTGGGAGTGCTCGCAGCTCGGAGTTTACAGGTTCTCGCAGCTCGGAGTTTACAGGTTCTCGCAGCTCGGAGTTTTCGGTCGGTACGGGAAGAGGTTTAGCGTTTAGGGTTTCAGGGTCTAGGGTTTCGGGGTTTCGGGTTTAGGGTTTCAGGGTTCTGCAAGCGTTCCAGCAAGGCCTCTCTCAGTTTACTTCGAGGAAAGGATGTACATCTGAGCACGATCCTTGCCGAAAACGGGCTCAAATCCTGAACCCTAAGCCCCAACACGAAATCGTAGACCCTCAACGCCCTCAACCCTGAGGCCCAGCACATACCCCTATTATCCCTATATATCCTTTTTTGACCAGATTCCACCTCTTCGTACAATTTATAGTTGTTGTAAACCACTGCACACACGCACTGTTGTATATGTCCGTCCAAGTGATAACAAGCAGCTTGTACCATGCGGTAACTACGCACCTTTTCCTGTTAGAGCACTTGTGCCACAATGCCGTACACACAACATGCTACTTCACACGTGCACAAATTACACCCCCCTCGCCGAAGCGTCAGTCTGAGGCGCAAACATGCACGGAAGCTTGGTGCTGTGTGGCCTGCCGTAAAGGCGGCTGGATTGTGGCTCGGGGCTCATAGGCTTTCTACTACCGTAAAGCGGAAGATACGGAAGCAGATTAATTCTTTTAGCGCGCAGTTTAAAGTCGCGACATGCATTATAAAATGGCGACGATCCAGCAAGCCTTGAATGATGGCGTGGATACAAGTCGCAAGACATGTGCAGCATGGGACGAATACATCATCCGCTGGAGCTGCTGACGAATCCCCTCGAGGTCCAAAGACCTGGTGTCGGAGTTGTCACAAAGTGACTGCCAGATGATGCAAGATGAAATTTTTCTGGTCTTAAGGAAATTCGGCCACCTCTAAGAGGGGCTGTATTTCGGAGTACCGGTTAACGTGACGGAACCACGAAATGTGGGTCAGGTACTTAGTACCATCCCCGGGAACCGGAGGAGCGCCCATAGGGGTGGGATCCTCGCTGGTAGCCGCGATCCCATCCCTGCTCCTGGTAGCGCTGCTGCTCTGCTCTGCGGGCATCAGCTTTGGCTTGCGCGATGCGAGAGCGTTCAGCGTTGCGCTGTCGTTCTTCGTATGCACGGCGTGCAATTCCGACCTGTTCCGCGAATTTCTCACGGAGCCACTCAGTCCAGTCCTCAGCAGAATAGCCGAGTCTTGGATCAACATAGAGTGCCTCTTCTGAGAAAGTAACAATCATCTTCACGATTTTGTGCTGGAGGAAAACATCTACGAATTTGCGCAAACTGTATGCCCCTCCCAGCCACATGATGCAAAACGGATCGTCACTCACTGCGGAGATCAGGCCTGCCCTAAGGGCGGCTGGATTGCAGTCGTGCAGGTAGAGCAACCGAGCGATCTCCTGGTTCCGTGGCCCTTCGGAGCTTCCACCATAGGTTCCGACAGCTAACTGTCGTTGCTCCTTTGAACGGCCATGGTTCGGCAAGGCAGCATGCGTAAGCACGTCTTCGATGGCCAGAAACTCTCGATCGTACCCATTGCCGATGGAACTCATTGTGTAGTCCACATCGTTATCGAACCGGTGTACGATGCTTGTGTAGCCTCCTTTTGTAGCCATCTTGAGCTGCTGCCGGGCTTTGTCCAGCGCCTCTGCGTCGAGCGATGTCGTTCCCCGCTGTGTTGAAGAATCTCTGGTCATTTCATGAATGACCTCCTCCGGTGTAAGCTGGGAACGTGGCTTGCCCGCAGCGGCGGCGGCTGCCTCTTCAGCGAACCAACGAGCCGAACGCGCTTTCTTGCGTGCGTTCTGCTGAGAAGGTTTCACGATGTGCACGCCACAGCTCAAGCATATCATCTGTCCCACAAGGTGTTGAGTACCGCAGTGGGGACATGCCCTGTGGCGGCCACCCGTAACGGGGGCTGGAGGGAGAGCCAAAGGAGTCGATTCCGGCTGAGGCGGTGCCTGCTCGAACATCGGCTCGATCTTAATCTCCTCCTCCCTTTTCACATCTCCTTCTTCAGGCTCGATTTCAATCTCGACTTCAACGGGATCTTCCGGCTCGAGGAAACGGACACGCTTTCTGGACTCAGTCGGTGCCTCCGGTGGAGAAGCACCCCCCTGGTCCAATGTTGTGGTTTCCTCCGGAAGGAAGTCGGATGCTGTGGCGTCGTTGAGCGCAAGAGGTTCTGGCGATGATGCTGGTGGTGCCACCTCAAACTCAACTTCGACCATAGGCTCGTCTGCTGTTGCAGACTCCGTTGTCTCGACCTCTTCATGGCCACCACTAAGTGGGGCTGAAGGTTCCTCCGGTACATCGGGGAACTGTTCCGGCTCAGCTGCTCCAGGATCGACAATGGGATCCTGGGCAGTTTCCGGGATGATGGTGTCCTCTTCCTCGCTGGACTGACGCGACCACAGAATGATGCCTTTGATCGTGTCCCTGATGTAGAGCACACAAGATCCTGGCACTGGGTCGCGCGTGAGTATGCCTTCGGAAGTTGTTTCAAACAGGTAGGCATAGCGGTTCACCTCCTGAGTGTCGAGAACAACTTCATAAGGAAGGTTTGCTCGGCTTCCAGCTTTATTCTCAAGCTCGCTCAGCGTGGCCTTCGCGAAGTAGTTATGAAACTTCCCGCTCCGGTTGAAGCCAGCTGTGAAGCCAGTAGAGAGAATATTGAAAGCTGAATCATGCGTGGTTCGATGATACAGGCGTGGGGGAAACTCCCCAAGAGCAAGGAATGGCCTGCCTTGATAGGCGGCTGTAGGACCAAGCTCCTCACGCGTCTCGTTCGTGAACCAATGCAGAGCAATCGAGGAATCAGTCACCTGATCTTTGATGCGTTCACTGTGACCGTGTGACGCACAAATCCACGACGGCCAAATGTCCGTCTCGATGAAGTCAGCACGTGGATCGGTGGGGAGGCCTGCCAAGTTAAACCTCGATTTGTTATCGTAGGCGACTATGGACAAGATACCTCGAGTTCCCAGATCCACACGGTGCTTCTTCCACATGTGCTGAATGAGGTCTTGGATGCGTACCCATTTGCCTCGCCGTGAGCTGAGCTTCACGTTCGACCCTCGGACAGCACCTGTGAGGTAGCGCTCAACATAGGGTTTGAGGCCTAACTCAGGGAGGTGGTCCTTCGGGATCGAATCGGGGAGGATCTGGACGATCTCGCTCCCCTCAGGATCCTCCGGACAGACATCTTCATCGATGAAGCCGCACATCTCCATCAGGTCCAAGTCATCTTGGAATTTTACCCCGATGTAGTCGTGTGGGCGAGCCCTTAAAAGGCCGCTGGAAGGGTCCCGGTCCTTCTTGGTCATGCCCTCTTTCGCAGCAGACAGAGTGCGGTGTGACTCAGTGCGATAAGGGATGGCCTCGATGACATCGTCAAAGGACACTTCCGGTACATCGCGAGATGATGCACTGCCAGATAGGCCACCACTAAGTGGGGCTGGATCCTTTCGCTCAGCACGGGCACGTGCTTCCGCCTGCTCTTTTGCACGCTTTTGCGCCTGCTCGCGAGCTGTGGCCCATTCCCAATTCAGGACATCCTGAGGTACCTCACGCATTCCAGTGACCGGGAGATCAGGTGGAGGAACATAAGGGGATTCCCATGGGTCAGGGCATTCATTTGCAGCTTCGCGAATCTCGGCCTGCCTTAAAAGGCGGCGGGAGAGCTGAGACCGATACAGCGCCTTGTCGAAGACATACTGCATGGAATATACCCGCGTTCCTTCTGGGTCGAAGGGGAAACGGCGGGCCAGCTCATCCAGCGTCTCTGAGGGCATCTTTGCGAATAAGTGGTCAGCTTGACACACTTTAATCCGCTGCCCGATAACAGAGGCCAAGGCTGCGCGATGCGTAGAGTCCTCGCGGAAGTGGTAGTGGTCGTGCTTTGGGATCTGGCATACGCTTTCTTTGAGCGAAGCGGTGTATAACCCCCTGCTCCTTGCGTATCCGAGGAATTTTCGGATAGCTGTTCTGTATTCCGCTGGCAGCCCATAGTCCAGTGGGTCGGCATCCGAGAGGATTTGTATCGACCCAACTGTTGGCCTGCCCTGAAGGGCGGCTAGACGGCCAATTTCACCGCACACACGTGCGGCAATGTCCGCCCAGATCCCTTCCGCGGCAACGCCTTCAGGACCAATCTGCCAGTGTGGCGTTCCTGGGTCGACGAAGACACCTCTGCGACCGCACAGTTCGTTGCCCATCCACACAACAACGATATCGACCTCGAGATGCAAGGGATTTAACGATTCGTTGATGATCTGCGGCAAGAGCGTGTGAACTGCCTCAACGATCGAGTGGAGGTTGCCTCCCCAAATCGCCTTTTGCCGGACATTCGTGTATTGCTGAAGGATATGACCAGGCCCCGTCAGAGCTTTAAAGTCTTCCGCCATCTCAACGAATGTTCTCGCCCCAGCCTTGAAAATGAGGGTAGAGTCGGAAACAATGATGCAGGCTTTTTCTCGGCCACGGCTATCGCCGGGCTGGAAACGCGACAACCCCTCGTCGTTGATCCGTGCCACCTTAGGGAGGGCCTTATAGCCATGATCAACATCTCCCAGACACGTAGACAAAGCGGTTTGCGCGATTGCGCCTGTGTAGAGCTGTTTCACGCTCTCTTCCCAGTCACGGTCTGGGTTGAGTCCGAGCTCGTGTCCGAAGACACCGGCCCACATATGGTAGTGAGCCCACTCCCGCTTGATTGAGTCACCCGATGCGGCAATCGTCGCTGGCGCCGACGGCTTGTTCTCGCCTTCTGCTCGCACTCGGGGATCACTAATCATCTCTGGCGTGCTCTGATGAGCCGCTGCACAGGGGCAGGCAAGCACCTTCCTAAAGTTCGCAAGATTAGCAAGATGTGAAGATGTGAAATCCTCTAAATCATCATGATCTGCGACTTCGTGCTTGTAAGATGCCTTAGCGATCAGATGCTGGTTTCCTGAGCGGAAGCTTTCCTTAGCAAAGTTCGCAAGTGGCAATGCCTGGAGCCCTGCGCACACCAGATATGCATTTTCAAGTCGTGCAACTTCGGCATTAATTCCGTCGAACATGAATTCGTCGACGGGCCCACACAAGAGAACACAGAAGTTACTGGAAAACAAGTGAGCCAATTCAACAATCTCAACAAGACTCCTTTGTAACCTCCTCAAGTCACCTTTAGAGAGCGATGTCATCACCACCGTGACAAACGAAAGTGAAGTGATAATGACCGCTCCCCCCTCATCGCGAACAGTAGTGATGAGGCGGGTCAAAGGCAACCATTGTGATGGAGTTTCATGGCGAACCGCAATCCACCACCGTTCGAGTCCCAGACCCCCCTGATCGGTGCATGCAATTGGCCTCGGCGAAAGCCGGGCTGGAGCAGCGACCGCAGCTGGTTGGGGCAGCCTGAACTTCAATATCTCCAATTGTTCTCTTACTTCGTTGTTAATACTACCTACCTGGGAAGAAGTGAAAGCGATCAATCCAAAACGGGTGCCCTTCCAGGGCATCACGCAGTGGTGTAGGTCGGGGGCAAAGTACAACGGAGAGTGCTTTGTGTTGTGAGTTCCACCAGTAACAACGCTTCCATTGTCCTTAGTCTGGGTGGCCGGAGCTTGACCCGGCATCCCTTCAACCCACAACAAGCCTCCCGAAAAATCCCCGAAACTAATCGCGAAGTTCTCACTTCCCTTAAGGTTCCGTGAATCCGCATGCAACAAGGATTTGGCGTCACGATTCACCGCGATCGAAGTCCATGTGAAGTCGCGACGTGCATGTTTGCTGATCCACTCGTTCATGTATCTACACGCCAAAGGGTACCGTTTGGTGATATTGGTAATCCCTTGCATTCCACTGAACGAAAAGAAACCCCAATTGTGGTAGTACGAATTGTCACTCGTGGTAAGGCGAGACTTGCGTCTCTTGCTCACCTTCACTGGAAATTGTGATGCAACTGATTGCAAACCCTCAAAACTAAAATCCTTAGCCTGAAGTAGAACCTCAGCAGTGGCTTCAAGATCTGGCCGGCCATGACTGGCGGCTGCAATCTGAGGTTTCGCAACCAAATGACTGTCTGAGTCCTTGCCACCTTTGTTGGCAACAGTGGGGCACAGATTGTGGTTGATTAACCTGAGAGCGTGAAGCCACTTAGTCTTCTCGGCGAAGGGTTTCGTAAAGATATCGGCAACCTGTTCGAGCGTATCAACATTGACCATATCGAAATGTTCCACCTCGAACTGCTGCTTCAACCATCCAAAACTGATGTTTTGAGTGCGATCAGTGTGTCGCATCTTTTCACTATCACCTTTGTGAACGATCGTGATCGTCGCTTGGTTGTCCTCAAGGAACTGAACGCGAAACTTGTCGCTCAAGCCCACATTCAAACCCTGAAGATTGGCTACCGATCGTCCACCTGGGATGCCCCCGTACCTGATCTCGTCAAGTTCGGGGTCAACTCTTGCTAGAACCCCATCAATCTTGATGGGTGGAGGTCTCTTTGGCCTAACCTGATGGTTGGCTGAATTGATCTCAACCTGTTGCCATAGGAACATCCAAAGGCTGAGGCTGGGCAATCCCTGAGCGCGAACACCATGGTTAGCACTGATGACCTCGCTTTCTGTGCTTGACATCGTGATACTGGTCTGCTTCTTGGAAAAGGCATTCAATGGGTAGTAGGTGTTTGGCCCCACGAGATACAGTGCACAGCCCGAGGTTGATTTGCGATCATGTTCCCCAGACCAATCTGCATCACAGAACAGCCAAAGTTTACACTCACTGATGCGATCCCCAATAAATCCCTGCATCCGAACATCAAGTGAAGAGTTGATGTAGCAGACAAGCCTGTGAAGTGCTGCATCGCAGTCCCTGCTCCACTTCGTCACCCTGCTGGCGAGGCTTTGAGTAGCCCGCAGGAGATCCCATCGTGCCATCCTAGCGGCGAATAGGATTTTCATGAGAACCTTGCTAGCAATTGGTTGGAGGCGCCCAGATGGCTCTTCCCCCTCGGTAGGCTTAGCAATTCTGTTCTCTGAAAACGGAGTTGGAACATTGGTAAGGGACTGCTTCGAGACCTTAGCGAGATCACAGTACCTGTCCACACAAGAAATCAGGAAGTCTTTCATGTCGTATGTCATGACGTTCACGGGCTTATCCATTGAAGGAATAGCATCTTTGCAAATCGTGTCTGTTCCCTTGAACTTCTGTTCCTTGGCTTCCCTTTTGGCCTCGGCCTTAGATCTAGACGGCTTGCCTTTGGAGGCAGCTAGAGCGTGTCTGCTCTTTTCGGCATCGTGACCTGGTAACGGGAACAAGGATCGGCCGGTCCACCACTCCTCGCGCTTAAGGTTGGGGTCAAGGTTGACATCGTGTTCCTCAATCGGACCTTCATCGAAGGCGGTTACCCGGGTTGTTGACAAGTTTGGGAAAACCTCAATATCCCTGTTGGTGGGAACATACAACCTCTTCCTAGGATACACGTGATGACGAATAACTGCACCAAGCTCGGTGTCGACTTCCCAGAAGTCTTCTCGAACTTGTGGCCTCGGGTCACCCCGGGCTGGAGCAGCCGTCTTCTTGTCGAACACGTATGCAAACGGATGTGCGGACCTGGGAAGTTGTACCTGGGTTTTCTCAAAATGATTACAACCAAAGTACCTACCAAAAGGCTCAGGAGGATCCATGTCGATGACACTCTCAACTGTCGCCCATCCCTTAGCGAGATTCTTAGTTGGCCCAGCCATCTTGAAATCATCAACATAGATGACCAACAGAAGGTCAAGTTCGGCGTGATAGAAAATGGACTGCCAGATCTCGGGCAAAACCGGGGTCCACCCTACGGTCTTCAACTGGTCTTCACAGTGTTTTTCCCAGATTCCGCCAGAATCCGGGTGTCCGTAGAGGGCTAACATTAAAGGTACGACTGGATCGGAAAACCCTCGCCATTCCTTAGGCCACCGGTTGCGCGGAAGTCTGACCCAAGTTTCTACCCCTTTAAATAATGCTTGCGTGTAAGCCTGCTTCGCGTCAGCTTGTTGCTTCGAGTACCCTGGCTGGCTACCGAAGACGTCGATGACTTTAGCGGCCTCCATTGAAGCGGGGCTGGATCCGAGTTCAGAGAAGATCGCATGATCGTTGTGTTCATCTGAAACCCGATTCCCCTGGAACACGCTACGTCCCTTCCACTTCCTGTCAGGGTGTCCTTCTGGAAGTTCGTCGCCCTTGATGCTGCAGATTTCGAAGATTCTTCCGAAGTGGGTTTTGATGCCTTTCCTGATTGCCTCAGCGGAAACATCGCGAAACTCACGAACCTTCGAATGCAACCAACAAGATTTATCGACTAGCTTCTGCCACTCTTTGTCCATGGCTTGCTTGGCTGCTGGGGTGCGATCAATTTCAGCTTGGTTGACAACCCTGGCTACCAACGCATACTCAAGAGCAGAAAGTTCCCCTAACTTTTCCCAGTAGAGGGTTGCCATCCTGACACGATGAGGCTCGTTCTGACAAGTCATTACGGGCATAGCTGGAGAAGCGTCCCTTTCTGCCTCTGCTCGGGCGGCTTCCTCGCGACGGCATTTAGACTGATACCTTTCGATGTCAGCCTCGCGCTGATTGCGGGACATCATGTGCCACTCCTCGCTAGAGGTGTCTGGGGGTCGCTTCGAGCCCTTCTTGTTTCGAACAAGTCTGATCCCATCCCAGTTGTATCCTTCAGGCACAGGTTTACCGTCGGGCATGGTGTAGGGATCATGTCTCTTTGGAGGCGGTTTCGGTTTGGAGCTATCTGACGGCTTGTCAGTTGATGATCCACGGCCGTCCCCTTCCGGGGGGCTGGAACCACTACCTGACTTACCATCAGCCTCAGGGAGTTTGTCCTCATCAGGAACAGAAATGGGTTCGGAAGCTCTCTGCCTAAGCTTTTCGAGCTCTCCCTCCACGTCTCTGCCCTCTGGGTTCCAAGGATCAAGTTCCTTAGGACCAAAGATGTCATCGATACCACCTGAAGGAGGCAGTGTCGCCTCCTTAGCTGGGAAAACACAGTCTTGATCCTGAAGCTTGGGTGGATCACCCCCCTGATCCTCGGAAACCACAAGAGGAAAAACCATATCCCCTATCGGAAGTTCCATGCGCTTGACCCGAATGATTCTCAGGTCGTCATTGTCAATTGCATCTTGGCTACCCTTTAAGGGAGCTACGAGGTATTCCTGTCTCCAAATGAAGCCAGGTTGAATGTGGTATCCTAAGAAGATACCGTCTTCGGCCTTAGGGTCGAACTTAGATGCATTTGTGATGTTCTCTTTGGGATTGTTCCAATAGAGAACCTTGGCACCAAAAGGAATGAGCTTACCGCTAAACCCTTCACCGAACCTTTCGTCCCATGGGATCTTCGCGGTGTCCATCCTTTTGGACAAGTTTAGAGCCATAGTGTGATGTTGAGCAGCTAAGGGCCAGAGCTTCGTTGGAAGTCCTGCCTGCAGCAAGTTCGCCCGTGTGCCCTCGAGCACAGTTCGAATCTCTCTCTCAACAACAGACTTGCTTTCATCGACGTAAGGTCGTGAGGTGTTGTGACGAACTTTGTATTTTCCAGTAGCATTCTTGAGTTCGGGGGCATTGTCAGAGTAAATGATACCTGGTTCATCATCTACAGCGAAGTAGTGCAACAGGCAATCATAAACCTCTTCCGACTCCTTCGTACCTGCAGGGTACACATAACGAAAGTTAGTGAACACGTCCTTAACCACAAGAGCAACTTTCTCACCTTCGATCCCAAAATCACGCAAGTCCTTGGTCACAATGTGATCAATCGTCACGTGGTCTCCGAACTTCTTCGAAAAGATAGTGGAGCTCCCCCCTCGCTTTCTGGCATGTGGCGCTAGCATTTTGGCCTTTTGGCATACCTTGCAGAAAGGGTTCTTAGGACGGTGGGTGAATTTGTGCTCCGGGCTATTGGCCTGCAGCTTGAGCTGGGCTGAACGTTTTTCGTCCTTTGGGTCAGCTTCAGCTTCTCTTTCGCTGTCAGGCTCCGGCTCGGGGTCATCAACAGGTCTTTTAAAGATCGTTACACTGAGAATGCAGGCATCAGAGGGGAGCTTGGCTACCCGATTGTCCAACGTCCTTACATCCACGTCTTTTTCGATCTCCTGCCATTTCTTGACATAGGTCCAAGTACTCCGGATGACGTGCTTTGGAAACCTTGTAGCAGGCGTTCTAAAGGTTTTGGGAAAGTGCCCCACGATCATCTGTGGAAAGGAAGGATGCGAAACCCAACCTGGTTTGTTCAAGTACTCCGCCTTTATGCCTAACGGAGCAGCCTCTTTCAGTGCTTTTTCGATCCTGGGGTCGAGGCCACTGCCCGAGGATTCGCCTTCCGGCTCGGATTCTGCTGCATTGGCGTGCCTTATTAGGCCGCTGAACGGGGAAAACCCGATGTTGCCTGGATGACTGGCGAATGAGCCGCTTTCTCATCCTTGGCGGGAACAGCGATTGTACCATCCCCAATTACCGGGACTCGCCCGCGCAGCTTGCAGTAAAGTTTCCGGCCTTCAGGTGTCACGAAGTAAGGCGTCTTCCCTGCGTACCAATGGAAATCGAAGCCCTCATCCATGCATCTCCTACCAACAGAGCACACCGGCGGCGTTGAATCTAGCACGTAGCATTCGAGGATTTTGTTGATTTCAGGGACCTCTAGCTTAACGGCTTCGTTACCTTTTACCGGCCCGTTGGCGGTGATCAAAGAAACAGGACGTGAGGCAGGTTCAATAGGTACGTCGGGGAAGTGAGTTCTGCAGTCCGACTTGCTGATGAGGTCCTCTTCACTTCCGGTATCCGCTAGGAATTCTAAGCCGGGGACCAGACCTGCACATGACGGACGTGCAAGTCGCTCGCACTCCTCGCAGAGGAAGCCTTCCTCCATGCATTCATACCCGCATCCCGCAGGCGTGTCGTGAGTCATGCATTCGATCATGGTGGCAAACTGCTTTGCCCACACAAGAGCCCTTTTCAGATCCTTAGGATTCGAGCGTGGACATGCCTCGACAGTGGGATAGACTTCATCATAAACCCTGGGAAGGTAGGCATGCTTTCTCTGCTTTCCTTCTGGTTCGATGGCAATCATTTCTACGGTGCTGTCAAAACTCACCTTAGGGAGTTCTTGCATGTAGAAGATCGTCTTACCTACCCATGTGCTGCCGGGTCCTTTGGTTGGGGTCTTCCTCCAGTTGTAGATCTTGTTTCCCACAAAAGGGGAGACCGGCAAAACCTGCTCGAGTTTAGCTTGGCTCCGAAGCTTCTTGGGGTTCACTGGACATGAATTGTCAGGAACATACCAATCCGTTCGGTACTTCTTGTGGTGGCGGATGATTTTGTTGCCGGTGAAGTCTACCTCCCAGTAGTCCTCGTCATGTGACGCTGCCATAGCGAGCTTTGGCGAGATCTCAAGATCCGCTGTATTTTCGAACGCGATGGCGCATGCGGCCGTCTTTGGGGCCTTGTCACTTGACTTAGCCCTGGGACTTCTCCCTCTGCGCGGAGCAGGAGAGTTGGCCCTGGGTGACCCTGGCTTTGGAGCTGCCGGGGCTGCTTCGGACTTAGGTGCTGGAGCCGAGGGCTTCTCTATGTCCTTATGCTGGAACCGACATTTATCACCCTTGTTGCAGTTGCCTTCTTTCCAGAACTTACATGTCACGTTGATTTTCTTCTTGGGTTTGTCGCCTTTGGGGGACAATGATCTCTTCTTGTGAAGGAAAGGGCAGTTATTGCCTCGCTTGCAAGTTCCTTTGAGGTAATCATAGCATACTCCCTTTGGGCTAGGTGTCCTAGGCTTGCTGGGAGACTGGGATCTACCTTTGCTGGGTGATCTTGGCCTTGGGCTCTGCGATCTGCCACGGCCTCCTCTTGAAGAGGGGCTGGAAGTTCGGCCCGGAGACTTTGAGGCAGGGGCACCGTACTTATCTCCGTGAGATCTTGCGATGCGGTCACGGTTCTTGCGTTTGCGCTCTCGGGTCAAAAGATCCTTAAGTGACTTCACAAGAAACTTGTACGTGTGCTGATCCGTGCCCTCTGCTGCCCTGTCGTAAATCTCAAGATCGTACTTTAGTCTCTTGGACTGCCTGAGTTCACGAAGGAAAATGTCTCTTAGGGTCGTTTCGTCCGGTGTGTGGCTGAGCCCAGACATGACAGATTCCCAGTTGCTAATGAACACTGAAAGGTCGTCATTGATTAACCTTACTTTCAGCAGGTCCTCCACGGAGTACAGTGATCCAACCTCCTCGTTCGTCTTGAAGTACTGATCGAAGAGGTAGAGCACCTGTCGTCCTCGTACCGCCCTGAATTTCGCCGCTTCTGTCTCCTTAAAAATGAGGATTTCTCGGGAGAGTTCTCCCCTAGCGACTTTGGTGAGTGCAGCAAGAAGTTTCGTGTCAAGGGTGAGGAATTTCTCGGGGTCTCGAAGGGATTCCTGCGATGCGTCTTTGTCGTAGGCCTTCATCACCCATTTAAACGCCTCATCAGGTGAATCTGATGCTGCCCTGACCGCTTCTCTAGCTGCCGTTTTCCACGAACGATACGACTCTGGACTTGGAAACTCCGGAAGGCTGATAGACTCTGCTTCTTTCACTTTGGGTTTGTCAGCATCGGTTTTGCTCTCACCCCTTATGTTTCTTAGGCTTTGAAGGATTGCCATTTGGGTCTCTAGGAGACCTGTGTTGAAAGCATCCGTCCCTGGCGTGCCGGAATCGGCCGCTGGAGGGGCCGCTGTTCCTGGCGCTGCCTGGGAAGGTCCTGCCTTGGGGATTGAAGATGCTGTTGCAGACGGAATGGACTGAGCATTCAAACCTCCTGGATTCATTGACTCGAACAGACATCTGGCGCCTTGGGGGATAACGTTCGGCATTGAGAACATGGGCGCTTGAGGAGCCTTGGGGACTACAGAAGGACCTGCAGGGGTACTTGGAGCAGGCACTGGCTGACTCTTTGGAGTAGCTGGATTGTACTGATCCAAGACCTTCTCTAGTGCAGTTTCCGCAGAATCCAACTTGTCCTGAAGCTCTTCATTCTGTTCCCTACATACAGCAAGGGACGCCTCATATTCTTCTTTCTGCCTGTTCCTAAACAACTCAAAGTGTGCTTGGAACTGTTCAACCATGACTTCCTGGGAATTCTCGACGTGCCGTCTCGCCTGTTCTTCAAGGTTCTGTGCAAAGCGCGATTCCGCCAAATGTTGATCCAATGCGTCTGTGATTCGGCTGTTTTGAAGTTCCGCTAACTCTTGGCGCAACCTTTGATCTTCATCGTAGGAATGCGCTTGACTCAAAGTCATTTCCGACAACAGGAGCCTTTCACGATTTGCCGCCTTGAACTCGCTCTGTGCCAAGGCTGCTTGCAGTTCTGCTACCACTTCAAGGTGGTTTCGTTCTGCTCTGTGCTCCAAGTCGGCTGTGTGAATTGCGGATGCTTCTTGATAGGTCAGCATGTGTTGCCTGTGTCTTGCTTCTGCCTGAGCCTCTAGTTCTCCGACCTCCAGTCTGATCTGGTTAACGTGTACTTCAACACTATACTGTGGTGCGAAGACGTTGAATTGTTGGACTGAGGCTGGTGCCGGGAAAACTAAGCCGGGGGCGCCGCTCCCTGTATGGCCACCCGTGACCGGGGGCTGTAAAGGGTTCACGGTGCTTGTAACTGTATCCATACTTGCAGGAATAAGTTCCGGTTCGCTCATGCGCTGATTGATTGTATTGTAACCAACCAGTTGTGACCAGGCCGTAGGCTATACGCCTGATAACCTATAGTTGTTGTAAACCACTGCACACACGCACTGTTGTATATGTCCGTCCAAGTGATAACAAGCAGCTTGTACCATGCGGTAACTACGCACCTTTTCCTGTTAGAGCACTTGTGCCACAATGCCGTACACACAACATGCTACTTCACACGTGCACAAATTACACAATTCTTGGCCTGAAACCACACCTGAAGATGAAACCTTGACCCCTAAACCGAACCTAAAGATGAAACCCCAGGCCCAAACCCTTACTAAACCAAACCTAAACCCTAAACCCGGCGCCCCAAGAACCCTAAACTCCGAGCCCCATAAGCCCTAAACCTAAACCCCAAACCCGCAGCCCTAAAATCACTAAACCCTAAACCCCGGAGCACCATAAACCTTAAACCCTGAGCCCAAAACCCTAAACCCCAACTAAAGATGAAGCAACCAACAGCCCGAATCCGAACCTACCATGAAAGCCTGCACTGTGGAGTCTGGTGATGGGGAATTACGGCTTCTGGCTTGATGGGCTTAGGGTTTTGGGTTTGGGTTTAGGGTTTAGGTTTCGGGTTTAGGTTTTAAGCTTAGGCTTCTATAGACTGAAAGGGTTGCAAAATTAAAACAAATGAAGGCTCAGGGTCTTGTGGTCTGAAGATCCGACTCAAGACGACATTCATTCACCCCCTTCCTGCACCCTGCAAAACCTCGAAGAAAAAGGTATGACACCCGTTGAGCCATTGCTGGAAACCTTAGCACTTGATTCACTTGATGCTCCCCGGCCCCTAAACTCGAGTTTCTGAACCCTAAACCCTACTTCCTCATCTTCCTCCACCCTTGACAAGCCTGTACCCAGGTCTCCACAGTAATGAATATCTTATGGGTGGTTGTCACAATTAGGGTCCCTTTTTGGGTCCTTAATAGAATACGGCACCCTAATATTTAGGGTGCCCAAAAAGGGACCTTAATTTTGATTATCTGCGTTGAAAGCCCGTTGCGCTCCAAGCGCCAAAAGGCGAAACCCTGAACTCGGCGTAAGCCTTAAACCCCTCGGCCCCAAAGTAGTTCCTTTTTTGGGGTTCATATATAGAATCCTATAAGGTAATCCCAAAAGGAACTACTTTGGGGCCTCTGGGTAAACCCCTCAGTTACTGACCCTTACATGCCCGAGAGCCCTAAACCTCCAGTCCTGAAGCGTCATGGTCATGGTCGAGGCTTGAGTTTCTGAGACGTTGGGTTTAGAGGTTTACGCTGTCTACAACTAGAAACTGCAGGTGCCATGATTGCTACTCAACTAGTGCTGCTATTACCATTTTCAATACAAAAACAACATTAATGTAAGGGGATGGATACACTTTTTCACTGCTCCGACCTCCAGATTATGCGCACGCCTCCGTCGGCTGCACGTGGGCATCTGACATCGAGCGCAGTAGCGCAACGGTGGCCTCCCAGCATGTGGCCTCCTCGGCACAGAGAGTTTGCTAGGGTTTAGGGCTTTAGGGATCTAGGGGTTTAGGGCTTAGGATTTAGGGATTAGGGTTTGGGGCTTTCGGGTTTAGGGTTTAGGATTTAGGGATTCTTCAAAACCTAAACCCACAATTGAAAGGCCTTACCCGTCCGAAGGAAGCTGTGCGTTCTGATAACTCAAGTATGGTTGTATGGCCCGTTTGCCCGTTTGCTACACACGAAACATCCTAAACCCTCAACCCTCAGCCTCCAGTTTGAATACAAGGCTGCCTACTCAGTCGCCCGATCCTCCAAACGAAATCTTTGAGCCTGGCAATAGCAGTCCATGCCATGTTGTCATCATTACAAACGGAACTGATCTTGGGGCTTTGGGTTTAGGATTTACTATAGGGCCCTTATTTAGTAGAATACAGTTTTAGGGACCATTATAATTATACTATTATTACAATAAGGAGCCCTCGAAATAGTATTGGTAATTATTTGGGCCCCTGATTTATGTAACCGGTCCTGTGGATTGTCACAAAGCGAGACACTTGGCAACCAAATGCATGCCAAGTAAGAATGAACTCGAGTTAGCCATCACTTGCCTGTCTGCGGTTTAGGATTTAGGGTTTAAGGCTTGGGGTTTAGATTAGATATTGGGTTTGTATGTTGGGTAGCCTCAAAAAGCTTTTGCAACAGTTGTCGTTGGGATTTCCTTGTGCGATCTACATCATGGGTAAGGATCCTACTATAATTCAAGGGATATTCCTTAATTAAGGGATTTTGGAAGGTCTGGGGGGGGACAGGCTTGCTGTAGAGACGCCTATCTCAACATCGGCCTCACTTCGCGACCTACGCTCCAGAAGCTGCCCTAGACCTAAGAGTAACCTAGGCATAAAAAGGGTGCCCTTTTTGGTTTAAAGGGGTTTATAAGGGAACCTAAACCTTAAAAAAAGGGAATAAGGGCCTACTCTGGGTCCTAGTGCCTTTTGAATTTCATGAACCCTGCACCCCAAAACATATCCCTTAACCCTAAACCCTAGAACAAAAGCCCCAAACCCCAACCTTATCGATGTACAGCTTCCTCATATGGAACCTCGAATTCAAAACCCTACAGTTCAAAACCCTACAGTAATAACCTACAGAACACTAAACTCTACAAAACCGTAAACTTAACCGACACAAACGGCAGATCCGAGAAGCCTGGCAAGCGCTTGCCGCTGCCCCGAAGGCCACGGCGTCTGCCCTGTGGGGCTTTGGGGCTTGCATGTTTAGGGAGAATGGGGAATGGGGAATTCATGTTTTGGTTTCGGGTTTAGGGCTTTCATGTTGAGGGTGTCGGGTCTCGGGCTCTTACGCTTTTGACTTTTAGGGTGTGGGGGTTTTCGGATGTTGGGGTTAGATAGAAGGCTCCCTCACTATTGTTGTAGGCTTTGGGGTCGACGGGTAGTCTCACGGGAAATTAGTCAGACCCCTAGATTACCTATCTTTGTGCATGGTTGCATGTGTTCGAGGGAAGGGCCATATTCTGCTTTCTGCTTCTCAAATGTCCCGGTAATGCATGGATACCACGTCTGCCCCGACCGATCTGTCTTCACATCTTGGGTATGTGTATCATACCAGCCTCCAAAACCGTAAATTCCTAAACGCATATGCCTGGAAGTTCAGCAGTTCTCGCGTGCCTCAGTCGGCTACGTCGGAGCTCGGAGATAAAGGAGAGCGCCTCCTCCCAACGCCTGAGCGCTAAAGCTTTACAGAACCCTGCCGAAAAATCCAATAGATAATCTCTTGAAACCCAAACACATGGAGCATTGAAAGAGCTTGGGTTATAGAATGTAGGTTTTGGGATGGTTTAGGGTTTACAGGGTTTAGGGCCTAGGCGTTCTAGGGTTTTGGGTTACGACGGGTGATTCGGACTTTGTTCTCTCAAATAAGCCTGCAGATGTGCCGCCTTGTTCCGATCCAAATCCTCGATGCGTATAGGCCCTCAACTCTCAACCCTAAACCCAACAACACTATGTAATGGTTGATTCATGGGGATTCTGCACATTAAAAGGTTTCCTCCTGCGGCCCTGACTATAGAAGAGACGTCATGTCAAAAGGGGCTCGGATGCATCCATACTGTTGATGCTACAAATCCTGCATTACCTTAAGGACCCTAAACTATGGGGATTATGGTATACTCCTTATTATTATGGGTAATGAAAAGATTTAAATCATCAACAGTATGAAGAACCCACTGTCATCTCCCGCTCTGATCCGAATATGAGGTTTTTTCATAAGGCGAGAGATTTGAGGCATAATAACTTGATGATGGACTTATCATTCTGAGGCTGGCTAACCAGTGATTTTGGGGGTTCCCTTGGCTCTTTAGCTCCTCATCTAGTAGGGATTATCATCATCCCTGGCTCCTTTAGCTCCCACAATATCAATGGTTAGCTAGAACAGGAAGTTACTACGAATCCCCCGATCTGAAAGAAATTATACTACTAAGTCCCCGATCTGATTGTGATGCAGGGCCTTGAAATTTGGACTTGGGCTATGAAGTGTACTAATCTATACTGAACTTAGAACCCAAGCAAAACATGTAATTTTGGCTGTTTCTTAGGGATTGTGATAACCAAAAATTAAAACATATTTCTAAGTACCCCTAAGTAATAAGAATGCACTTATAGTCCATGCTACTACGGAAAACAAAAACCAAACAGAGTTGCTCGCCCTAAACTGTGAACCGTTACATCTAAACCCCAGGGCCTAGAGACTTCAACCCTCAACCAGTCCGCATGACCGGTTGCATAAATCCTAAACCCTCAACCCTGAATCCTAATCTCTAAACCCTAAACCCTGAATCCTAAACCCTGAACCCTAAACCTTAAATCCTAAACCCTAAACCCTGAATCCTAAACCCTGAACCCTGAACCCTAAACCTTAAACCCTACACCCTAAACCCTGAATCCCAAACCCTGAGCCCTGAACCCTAAACCTTATATCCTAAACCCTACACCGCTGCAGATACTGGGATTTTAAGTAACCAGGGAGAAAAAGCCCAAGCGTTTATTTCATCATGGTTCCTTTAAGACAAAAGATATTAAAGTATAGTACCCCAAAGCCCGATATGCTATTAACCGAGGCTCGCGGCTTCGCGGCAGGCGACCATAGCTGCAGAGAACGTGATCACGTCCGCGCGGGGCTTCCTCGCAGTCGAGGGTTTAGGGTTTAGGATTTAGGGCATAGGATTCAGGGTTTAGGGTTAGGGGCTGTCAAGGGCTTAGGGGTCAAGAATTATGAGGATACATGTTTCTGTAGGGTTTGCTTGGGATTTTTTTGGGCGAGGTATACGCAACTGAGATCATGCTCCCGGAACTTCCCGAACCCAAACCCCACACCGTTGGATCCTAAACCCTAAATGAGGCCCTCGTACCCTAAACCCCTAAGCCCTAAACCCGAAACCCCTAAACCCGAAACCCCTTAACCCTAAACCCCTAAACCCTAAACCCGAAACCCCTAAACCCTAAACCCCTAAACCCTAAACCCGAAACCCCTTAACCCTAAACCCCTAAACCCTAAACCCGAAACCCCTAAACCCTAAACCCTAAACCCCTAAACCCTAAACCCCTAAACCCTAAACCCTAAACCCCTAAACCCTAAACCCCTAAACCCTAAACCCGAAACCCCTTAACCCTAAACCCTTAACCCCTTAACCCTAAACCCCTAAACCCTAAACCCGAAACCCCTTAACCCTAAACCCCTAAACCCTAAACCCGAAACCCCTTAACCCTAAACCCCTAAACCCTAAACCCGAAACCCCTTAACCCTAAACCCCTAAACCCTAAACCCGAAACCCCTAAACCCTAAACCCGAAACCCTAAACCCGAAACCCCTAAACCCTAAACCCGAAACCCCGAAACCCGAAACCCTGCAGCCGGGAGTCGTCCCCTCACCAGTACGTAGCTCCTGGAGCAGCGAGCAGAAGGTGGCAGGTAGAACCACTGAAAGGAATTTCAGTTCAGGGGTTTAGGGTTTCTGTTTAAGGGTTTTAGGGTTTAGGGTTTTAGGGTTTAGGGTTTAGGGTTGTAGAGTTTAGGGTTTAGGGTTTCTGGTTAAGGGGCTTAGGGTTTAGGCTTTAGGGCTGTAGGGTTTGGGGTTTAGGTAAACTCTGCAATCAAGTGCTGAATCACCTAAACTACAAGAGAAACCACCCTTCACTCACACCTCTGAACCCAGTCCTATACTTACCTCTTGTTAGTAAGGAATGGAAGAATAGTAGTAACGGTAGTTATAATTGTACCCCATTCCTCCATTCTCTGCTAACCAAAGATAAGCTAACCAAAGGTAAGTATAGCACACCCTAGAAGCCCCCTGCAAAGCCAACAAGCGCTCAACCCCAAGCCCCGAGCCCTGTAAACTTACCCGAAAGCCTACACACCCTATAAGCCCGATAAGCCTTCTGAATCGATACTCTATAAACCGTATAACCCCATCTATAACTCAACCCTGTAAGCCCTGTGAGCCTCCTGTAAACCCCAGAAGCCCGAATCCCATTCGGCCCGACTCCGCTCCCCGCGAGGACCCTAAGCCCACTGCTCCTGAAATAAGTCGAGGGCTTCAGGGGGTATCTTACAGTATAATCTGCATACCTAGATCTATTGGCAATGCAGGCGTCTAACCCTAAACCCCAAAGGACCTAAACCCTAACACCCTATAAACCCTAAACCCTAACCCCATTGCTCCTGAAATAAGTCGAGGGCCAGATCGGGCCGGCCCCCGAGGGAGCACGCACCCATAGCCTCATCGTGCAGCAGCATGTAAACCCTAAAACCTAGGGTTTAGGGTTTAGGGCTTAGGGTTCAGGGTTTAGGGTTTAGGGTTCAGGGTTTAGGGTTTCTAAAACCTAGGGACTTAGTAAGGGTCCCTTTAAGGGATCTACAGGGTTCCTTAAAGGGATCCATAGGGGTTTAGGGTTTAGGGTTAAACCTATGTGGCGGCCTCAGTCATCGGTATAGGGCTTTGTTTGAGGGTTTCTCTCAGGGTGTGAACCCATCGGCCTTGACCATTGCTTTTGGGCGTCTCTAAGGATCTCTTTCAGGGTGGTACAAAGGAGTCTGGGGCCCTTTATCACTAGTAAAGGCTCTTGGGTTGTATTCTTCTACCGTTATGGCGAGGAACCCAGAGCAAGAGATTCGCTGCTCGTCCGAACCCTATAGTTGGCTCCATACCCCAGAATGGCCTCTGCAAGCAAGCTGTGCGGCTTAGGGTTTGGGTTTAGGGCTCAATGAACCCCTCTTCCTGAAGAGTCAACCCTCTTAGAAGTCTTCATCACCGGACGAGGATTCATCGGATTCATCCACCAGTGCATCGAAGGGCTGCACGGAAAAGACAAAAAACATAACCTAACCTAACCCCTAAAGCCTACAGATTCCACCATGAGTCCTCCTTGTGCTCAAAAGAAGAGAAGCTCGGACCAGCCGTGCTGACTAACTCCAGCAGGCTCGAGCTGAACAGTTGAGCGTGTGGGGTTTAGGATGAGGGATTAGGGTTTAGGGTTTAGGGGTTTAGGGGTTTAGAGTTTCGGGGTTAAGGGTGTAGGGTTTAACACATTCAACCCCTGCCCCCGAGCATAGGCCGACAAACCCGGATAACTTTCCCTTCAGGAAAGGGCGGTAATTATGTCTTGCGTCGCACGGGGAAGTGTACTCTTATTTCAGATTATAGCATACATGTATATGTATGTATATAAACATGTGTATATATATATATATATATATATGTGTGTGTGTGCGCATATATCTTGTTTTTTGATACGCACATACATATAAGAGGTTTTGTAAAGAATGTAGATGCCAGACAACCCAACCCAGATCTTGTGCCCAGCAGCAGCCGCGGCGCCGACGTTGTCGAGCGCAAGGCCGCGCTGGAGCCTCGACCACCACGGTAAGTGTAAGAACATCAAGAGCCTGGAGCTTAAGGTCAGAGAAAAGGGCTCTTGGTTTAGGGTATAGGGTTTGGGTTTTAGGGTATACACGGTATAGCGTATAGGGTTTAAGGTTTCGGGTAGGGGTTTGCTTAAACTCCCAAAACCGGCCTACTCAGAGTTTCCTCAATCCCGACACCGTGAATCTTCCACGGCTGATGACTATGGTCCAGGGGTCGGGGTTTACAACAGCCTACCCCCCCAGGGTTTAGGGTTTAGGGATTAGGGTTTAGGTTAGAAGCTGCCCCCACCCTGTAATAGTGATTATAAGGATCATATTTGGGCCCTATTATATTCCTATTACACCACTATTACAAGGTGCGGGTTTTTTTCTAAGGTTTAGGGTGTAGCTCTGAACTTCGAACCTCTCAACCTTGCACTTCAGACGGCCTAAACATGCCTAAACCCTGCACGCTCTACCCAAAGCATTTGGGAGTTTCTGAAAATAGGGGGTACCTTAAATTGTGGTTCTTATACCCAGGATCCTATTATTTAGGGTACTACATTAGGGTCCGCTATCTTCGGAAACTCCCATTTGGCTTCGGAATACTACTGGGCTCTAGACCCTCAGCCAAGTCCCTAACCACCACCTCCAACCGAAACTCAAACACTAAACCTTAAGCTCCATGAAGTCGAAAACCCTGAGACATATCTAACCAGTGATTTTGGGGGTTTCCTTTGGCTCTTGAGCTCCTTATCTAGTAGGGATTATCATCATCCCTGGCTCCTTAGCTCCCCCAATATCAATGGTTAGATATGGCTGAATGTGTAATATACAGGCCCTGGATCTGAAACCACAAACATGTCAAGCCGACATGATCGAAACCCTACACACTGAACCCAAGACCCAACCAGTCTAAGCTCTGGACCCTCTCTAGCCCTACACTCCGTGAGCCCCAAACCCCAAACCCTACAAACGCTCTAGTTGCCCTATACCCCAGATGCTGCAAACTCTAGCCCCGCAAAACCTAGATCATAAAAAAATTCTCGAAAGCCGCTTCAGCCTAGACCTGAAGTACTAAGTTTCGACTCTAGACCTCAAAGCCACCAGCACAGACCCTAAATAGAAGGATGCTTGAGCTTGTCATAAGTGAACTAGAGCCACCAAAAAAAAGGAAGAGCCCTTCCACCTAAACCCCCCAAAGTAAGTAAAATAATGGCCCAATACCTAGAAAAAGCTATTAGTTATTCTACATACTTGTTGCTTCCTAAACCCTAAACCCTTAACCCGATCCCTCTTTAAGGGGTCCTTATAAGGAGCCTTGAACCCTAAACCCTAAACCCAAAAGGAAGAGCCCTTCGAGGAACCTCCAGGGCTCAAACAACGAGGAGAGCGCGAGCTGCCAGAGGGCAACGCGCTCGTAGGCCTGGTGCCAAGGAAGATATCCCCTATAGATCCCTTTAAGGAACCCTGTGAGGAGCTTTTATATAAGATCCCTTTCAAGAATCGTCAAGGAGCCCTGGCGCCAAGGAAGTAGAAGAGAGAACCCTATATGCTGGGATTGGGGTTTATTTAGGGTTTAGGGTTCGGGGGGTTTAGGGTTTAGGGGTTGGGGGGTTAGGGTGTTAGGGTTTAGGCTTTGGGGATTTAGGGCCCTGAATTCAGGCTTTAGGGATTTAGGCTTCAGGCTTTGAGAGTTTAGGGGAATAGGGTTTAGGCGTTAGGGTGGAGGCTTCAGGCTGCTTGGATGATCATGGGGCTTTGTAGATAAGGCTATAAGTAGCCTATAACTGTAAGGTCCTATGATCCCTAAACCCTGATTGAACCCTTAACCTTAGAAGGGGCCCCCACCCTGTAATAGTGGTATAATAGTGTCAAATAGGAATATGATAGGGCCCTAATATAATCCTTATAGTCACTATTACAGGGTGGGGGCCCCTTCTAACCTAAACCCTTTCAGTAGGGATGGGTTTCAGGATTTCAGCTTTGGGGCTTTGGGCGTTTGGCTGTGGCTTCAAGCTTAGGGGTTTGCGGGTTTAGGGTACGTATAAGATCAGGGCGTTTGGGGTTTAGGGGTCTTATGGGCCATAGCAAAGGATCCAATATAGGGCACTACGGGCTGTAAATGGCGCTATAAAACAAAAGAGCCCCAAGTCCAGCCGGAATCGAACCCTGAAGCTTGATGCCAACTCTAACCCTCAAACCCCTACACCCTGAACACTAAACCCCTAAACCCGAAAGCCTTTACACACCCTAAATGTCCGAACCCAGACTAACCAGTGATTTTGGGGGTTCCTTTGGCTCTTTACCTCCTTATCTAGTACGAAGGGATTATCATCATCCCTGGCTCCTTAGCTCCCCCAATATCAATGGTTAGCAAAGCCAGAAGCCCCACGAAGCCAAGTCGCTGTTGTCAAACAGTTGTACGACACCGTGTCCACCAGCGGCTTTGGCTGGTCCTCCGGTTGATGATATAAACCCTGCATTACCTTAAGGACCCTAACTATGGGAATTATGGTATATTCCTTATTTTGGGTAATGCAGGATCTATATCATCAACCGTCCAGCTATGGGTTTAGGATTTGGGTGGTTGTCAAAACTAGGGTCCCTTATTGGGTCCCAAATACAGTACGGCACCTAATAATTAAGGTACCCGAAAAGGGACCTCAGTTTTGACAACCACTGCCACCCATTTAGGGTTCAGTTGCAAGCTCGATGTCGGGCTAGAACAGGGTTCCAAAGGGTGGTATACTGTGCTGATGACATGTGGGATGCATAATCCTCATTTGTTGAGAGGTTTGTGCATTAGGGTCTGGGAAAGCTTGCTGCAACAAAAACTTGGGTTTCCGGTGGGTTTGGAGGGTTCAAAATTTAGGTCTTGCATCTATGTGAAAAAACCCCGTTGCAGACCTTCCTCCTAAACCAAATCCTGGACCTCAGGGGACCTAAACACAAGTCCGTATCCAAACCCAAATCTATGTATGTGTAATGATATACATATATATATATATATGTATATATATATATGTATATATATATATATGAAGGACAGACAAAAGACCTACAATAATCCCCGCAAGGAACCCAAACTCATTCGGGAGGAGCCGCCTTTGCAGCTTCCAGCAGCGCCAGGCAGGCCGCCCACTGAATCGAATTCGCGCACGCGCTTAGAGCCTTGGGCTCTCTGGAGATTGCAGTACTTGCTACTACCTACTACTACTACTACTACTACTACTACTACTACTACTACTACTACTACTACTACTACTACTACTACTACTACTACTACTACTACTACTACTACTACTACTACTAAGCTACTACTAATACTACTACTACTACTACTACTACTACTACTACTACTACTACTACTACTACTACTACTACTACTACTACTACTACTACTACTACTACTACTACTACTACTACTACTACTATGCATATCATGATGATGACGCTATTCCATGAACTGCTACTACTACTCTGGCTGCTGCTGGGCTTACTATGATGATTGTGTTGATGCTGGTGATTGTCTTTGTTTCTGACCATTACAAAGACCGTTGTTATGATGATTAGAGCTGTTGCTATGTTTTCGTGAATGGGCCAGCGGCTTAGGGCTGAGTCAGAGCCTTATTAACACACGGTTTTTCTTTGGGGGGCCCTGGTCTGGGACTCGCTTCAGCTTTAGGGTATCCTACTAGGGGAAATGTAATCTAAGGCAACTTAAGGGTTCTACAAGGGCTTCAGGGGTTCTGTAGGGCTTTTGGGAACTGCGGGAGTCAAGAGGGCTTCTGAAAATTGGCGGTGCTGTAGTATTCTTCTGTTCAAATCCAGGGGATGCAGGCCCCTCTCAGCTGTCAATCCCTAATCGAAATCGCCCTGCTTCCCATACAAAAAATGCCCAACGCCTCACCCAGGGGGCTGAGTTGACCGTGACGGTGTTGGGGCTCTGCTTGGCCGCAACCATAGCTGCCATCAAGCCTTCAAGTTGCCAAGAAGCCGTGGCTACTGATGTACTACCTATAGTCTCCATTGTAGTTCCTTTTTTCGGTTAACCAGTTTTATGGTTAGGATCCTGAAATAGAGATTTTGGTTATTTTGGTTAACAGAAAAAAAGAACTGCAAAGGAGACCATAGGTATAGAGGCTTAAACAGTTACCTAAACTATTTCGGGGTTCCTTATTGTCTTCTAGTATAATGGGCCCGAAAACCCTACTCTAATTGTTGAGGCCCCCATGTTGGGATATCCAGTGACGGTTTAGGTTCATATGGGGCTTAGGAGGTGGAGCAAGGCCTCTGCAATGTTCCTTGGAGACAACGACTGGAAGCTGAAAACACTGTGTTGAGAATTCCTTCTGCTTGTTTGAACGGAGCCTGTTCGAGGAGCAAGATTGCAAGGATCTTTTCTGTCTTCGTGCCTCTGGGGGCATGGGATACAGTAGGACATGTTCTCCATATCCAAGGCGTGGGTTTCGCATGGGGGGGTGGGAGTGCTAAGTCAAAGCTGACCTTGGGACAAACAGTAGAACCACCATGGTGACTGCGGCTGTCCTTTTGACTTGAGTGCTCGTGACCAGTTGCTAAACCAGGTTCTTGTCTTTCTCATCTCGACAACCTAAACACCGTAGGCCCTAAACTTGGTGTGATTTTGTTCTTCTGAAGTTTCAAACACCTCGGGATTGAACTCGGAGTTCGGGCAGTCTGCTCTGTTGCTTTGTCACTCCTCTGCGCCAAGTCGCTCGACATCGAAAGGCCTAGCTACGGAGCCTAAACCCAAAGCCCACACACCAAAAATAAATGGACAACCCAATTACAATCTTTAGATGGAGAGAATCCGAAATCGCCCCGACGCAACAGAACAAAGTCCCGGCATTTTGAGGGTGGTTGTGAGCAGAAACGAACGTTAGCTGCTCGACCACTAACATACGCGGGGTTGCGAAGCCAAGTGGCCGAGAGCTCGCTGCCACTCATGCGCTTGATCACAAGCATTCCTGGTGGCTCAGGGTTCAGGGCTTTATCCTAGGTCCTAAACTCCAAAACCCTATCTAAACTCAATGCTCCGGATCGGTATGGAGTCAAGCGGAGCTTTCAGATTCAGTCTCTTTTGGAGCTGCGTGGCTCCACTCGCAAACGCGAGTGCTCGATGGAAATGTTCGACTCCCGGAATGATAAAAGGCATAAGCGCGAACAGAAACCCTTTCTGCATACTCGCCCAAGCTATCTGAATTGCAGCATCCCCACCGCATTCAGAAATCAGCAGTTTGCTGGGATCTCAATGACCAGCACTCTGAGCCCAAAACCCTCATCAGCAAATCCAAGATAGGGGACTTAGTAATTCTCATATGTAGTATACTGACAATAAGGATCCTATCGGCGGGATGTTGGTAAATTATTCCGACTCCCATATAAGTGGTTGATCACCTTATTCACAGGAACGTCAAGGCTCAGTGCTGCGTTGAAGGCAATCACATCCGGCGTCGGAAGCGAACCTCACCGAGCAGATCTTAAGGCAAACCCGAACCCACCCTCCCCTCAAAGAAGCTCGAGAGCCTAATGGTGACTATTCATAAATATCACATTGTAAGCATCATGAGGAAACCGGAGGCTTCATATTCGTGTAAAGAAAGGCCTTCCATATTATACCTACATGGAAGCTCTGCACGGCCTCCAAACTCCTAAACAGGACAAGAAATGAGGCCCGGGATGGCTGAGATCCAATGCTGCTGTCCAAAATTCTCAAATACCGAGGCTATCGCTCGCTAGCATGCCACTTGGGAGTTTCCGAAAATTAGGGGTACCTTATTTGAGGGTCCGTGTAATCAGGATCTTTCTATGTATGGTAGAAACTCCCACTTCATGCTCATGATAACCCCGCTTAATCTAGGACCTGTGAGCCCTGAGCCCGAAACCCGAAAGTCCGAAACCATAAACCCGAAACCCCAAACCCTAAGCCCGAAACCTTCAAAGAGAGGCCAGCACCCCAGATCCCAGCGCTTCACAAACTCGCCCCGGTGCCTCGCAGCATCTCGGAGAGAAGCCAAAGGGCCTGGCACCACTGGGAGGCGCCAGCGCACGCCTTTGAGCACGTCAGGGCTCCCGGCTCTCGTGGGCTGGGCTTCTGGACTTTAGGTAGTATGGGGTTTAGGGCTATTAGGGTTTTGGGTTTAGGATTTAGGGTTTAGGGTGTAGTAGGCTGTGTGAGGTTTATAGGGCTTCCAAGGTTTATAGGGCTTAGGGCCTAAGTTTAGGGTGTAGCAGGCTGTATGGGGCTTAAAAAGGGTTCAGGATTTATGGGGTTTATAATTATAGGGTTTGGAGCACGTCAGCGCTCCATTCTGTGGAAATCCCTAATTCCATAGAGACTAAACCCTATAAACCCCGCGAAACCTAAATCCATAAAGACGAAAAACCTCATAAACCCAATAACCTAGATCCGTAAACACTAAAAACCCTACAAACCCCATAAGCCCCTAAACCCCAACTCCCTTAACCCTTCACCCCGAAACTGACAAGTGGAACGAATCCAAGGGATCGATGGGAGGAGCTCCAGCGCTGTGGAGGGACTTGGAGCTGTAGTCTTGGAGTCTTCGAAAAAGTGTTAAGGGTCTTTGGTTTGGGGCTTTGGGTTTTGTGTTTTGAGTTTTTGGCTTTTAGGGTTTAGGTTTAAAGTTTGTGTTGTTTTAAGGTTTTGGGCTATTAGGGTTTTGAGCTTAAGATTTAGGGTTAACGGTTCCTTGCCCTACCAAGACCTACTTGTAGGACTCCACCATGCCTTCTTTCATCGGGGCTTGTATCAGGACCCTACAAAGCAGGCAGGTTGCCTAACCATTGATATCGGGGGAGCTAAGGAGCCAGGGATGACGATCATCCCTACTAGATAAGGAGCTAAAGAGCCAAGGGAACCCCCAAAATCACTGGTTGGTTGTTGCAGGTGCCTAAATCCTACCCTGAAGCCCGGAGCTTGAACTGTAAGGCATCAAGCTGAGAGGCAGTGATCGCTGCACTGGCAGCAGCACAACTGGCTTCTACCTTGCCGGGCTTCCACGTATCTACGAATAGCAGAGGTTCAGATTTCGGGTTACTTAGGGATTGCGGGAGTTCTTGGGGTTTAGGGTTTCGGGCTTGGGACTTAAGGCTGCAAGATGCTTCAGGGGTGCTCGAATGAAATGCGATGGGGCTGGGCTTCCATACTACAGAGAAACGGAATATAGAAGCCGATTGAGGGCCTTACGAGTTAGAATCGAGCTTCGGAGGCTTATCATCCTAGAACGAAGCATGGAAGCCCGAGGAACAATGTCGGTAGTCATTCAGGCTTCTATAACAATGTACTCCTAGCCTTTAAGGTTCCGATGATGCAAAGAACGTAGTATACCCCCAAAGCCCCTATATTACACCATGTACCACAACAGGAACCCGGGCTGTTCAGGGCATATGCTTATAGCCGTCCCTCTCGAGGCCTCCAAAAAGCTCAAAGTGGGTACTATGAGGCTTCTGACCCCAAAGTAGGTGCTATCCGTAGACTTGGAGCTCTGGGGTATGTTTTGAGTTGTAGTGTACTGCTCGGGTAGAAGATTCTCAGTCATCCCGTCGCCTTCAGCATTCGAACCCTGCAACCTAAACCCAAACCCGCCAACAATGCATAAGCACAACAGAAACGACAAGGATAATGCTTGAAAGTCTGGCTTGAATCCGGGAATCTGCAAATCTTTTGGGCCCTTTTCGTTCACACATCCACATGACTGTTTGTTTCGAGCATTCGCAATCGTCTGTACGAACCAACCGTAGCCTTTGATCAAGCTTTTCTAGACCCAAGAGTAACCTAGCAACAACAAGGGTGCCCTTTTTGGTTTAAAGGGTGTTGCAACTGAAAATGAGCCCCTAAAAAAAGGCAAAAAGGGCCTACTCTGGGTCCCTAGCTCTAGACTGAACTTGGACCCCGAGCAAAAAATGTAATTCTAGCTGTTTCTGATTGAAGGAGCCAAAGATCAAGAATTCCCTAACCCCTAAACCCTAAACCCTTATGAGTTTTAGCTCCACTCCGAAGGTCTCTGACTGGGGCCCGATCAGGTGGCTTGGCTGAAGGCAGCGCTACCAACAGCAGCCACAGTGCTGCCTTGCCGTAGGGTTTGGGGTTCGTTTTTTTTTTTTTTTTTTTTTGGGGGGGGGGGGTTCGGGTTTAGGGTTTAGGGTTTAGGGTTTAGGGATTTAGGGTTTCTGGGGTTCAGGCTTTGGGGCTTTGGGGGGGGGGGGGGTATAGATTATGTTATCAGATGTTCTTATACCATGCTTCTTCTCATATAGGGACTATACAGGCAGCGTATGGGGTTTGGAGTGCGGCTTCTGGCTTTTCCATTTAGGGTGTCAATTTCGGAACCAGCGTTTAGGGTTGAAGGTGATAAAATCCGATCCGAAATAAAACCTAGCTAAACACACCAAAACCAAAATCGAGCCTCCCACTGTGAGCTCCGCGCGCAGGCCGTGATGCCTGCTCCGCCTGAGAGACCGGTTCGGGCTAAGACCAACCGCGGCATCGACCTGAACACTGTAACTTATATGGGGGTTTCCGAAAAGATGGGACCCTAATATAGTGCCCCAGATAGTAGGATCCTTATTATAAGGACCCTAAAATAAGGTACCCCCAATTTTCGGAAACTCTCATACTGTAGAGTCTAGTTGTATGGATTGGCCGAGGTCCGAAGCAAAAATAAGCATAGAAACTGCGAGCGACGAAGCGACTATCACAGAGTTATGGCTGAGAAGAGAAGAACCGAACAGACATCGGGTGTCATTCACATTGGGCCTTGATAATAAGAATGCGGATTTGGGGGACAATATCTCTACTAGACATGGATAAATGAAGATGCTGCAGCAGA
The DNA here is from genome assembly GCA_905221615.1 of Symbiodinium sp. CCMP2592. Taxonomy (NCBI): domain Eukaryota; class Dinophyceae; order Suessiales; family Symbiodiniaceae; genus Symbiodinium; species Symbiodinium sp. CCMP2592. The sequence goes on along the minus strand of CAJNDT010000968.1, from coordinate 358,418 downwards.
AACCATATATATACCCAAACAAGTCACAACCGCCAACCCAGCACGCGAGAGCCTTAAAACACATGCTCTAAACATAGCAGAGGCAGGCACCTGCTGGGTTTAGCCTCGAGGTTTGAAAGAACCGAAACTGCACGGCTGACGGTGGCCTTCCCTTCAACCCTGAAGCCCTGCATCAAACCCTACAAAGGCACTAAATCCTGACTTGTGAACCGTAAACCTGAACCCTAAAACGTCCCTAAACCCCAAACCCGAAACTCTAACTTGTGAACCGTCGACTCCTTCGGCCGTGGGGCAGCTGCGGATGTCGAGCCGCGGGCCTTTCAGCAGGATCATCGCCTCGGGGTGGTTAGAGCTCAAGCTTTAGCTATACTGGAACCATGTCTCTATTTTTGTAATATATATATATACATATATACATATACACATACATATATATATATATATATATATATATATATATATATACATACATGTACATGTACATCTACATGTACTGCTTGTTTACTTGTCTATCATTAAAACCCTAACCCTAAACCCTTAATTATTGTAACTAAGGATTATCGCCTCCGGGCTGGCGCCCTGATAGGTCGCCTCTGCCAGTAGAGCCTCAAGCTGTGGCTACACTGTAGCCACATATTCCGAAGCCCCAATTTAAGAAATTTGAGGGCCCCCGATACTTCGACCCCAATCCGTCTAGGCTTGCGACGCTGGAGCTTTGGACTTTGCTTGGCCTCTCTCTCGCCCCAAAAAGTTCTTTGCCGTAGCTGGCATAGTGTGTACCTTAACCTACCAAAACCTACTTTTTTGTAGGGTCCCTATAAATCCCATATTAGGGTTTATAATAAGAACCTACAAAAAAGTAGGGTTTGGTAGTTTAAGGTAGTGGGGATTGGGGAGATTTAGGGCTGAGGATCTACGTTGCGGATTGAGGAGTAGCCTCAGAAAATCAGGTACCCTGACTATGCGCATCCACAAGCACATTGAAGCACTTGGGTCCCCGGAACTCGGAAACCTGGCGTCATGTTCGAAGTCAGACGTGGGTAAAAGTAGGACTCCCCAATCACTAAACTTTCAGTCTAAGTCTGAAAATTCAACCCGAAACCCCAAGCCTACATCCCCCATGGATCACTTTAAGGAACCCTGTGAGAAGCCTTGAGATAGATCCCTTTCAAGGATCGTAAAGTCGCACGTAAAGGATCCCTAAGCCCGGGCCATAGCCATAGGCTCCATAGTAGTTCCTTTTTGGGATTACCTTATAAGATTCTATATATGAACCCCAAAAAGGATCCCAAACCCTAAACCCTAAACCCCAAAAAGGATACCAAAAATGCCGGGCCATAGCCAAGTCTCGAGATCCCAGCGCCCACCACGGCCGCAGGCGCTCGCGAGCGCCGTGACGCTTGTCGAGTCCGGGCCGAGGCCTCCGTGAGCACGCACATGCTGGGAAGGAGAGGGAGAAAGAGAGAGAGAGAGAGACAGCGAAAGAAAGAAAGAGAGAGAGAGAGAGGGAGAGACTGAGAGCGAAAGTAAAAGCAAGTGTAGATAGACGAATTCATGTGCATTTACGCAATGTCGAGTCTGTCTGACTCTCTGTCTGTCTGTCCGTCCGTCTGTCTGTCTGTCTGTCTCTCCGTATCCCTGTCTCTCCGTGTCTCGGTCTCTTTGTCCATCTGTCTGCCTGTCTACCTGTCTGCCTGTCTGTCTCTGCGTTCTCTGTCTCTCTGGGTCGGTCGGCCTGCCTGCGTGCCGGCCTGCCTGCCTGTTCTGTCTGTCGGCCTTTCCGTCTGTTTGCAGATATCTGTGAATTATGAATGGATGTACGTATGCAAACACGATTGCAAAAGCGTCCACATACTTATGATACCATACAATCCTTACAACTACAATACATGATGTACGCATTCCATTGCATTTGAGCTGTAGACAAAACAGCAGTCCAGTACAGGGCAGTACGTACGTCCAGACATACCCGGTGGAGTGTGGAGTAGAGTGCATGGATTCGAAGTCTAGGGTTTTGGCAGAATTAGACATAGTGTACCGTACTGTACTAAGATATATATCACTGTGATATCATTCGATGTATTGGGCTTCACATCCGTGGGGGGGATACAGATTGTTTCTTGAGCTGGGGAGGTCTGGAGAGCCCTACCTGCGGAGATTCGGAGATAGGAGCTGGGTCAGCCGATGGTCTGGGAGGATAATATGTTGGGCAAATCTTCTAGCCTTCTATGTTGGGTTGGGGAGGCTTTGCTCAGTCTGTCAGCAGAATATCAAGCCAGTGCTGAATTATTATGGGAGCCCTAACCCTAGGCCCGGCAAACCGCAAACCCAAAACCCCTAAACCCTTAAACTCTAAACCCCTAAACCCCAAACCCCTAAACCCTAAAGCCCTGAACCCTAAACCCCTAAACCCTAAACCCCTAAAACCTAAACCCCTAGACCCCTTAGACCCCTAAACCCTAGACCCCTAAACCCTAAACCCTAAACCCCTAAACCCTAAAACCCTTTTTCAGCACGGGCTTCCCTAAACCCCTAAACCCTATACCCTAGACCGCTAAACCCCATACCCTACATGCTGAAATCCGCCCTCCGCGGGATTTGCCAGTCAGACCTCAGCAACCTACGAGGGGAGGAGAGCCAGAACTGGGAAGCAACCCTAAACCCTACTTGGAGGATCATGGGACTTAGTAAGTAAGGTTATAAGTACCTTATTTGGGGCTACAAGTAGTTATAAGTATAGTTACCTTAGTTATAACCCTAGTTACTAAGTCCCATGATCCTTTAAGTAAAACCCTAAACCGTGCGCCTGCGCTTTTCATCTCGTCGAGAAGCTGCAAAGACTGCCTGGAGATCAAGGTCTACCTGGACCCTACGGAACCTACCTTTGTAGGGTTCCCTAATATGATTTCGTTATATAAGTCCTTAAAACGGTAGGTTACTTGGGGTTTATGTACTGAGGACTTACATAGTACATGGAGATGAGGTTGCGTACAGTGTAAGTTGTAGCATGTTAGAACATATCAGAGCTATGTAAAGGGGCCCTTCCAGTCGAATCCTCACAGCCCCCATCTACATTGATCTTCAACCATCAATCTCCCAAAACTAAGCCCCCAAAGAAGACCTAAACCTCAAACCCTACACCCTACATCCTAAACCCAACACCCTTAATGTCAAAGCCGACACCTTGACCGAGGCGCTAACCTGAAACCCTGGAAGTTTGTACCTCAAAGCCTTAACCCCTGAACCCTATAAACCATAAACGCTAAACCTCAAAACCTAAACTCTGAACCTCAAGCCAAAAATCCTAAACCTCACAACCTAAACCCTGAACCCTATAAACTCTAAACCTGACTTAAAAAGAGACCAAAGAGCCGCCACAGGCTGCCGCGGTCGAGGGCCGCCAAAGCCATGTTACAGCAGGGGAGGAGCTCGGACGGATGGCCTCTCAAGGGATCTTTGTTCGTCGGGTTTTTAATGTTTCGGTTTTTTTGAGCTCCTTTTCCAACAGCCAGCCCCAGTGGTATTAGTTTAGAGCAGAACAACAGCAATGATGGTAGCTCATGTACTACACACTAGCGATCCTAAATTAAATGCTGAGCAGTACACCGGTAAATCATAAACGACGCGCCTTAATCACAACAGCAAGACTGCCCTCCGCCCACGGAAACCCCGAACTGTAAGCTTCTCTTACCTTTGATTAGCAGGGAATGGAAGAAGGGTAGTAATAATAGTTACAATTGTACCCCATTCCTCCATTCCCTACCCAAGGTACGTTCTGGACCCTGACCCACAGCTTCATACCCTCCGTCCACCTGTTCTCTCCGACCAGACATGGCTGTAGAAGAAGGCCAGGCTTTCTTGCCAGGCCCGGTTTCGGTGGCTCGCTGCCCTCAGGTTTTGGGCTCTGGGATTACAGTGGGGCTCTAAGGTTTTCAAGGGTTTTCAGGGTTTTACGGGCTTCATGGATTGTGAGGGCTTTAAGGGCATTGATTTCTCTTGGGGCTTGCGGGTTGCAAAGCATAGGACTTCTTGTGAGTTCAAGTTTCAGGGCTTTCGTGCTTTGAGGCTGAGGGTTTGGGGCAAAGGCGCTTCTTGAGCTTAGAAAAGATAATTGAACAACCTGCTCTCAGAAGCCTCAAGCCGCTGCGAGTCAAAATCACTCCTGCATCTTCTCTGGAACCCTCACAGCAGCATTAAAGAACCCCAGAAAGCCGAAAGAACCCTTCTAGAACCCGCAAACAGCCTTCCTAGACAATAGAACCACTATCATGATACCCTGGACCCTCAACCCCAATTACACCCCTCAGACCCCTTAATTCGAACCCTTAGCCCCAAACCCCTGGAACCCGCTTCCAACCCGTAAACCCAAACCCCTCACTACCCTTACTCCAAAGCCCAAAGTAGTTCCTTCTTGAAGTAATCCCCAAAAGGAGCTACTATGGGGCATCTGGGTACTTCGCTCCGAGTCCAAGCGGCATGATTTTGGTGGGCCCCTGAACCCTCGGCTGGGCGGGCAGGGCACCGTCATACCTTGGCTTGAGAAAGGATTTCGGGTTTTGGATTTAACGTTCTGGTAGGGTTCAGGGACCAAGGGGTCTTCGTCTGGGGTTTTGGGATTGCAGTTTTGGTAGGGTTCAGGGCTCAGGGCTCTGGGTTTAAGGTTTTGGTAGGCATCAGGCTTATTGCTTTGGGAATTAGGGTTGGGGTGTACGTTTCAGGCTTCGGGTGTACGGACTCGGCCATGTACGCCTTCAACTTCTTACGATTTGAGCCTCGTCAGTTCATGAGCATATGGACGAAAGGTTGCTTCAGCCGGCGTTCAAACTAGACCGCCAAACCTGACTAGCATAGGGTCCTCAATCATAGGAACAGGGTACGTGCTACCCGATCTCAAAAGAGAACTCCCACCATTGCCAAGCCCTCAGCCCAACAGCTCAAAGCCCAAAACACAGCTCCTACATCCTACCCCCGCCCCAAAAACCCTGAACCCTAAATCCGAAGCCCCAGACCCGACCTAAACCCTGCACCTCCTCCCAGCCGTGGCGACATAGGAGGTAAGTCGACGCAGCTGTCTAAGAGGCATTCGGCCGCGGCTGGGTGTAAGCTGTAGAGCTCAAGGTTTCGGGTTAGGCTTTGCTAGTTCATGGTTGGGATAGTATTAAACATGCACATTGTTACTCCTTAGTTGGGTTTATGTACCCCAAAAAACTTAACATGTTGCCCAATTATGACAAAGTTTATAGAGTTTACGCAGGGTTCAGGCTTAAGGCTTTGCGGCTTGAGGGGCTGAGGTTTTGGGGCTTAGCGTAATCATAGAGTTCCGGCTGTGGGGTTTGAGGTCCTGGAGTCTAATTGGGGTCTACCTTAACCTACCAAACCCAAGTTTTTTGCAGGTTCTCATTGTAAACCCTATTGTGGAATTTATAGGGACCCTACAAGCGAAGGTTCTGGTGGGTTAAGGTAGGGCCTAGGGAGTCGGAGACAATGCCCTCTGATGGAAATTCAACCATGTCGTTCTGTCGATAGGTGAGAACAGCATGCTTCGCCCCCATAGGTGCCTCGAACCGCCAGCATGTTGTGTCTCTAGTCTAGGGCTGAAAGCTTAACTAACCAGTGATTTTTGGGGGTTCCCTTGGCTCTTTAGCTCCTTATCTAGTAGTGACTACCATCATCCCTGGCTCCTTAGCTCCCCCAATATCAATGGTTAGTTAAGGTGCTAGCGGTAGCGTTTAGGGGTTTTGGCTGGCGGCGTTTTGTTGGGCGCAAAGGCACATGCCGACCTGTGAGCCTGCTGCAGGCGCTCTGGAACTGGAAGCTCGCAACGAACGGAAACTTCAAAGTGCCACAATATAATTAGAATAGGGTTTTGGGGCCCATTTTACTACAAGTATGGTAATTAAGGAACCCCCAAAATAGTAATTAAAGGCAACTGATCGGCCCCTATATTATGTTAAATTCCCTTAAGATGAACTGGTGGGCTTGTCAAGCCTGCAGAGATACGGCTCTCAGAGTTCAGGAACATGGGACTCAAGGCACCCGTGCTTCAAGGAAATGATGGCACTGCTTTTGGAGCACAGACGACCATGATTGTAGTCTAGGTTCCCGAGGAACCCCCTGCGTAAGCCTTGTTCATAATATTCGGGTCAATAGGGAGACCCCACAACACCAAGGGTAATCAACAGAGCTCTGCAATTGAAGTCCGGCTTCTTTCCTACTGCATAAAACGCAGTTCTCCAACTTTAGGGTCCCTTTTCGCCAACTTAGGGGTCCCTCGTAGATTGTAGGAATACCGAACCATTACTTAATCTTCGAGTCTCCGGGCACTGCTGCTTCAGTCACAGCACGGCCTCCAGAGCCTACGAACACCAGGCGCGCAACGTCCTGGCGGACCAAGCCAGGGCAGTCTCCACCTATAGTCTCCATTGTAGTTCCTTTTTTGGTTAACCAAAAACTATATTATAGGATCCTAACCATAACATTGGTTGACCAAAAGAAGGAACTACAATGGAGACTATAAGTATTGTTGAGTTTGGGGTTTAGGGTTTGAATGTAGGCATTACAAACGGCCTCAATAAATTGACATGGAGCTGGGGGGGGGGTCAAGTATAATGAAATTGTCAAAAAGAAACCTAATAAGGCCTCATGCAGGCCAATGACTAACTGTTGCAACTATTGAGGTGCACTAGGTATGCTGTACTATATGTATCACAAAGAACCCAAAGGAAAAAATACTCAGGTTTTTTACTAAATCAAGCGACGGTCGAACCAGAGAAGCGGAAGGTCCTGCAGGCCACCATCTTCTCCTGGAGAGCGGTGGGCTTTCCCCCCAAAGTGCCCAAAGTCTGGGCATGACGTAGAGTGTAGGGTTTAGGGTTTAGTGGCCTCACCCAGTGTAAGGATGTGCAAGGGTTTATGAATAATGCCTAGACCAAGTAAGGCCTTAGGACATATCATAGAAAGGTTTAGATGTCTAGATGGGGACCATACGGGGATACCCTAAGCCCCAAACGGCAGAATTAGCTCTGTAAGCTCTACAAGAAACTCCTATTTAGGGCTGTCGAGAAACAAATCTGCACCCCAAAACCCACAACCCTGAACTTCAGGCTAGGGTCATGCGATCTGCAGCACCCGTTTCCCTATCCTAAACCATCCTACACCGCAAATTCGAAATCGCTCAAAGCAATTCAACCAAGATCCTATATATAAACCTTACATCCCAGACCCTGAACCTTAAATCCTGTAGTAGGATGCTACATCCAACATCCCAAGCACTAAATCCTGGAACCTAAACTCGAAACCCAATCAGTACCCCGTCTGCGTGCCTTCGGTCTGCTCGATAGGCAGGAGCCTGGGTGGAAATGTTCGACACTTCAGACTTCAGGCTTACGCCTAGAAAGGGGTTTAGGTTTAGGGTAGAAGGTTCACGGTTTAGCACTACGTTTAGTTGTTGATAAGGTGGGCGCCTTACAAATGAGAATCAAGTTTAACGTTAAGGACTACAGGTCACATGGGTTGCGGGAAAGAAAGACCTGATGAAAACCCCAACCCTAAACGCCTGAAGGCCTAAACCATGAACCCTAAACACCTATGGTGGGCTCTTTGGGCTCGGAACAATCCTGCCAAGCGCCCGTGTTTGAGCAATAGCAGAGCATCTCACATTAACCTTGATTACCTGAATCGGGCTGACGGTGCTATACCACAACTAGAAACGAAGCAAGGAACAGTATTGGTAGTACTCAAGCTTCTGAATTACGCCAGAAAACCTCAAGTACAGTCTTTGGCCTCGAGCCTGAGGCCAAGAGTTTGGGGGTTAAGGGATCAAAATTTCAGATTTGGGGTCTTTAACGCTTAGTGTTTTGGTGGTTACGGTTTGGGTCTTATTGTTTTCTGACCTGCAGCCACCGCAACCCCAACGCGTCTAGAATTCCAAATCCCAAATTCTGATCCCGATTGCCCTCAATCCTAAACTCTGAGACCCTGCTAGTCCAAACCCTGAACCCTTATAGAACCTCAACCCCACACCACCCGACCCATATCCGAAATTCCAAACCCAAAGTCGACGTCCACCCCTACGGTTTGTGTGGGTCTAGGTTAAGGACTTGAGTTTGAGTTACCGCAATGAAGGTCTATAGCAATTAATCGGGTTTCCTTCTTATTTCGGGACCTTAAACTACCCATAGGCCCCACAGAAATTACTTTTGGGGGATTACCTTGTAGGATCCTAAATATGAGCCCCAAAGAGGAACTACTATGGGGCCTATGGGAAGTAGTACAACAAGAGCCCAGTTTTGGGGTGACGCTTGAAGCCCCATGCCCTCCCCTACGCTGCTGGGGGGAAGGCTCGAAAAGTCCAAGCCCATAGGCTCCGCTCAGGAAAGATGCAAGATGCTCCTGAAGATTTCGGAGTTTCCGAAAATGAGGGGTACCTTATTCTGGGTCCCTTTTAGGGTTCCTTAAAGGGATCTATAAGGGATCTATAAAGGGTTTAGGATGGTTTAGGGTCTAGAGTTTCCGAAAATTGGGGGTACCTTATTTTGGGGCCCTTATAAGAAGGATCCTACTTCTTGAGGTGCTAGATTAGGGTCCCCTCTTTTTGGAAACTCCCATTTGAAGCTCGGCGGTTTAGGGTTTGGGGCCTTGTTTAGGGCTTACATAAATACAGCTTGGGCACAGGGCTTTCGTGAAGTTTGCGTTTACAAGGGCTTTAGTGGGTGTCTGGTTGGGGATGTTGGGTGTGACACTGTCTGTGTGACTACGCACGCATTGCGCTCGTCGCGATTGCTGTCTCATGGGTTTCAAAGGCTTACTACACAAAGTCCGTTGACCAAAGCCCTGCGCCCCCATCGAAGGGTGAGCAAAACAGTTGTTTTTGATACCCCCAACACAAGAAACACAACCAAGCAAGACTACTGTAAAAGAGCATCTAAGAGCCCGAAAGAAAGCAGAGCAGGAACCACCAAGTCCGTGCTTGCCACGGCCGCACTGCTTCAGAACCTTTCTCCGGCTCTGTTTGCTCCGGCGGAAAAGGCCCTGCAAATCAAGAAACTATGATGCAAAGCCTTAACCTTACCGGACCTTACCCGCAAACACGATGCTTGCATGCTACACCCGAAGACCTAAATTAGGCCTTCGACCTACGTCCTGCGGTTAAATTCGAAATTCTCAAGCCTGCGCCCTTAACCCAAAATCTTGAGTGCCCTAAACCCAGGGCGCGAGCTCTAAGCCCTGAGCCCCAAGCCTTAAAAATCCTTAAGCCCCAAACCCCAAACGTTGAGCACTTAAGCCCTACCTTAACTTACCAAACCCTACTTTTTTTTAGGGTCCCTATAAACTCCATATTAGGGTTCATAATAAGAACCTACACAAAAGTAGGGTTTGGTAGTTTAAGGTATAAGTACCTCGCCTCCGGACCCAAAGCACGGAAGCCGATTGGGAGTGAGACCTCAAAAACCGCGAAGGGCTCATGTGAGCTTCTTTTACATGGTTTCCAGAAGGGTTTGGAGTTAGGATTGTCGGTAGAAACCTTCATATAGCGCATAGAATTTTGGGTGATATCCTAGTAATGCTAGCACTATACAGGGGCCAAAAGGAATGCAATTACTGCGTGGTCAAGCCTCTCATGCTGTCACCATTGCCGGTGGAATGCTTTTCCTCGCCTTGGTATTCATGCGTTTGCTTCTTGCTGCAATGACGGACAGTCTTGTCTTGAGACTGCGCATCGTGCTGCGATGAATTAATATGGCTCGACCGATAGAAGACATGTCGGATGAAACCGTAGCCTGCTATAGACCCTAACTAATGGGATCCTTGCCCAGAGTTGAGTTGGGTTCCGACACCTTTTTGCTCAATACCCCGTGCATCTGTTGCTGTCCGACTGGCGGCATCCGGCGACTCGCTTTTCTGAAAATAGCACCCGCTGCACTTCGTTAGACCCGGTATAGTACACCAGCCGATATCCAAGCCCGCCGCCCTGAGTTTACAACAACCCCCAGTAAACTCACAGACAAAACACATGCCCTGACCCTGTACCAAGCCAGAAAACTGATAACACCTAACCGCCCACCCTACAGCTGTAAACCATGCTCAAAGCAGCGCAGGTCCAGCCCAACGGCCCATAAAACCTGTAGCAGGTGATTACATGTTCTTCAGAAATTCCTGCCGAGAAAACAGAAAAACCCTAAAACCCTCAAGGAACCCCACGAGAACTGTCAAAATCCTCGACACCCCGAGGCACGGACAGCAACAACCATGTTTGAGACCAAGAGCTCAGTAGTCTCCAACGTGAAATCCTGGGTGCTTGGGGCTTAGGTTGGTGTTTCAGGGTTTACGCTTTTTTTTGAACTCCTTTTTCCAGGGGGCGGCAGTCTGCAGCATCTTAGGGTTTACGGTTTAGGGATTAGGGTTTCGAGTTGAGGGAGTAGAGCTGCCAAGTTGAGGTTTCGGTCTTAACGGCCGAAGGCTTAGAAGGCTTGGGGTTTAGGGCTAGGGGCTTAGGGTTCGGGATTTGAAATTGAGGGCATGTACAGTTTTCTTTCAGTATCTGTCAACCCTCTTCAGGGCATGAAAAATGGCTGAATGAGTATTTTTGAGGCTTTGGAATTAAGGTTTCGGAGATTAGGGTGCTCAGGTTTAGGGTTTGGGGTCTAGAGAAATTTGGGCCAAGGGTTAGGAATTAGAAGTGCTGTCTCGGGTTCAGGCTTTCGGAATTTTGGGTCTGGGATTTAGGACTTTGGGAGTTTGCGGTACTGAGAAGGCTCTGCAAACTCATGAAGATGCAGGGATGGAAACCGGCTTTGCGCCGGGGAACGGGATGATTAGTTCTGTTCATCCGTCTAGATTGCATTGGTTTCGGTAACTGGGGTCTTGTCTGGGTTTAGGGCTTGAGCCTTAGAGTTTGGGGTTTGGAGTGCAGGTCTTTGAGTATTTTGGGCTTAGGATTTCGTTGGGGTTTGCGATGTAATGCTAAAGGCTCAGGCTCCGGGGGATTGGATGTGGTCTGTAATGACTACTGCAGGCGTAGAAAGCGTTCTCTCGCATCAATAAGTTTCTTCCAAACTCCGTCTTGCCTTAGGATCCTTGTGTGCTTACTTTGTACTGCAAAACGTCGTAGTTGCAGGTCCGATCAGAATGCAGGGCCGAGAGTGGCGCCACGTCGCATCTCTCGTTCGCAGCGATGCTCGTCGTATCGAGCCTCAGTGCGGCATGGCTACATGCCAGGAAGGATATCTTGGAAGTTGCATGCAGCTAGCCATGAAGTAATTAGTGCCCAGGGCTTCAGTTACCGAAAGAATGGGTCCCTGGGTTACGTGTTTTACGGTTTGTAACCTACTATGTGAGTAAGTGGAGCCTCTAGGAGTGTTGCCCAACCAACACATGCAAGACATGAGAAAGGAACAAACTCCAGACCCCATGAGCCGAAAGCGAAACCCTCAACAAAACCTCAAACCCCAAAACCCTAAACCCTAAACCCTAAAACCCTAAACCCTAAAACCCCAAAACCCTAAAACCCTAAACCCTAAACCGCCAAAGCATCCTGAACCACAAGTTCCTGCAACCTCACACATAAACCCGAAACATTGAACACTGAACCTTTACAGTAGAAGCCAGAAAGTTGGAATATCACTATCCTAACCCCTTTAAGGTAAATTATAGGGGATCCTACCATTAATCCATATTCCAACTTTCTGGAGTTCCCTCTATGGCAGTATTTTGGAGATTTTTGGGGGCTCTCTGGGCCTCCAGAACGCTAGACCGGGAACCCTAAAACCCGAAGTGTAACACCAGATGTAAGGGCCTTACCCAGGGGCCCCAAAGTAGTTCCTTTTTGGGTAGTATATTAGAGTCCCTAACCAAAAAAGAGGACACACCCAAAAAGGAACTACTTTGGGGCCGGGCCGTTGGGTGATAGGTATATGCCTTAGTTACAATAAGGAACTCCCCCCCAAAGATTCTATTCTAGGTGATTATTAAAACCCCCTTTCTTCAACCTGTAAACCTACTTAAACGGTATACCCTGAATTCTGCAAAACCTGATCTGCAAACCTCAAGCCGAGAAGCTAAACTGCAGACCCGAAACCCTAAACCCCCTTTGAGCTTCAAGCTGGATGGAAGTGATGGGAGGTGTCACCGCAAAGCCCGCAAGGGCAGCCTCTCTTGGCTACGGGGATCCAACCCAGAAAGAGCTTAAGTTGGGGCTTAGGATTTAAATTTACGGTTCGAGGTTGTTACGGTTTGGCCCGAACCCCTAAACCCGAAACAATATTCGTAGTGATTTGGGCTGCGATATTCGGTGCACATCGCGCTTGTTTGCGGGGACGGTTGAGGTCATTTGGACGTTCTGTAAAGGCCTTCCTGCAGCCGTGTACAGAAGACAGTATAACTATCTGACTGTTGTGATTATTCAAGCCCATTACTTACAGTAGGGTCTAGGAGGGAACACAGCTGAGGGAACACTGTTACTGTTGATTGCAGGTCTGTGCTTTTGTGATTGCTGACGACGCTGAAGCGTCTCGCTCTACCATCGCCCTACAAGCCCCATCAAACTACCCATGTCAACTCTTGCAAGACCGTACAGAACCTTACCAAAACTCGTTGCAAAAGAAACCGCTAACATCGTTAGAACCCGTTGAAAACAGCTTCAAAAGATTGGTAGAGTCGGCACGGAGCCCTAAACCCTAAACCCCAAACCCTAAATCCCAAACCCTCACACCCTTAAACCCTAAACCCTGGAGCCCAACTAAAAGCGGCTTCGGGGTTCCCGATGTTTGAGTCTATTGATGCACCGCAGCTGCATGCGCTTATGCAGGCGGGCGGGCGTACAGTACCGACCCCTAAGGTGTGTAGAATCATGGCCTCTTTAAAGCTGTTATGCCAGTATTCTGCAGACTTTTGGGGGAGTTTTCGTAGGGGTTAAGGTCCATGATAGTACTACCTGGAGGGTCCAGATACAGGGCGAAACATGAAACACGCTTGTCCGCTGCGGCATTTCTTTCCCTACGCCAAGCTCTGCCAGAGGCTTCCATTTTCCAAGCACCGAAAGGATCATGGGAGTTAGCAGCAGCCAGGGTTATCGGCAGGTACCTACACGTATACATGTGCCTACTACAATTCCAACTAAGCTACTTACTTACAACCTTACTTACTTATAATGACTAAGGGCTGAGGTTGTGTGCTATGATATACCGTGATGTACTGTAACATGGACTACAGTAACTACAAGTATCACATACTGGTTATTTAACAAAACTACAAAATAGAGTGAGTCATAGGTTTCGATTCCCTGAATCCAAGCAACATAAACTTGTAAATATACAATGGAACTACTTGAAGCTAAAGGTTTCGATTCCCTGAAGCCCCTGCATGCCCTATCAGCCTCACAAAGGCTTTCGAAGAGCGTTGGCTGAGCGGCCAGCGTCGCTACGTTGGAGACCTCATGACTTGTAATGCGGCTTCATACCCTATAGGGATCTAAGGACTCATATATTAAGGCTTTTGGGCCCAAAGACCATACAATTTAAGGCTTTTGGGCTATTTTGATCCCCAGGGATAAGCGCTTGTGTAGAGCCTGATGAGGCTAAGAGAGGCTGAGAGGGGGTATGGACAATTGGAAGACTTGTGACGGCTTGGGTTGGTGTTGACTGAGCTGAGTCGGATTGTTGCTGGTGGTGAGGCTGCGAACAACACTTGTGTAAAACATTACAGGGGCACCGGCCTCAGCCAAATGAGCAGTTCCGGCAACCCAATAATGGTCTAGGGAAAGAAAATATTGTGTCAGAGGACCAACTTCCAGGGCACGCGGGGGTGTGGGAACCACGCCAGTTGGCAAGATCTTCGTGGCTTTACGAAAAAGCGCAGGAGGCTTCCGAGGCTGCAGCTCCTAATTGAGCTACCGACAACGTTACCTACTTAAGCCTAAACCCTGAAGCTTAAACCCTTCAGAAAAGGTTCTTACTTTGCAAGTCTGATGGGAGGCCACAAGGGAGGTTTAAGTTTCTTGGGGCATGGATTCCTTAATATGAAACCTTATTATGGGAACCCCAATCCCTACTAAACCCCCATAGGCTAAAACCCCTTTTGGCCTCCTATGATACCCTTATAGATCCCTTTAAAGGAACCCCTATAGCTCCCTTTAAAGGAACCCTAGGGATCCGTAACCCCCATAGGCTAAAAAGTCCATGGTCCTCCGACTGAAGTTCTGGGATTTTGGAGCCCTCGGCTTTGAGGGGGGTTTGGGGTGTGCGGTTTTGGGTTTAGGGTTTAGGGGTTTAGGGTTTAGGGTTTAGGGGTTTAGGGTTTAGGGACCAGCATCTGTTGGAAAAAGGCTCAATGGGGCATACTTTATGGCTTTGTATAAGAGCCAGGCTTCGAACAGTTATGGATTGAGCTTAAGCTTAATTTTGCAATCTTTGTCAGAAGCAGGTTTACTCCACAGCAGGTTTACTCCACCCTCTGCAGACAGAGCTCAAAGGCTGGCTTTACGGTGCACTGCCCTGAACCCTAAACTTCTGCGGGTTTAGGGTTAAGGCAAGAGCCTCAGCCCTAAACCCGGAAGCATCTGAGCCCATGACCGTCACACCCTCCTCCGTAGTCGCACGAGAGAGGCGGAGATACCAAATGTTCCAAAGATCCTCCGAACCACTCTTGGTTTATCAAAATGGTTTAGGGTTTGGGGTTTAGGGCTTCATACTCGGCGTAATTAAAGGATTTCTGCGATGATTTCGTATCGGCTCGATGGTATCCATGCCTGGTGCCTTCTAATCGGTATGAGGCTCCGGTGCGGCTCCAGTGCTTCAGAGCTTCCTGGGACTCGGTGCAGAGCATTAGGAGACGCCATTGAATCCTGAGCTGAAGTAGGCGACGCTCCAAAAGTACGATTCAGTCTGTCGGGCATTCTTCATCAACCCCTTAACTATACTTCCAACCTGGAACCTCGCTAGCCAAACAGCTAGAAACTCCCTACCACAACTTCTGACTCAACAACCCTCCCAAAGGCACCTCCGGCGAGCGCTGAGGATTGCGAACTGCGAACTCAAGGGACGAAGCGCGATCCGTCGACAGAATCTTGGCTGTAAGGAGGCTTTGGAAGATGCGTTGTAGGTGGTGCAAAGTTTATGTATGATTAGAATAGGGTTCCTTTAAAAGGGCTCTCTCTCTATATATATATATATATATATAAGAGCTACTATAAGGGTGCTTAATTGATACTATGTACCATCGGCGGGGTCTAAGCTTGGAAGTCTGTTGCCTTAAAACCCCCAACCCTAAAATCCTAAACCCCAACCTCTGATCCTGAAATCCTAAACCCCCTACAACCTCTGACCCCAAAACCCTAAAGCCCTAAACCCCTAAACTTAAACATTAACACCGTTTGAACCATAAACTAATAATAATAATAATATCATTTTGAATATTGTCTTGGGTTTTATATGAGCAAAAGAAATACATCCCTAAAACCCCGGATCTTCGAGAGGAGCCCGGTCCCCCCGAAAGCGATTGCCCTCAGCTCGCCACGGAAGGATGGAACACGAGGGCGATCTGCCTCGCAGGTAGGGTAGGGGAGGGGAGGGCAGGTTTCAGAGGGTTTAAGGGTTTAGGGGTTTATAGGGTGTAAGCATAGGGCTTTAGGGTGTGACAGGGTTTTGCCGGGATTTTGTGGTGTTTTCTAAGGTTGTATAGGACGGTAGACGGGTTTGCAGGTTTTTGTCCGGTTTAAACGGGTTTTCTAGGGTTATGTAGGGCTCGACACTGTTTTATTTATCGGGTTTAGGGTTGAGGATCTAAAGGCTTCTATAGGGTTTAGGAATTGCCTAAACCTAACCCCTGAACAGCAGGTCTTCCGACCGTTGGATCCCATGTGGTAGGCTGCAAGTCGTTGTGGTTCTCTTCGCGGGGCTTTCGTTCCGGCAGCATGCTGATTGCGCAGGCAGCCCCAAATCATTCAAAGTAAGTAGGTGCTCAGGCTCGCTCGCAACTTCAAGGGCGACGAAAGCTACGCAACTCCAAAGCCCGACAGCCCCGCCACCTAATAGCCCAAGCCCTTAACCGGCCCGAACCCTGGAACCCAAAAAAATCACCTCCAAGTTGGAATATCATTATCGTAACCCCTTTAAGGTAAATAATAGGGGATCCTACCATTAATCCATATTCCAACTTTCTGGAGATCCCTTTAAGGGAGCCTCCAATTCCCAAGATCCTGAAATGTAGAGCACACCCGTCACGTCTGGCTGATGTGCAACTCTTTGCTAGGTCTCGATGACACCAGCTCCCAGGGATGTTTAAGGTTGCTTGAAACCTACCTAATGTGGTACAATTATAACTATTATACTACCATTCTTCCATTCCCTACTAACCAAAGGTAAGGACAAAGGAGTCCCAATTCGGTGGTACGGAGTTTGGGATTTATGGCGAGGGCCGCGGTGGTGCTCGCTTCTGCGAGGACTGTGTAATGCCTTGAGGGACACGAAACTCTGCAGCGCCACGTTCTGTCAAACACGCCTTCTAAAGTACTACTCTGATGGTCTACTATAGAGTCTGACTCTAGGCCCTAACTTTAGATACTCTATGGGGCTCTACAAGGGGATTTAATTCTTAGGGGTTCAGTTATGTTCCATGTTACCCTAAACCATAACCGGAAACACTAAACCCTAAACTATATAATATTGTAGGGCCGTGAAGGGTGTTGGGCCAACAGTGTTGGGCTTTGGGGTTCGTGCTCAGCTCGTAGCTATCCAGGAAGACTACGACTATAGTGCGCAACGTGAAGTATGGTAGCAGGAATGGCAAGTAACAGCATGACAGAAATGCTATTGGCCACAATGCTACGATCAACAAAACTGCTAGCAACAGAGAAATGCCCAACAAGACGTCCATCAGAGCAATCACAAACAACAACCATACCACGATATCAAGCTAGCAGCATACCAAAATGGATGATCATGTCGCCAAGCAAGACATCAAAAAGAGGAACCAATGCAAGCATGCATACATATACATAACCAAATACATTTTCTCCAAGCCCGAAGAACTAAACCCTACAAACCACCAAAACCCTGAAAAGCTTGGTGGACAGCCGGCCTGGCACTCAGGGTTGCGCATGATAGCTCCTTGGAGTTCAGTCGGAAATAAATGGCAAGAGAGCTTATGGTCACATGTTTTAGAGTTACGAATTCTCAGGAGAGTCTATGTTCAACTTCCACAGAATCTATCGAGGCAACCATTTCTCTCTAGCGAAGCCCTCCACAAACCTGCAGTCTCAACGGCAGAGAATCCACGACAGTGAAGAGTCACCTGAAATGTTCGATCTTCGAAGCGGCTTTCATGCAACCCGAAACCCTAAACTCCAAATCACCAGAAACCCCTAGATTGCGAGACCCTAGTCCGAAAATCCTACTCCTCAAGGGTTTCATCGTCCATGTTGCGGCTTAGGGTTTCGGGTGCAGAATCGCTTAACCCGTCGGTGTCCTGGGTCTTCTTTAAGGTTTAGGGTTTAAGGTTCAGGGTTGAGGGTACAGGGATCCAGGGCTACGGGGTTTTAGGGGTTAAGGGCTTTCTTTGCAGCGATGGTTGGCTCTGTAGAGATCTCCAACCTCTCCCGTGATGATCACTGTCCGAAGCATTACAGCCTGAAATCCAAAACGGCTGCTTTGGTCACAGGCCGCCAACCACCGAAAAGCTTCTGTAACTAAGCATGGTACTACCTATTTACTACCTGACGGGCCGTTTTTGCTCAATCACGTTGCCTGCGACAAACTTGTGGCCAGGGCCTTGGCCCATTGAGACTTCCCCTGTATATGACAACGCAGGCCTCTCTGCCAGAAGCCCAATATGATCGAGGGGCCTTGATGATTAGAATCGGACTGTTGGGGTCTTTGTCCTAGTACTATGATCAGGGCTTTGAGGCTTTTCTTGCGTTTCTAGAATAAAGAAGCACAGTAAGAAACAGAAGTGGTAGCTCCATCGGCCTCTGTGCTCACCCTACAAACTCTGGGCTCGGAAGGCCTATAAGCCCTAATATAAGTGCCTTAAGTAATTAGTTACCCATGCTACATTGGGGGTTCCTTATTCTACTTATAGTCTAATCGGCCCCGAACCCCTATTCTACGTATTAAGGCCGCTATATATATATATATGTATATATATATATATGTATATATATATATATGTATATATATATATATATATATATATATATATACATATCACCGCAGTTTTAAAGGTCATCCTGAGAACCGGGCACCGAAAGACGTAGTGATGTTTCCGTGAACCAAGCCGGATGCCAGCTGCCCATCCTGGCCAGGACTGTTAAAGCGGTTTAAGGTTTAGGGTTTAAGGTTTAGGGTTTAGGGTTTAGGGTTTAGGGTTTAGGGTTTAGGGTTTAGGGTTCAGCTGCTCCGGATCGAGCAGTTTTAAAGTAGAGTTGTATTTACGGTTTAGAAATAACACCCACCCACCCTTAGAATCCCATAACATAAGCCATATAAAGTCCTTCATCATCATTCAGAGAGTTGTACCTACAACCTAGCTTGTCACACTTTAATGTCGCCTTCCCACACCACTAGGAAAATACAACAGTTCATATTGCAACCCTAGGCCCTAAACCTTAAAGCCCAAACCCTAGGCCCTAAACCTTAAAGCCCAAACCCTAGGCCCTAAACCTTAAAGCCCAAAAAACCCTAGGCCAAAGCCCAAACCCTAGGCCCTAAACCCTAAAGCCCAAACCCTAGGCCCTAAACCTTAAAGCCCAAACCCTAGGCCCTAAACCCTAAAGCCCAAACCCTAGGCCCTAAACCTTAAAGCCCAAACCCTAGGCCCTAAACCCTAAACCCCAAACCCTAGGCCCTAAACCTTAAAGCCCAAACCCTAGGCCCTAAACCCTAAAGCCCAAACCCTAAGCCCTAAACCTTAAAGCCCAAACCCTAGGCCCTAAACCTTAAAGCCCAAACCCTAAAGCCCAAACCCTAGGCCCTAAACCTTAAAGCCCAAAACCCTAGGCCCTAAACCTTAAAGCCCAAACCCTAGGCCTTAAACCCTAAAGCCCAAACCCTAGGCCCTAAACCCTAAAGCCCAAACCCTAGGCCCTAAACCCTAAAGCCCAAACCCTAGGCCCTAAACCTTAAAGCCCAAACCCTAGGCCCTAAACCTTAAAGCTAGGCCAAAGCCCAAACCCTAGGCCCTAAACCCTAAAGCCCAAACCCTAGGCCCTAAACCCTAAAGCCCAAACCCTAGGCCCTAAACCCTAAAGCCCAAACCCTAGGCCCTAAACCCTAAAGCCCAAACCCTAGATCCCAAACCCTAGGCCCTAAACCTTAAAGCCCAAACCCTAGGCCCTAAACCTTAAAGCCCAAACCCTAGGCCCTAAACCCTAAAGGCAAGGGTGACCTTAAACGACGAAAGTTTGACCTTAAACGACGAAGGTTTGACCTTAAACGACGAAGGTTTGACCTTAAACGACGAAGGTTTGACCTTAAACGACGAAAGTTTGACCTTAAACGACGAAAGTTTGACCTTAAACGACGAAGGTTTGACCTTAAACGACGAAGGTTTGACCTTAAACGACGAAGGTTTGACCTTAAACGACGAAGCCCGGGGCTCAAACCTTCGTCGTTTAAGGTCAAACCTTCGTCGTTTAAGGTCAAACTTTCGTCGTTTAAGGTCAAAAACCCGGGGGTGACCTTAAACGACGAAGGTTTGACCTTAAACGACGAAGGTTTGACCTTAAACGACGAAGGGACGACCTTAAACGACGAAGGCATTAAAGTTTAAATTATATAGAAAGAGAGGTTTAGGGTTTAGGGTTTAGGGTTTAGGGTTTAGGGTTTAGGGTTTAGGGTTTAAGGTTTAGGGTTTAGGGTTTAGGGTTTAGGGTTTAGGGTTTAGGGTTTAGGGTTTAGGGTTTAGGGTTTAGGGTTTAAGGTTTAGGGTTTAGGGTTTAGGGTTTAGGGTTTAGGGTTTAGGGTTTAGGGTTTAGGGTTTAGGGTTTAGGGGTATCTTGGACTCTTTAAAAAACACTCTTTCTTAAAACACACTCTTTAGAAAAAAAAAAACTTCATCCTGGCCAGGACTGTTACAGTATCTTGGGCTTTTGAAAAAGCACTCTTTGTTTTAACATTCTGTAAAAACTCATCCTGGCCAGGACGGTTACAGTATCTTGGGGCATGGGGTATAGCATTTATGTTACATACAGAGTTGTGAGCGTAAGGCACGGGCATAGGGTACAGGGCAAAGAGCTTGTCAGAGTATACGACCTGAAGCCGCTAAATAAAAGTTCGCGGGTGGAAAACTAATACATCGGGGTTGAGGTTCGAGGGTTTCTGGGCGTGTGCTCCGCAGGTCCTAAAGCCCCAATGGGCCTAAGGTTTCGGGGTGGGGTAGAGCGTTGCTTGCAAAATCATAGCAAGATGATTGGGATCTGATTCCTAACTGGGCATATTCGAGTCTCGGAAGTACTTCGACCTTTCCAAACTCGGACACTCAAGAGCCTCCAAAAAACCTGAAGAGCAAACCTGGGCTTGAAAGGGATCGGGGCTCCCTGGATTTTAAGGCGCCTTGGGGTATTTGGCTCCGTAGGGCTTAAAAACCTTAAACTGCAATACCAGATTTTTCTGTTGGGTTTCTTAGGGTGTAGTGTTTACCTGGAATAACTACCTACTTGTTTGCAGGCTTTGGGGTTCTCTAGTAGGTTTAGGGTTTCCACCCCGACCTGTGTTTGAAAGGGCGCTGAGCAAGCATCTGGCTGCGTCAGATTCCACCTCGGGAACTTCTTTGATTGAGCAACAAGCTCTAGGGTGTGAGATTTAGGCGATAACGCATATAGGGCTTTGTGAGATGTGCAAAAATTCGTGGATCAAGTGCGAGGATGCTTTAGGGTTCGGGGTTCAGGACGTCAAACTTGCGTATCGAAGCACATCGCGCTTTCTGGAATTAGGCGCTAGGGCTTGTCACTATGATTTGGGACACAACCCTGAACCCTAAAACCTAAACGGTCCTGATAAATGGAACTTCAGGTTCGAGAGTCATAAATAGACCCGGAAGCGAACCTCCACAAGCAAAGCCCCAAAGCCCAAACCCTAAATGTTTTTTTTAAAGTTGAACTGCACCCTTTCTCCGAAAAAGCGCTGGCATTTATGTTTAGGGTTTAAGGTTTTTTGTTAAGTGTAATGCACCACTCCTTTGACTCCAAAAGGCAGTCGGCACTGCTCAGATTGCGCTTACACGAGGAACTTGAGAGGAGTTAGGGTTTAGGGTTAAGAATCCCAAGCCTTGCAAACCCGATAACTCCTAGAACTGCACCCTGAAAGTAACAGCAACAGGGCCCCTCCAAGCTGGAGGCGAAAAGGAATGCCACCACCCCTCAAAGGTGCCCCGAACTCCAAACTTACACAAGACCCTACAACTTTACCCTGATTCCTGCATTAATGAGCCCCCTACCTTACAAGGATGATAATAGGGAACCAAAAGTCAAGGCCCTTGCAGACCAAAGGATTGTCAAATAATCCTAAAGCCTAAAAACCCCTGTACCCCAACCCCTAAGCCCCAAAACCTCTCAACCCTAAGCCCCACAGCCCACAACCCCCTCTACCCTAAAAGGGGCCCTACACCCGACAACACAGAATCTGAGACACTCAGAGGGTCCAGCAAGGCTTGTGGCCACGATTCGAAGGACTTTCTACTGAAGATTCCAGCAGCGAAGACGCCGCCTTCTTCCCGCACCGAAGATACACGCGCACACGTGTGTGGCTGGAAGAATCAGCCAGGGTTTGTGGTTTGTAGCATTCCTCATCCGAAGGTGGCCAAGCAATGCCCTCATCGGCGGTGGGCTCTTCGTCACAAGCCGACCCTAAACCCTACATAAAACCATCAAACCCTAAGCCTAAACTGAAAACCAAAAGCCCGAAAACCGAAAGCCCTAAACCCTAAAACCCTAAACTCTGAACCGTCATGGTCTCATCGACGTGGCCCTGCGGTGAGACCGAGCTTATAGCCCCGACCCGATGAGCTCGAGGCATTCAATCAAAGGGGAAAAGGAGGGACCCTTAATGGGGACCCTTACCCTATAATGGGCTATATAATGGGTATATAATAGCTATATTAAGGGTATATACCTGGGGGTCCGTATTAAGGGTCCCTCCTTTTACCCTGGGATTCAAAGAAAACCAGGGGCAGCCGAGTGCCTTCCCTAAGCCTTAATGGGAGGGGCCTTAATAATTGGAATAGGGTTCCTTTACAGGGGCCTACAAAGGTTACTATCAAGGCTCTACAAGGATTCCATAGTAAAGGGGCCGAAATAATTAGGATTAGCTTTTGAGTCATATTAAACTGCTATAACTAGACTAAGGAACCCTGGAAACAATGTTGGTACTTATTTAGGCCCCTACATGAAGCCCGGGTGGTTGATCAGACAAGGGCGGGCCTTCAGCGGCTGCAGCGCTGCCGACCAAAGTGTGGGGGGGCAACCGAGGACTTACAACTTCGCTGCATCTCCGTGTACACGGAATCTTTACTGAAGGGGTCCTGAAACGTATAACCAGGATCCTACAGGTTCGGCGTGTATGCTGGCATCCCCGATGGTCTGGGTTAGGGTTTAGGGTTCATGGAATGTCGTGCTGGCACCTCGCTAGGACCCTGCGGGCGTCCTGAACCAACTTTCCCCAACACAACAACTCCTATGTTCCAAGCATTCCCCAAACCCTGGATTCTACAACCCTCTACTTTACCAGTCAAACCCAAAGACCCCATAAACCCTAGACCCTGTACCCTTAAAATCTCAGCCCTTACCCTTAAACCCTAAACCCTATACCTTCAAAAATGCGAAGGCCAGCACCTGTTCTGCTCGCTGGGGTCGTCGTTGCTGCCGATGGGTGCGAAAATGTCGATCCTGTGGCGTTTGCGGGCTTAGGAGTTTAGAGCTTACTGTAGGGGCCTTAATAATTACAACAGGGTTTTGGGCGCTCCTTATTACCATTATAGTATAACATACCCCCAAACCCCATTCCCGATATATTGGGCCTAAAACTGCCGACGCAACCTGCAAGTTCGAGACAAAGATTCAGCTCAGGGTCTGGAGGCTTCGTCAACTATATATATATATATATATATATATATATATATATATATATATAGGTTCCGTTGTAGTTCCTTTTTGGGGTTACCTTAAAGGATCCTAATTATATAATTGGTTAAACCAAAAAAAGGAACTACAATGGAGACTATAGGTAGTTCCATAAATTTCCACCACCCCACCCCGCCCGCCCCTGGCGAACATCGATGGTCTTGTCTTCCGGCACTTTTCGGATCTGGCAGTTACGGTACTATTCGAGCATCTGGGTCTCATAAAGTATTTCACAAAAGTCGGGTGTGCTCGGTTTGCTATGGGGCCCCGCGTCATTTCCTTCAGGCGTTCACCCTAAACCCAACTTACACCCTAAACCCCAAACCCCCAACTCCAAACCCCAAGCCCCCCAAACCCGAAATCGAACTTATCTCTTCAGATCTGCTGCGGTCTCAGAACTTTATGTACAGTGCAGACTCAATCTCGCGTCCAGTAGTTTCGAGTTCAGGCTCTAGGTGAGGGCAAACAATATACACCCTACAAGCCCTTGCACCCTTAACTCTGTAAGTCCTACACCCCTAGGCACACATATGATGAAGACATACATGTAGTTACAGCTCGGGACCTTGTCGACTCGCAGGCATCTTCTGCAAAGGCTTTTTCCGACTTCACTTCCGGTGCATCGAATTCGAACTCATCTCGGAAAACAATCTGCCTGAGAGCCGGCAACGATGTGGGTTCTCTCCTCAGAGCCGCTATGAGTCTGGTGAGTACTTCGGTTGATGATATGAATCCTGCATTACCCGTAATAAGGAATCTACCATAATTCCCGTAGTTTAGGGTCCTTAAGGTAATGCAGGATTTGTATCATCAACAGTTTCATGGTATTCCTAATTATTCGAATAAATCCCTAAACCCTAAACCCTGGGACCCTGAAATCCTAAAGCAAGTGCCCAGACTCAAGGCACCCCGAGTTCAGGACAAGTCCATATGGGGTTTCCGAAAATGGGGGACCCTAATGTAGCACCCTAAGTAGTAGGATCCTTAACATAAGGCCCCCAAAATAAGGTACCCCCAATTTTCGGAAACTTCAGACCCTAAACCCTTTATAGAACCCTTATAGATCCCTTTAAGGAACCCTATTACATATATTGAACTTGAGGCACCCACTCATTCGCACGACCAGCTCCCATATGTTGAGGGCCTTTCCGGACTGCTGCTCTGACAACCGAGTGGGCCAAGGGGGATCTAGGTTCCTGGGTGGTCCCTTTACAATAAAGCTACCCCTTCTCCTAAGATTCAGGGTTTAGGGGTATAGGGTTTAGGGTTTAAGGCTTAGGGGTTTAGGGTTTAGGGTTTTAGGGGTTAGGGGTTTAGGATTTCGGGTGTGGGGCTTAGTATTTAAGGTTTTCCAAAAGGGGCCCCGAAGACAAAAAGGGCAAAAGGGCACTACCCAGGAACCTAGAGATAATAGAAGCAACAGAATGCCAGGCATGCTGCAACGTGGCAGAGCCCATTTGCTGAAGTTCCTTCGTGAAGAGCCAATGCAATTTGTGCATGGAAGGTGAAACTCACCGTCGTTGAAGAACTGAGAGGGAGCGAGGGATTGAGCAAGAGAGGGAGCAAGGGAAGGACACAAGACAGAGAGAGAGAGAGAGAGGAAATGAAAACCTTTAGTGCGCAAAAATGCGTGAAGTCAGTCTTCTCCGACTTCGCCATGGACGTCAGAGGAACGAAAGCATATAAGTCAAGCGCGCACGTGGCGCCATTCTGAGGAAAAGATTAGTAGCGCCAGCGATTTTCGCCCAAATTCGGCCTTAGCCAAGAAATCCGTTTGAGTGCAGCCAAGCCAAACTTTCGTTCTGCTGTGCATCGTTGGCCCAATCCCTGTACCTAGCGGCAGTCAAACGAGCACTCCATTGCCCTCATGATGACCCGCAGCTACAGGAAGACAGTGACCCACTCAGCATCGTCCGCGGTGTGAAGCTGCTTTAGCAAAGCCGGCTTTCTCCCGGGGTACGTGCCCAAACGAGCACGTCGCATCTCCACCTGGGGCATGTCTCGGGGTCACACATTTCATTCAGGATGTTGGCCCTGGCATTGAGAACTATGCCCAGCTTAGGTCTGGGTCATATTTTCCGTAGCAAAGGGTTCAGAGACGAGCATTGGTGCCCACCCCAAACAAGCTGATCGGGCTATGCAATGCCCCAAGAAACCTATCCGGGGGTTGGAGGTTCATAGTTGTGGCTTCGACTGGGGATGTTGGCAACCCTTCCTTGTCCTGGAAAGCCTGCGGATTCCTTGCCACCAGCATGAGGTAAGCATTCAGCTGGCAAACGTAGAGCTCGTGCATTCGCTGGTCTGGTGGCAGCACCGGAGGAGGCGTCGCAAAGGTTGTCGGCATGTGGCACAAGCTCGACTCCTGCATGTGGCAGGCAGCACTTTCGACACAACCCATGGCGCCGAGGCTGTATACGAGGCCCTACAAAATCAAAATCCCAGAAAAAAAAAACAACAGCCTACAGCCCTACAAAATCCCTACGGTGCGAATGCTAGCTTGCAGCCAAGAGGGGACCCAAGGAATGCTGCAAATGGGCTGCGGGCATAGAACGACAGGCTGCCAAAGTGGACTCCCACAGCGATAACTTCTGTTTTCCGTCACATCCAAGAGTCATCCGAACAGAGCGAGACTGTGGTTTACGAGCACGCCAAAGCAGTGATGCTTGCAAGATTTATGAAGCTGCTTCCGCAGCAGCAACAGCATCGTCGCCCCCGCGGCCGCTGCCGCCACCACCATACATTCCCACACAAGAAACAAACGGCTTCACCGTCACAATTATCATCATCGTCACTGCATCATCAGAACCATCATCAAAAACATCATGAATAACCAGCAAATGCCGCCATTATCATCGTGACGACCTACACAGCCTTCTCGATTCGAGCAGCATCGTCATCCTCATCCTCATGTCGGAGATGTTCACATACCACGGCATCTGACGCACTGCTGCATGCAGACTGGTGCTAAGGCAAGGCTGGCATGCCTTTACGCAGATGCAAGCCAGTGGAACCCATAATCCTGAATCCCACAACTTGGATCCTGAAACCTAGCCCCAATCTACAAGCAATGATATTTCCTTCTGGCCAGCTGTAGCCTACATAAATGCCTCAATGCTACCCCGAACCCTAGTCTAAAAGGTCGTAGCTCTCGACCCTGACCTCCTAGATCCGAAAGCCTGCACAAGAGCACAGCCTAAAAACCTCCGCCCTTCAAAAACCCTAAACCCCAAACCTCCGAACCCCAAACCTCCAGACCCTAGTAACCCTAACCCCCACAACCCCCAAAACGCAACCCTCAAACCCTAAACCCCAAAGGGTCCAAAGTACCTGTATAGTAGAATGTAGGGTTTCTATATTGGGAATTACTATTATGATTTGGGGAAGTATCCCCCATAACAGTACCTAGGACCCTTTGGGTAAACCCTGGAGGGCGGAACTGCTTTCACCGAGGGCCCGACCGCTTCAGCGAGGAGACCTTCGTCGCGGGCTAGGCGTAGACTTACTCCTATAAGGGCTTCTACCCATAGCTCCCTAAACCCTAAACCCCTAAACCCTAGGATTCTCAAGATGGATCCCAAAAGGAACTACTATACTTATAGAGCCTATGGGTAGATGGATACTGTAGGAGCTGCTGTAGGGGGAGTTCTACTGACAGAGGTTGTAACGGCTACTATCAGGGCTACGTTCAGAGTTTCGGACTTAGGTTTCGGATTCTTCTTCTTTAAAGTGCACTGTGGCCTTCCCCACAGGGCAAGGCAAGTCTCCACCAGAATCCGGTCTGCAGAAAAAAGAGCCTTCACTCAGACATCGCTAATTTCCAACACTCTCCAAGACTGCAAGGAACATAATATTGGGACCCTAATAATTAGAATACGTTTCTTTCGGGAGGGGGTGTATTTGATATAAATATATATATATATATATATATATATATACACATATATATATATATATATATATACTGTATAATGATAATCAGGAGCCCTAAAAGTAGCAGAACTTTCTGTCATCTGGGTCCCGTTGTAAATGGTTATCAAACGTTACCTATTTCCGGCTCGACAACAGCTATGAGTCCAAGATATGAGTCGAGTATTATAGCTGCAACTGTAGTGAAACTAGCATAATGACTAAAACCATAGCTACAGCTACGATTACCATAGCCGCACGTGTAGCTGTCATCAACATAACTTCTGTCGTGCAATGCTGAGCCCACTGCAATGTCGCTGTCGCCACCCTCGCCAGATGTCAGCACCTGGCCATGCGAATCGCAAGCAGTGGCAACAGCGATTAGGCCCTACAAGCCCCTAACACCTGAACCCCTAAACCTCTACCACCCTAAAACCCTAAATCCTAACAACGCTTTCAGTATTCAGGGTCTAGGGCTTCAGTTTCAGTGTTGGAGGTATGAAGATTCGGTAACAAACGACCGGTAGCTACGTGAGGCCACTGCAAGCCGAGCCACAAAAGCAACCGCCGCAACACCGTACCAAGAACAGCAAAAATACCAAAGTAATCCAAAGAAGCACTACATTGCGGGGTCGGGGTATTCCCCGCACGATCCCGAAATGGACCTCCCTGCGGCTTTTAGCCTAAAGCTGGGAAGGCGGAAACCGTCCAACATATGATAATATCAACCCTCCAAAACCCGAATAAACCCTAAACCCTCATAAATTGTAGTAGCCGTGACAAAACCTGAACTCTTAAGTCAAGTCAACAGCCAGGGCACGCGGAAAGTGATGCGGACCGAGTGCGCCTGCAACAAAAAAAACATGGCGACAGGACCGTGACATGTGGACTCTCTTTCATAATGCGTCCTGTTAGTCCTAAACCCTAAACCCCTAAACCCTAAATCCTAAATCCTAAACCCTAAACCGTGTTCTTTCAGCCCTCAGGGTTGAAAGCCAATGCTCCAAAGGTAAGTCCAGCTGGTTCGGCCCAAAGTGGGGCAAGGTTTAGTTTGGGATTCGGCGCCGAGGGCTTTGGGCTCCAGACATTCACCAGTGCCTGTTGGAGGGTGAAGGGTTTACAGTTGTGGGTCTACGGCTGAGGGCTTAGGAAACTACGCTTCGGGGCTAAAGCCTTCTGGGATGAAACGGCTTTCAAGTATCGAGATTTCTTTCGAAGGTCCCAAGAAGCACTAGACAGACCAGGAATCCCTAAACCCTAAACCCCTAAACCCCAAACCCCAAACCCCTAAACCCTAAATCGATAAACCCTAAATCGATAAACCCTAAATCGATAAACCCTAAATCGATAAACCCTAAATCGATAAACCCTAAATCGATAAACCCTAAATCTATAAACCCTAAATCTAAAAACCCTGAACTGCACTCTGACCATCCAGGAAACCTACAGTCCTACAGCCGCTGAAACCCACAACCCCA
Organism: Symbiodinium sp. CCMP2592; assembly: GCA_905221615.1. Classification (NCBI taxonomy): domain Eukaryota; class Dinophyceae; order Suessiales; family Symbiodiniaceae; genus Symbiodinium; species Symbiodinium sp. CCMP2592. The sequence goes on along the minus strand of CAJNDT010000968.1, from coordinate 329,927 downwards.
AGCCAAGGGTGCGAGCTTTGCCAGCCGATGCATCTGTAGCCGAACCCTGGCCCTAAAGCCCTACCTTAACCCTACCTTTTTAGGGTTCCTTATTATGATTTCCGTACATAAGTCCGTCAAAAATGTAGGTCCTTCAGGGTTAAGGTCAAGCCCTCAAGCCTGAAAGCACCGAAACAAAAAAAACTAAACCCCGAAACCTCTTAAGATCATCTAACCAGTGATTTTGGGGTTCCCTTGGCTCTTTAGCTCCTTATCTAGTAGGGATTATCATCATCCCTGGCTCCTTAGCTCCCCCAATATCAATGGTTAGTCAGAGATTGGACCCATCTGTCCGGCAGTTCATTCATCAACTATCAAGAAATTGCCTAAGCAATCAGAATAAGGCTTCGGGGTAGGGACCCGAAGGGTACAGAAATCCTATAGAATCCTCATGAACCCGGCAGATTCCTTAAAGATATACTATAGAGCCCTTATAGAACTGACTTCAGACCTGCGCAAGACACTCAGGTGCGAGCTTCCGTCGACGAAACTTACATGAACTCCGCTAAAGATCCCTCCGTCGGAGATACCCTAAACTCAATCGCCAACCCAAAAGCCCTGGGTCCGAGAAATCAGCAATGACATCTCCCTATAGCCCCTATTTGAGAGTTTCCCAAATAGGGGCACCTTATTTGGGGGTCCTTATAATAAGGATCCTACTATTTAGGGCCCTATTTACGGGCCCCAAAGTAGTTCCTTTTTGGGTAGTATATTAGAGTCCCTAACCAAAAAAGAGGACACACCCAAAAAGGAACTACTTTGGGGCCCCTGGGTATTTATAGCTAACCCAAAAACCTTAGTCGAACTAACGACAACAGTCCGTATATTACCAGCTACCAGCTAGCCAGCCTGGAATGCGAAGTTGGCACTCGCCCGGAGAAAGCCAAAAACCGGCAGAAGCAGCGGAGAGCCTTTCGAAATCTTACGGCTTACCGTTCAGGGCTTCGGGTTTAGGGTTTCGGGTTGAGGCCCCAATGCATCTTCAGGAAAGCAATTGAATAAGTAGAATTGGGTTCTGGGGATCTGTTCTACTGCAGTTCTACGATACAAGGAAAACACAAGGATTCGATATACGATCTGACGTGTATGCCCTAACCATTAAAATGGGACTCACGCTTTCTCGAGGATGCCTGGCAGTTCGCCCTAATATAGGGGCCCAAATCATTAGCAATACTACTCTCGGGGCTCCTTATTATACTTATTACGGGCCCCAGAACCCTAGTCTAATTATTGAGGCCCCTATATTAGGCTACCATCGGTTACTCTAGTATGGTCTGGGCAGCACACAAAACCTTGCTACTTGGATACCTGGGTAACTCAGCACAGGATGTAAAGATTGTCCTGGGCCGCCTCTTGGCCTAGGGTTCGAGAGTGCAGAAGTTAGGTCAGAGACCTACTGATAGCCAGATCCTGGATGCGCGGACACGAGCAAATCACAAGCTGGTCTTGAAGCAGCTACCCCAAGGGTCCAAGTACCTAATAATCATATACTCTCCAAAATCCTAACCTACATAACTACTATCCTAAAACCGAGTACCCAGTTATTGGGTCCTTTGGACCCTTGGGGCTACTATTGCAATCATACGGCACGCCGAGACTCTGCATGTAACATCGTCGTCACACGGATGCAGCGCTCAGCAGTTGCTAATCTTGCATTGGAGTATCAGGACCCCTTAGATGGTATCCGGAAATTTCTAAAGACACCCGACAAACTAGCAGTTCGGGGTGTAGAGTGTATCACCACGCCTGTTGCTGAAGCATTGTCTGCTGTGCGCGATCTGTCGAGCAGATCGCCGCCTGGCGCTTGTGGCTTAGAAATTGGGAAAAGGCGATTGGGGTTTTGGGGTCTGAGGCTTGCGACGAAGGAGGGATGCTGGAGATAGATAATGCAGACTTGAGACACTGTTGAAAACTATAGCCCCCTTAGAACGATAATACAAAATACTATGTTCAATATTCTCTTTGCTTGTATATGAACAAAAATAGATGATACTTCCTAAATATTCATAAGGAGACTATAGAAAAGTTTGCAGCTCGGCTCAGGGTTGCCCCGACAAGTTGGAGAGCCGAGACACGGCCAAAGGAGAGTGACACAAGAAAAACATCACACGCAGGATGCCGACGGTTTAGGGCTTAGGGGTTTAGGGTTTAGGGGTTTAGGGTTTAGGGGATGCCGACTGCAACCCTAAGCCCTACAAACCCAAGAGCCGACAAATCCTGTGAGCCCGAAACCCTAGACGCTAAAGAATATAAACCCCATGACATCTGAGTTGTCCTTTAACCCCGTTGAAAATTATTTACTACTATGGTTCCCTACTAAAATAGTAGGGGAAAATTTAAAAAGATCCCAAATGACAACCCAGAAATCTATACAAAGCCCCAAGTCCTACACCCTGGATCACCAAAGCCTCCTAGGCCGTACGTTTGAGAAAAAGGTCTTGTTCCAGGCTCAGGGCTCACGGTTTTGGGTTCAGATAAATCATCAAGACTAATTTTACCTTAAACCCTACCCCAAGGGTCCAAAGGACCCAATAACTGGGTAATGTGCCGGTCGGTTTAGGAATATGGGCTCCTTTAATGCGTCGGCTCGGGGGCTAATTCCGACCGGTACCAAAAATTTGGGCGGTCTAATTAATGCGTTTTCTTTTGGCTGGGGGGATTTTTTGGTGGCGGGGCTGTGCTATTTGCTGATGGTCAATCTTAAGGCAGCCACGATCTAAACCCCCACCCAAACCCCCACCCAACCCTAAAACCCTGGCCCTGAAGCCCCAAAATCTCTTGCAGAATTGTTTTTTTCTTATTGGGGCGTCAGGAATGGGAGTCTGTACTACTACTGTACTACTATTGTACTATTGTACTGCTACTGTATGCCTTGCTTATTGGGGGGGGGCTGCTAGGGTGAACCGCCGAATCGGGGATTGGACCCTAGCTCAAAAGAGGCCTCTCCAGTACTAAAGTTTGTATAAAAAATTCAGTTTTGGGTCCAATCTGGACCGACCCCCCTTTGGAAGGGTTTAGGGCTTAGGGTTTAGGGTTTGTTATAGGGTTTAGGAGTTTAGGATTCGTTAGGGTTTAGGGTTTGTTAAGGTTTAGGGTTCAGGGTTTAGGGTTTCAGGCGCTGGCTTTATGCTTTGCTTATTGGGGGAATGTGCTCACTGGCTTTATGCTTTGCTTATTGGTACTATTTCTGTACTATTACTGTATTACTACTGTACTACTGTACTACTGTGGTACTACTACTGTACTACTAGTGTACTACTGTACTACTATTGTACTACTACTGTACTATTACTGTACTACTATTGTACTACTGTACTATTATCGTACTACTACTGTACTACTATTGTACTACCACTGTACTACTGTTGTATTACTATTGTACTACTGCACTATTATTGTACTACTACTGTACTACTACTGTACTATTATTGTACTACGGTACTATAATCGTACTACTACTGTACTACTACTGTACTACTATTGTGCTACTATTGTACTACTGTACTATTATTGTACTACTACTGTACTACTATTGTACTACCACTGTACTACTGTTGTATTACTATTGTACTACTGCACTATTATTATACTACTACTGTACTACTACTGTACTATTCTAGTATACCTTGATTATTCAAGGGGGGATTGGACCCTAGCTCAAAAGAGGCCTCTCCAGTACTAGAGTTTGCATAAAAAATTCAGTTTTGGGTCGAATCTGGACCGACCCCCCTTTGGAAGGGTTTAGGGCTTAGGGTTTAGGGTTTGTTATAGGGTTTAGGAGTTTAGGATTCGTTAGGGTTTAGGGTTCAGGGTTTAGGGTTTCAGGCGCTGGCCCAGACCCCCCCGCCCCCCGACGGCGCAGTCGCGCAGAACCGCAGACCCTGCACCCAAGCCAGCCCCCAAACCCCGGCACCTCCCAATTCCCTGCCACTCAGACCCCTGACCCCTGTCCGGGGCTACCGGTTCCGCACTAAACCGACCGCAACTTTTTGGTCGGGGGGGGGGGGTACCCTAGTACTAAACCGACCGCCACATTACTCGGTTTTAGGATAGTAGTTATGTAGGTTAGGATTTTGGAGAGTATATGATTATTAGGTACTTGGACCCTTGGGGCTAAACCCTAAGGCGTCTTCTATAAAGGCAGTTACAGCTCATCCGCGCGCCTTCGGTCTCGCTGCGAAGTTCCCAAATGAAGACAAGGGGTCGACTCTCGCGTCCTTGAGGCATGGCTGCCAGGGTTTAGGGACCTTAAACGGATTTATAAGGGGATGTAGAGGGGATTTAGGACGATTATTGGATTTCAAAGGTTTTGGGTTGAGGGTTGAAGTCTTCAGGGTTTATGCATTTAGACTTTGAAGCCTGGATTTTGGAGAGTTTGGGCGTTGCAGAAGAATAAGATCTAGTATTGACAGCGTACGAAGCAAGTTTTCTGTCGTTTTGAAAGGACAGAAAAGAACGTACGGGTCCGGGATTTGCGCGGTTCGGGGCTCAGGTATGTTGCCACACGAGAACAAAGTAATGTATAAGATGCTGCAGCATGAAATGTTTGCAAATAGAACGCGACAGAAGATGTGAGGCTGAAATATTCAAAATCTGGTACAATCAACCTTCTTAGAAAGCTCTCGTTTGCAACAGACAGAGAGAGGCAGAGGAACGCGAGAGAGAGAGAGCGAGAGAGAGACAGAGGAGAGAGAGAGAGAGAGCAAGCGAGAGAGCGAGAGAGAGAGAGAGAGAATTCGGTTCCTGGCAGTACCGAATCAATGCTGCTCCCTTCCCACACCATACTATTCTGACAAAGAGAACAAAATCTCCTGAACGGATGCCTAAGCAGAAGAACTTTCCAGCAGCGACGCATTTCATGAACACTGTAACTGCTTGCGTCAATGTGCCGCTGCCCAAATCCACACACTCCCACGCATACCTCAAAATCTGAACCCCAAACCCAATCCTAACCCTTTAAGCCTGGACTCTAGAAAAGGCCGGGAATCCGAAATACTGAAAGCCCAAGCCCCGAACCCATGAACGCATAAAACTTTTTGAACCCTGAACCTCTAACCCATGAAGCCTGAATCAATCCCTAAACCCTAAACCCTCACACCAAAATAGCCCCGACCGCTAAAACCAAGATAGTCCTAAACCCTCAATCCTAAAACCAAGATAACCCTAAATCCGTAAAACCCTACGCCCTAAACCCTAAAGCATCTTAAAGCCCTAAACCTGCTCATAGGCCCTAAATATCAACAACACGTACGTAGCCGTGAACCCTGAAACCCGGACGTAGGGGCCGTGGTAGTTAAGGTTTTAGGGTTTAAATTTCAGGTTTTATAGGGGTTAAACTAGGGACGTTTGCATGATTGCTACAACCATGGGATACTAGTTTAGTGGTATCTAACCCGACCTCCAGATGCAACCAAGCCCTGAGCCCATAAAGCCGCTGATACGGGGGTTTCCGAAAATAGGGACCCTAATATAGTACCCGAAATAGCCGGATCGTTATTACAAGGACTCCACGTAAGCTCATGAGGGGGGGGCACGAACCGCACAAAGAAACAACAAATAGGAACCACACTTCGGCTTCAAAGGAACCGCGACAGGAAACCCTGTCGTGGAACAGTCCTAGGAAGCCTATATATAGGCCTCTACGGGCATCTGGGGGCCCATGTTTGTTGTGTTTAAAAGCCCGCTTCCGCTCTAAGGCTCAGGAGTCGCCTTTTTGTTTGTCAGACTTCTGTCCCTAAAGTTGAATGACGTCCCATGTCACTTCTTGAACCTGGCTCTAGTTCCCAAATCTGTTCTGAGAAGGAACAGGCAAAAAAACAAAGAAGAAGGCAGAAAGGAAAGCATCACTTCTTGAGCTTTTCAAACCGCTTTCGCGCGGCTTTAACCTTCTGCACAGCAACATCTTCGATGTCCGGGGACTGCGAAATCCGATCCTTTTTGATTTTAGGGTCTTGGTGCTTCGGATCTTTTGATTTTAGGGTCGGGTTTTTGGATTTTATGGTTTTTGTGCTTCGGATTTTTGGATTTCAGGGTGTTGGTGCTTCGGATCTGCCAGGTCCACACCGGGACGGCAGCCCAATCCCCAAGAGCTCTGGGACTCATTTCCTTCCACGCCTTTGCTTGCCATGCCAGAACAACGGCAGAACTCCGCCCAGCGACGCCAGCCAGATAGATGGCGTTTCAGTGCAGTGGGCGCTCGATCCAGATCCAGGAAGAGGAAGAGCAGATGCTCCGGGGAAGAGCTTTTCAGCTCTTGCAGCACAAGGCTATTCTGCTCCATAGAACGCACCAGCCCAACCAAAGCCAAGGCCAAGCGCCTGCGCTCTAAGTCCTCGCGTTCTGCACCGCTCATCTGACAAGGAATGCACGCGCGAAGCTGTCATGATGCGATTCGCTGCACTCCAAAGGGCACACTAATCAAAAGACAAAGGAGAGATGGCCAGCGTGGTAACCACCTGAGAAGACACACTCAATGAAGGAGCAACACGGGCGACAGGCGTCCGCAGTGGACGTGGTAAGCCGATCCCAAGGTTGTCAACTGAATATGGAGCTTCCATTGCGGCGGCAGAATAGCAACAAAAAGAAAACGACGGCAAGCAAGACAACCAGCACGAAATTTTTTGTGCAGCAGGTGATGCAAGCAGAGACTGCACACAAGCCACTTAACACCAGTGTGTTCGTTGCATGCACTTGAAGAGTGACATGTGCGCGCAAGCATCCCTTAGACAAAAACACCCAACCAATCCGGCACCTACCTGTGCAGCCGGGCCGAGGCGGGCGACGCGAAGCGTTTAAGAATATACTATCTAGTAACAATGATCATTTTTTAGGCCTCTATAATATCATATTCTGCCCACCTGGGTTTTGCACGGCCACAGAGTAGGCATAGCGCCGGTTCGCAAGCAGCCTGTAATCGACTGCGTCGGGTTTTGCTGCTTACGGCTCAGGCTTTGAGTGAAGTTTTCAGGCGACGGCTCAAAACGAGAAGTTCGGCCTCTGGCGATCGTTCTATGTGAAAGGTCCAGGCAACGACATGTCATGCACAATCTCTTCTCCCATGAAAGGGTTTAGGACTTGTACTATAAGGATCGATGCTTAGACTTGCGTTGGCCTCACTTATTCTATACCCTAAGCCCTATGTAAGCCCTGAGCCATATACGGATTCTGAAGATGAAGCTAACAAAGACCCCCGATTCCTAAACCTCCCCACAGTTTTAAGTTTCAAGTGACTGGAGCAACAAGGATCCTGGGACGCATAACGAAAGACATTAGGGTTTACCCAAAGGGTCCTATGTACTGTTATGGGGGATACTTCCCTAAGTCATAATAGTAACTTCTAATATGGAAACCCTACATTCTACTATATCGGTACATTGGACCCTTTGGGTTAGGCTTCAGGGTTAAGGCTCGAGGCTCTGATTAGTTGGCGGTGCTCTCTGTAGCAGAGGCTTTGGGGGGAGAGAAGGGCCGTTTGACCAGGCCCCTGATTTCGAAAAGTCAGTACTTGCTCTTAGAAAAAAGCCCTAAACCCTGTACCGTGATATTGTAAAAAGATACCCCATGTGACTTTGAAAGCCTCTTCATGCAGCTCGGCTTAACTTCGCGGCTTATGTAAGCCTAGCTGTTTGAGTCTTAGCCCTCCACTGTGGCAACCAGCCCCGAAATAACTCCTCAGTACCTAAGAAGCTTCGCCTAACATAAGCCGAAACCGAAACCCTTACACCATGAACGCCCTGATCCCACAAGTCCTATACACCCTCAATTTACCCTAAACCAAATAAAATCCAAAACTGAAAACACAACCCTTCTGAACCGTGAACCCTAAAGTTTACAGTCATAAAGCCAGAGCCCGCTTTACCCTAAAGCGTGCATTCTGTTGTCCGCCTATCTGCCTCGTCCGGTCCCAACGTCAGCTGCCTTCAACAGCAGTTTCGGGTGCTAGGGTTGAGAGAGTTTTGGGTTTACACCTAGCGTTTGGAGCTCGTTGGCCTTGGGTTCTGCGGCACTAACTGATGTAGGGACCGTGGTAAGCAAAATGAGGCTTTGGGGAGACCGTAGACTATAGATATGCTACTGATAATGTGTTCCAGATTCACCGTTGTCTCACAGCCAAACGAAGAGCTGGAAATCAGGTTTGAGGTTATGGTGTACTCATAATAAGGATTATGTACTCCAGATTTCGCCTTGCTTTAGAACAAAAAACACGTTGAGAAGCTTGGCACTGGTATTTTAGCAAGACCAGCGCAACAGCAGGCTTCATATGAAATGAACAGACCAAATTGGACAACGGCGAAACTGGAAGCACAGACTGGAAGGCAGCAGGAAAATGAACAAACTGCAGCAGTGGATGCTGCAGCAGCAGCAGAAGCAACAACTAAACGAAAAAATAACAAAAGCAGCAGCCAAGTAAGGCCCAACACCCCAACTCAACAGCCCTCAAAACCCTCTGAACCCCCTTGTGCTAAACTTTTGGAAGACGAAACACCCCTCTTGTGAAAACAACAAATTTCAAAAGGCCTAAACTACAAACAACCGGAAAAAACTAAAACCTTAATGATGAGAATAGGGTGTCGGAGTATTCTGCAGCATAAACATAAGGTTTGATCAAGGAAATGTAAGGAAGGATAGGTCTATTCATTGGGCCATCTATCGTTAAGTTAGCACTGGTTCGGGGTCAATAACACTAAACCTTAAACCCCAAACCCTAAAACCCTATACCAAATCCCCCCTAAACCCGCATAATTCTAGAAATCGCATCGGGTCTAGGCGCCCCGGATCTCCAACGAGGTATGTTCCAACATCAAGCCCTTTCTAGTAGAAGCCCAAAAGCAAGAAACCCAATAGCCTCGGTCCGGGCTTGGGGTTTGAGGCTTTGTGGTTTAGGGCCTACCTGGACCCCAAAAGTGTGTAGAATAACAACCTTACATGGGTGTTGGGCCATGATCTTTTACGTATTTTGGGGGGTCTAGGTAGGCTCATCCCTTAACTGGATCATGGTTGGGATAGGATTAAAAATTTGACTTTCTATTCCTTGTTGGGTGTAAGTACCCATAAACATGTCAAATGTTACCCAACTATGACAAAGTTAACTCAGGGTTCTCGAGTTTCTGGGCCCCCCTGCATTTCCGAGGCCAGGAGACTCAGGCGCCGGGACGAAGAGGAGTTGACCGCGCGGTGGGGCCTCGGGCGGAGTCGAAGAGGGAATATTCGTAGGGGCTGAGGACTTTTATACGGTGTCTTCGCAGGGTTTAAGGTCTTTTTTTGATTGTTGGCATCTACGAGTTCTGCGTTTTGCAAAGCATCTCTTTCTAGCGCTTTAAAATTCAGATTTGCAAAGTGGTTCTTTTTGTTGAGCTCCTTTTTCCTGACTCCGTATCCTGAGTTTGGGGCTGGGGCGTTGGCTGTGGCTACGACTTTGAGAGGCTGTTGGCTTTAAGGTTGAGGGTTTAGGGTGTGTTTCGGGTTTTTGCAGGTTTGGGTTTCAATTTAAGGCAGAAGGGATGATTTTGAGAGTGCTTCAAGGCCTTGAGGTGTCTCTTCTTGTCTTTTCTTTTGATGGGGGGCTCAAAACTTTAGGGGTGGGGTGGTGAGTTGTCTTGCAAGGGTTTTCAATGATCTTAAAAGCCTTGAAGAGGTGTAGGGTTCAGGGCTTAGGGTTTAGGGCTGAGGGATTAGGGTGCAGGGCCGAGGGAAGAGACTTTTGAGGTTCATGTGTTAGGGTTTGTCGCGCAGGGCTTGGGGGCTTTCAAGGTGGAGGACTTCCCAGCTTTGAGCTGCTGTTCGTCACGGTTCGTGGCCTCGAAAGATGTTTGACGACACAGTTTTTCACCTCTTCCGCAGATGTACCATGGGCCAAAGGGTGGAGAACCAAGCATCTAACCCATAGTTGCTTGTACGGATCTGTGCTTTGTCTTCAACAAACAGCAGTCCGGCAAGTGGCCCGTGAGCGGCTGCCAGCTAGCTGGTCAATTGTAGCGTCAGGTTTAGTGTCTGGGGATTAGAGTTTACGGTTAAAACGTGTATAGTCTAGGGACGAGATGTGAAGATTCACGGATTAGAGATTAGGGAATAGACTTTGTGGTGCAGGGCCTAGGTCCTACAGAGAATAGAACCCTAAACTTTAAACCCTAAACCCTACCACCCCCTAAACCCTTAAGCCTCAACCTCACACCCTAAACGACTAAATCCTCAACTTCCAAACCTCCACCCCCAGGGCAGGGGCAAGAGGCGTCTGCTCACATCTCCGCCCCCCTGGCCGAATGTCTATGACTCTGCGACTTCCTGGTTGAGGGCTTTATGAGCCAATTGAGGGCTTAGGGTCGAGGTTCCCCGGTTGCCCCTTCATGATAAAGGGTACCAGGATGTTTTTGGTATTCAGTCTTGATTCTGGATAAGGGAAGTACAAGTGCAAAAGGGTACTGGTAGGGAACCTAGTAAGGGTTTGCTCAGGGCGCCTAGGGCCAAGTCTTTCAAAGGATGCACTGAAGGCCCCATAAAAAATGGACGAGGGATTTGGGTTTGGCTTTGGGGTTCGAGCTTTGTGTTTGGGGTTTAGGATGCTCTGATCCGAAGCACCTGGCAAGACAAAGCTCCAGACGGTAGACCGGCTGCGCAGGGCCGAAACGCTTCCAGCTTCTTCAATTACTAAGTCAGGGTGGCGATGATGATGCAAAACCTGACGGCACTAAGTCGGCTTATTTTGGTGCCTGAATGATTAGAATAGGTTTTGGGGCCCACTATACTATAATTGTGATAAGGAACCCTCAAAATAGTATAGGTAATCACTACGGCCCCTCCATTACGACTCCACTAAGCCCTAAACAGAGCAAACGAGAGAAGGGCCCGGCCTGGCCGAACTCCTAACGACCTTCTGTAGCTCCAAGGGGAGAAGGAGGGACCCTTAGTGGGGACCCTTTAAAGGGATCTATAGGGATTCTATAAGGGTATAGGGCTTAGGGTTTAGAAGGGGGAAAGGAGGGACCCTTGATGGGGACCCCTACCCTATAATGGGCTATATAATGGGTATACAATGGCCATTTTCAGGGTATGTACCTAGGGGTCCTTATTAAGGGTCCCTCTTTTTACCCTTGGAGTAGCAACATAGTCACAAGAACCAGCCTGAAGTCTCGACCCTGTAGGAGACCTGGATGGTTTGCAAGCCGATTTGAGTAACTGGTGCTTCGCTTGTTGCTAATTACCCCCGAAGCCCTGCATATGGGAGCTTCCGAAAATATTGGACCCTAATCTAGTAAGTACCCGAATAGAAGTGGAATCCTGATTATCAGGACCCCCAAAGTAAGGTACCCCCGATTGTCGAAAACTCCCATATGTGCTGACCGAACCTGAAACTTACATGCCCACTCGCGCCTGACAGGCAGTGCGTGGGGGCAGAGGCGCATAGCCGACCTGGCTGGACATGCAGCTATTCGGGCCTGAATAATTCGACTGGGGTTTTGGGGCCCTATTTTACTAAAAATATAGTAAGGAACCCACCCAAAAAAAACAAAAACTAGTATAGGTAACTATTGATGCCCCTATACTACGTAAACCCAAAACGCGGAACCCCCAGTTGGACAGGCAAGCACAATGTCGTCTTTCTCACGTTTACTGCAGAACAAACAGGACCAGGCATTCGATGAGTAACCCTGACTAGAGGATTGGGGCTTACGGCTTTAGGGCTTCAGGGCTTTGGGCTTGAAGCCCTCGGGTTCAGAACAGGGTTCAGGGCATACGCCCCCTGCACCTCGACAGACTTCGAGGAAAAGCCAATGCACACCAGTGGAAAGGCATAACCGCCTGAGCTCCACTACAGGTTTAGGGCTTAGGGTTTAGGTCTTCATTTAGACTTTCGGTATAGACGGTATAGACACCTGCAGTTGAGTGTTTTTCGATTTTGGTCGATAACCCAATGCCGAGGCAAAGCCAACTAATTCCTACTGTGGGAGCATCCTGGGCCAAGTTTGGGGTGGATTCCAGAGGCGGCTTTTGGTATAGATGCTCCCATCGGCTTTTGAGGCATTTCTGAATGATGCAAGTTTGTCGGCAGGAATACATCTCATAGTGCTGCTGCAGCTTATGCTCCACATTTGGGTCCCTCACATTCTGAAATTCGCTTGCAGGGCTTGTCTACCAGACTTCCAGGCTTCAATCATAAGGGTATCTAAGGAAGTACAGTCCCCCACCCCCCTCCCCCCTATCCCCCTGAGGGTCCTTATGATTCAAGGTGTCGAGAGGCCTTGAAAGTTTGCAGCTGCTGGGTTTTAGAGCTCAGGCTTCGTGTCGAGTCAAGGCTTCGAAGCGTTTAGGGCTTTGGAAAATCTAAACCAAAACATCTACGTCAAGAGAGTATACAAAGAAATGATAATGAGTAGCCTCAAACACCGACCCGCTTGACTCAAACCCACTCCGTTTTTCCAAGGTTGGCACTTGGAGCTTTGATGGTGATGCGGCCGCGAGGTGGCATCGAGGTAGTCAAACCTGGAAAAGGGGGCAGTGGTAAACTTACCTTTGGTTAGTAGGGAATGGAGGAATGAGGTATAATTATAACTACAATTACTATCGTTCTTCCATTCCCTACTAACCAAAGGTAAGTAAAGGAGAAGTAGTCGTGGCCGTAGTAGCAGCAGTCGTGGCAGGCTGTCGTCGTCGTCGTCGTTGTGATTGTTGTGCATTAGCACGGTTGATGATATAAATCCATATTATTAGGAGTATACTATACCGTAATTCTATAGTTAAGGGTCATTAAGGAATGCGGGATGTAAATCATCAACCGGAGGATTGGTAGTAGCAGTAGCAGTAGAAGCAGCTGGATTCAAGCCCGAGCCCAGAACCGGTGTCCAGGATTGGACACTGACGGGTTCGGCGGTGGGGGGCCGCGGCCAGGATTAGGATTTATGGGGCTTAAGATTAAGAGATTAGGGCTTAGGGTTTAGAGAGTTTGGGGTTTAGGCGTTTAGAGTTTTCAATTCAGGGCTCGATCAGAGTTTGCAGGGTCTATAGAGTTTGGGGCTTGGGAGTTCACGGCTCAGTCCTTTTTTTTGTCACGTACTGAACAGTGCTTGGCGCGTACGGCTGAAAACCTCAGTTGGGAATGTTTAAAGGAGAAACAGCTCGATGCAAATGTGTACTACGTGCGATCATTACATGAAGCCCTTCCAACACATGAAATTCTTCATGAACATACAAAAACTCATCCCAACAGCAGTTGCTGGCACGGTGCCACACCTGTGGAGCCTATGACTTGCGGGCTTAAGGTTGCAACATGCGCAAACCTGAAGCCTGCAGCTGTGCTAGGCGCCATTGCTATTGCTACTCCTACTACTACTACTACTACTACTACTACTACTACTACTACTACTACTACTACTACTACTACTACTCCTGCTACTACTACTACTACTACTACCACCATGTAGCCGAGCCCACCATCAGCCACTGAACTCCTCTAGCGTAAGCCTTATCATTCCTTCTGAAGGCTCCTTCCTTTAATTCCTTCAGCATGTTTTCGATTCTTGCCTGCAGCGCGAGACGCTTCTACGAGGTGTGTGAATGAATGAATCAATGAATGAATGCAGCCTTATCATGGTAACTCAAACTAAGTTCCTGATCCCGATTGACTATTTTTACCCAACCATGGCAACCTAAATCAAATCCCTTAGTATAGTGAACTTAATAACTGGAATAGGGTTTTGGTGCCCGATATACCAAATTCTAATAAGAAACCCCCTCAAAATAGTGTTGGTAATTGTTATGGCCCCTACATTAAACCCGTACTACCCTCATAGGACCCCTTAAAGGACTAAAGGACCCCTTTAAAGGAACCCCATTACATACGGTTGATGATATAAATCCTGCATTACCTTAAGGACCCTAAACTATGGGAATTATGGTATATTCCTTATTATGGGTAATGCAGGATTTCTCTCATCAACCGTATTATTCTCGGGCACCCACTCATTCGCACGACCAGGGCAGCTAGGTCTCCCATGGCTTGGGAGCTGGCATAGAGACCGAACTCCTGGCAGAAAGGCTCCTTTAAGGGTTCCTTTAAGGGTTGCTTTAAGGGTTGCTTTAAGGGCTCCTTTAAGGGTTCCTATAAGGGTTGTACTGTAGGGGTTTAGGTTCTTAGTAGGCTGTCTGGCTCTTAGTCGGGAATGGGGGAATCGGTTTTGGGGACTACGAATTATTGGGGACCAACCTTTCCCCCATTCCTACTAAGCACCAGAAAAGCGAAGTTTGGGCCGGGAGGCTTTGGGGTTTAGGGTTTAGGGTTGATGGTTTAGGGTTCTGGGTCCAGGTAGTTCCTTCAAAAAGAGTTCAGAGCCCGAGTAACCCCAGCCAGAAGTTTGAGTCGTGAGGCTTTGGGGCCTTGGGGCGTTTAGAGGGTCAGCTTTGGCGTCTAAAACGGTGTTCTTTCCAGCAGATCGTATTATTGACGTCAGCGACTTGTTAGGCTCGACACTCGGGCTTCACGGTGCAAGGGCGGTCAGGTTAACGGCTCCAGAGTTCTCGATTTGGGATTCGATCGTGGTGGGCATGAATTCACGGGCTCAAGGCTTGCTGTGCTCAGGTGGGGACACGACTGGCACTCAACACTTCAGTCGCGCTTTACATGCGTCTGAAACCTCAAACAGCGCAGAGAAGCAAAAGCCAACCGGGACACCCACTTTTTCGCCAGCAGATTATTCACAGAGCTCGGCTTAGTGGGCACAGGGATGAAGTTGGGCTGCCGTCTCTTTCAGGGAAACTCTGAACCCTAAAAGCCCCAATATGGGGGCCTAATTAGAATAGGGTTTCGGGGCCCATTGTACTACAATTACGAAGAGCCACGAAATGGTATTGGGAATTATTTAGGCCCCAAAGGAAATCAATGCCAAGCTCCGACAAGCCAGAAGCCACCCTCTCCGAAACAACAAACAGGTAACATAGGGGTCTGAATACCTACTAATGATGATTCTGTGTAATCCATAGAGTAGAATAACATATTTCGATTCCTGTTCCAACTGTTGAGGCCCCAATTTAAACCCTTAAATCAGCGCGTGTAGACCCCTTACAGAATCACCTAAGGCCCCTAAATTAAACTCCTACCTCTGCCCCAACAGATCACTCACTGACTTATTTTCCAGGGATTTACTTTAAGTTACCGTGACAAGACTCCGCATCAGATACTATGGCTTCCTTATTATGGTATCTGAAATATAAGTTCTTCAACAAGACATAGTGAATAGATAACATGGTCTTCCTATTCGGGCATTTTAGAATAGGTTCCTTAAAAAAGAGCCCGGACGATGCAGCTTCGAGGCTTTCATCCCCGCTTTGCGAGCCAGATGGCTTCCGCCCGTTTGGGCGCAGAGCCGACCCGGAGGATCATGAGATGTAGGAAGCAAGGTTCTGCATTTAGGGTCTAGAGTCTAGGGGCTTAGATTCTAGGTGGCTGAGTTAGTGTTAGATGTCGTCTTCAATATAGCTACATCATAACTATACGTATAGTTGTAACCCTGATTACAATCACTTTGCAGGATAACAGAGCCTGGTTGCGCCAAGTTTTCTCCTCTTGCGATTCCGATGCCTTAAACTTCAAACCCAGCCCCTGAACCCCTAAGCCCAACACCCTAACGCCGGGTAACGAGTTCTCTTGATTCTCCAAGGGTAAAAGGAGGGACCCTTAATGAGGACCCCTAGGCATATACCCTTAATATAGGTAGTATATACCCATTCTATAGCCGATTATAGAGCCATTAAGGGTCCCTCCCTTTCCCCTTTGAGATTCTGCTTGACTTCGGTGCAGGGGCCGCTAAGAGGCATGAAAACCTTGGTTGGGCATGGTATTATCGGCACTGACGAATCCTAAATCATGTAAATCCTGAACCCCATTCTGCCGTAAATCCTCTAACCCCCATATGGGTGATTATCTGAATCGGGTCCCGTTTAGGGTCCTTTTCATAAGAGTGCCAATTTCTAACAACTACCCATATCGGGGCTTCTCAAAAGAGGGGACCCTAATATAGAACCCTACATAGTAGGATCCTTATTGTTAGGACTCCCTAAATCAGGTACCCCTGTTTTCGGAAACTCCCCTATGCCCCACAATATCCGAGAATCCTCTCAAGTCCTCCTATGCAGCCGAACTCTCAGATGGTGCCAGCGCAGCTGCATCAGGGGCCTCACGTATAGAGACTGTGAGCGGGGCTGTTGAAATTTTGAGGGTACAGGGATAGTTCTCTAAATTAGGCTCCAGTTTTGGATGCCACATCTAGTACGGTACCCTTATAAAAGAATGAAATACCCTATGATACTATAACTACAAGCAGGAACCCCAATGAAGACTATTGATTATTCCGACCCAAAGCTTAACCACCCAAAGAAGGCCTCACTCCCATGGACCAGTACCGCTCTAATCTATTTGCTCTAAAATGCAAACGCGAAAAAAACTTCTTGGAAACCTATGGCATTTCACACGATCTACATAACATATATAGCATTTTAACAGGATGTAAAAACTACAATATTAGATCTAACATCTACACCCTAAACCCTAAACTCTAAACCCTAGAATACTAGTAAGAGTCTATAGGCGAATCTAAAATTCAGTCCTCCTCGAGACTCAAATCTGCTATCTTCTCCGCCGCAAGCTCTTCGGCCGCCTTCCTCGAGGAGGACACCGAGGAGATGGAGTTCGTAGTATTATTATTAGTAGTATTATTCTTACTTTTATTCATATTTCTAGTATTGGTATTATTACTATTACTATTATTATTCTTCTTCTTCTTAGTCTTATTATTGATATTCGTATTATTGTTACGATTATTCGGGCTTTGAGGGTTTAGGGCGTAGGGTTCTTTAGAGTTCCAGGAGGTTTGGGGTGTTTAGGGTTTAGGGTTCTTCAAGATTTTGGGGGTTCCCTTGGCTCTTTAGCTCCTTATCTAGTAGGGATTATCATCATCCCTGGCTCCTTAGCTCCCCCAATATCCATGGTTAGTTTAGGAGGTTTAGGGGATAAGCGTTTTCGGGTGCTTTGGGACTCTTTAGGGTTGTCGGAGGTTTAGGGTTTATGGTGTTTAGGAGGTTAGGGTTTGGAGTTCCTTTGGGTGTTCGGGCTTTCGCGGGTTAGGGTTTTCAGGCTGCGGGTTCTGGAGGTTGAGTGCTCCTTAGGGTTGTCGGGCTCGAGAGGTTTACATGTAGCCGAAAAGACCTACCTTTCTAAGGAGCTATATATAGAAACCATAATAAGGAACCCTAACAAGGAAGGCCCTTTCGGCTACAGGTAGGGTTTAGGGCGATATGTTTGGGGTTTAAGGTTCTTCGGGGCTTAGGGCGTTGTTCAGGATTCTTTAGGGTTTAGGTCAGGGTTTAAGGTTTAGAGCTTCGGGTGAAGGCATGTTTTGGGGGTTAAGGGTTTTGTGCTTGATGTCTATTGCTTTTGCTACCTCTCCTTTTCAACTTTCAGAGTGCCCTGTCTCCAGCACTACCGAAAACCACCGGAAAAGGAGCAAAGTGCTAGAGCTTCGAGGTTCAGGATCGGATCTGGGTTTCAGGGTCGAAAAGTAGATCCCCTGTTTTTGGGGCCCTATACTAGACTAAGGGTACTTTATAGGAACCCCCATTAAGGGATCTACTTTTTGGATCCGGGAAGGAAGAAAGGAGGGGAGGCAGGCACACCTTAAACCCTCAACGAAGAGTATCGGAGGCTGCAAGATTTTCTCGGTTTAGGGTTTAGGGTTCAGGGTCCGGCCGCTTCCCATCCCCACAAACCCTGAACCATAGATATCTTGTAGTCTCAAGCCCTATCTGTAGGGATCCTGCGAAAATAATCTCAGACCAAAACCCAAAACCCTAACACACCCAACCCTGAACCCCTGATCCTAAAAGCCTAGTATATTGCTATCTGCTGTATAAACTCAAACTGCCGCACATCTCAAGACCCACTGAAACCTGATCCCCCAACCCTAAGCCGAAGCGAGTGTCTGCGGATCCGCCCGCGGCTTCGGCACGAAAGCCTTCGCCTTGGGCTTGGTCTTGGCCTTCGCCTTGGCTTCCGGTGTGGTTTTAGGCTTCAAGCTTAAGGGGTTTGGAGCTTTCAATGTTAAGGGGTTTGGAGCTTAAGGCTTTAGGGTTTAAGGATTACGGGGTCTAGAGCTTAAGGTTCTAAGGTTTAGGGTTTGGGGTTCAGGGGGAGGTTTTAGGGTTTAGGGTTCATTTAAGTTCCTTGTTAAAAAAGGTTTCTGTTCCTTGTTAAAAAAGGTTTCTGTTGTTCAGCCCTTTCTTGGAATACTAGTTTGCCATGGGCATTGAGACCTTTCTACAAACTCTTTACAAGGGTTTCCCGGCGTCCCGAGATTGCAGGCGTTTTATGGAAAAAGACAGCGGGCTCGGTTTGGAGCTAGGAAGTTCAAGCACGAGAGCTTTGTACACTCTGTGGCCTAGCGGCTGACAACCTAGAGGCCGGATGTATTGGAAACGGTATTTGTGGGTCTTCTGCTCTTGGACTGCTGTGTGGTGTGCAACTATCGGGATGAGCCTGCTCACAACATAAAATCCCAATCACAAACCCGCCAAACTATCCAGAACTTAAAATCTGTGATTACACAGTCACTCTGAGGAAGCTAATGACTCTTCACCCAACAAAGGAAAGCCCTGATCCCCGAGCTCGAACCCCATGAGAGCCAAATACAAACCACTTCTACACAAATAAACGGCCTAAACTCCCAAACCCTAAGCCTAAACCTGGTGGTGAACAGAGAAACGCTCGGAGCACCTTGGCAGACACCTCGCTCTTGGCATGCGCTACGCCGTTGCTGAGCCAAGAGGACCACTTAGCCCTCTCCTGGCATTCGCTTGTTTCGTAAGGATTTGTAGGGTTGTAGGGGTTTAACGGTTTGTACATTTGTTCATCGTTACAGTCGGGCTGTATACAAGGTTTTCTACCGAGATATAGGTGTTCTATAAGTGTGGGGTGTTTTGAACAACTAGCGTGCCTTCCTTCATGGTTATGAGTTTAAGATTTGGGATTCCGGATGCTTGTGGGCATTCGATGGCATTTCAGATTCTGAACATCTTAGTTTCAGCTTCAGGGTTTTGTGCTTCAGCATATTCCCACAAACGGCACGAATGGTTTGGTTTGAGGGGAACTGTTGTTGGACGGATGGGGATTACTGGGCCTCTGTTTCGGGCCAAGGGCTGGGCTGAAACTGCTTGCGTTGAGTCCGAAACTGATTTTCCAAACAAGCTTACATCCTACACCCCTAAATCACCACACTAGACCCTGAACCGTTAAACCTTTTCAGCTCCGAATTCCAACTTCCAAGACCCCGAACCTCTGCGCCTCGAACCCCTAAACTCGCCCGACCCTGAGGGAGCTTAGGATCCTTAAGGTTGAAGTTTCAAGGTGGCGCTTCATGTGTTTGCCCTGACGTCAGAAACCGTATACCCTTAACTTTAAACTCAAATTATACCCGTAGAACGCCAAACCCTGATTCTTTGTGTTGCCTTCTCCTCCTTTTTCTTGGCTGCTGCTTTTAGATCTTGCTTCTCCTCGCGCGTCGGCAGGGCTCAAGTCTGAGCCCGAAAATAATGACATGCTTTCAGGGGTTATTAGGGTTCAGGAGATAGAGCTTACGGTTTGATTTACGGGGAAGGGGTGAACAACACATTTCAACAGCACTTTAGGCCTGCAGGTGTTCCGCGCTTTGGAGGTTCGGAAGTATCGGGCTTTTGGTTCTGGATCAGCGTTGATTCCTCTTTGCTACAAACCCGGAGCCTCCAAATGCCGTAATTTCTTAGCTGCATCTACATATATGCAAAAGCTGGGGCTCAGCACTCAGCACCCCTTCCTTTGGCTGTGCGAAATTTTCGGATTTAACCCCAGTGCTCTCGTCTTGAGGTTTAAACTTAGACCTCGGTCCGACCCTTTGCTCACGAAGCGATCTAATCATAATGTTTTAGTAGGGGTTTATCTATGCGCATTGATGAGTGGCGACCTTGAAGGCGTTTGGTGTTTGTGGTTTAGGAGTTCGCGACAGTGCAGTTGCTAACAGCACAGCATGCATCATGCCAGCAATCTTTTCTTCCGCGCCATCTAGCTAGTAGAGTTCGGGAATGCATCCAACCTGTCCACTTTTGAGAAAGATTGCAGTGACTGGCGCCGACTTTTCTTGAGGTTCCAGCCAGCGGGCGAGAAGGTCTCCAAGGTCGATTTGCGACTTTGTGATGGCAACCTTTCTGAAACAGGCTGTAGCCATGTACGCATCCGTCAGCTTGGCCAGATGTCCACCGCCTAGCCACGTTGATGGAGGTGCGAAGTAAAGGTTGCCGGGTTTTCTTTGAAGCGGTTCCTCGGGTACAGCGATGAGAATTGCCGCAACAAAGTTCATGTGCATGTATTTGTTGGCAGCTTTCAGCACATTGGACGGCTTCAAGTCCAAATGTGCAATGCTCCGCTCAACGTGCAGGAAACTCAACACGGAGGTCACCATTCTAAGTACAATGAAGAGTTCCTGATGTGGATTGATGTGGCAGGCTGTCCAGGTCGTCGACTGATTTGCCTCCATACGCCATCACCAATCCAGAAAAAGATGCCGCTAGGACAATGCCAAAAAACCTCAAGGTTTTTGGCACCCAGTCACACCAATACGCAGGTCATCCAGGCTTCGCGTCGAAGTTCTAAAGCAGCTTGCGTGCTTAATTCCAGTGGCTCGCTTACCACAACTTCAATCCAGCCACGGTCCTCATGGAGTCTTGCAGATGACACTTTCTGAAAGCCGCCATGCGCCAGTTCTTTCCCCTCTGGCCTGGCTGACCGTCTGGAACATCAGGAAAACAGGCTCGCCATTGGAGGAGGCGATGTCAAGAAGAAGGCATTGCTTGGGAAAAGCTACAGGGGAATGTTTCGGCCAGGGCCCTCGCCACTTGGGTGTCTTTGATAAACGTGGCGAGCTTGTGGTTCTGGATTTGCGTCTTGGGTGTACTGCATACCGCCATAGACCAACGCTTCGGGCCTTGGCTATAGGGGCTTCTGGGTGTCGGGATTGCACACATTCATTGGTTCGGCCTTTCGTCACGGCTTTCTCACAAGATTTGATGCCTTTGTCAGTTGGAAGCCAGGGTGTCTTTGGATTGGTTTCTGATGGGGAGCAACAAGTTGCCTTGTGAATAAGGTCAGGTATTTGGGCAGTGCCATTGGTCTGAGTTGTGTGTGTCAGATTACCAGGAGCGGTTCAGTTTTCAGGCTAGTGGGAAGCGGGTTTCATTGGTTGGGCGTCACATGAACTGGGAAATGACCGTTGCTAGCTCTTTAAGGGGCCTTGGAGGGTTCAATAAACGGCCAATGGATCGATTCATGACAGGGCTCACACGGGTTCTGCAAAGGTTCCACAAGGGACCTTTAAAAACGGGTTTCATAAGGGTTCTGGAAGGTGCTTTAAACCCTCCTCAGAATTCAAGCTTCAAGCCTTGGGGTTCGCTTGTTGACTTTCAACTTTTGGGCTTAAGGTTCGGGTCATGTCAAAGCTCCTGTGCTTCCGGCTGCAGGAAGGTTCAGGTTGCAGGGTTTAGGGTTGCAGTCCTCGTATACCTGGAGGCTATACCCTCCATGACCGTTCTGACGCTCGGCCGGGGCCTCGGTCGGAGCCTCGAGCGCCCATGCAAACGGTCAGCTGCGCTCTCGGCAGTTTAGGGTCTAGGGTTGGCTGAAGGATTCTGTTTGTTAGGTCTGGGGAAACCTGTGTAATGAGGGCTTAGGAATTATCAGAGGCCTGCGGGTTTAGGCCATAGGTCAGGATGTAAGGGTGGGAGCTCAGGGTTTAATTATAGCACGGAAGTTACCCCCAGATACCCTGGTGCGTGCTATTCCACTTAGTTCAAGCCGACGCCTGATCCAAACCACAAGAAACTGTCTCCACTTCTATTCGCTCTAGCCCCTGGCTCCAAACCCACCCCCAGTCAAAACATGTAGAGCAAGCAACGACACTGCATGTGCTCCTTGCCGCGAAGGCCATTGGTCCATTCCTGCCTCTTCTCCTTACCCCAGAGAGAGAGAGAGAGAGAGAGATATATAGAAGAAAACAAAAACAAAAAAGGCTTTGGGCTTCTCCCTCAAAGTTATCTTCGGGCTTTAGCATCTAAGGCTGTGCCGGAGGACTACGCCCAGAAACGAAGTATCTTGGAGTATAAGCCTGGGGGAGGTTGGAATCAGAACTCTGATACGTATAGCTCTTCACGTACTCGGACATGAGGTTCCCACGCTCACAAAAAGCTCATACAAATTCATAACCGACGTCCTATACACCCTGACAGCAAGAAGATCTTAGCGATCGGGCGTGGGGGGTGCTTCATGCTCCCTCGGTGTGCTTTCAGGGCTCATGGGCTTGGGGCTTCAGCGACGATTGCTTAATTATGGCTCCCAGTAACGAATCAACAGTTCTGGCATTCGCCTGGATTTGGGGTCCTTATGCCCCATCGGGGATCTAGGATTTTGCCTTTAGCGATTCAGGGTTGGGCTTACGGTCGTGTGTGCGAATTTAGGGTCTGGAGTCTTTGGGCCTCGGCGTGGCCATGTATCAAATTATGTACAATAAGCTTTAACCCTATAAACCCCTAAACCCCAGTAACTGGAGCCCTAAACCCTAAACCCCCAAACCCTAGTAACTGGAGCCCGACCTTGTTCCGCGGCAGGGAGGTGTATTGGTCAAGAAGCTTCTGCGTCCTTTCCTTCGAAGGGCTTGGGATTTTTTAGTGGTGGAAGCTACTGTAGATAGTAGCAAAACAAAGTCCCCTGTTGTAGTGGTGGAAGCTAATGTAGATAGTAGCAAAACAGAGTCCCCTGAACCTTGAAGGAACCCTTATAGAGCCCTTTACAGGAACCCCTAAGTTTCGTTTAGGGCCCTTGGTACCCATGAACTCCCACTCATCAAGCCCTTATTTTGGTGATGTAAGAGTTCGGATTCGAGGGCTGGAAGGGTGGAGACTAATTAGGCCGAAAGGGAAATTTTTGCGCTGGGGTGCAAAGTTCGTCGTTTCTTCCTTGCAGTCAGATCTTGGACGCTTGAGGTGTTAGAATTCAGGGTTCAGGGTTTAGGGATTGGGGTTAAAAGATTCCCTAGAGTGGGCGTCGAAATCTATGGGTGTTCTTGCAACTCAGGTTTCACGTTTAGTGCTGGGGATTTTGGATGGTTGGCTCCCCTTCTGTCTCGGCTCTGACCTTCAACAGCCCGGCATGGCGGTCGGGAGGGTATGCTAAGCATGCCATATTGTTTGCGTGTGGGGAGCACAATGCTTTATAAGAGACCATGACGGTTCTGTAGGGAATTAGGCGTATACGGCTACGTATACGGCTGAGACATGGACTCCCTCCGCTATAGTCAGAGTTTGACATTTTCCAAAACTCCAGTCGTGTCTAAGCCCGTACACTAACATCCTCCAAGGAAGCCTACTTGGAGGATCATGGGACCTAGTAAATAAAGCTATACGTACCTTAAGCCTTAATTGCGGTTACAACAAAATAGCAAGCATAGTTACCTTACTTTATAACCACTGAGTCCGATGATCCCCTAAAATTTAAAAATATTTATCAAGGCCCCTACATTACACCTTCGAACTTCCAAAAATCTACCCCAGACGCCAAGATTCCTCTGCGGTGACATCGTCCGTCAGCATTTTCAGCAGGCTTTTTCCTGATGATCTTCCGGGTTCAGGATTCAGAGTTTCGGGTTTTTTGAGCGTGTCAGCCCTGGCTCCTTGCGGAGTTTGTCTCACCCAAAGCGGGCGCACACTCCAAAGGAACGACGCACATCAGGCCACATCTGAAGCCCTCATTCCCATCAGTCTCAGAGGAGCAGCGACTTGCTGTTACGGGTTTGGGGTTCGCGGCTTAGGGTTGGGGGTTTATGGTTGAGGGAGCCTATGGGTCTATGAAGCAGATCAGGAGTTCTCAGAGTGATCTAAGGAACCGGTTTCGGGTTTAGGGCTTGAGGTTTAGGGTTTGAGTTTTTTCGGCCAGTGTGGAGTCCAATCTGAATGCGGGCGAGCAAAAACATGCGAAGACATTGCCGCTGTGGCAAGAGGTCGTAACTAAGGAAGATGATCTTCCAAGAAAAGTTCGCCTTTTATGCCGGCTTCTTCCGCTGTCAGCCATGTTCCTGTACAAGCAAAGGTAGAGCAGAAGGCCGGGCATAAGTCGGGACGGCCTCTGCCCTTGGAGGCCTTAATACGCTTCAGTTCCATACTGTCCAGGGCCTCAGATGCCTCCTTGGAAAGAAAGCGATTGGAGCCACGAGGGGCCTCAAGACAGGGAGCGTGCTTGCGGAGGTGCCGGAGGCCTCGTGTGCGGGACCGAAAATCGCCATGGGCATGAGAAACATGACCCGAAAGACCCGTCCGGCTGACGGCCGTGAAGGGACTGACAAAGAAGGCAGAGGAGAGAAATCGGATCAGGCGGTTGCACATGGAGGAGGAGGCTCGCCTCCTGAGGGAGGGCGGCTGCAGGCCTCCCACAACAGCTGGACAGCCTTCGCGAAAGAGGACTGGTTCTGACGAACCCAAGTGAAGATATGCTCAATATCAGGATCCTCGCGCCAGGCCTGAGGAAGTCTCTTCGGGAGGACACCGGCCGCCCATGCCGCATCCTGAGCAATCGGGGACAACCAGCATTTCTTAGCCCCAATGCCCGCCTCCAACACATGTAAGGTAGGCTGACAAGAGGACCGGCTCAACTGGCTCAGTTCTCTATTGAGACCACATGAAGACGCGCTGGCATGCAAGTATGCTGACAGATGTCCGCCTGAGTCAGGTGACTATCGTGGCGCGAAGCAATCCACCTTGCCAAAGGAGGCCTTCTGGCCCTGCTCAAGACCAGGGCCCGGATGTGCAAAAGCCCGTTTGCGCAACTCACCAGCTGCAGCCGCTGCCTCACCAATGCGCCTGCGAATGTCCAACCGGAGGGACCCATCGGCGCAAACAATCGAGCCAAGGTGCTTATATTCCGTTGCAATGCCGATGGAAGCACCATAGCCGAATCAGGCAGGACAGCAATGCAAGCAGGAGGGCCAGCAAGGAGCGAAATCTTAACCTTCGTTTGTCCGCATCGCAAAGGAGAAAAGAGCCTCTCAGTTTTGCCTCGTTCAAAGCTGAGGGCTAGGCCTTTGGCAGAAAACTCCTGACCGTTCTGGCAGCAGGCACCAGGTCCTCAGCCGACTGGGTTTGCACACAGATGGCGATGTCATCGTGCCAGGCCTCGGTAACCAGGTTCCTGCTAACACCCGAATCAGGACCTAGGATGCCTCCTAGATGAAGGTCAGCAGCTAGACCGCTGGCCCGCACTTGCTGCTCAATGGATAGAAAGTCGGATGCAGAACATGCGCGAACAGGAGGTCCGCAAGAGGATCCCCAGGCTTGGTGCCCTTGAAACCCCATGGCAGGGACTCCGGTGCATGGCGGCAAAGGGCCTGGTGCATGGCATCCGCCATCTCCCCGTCAATATCCTGCTGTGTGGCCCATTTGTGGAAAAGTCAGCGGCCTGTTGGGCTCCTGTGAGAAAACTCGGACAACTGTGTAACAAGCAGCTCTCAGATCCAAGAACAGGATTCCATGAGAGGCCCTCTTTTCTTGCATGTGTGATTGAAAAGAGCGGAGTCAAGGACAATACCCCGGTAGAAATCTCGCCGCCCATGCCCGCATGGAGCGGTTGGCGGTGGCATTGAAAGGTATGCATGGGCTTGCCTGATCCAAGCATGATATCGTTTTCCCAGCAACTCAGAGATGAGGATGCTGCAACGCAGGGGCATTGTGCCGTGACGAGTCCACGAGACTCAGCCTGCTGACACCGGCGCTGTTGAGCCCTGGTGAAATCCGGAATCTGCGCCAGAGAGGCGCCTCTGGAAGGTAGGAAAGGCAAAACTGTGCTCCGTTGCGAAGCCTGAGAAACGGGCGGCGGAGGGCCGCGTTGTTGTCCCTGCAGGAGCAGAGGCCATAGCAGCTTCCTGCCCGGGGAGCAACACAATGTCATCAGACACTGGATCCTCCCATAGCTGAGGCTCTGGTATCGAAACCAGGACATCACCGTGTTCTAGGTTGCGCTGAGGGTATAGAATAGAACAACTCGTGGAGCAGCAGGAACACTCGTCATGAAGGCAGAGTCAGGCGGAAGAATGTGAACGAGCAAGTGGCTCAAGACCGTAGGCACTCACGCACACAGCCTCTTGCATACCATAGATGGGTGTCCCAGTGAAATGCAAGTTGCGAAGGAAGTCTGGCAGGGCAGCAGCAGCCTCATCAACTGCCCCGGCCGAAGGAACAGTACCCAGCCCAAACCTGATCGTGAGCTCGCCGTGATGCGGCCCGAACAGTCTAGCTGCTCCCTCCGCCATCAAGTGGCTCTCGAGTCGTAGTCGGCGGGCTCTGACAGACGAGTAGAAGTCAGGTACTTCAAAAGGCATCGGAAGCTCCCAAGTGTATGGCTGCAGCACTGGACAGAGTGCTAAAACGGCCCTAAGTGGAACCACGGCAGGCGCGGCCGTTAGCAAACACTCGGCTGCATAAAGTTATCAGTGAAGGTGTGGCGCATTATTGTGGACTCAGAGACCCCATTAACGCGCCATCCAGCCTGACCCCAATCAGAACTCATCAAAAACTGAGCGGACCTGTGCTCAGCAAGCGAGCAGGAACGGAGTGCTTGGCATCCCAGATGATTTCCACACCTTCAGACTCCCGAATGACCCAAACAACTTCTTGAAAGAACCCCATACGAAGAGGCTGCGCCCTGGCCAGGGTAATGAAAAACGGTGAGGCAGGGCTCGCAGGTCATGGTGACGCCGGATGAGATTGAGGAGCTGCTGGTCAATGGAGGCAAAGGAGCCGGGCACATCCGCAGAAAAGGCCACGTCTCCCCCAGAACAGTGAGCCGGAGACATGCCTGCATGGGTCTCGCTGTGACAATTCTGGCTCCTTGGACCGGGCCTCCAACTGCTGCGGCCCCAATGGAACCTCGAGGTCCAGGCACAAAGGAGCCCGCGGCTGCCGGAAACTCCCACAATCAGAGGCTGTCGGCCCTTTCATCCATGCGGAGGAGCGGGATCTCCTTCCCGTGAAGTAGTCGTCGTACTCCCTTGCCGAAGGTCTCGGCATTCCCGAGAACCACTTCCTTCTTCCACGCATTGAGGATGACACGTTTGTCCACAGCCTCTTCCTTCAAGAAGTTGTTCTTCATTCTCTCCTTCAAGGCCTTCCTGGCCTTGTCCTTTGCTTGAAGTTCACTCGTGGCGGAAGACGCGCCCGCAGCACAAGGCTTGGGCTCAGAGTCGGTCAAGGCTTGGGCTCAGAGTCGGTCCGAACCAGGTGGCAGGTGGCACGTCATGATCATTGTTGGTCTCCGCCGCCGCCTCTGTCAGACGTGTGGCTTCGAGCTGAGACCGCGAAGCCTGGCCAGCCTCCTGCGTCTCATTCAACTGCTCCTTGACGACACTGAGGCGATTCTTGTGCTGTGCCCTGCCCATCTCGCGATCCGACCCCCAGCTCGGCGAGCCTCGGCCTTCAAGGCTTTCAACCACACATCTTGAACCAAAAGGCTACGGACGTTTTGGGTTTAGGGTCTAGGGCGGCTTTTGCAGCTCTGTATTGGGGATCCTAAGATTGTGGGGATATTGGAGCAGGATCACTTAATCAAGCTCCTAGGGGGTCTATTCATCAGACATGATGATAGTCGTAGCAATCATACTGCCAGAAATTACAGCATGTACGAGCATAGTCATGCTGGTAAGCAGTAGTATAAAGTATGCATACGTATAAGTATGAGGCAATATAAGTTTCGGCACAGGTCTAGGTACGTGCAGCAGACAAGTATGAGTATATCTAAAACTATCATTACAAGTACAAGTTGAGGAGTGAGGATAACGGTATGATGACTCGGTGTTTTGTCCGAGTGGCCAGAGCCCATGCCCTTCCACTCGTGAGCGCAGCACTGTGGCTTCCCGGGCTGCGACGTCCGCATCCTTAGATCCGTAGAATTGTCAAAAGGCACTGAGGTCGACATACTAATGGTCTCATGGACTCAAAGCCCGACAATTTGTTTTTCGTCGCGGCCAGAGATCTCAATTTCTCATAAAGCCTAGTCCAGGGTCGTCCACCCTTCAGAAGGACATGGCTTAAGGACGGTAAGCATGGCTCAAGAGGGATTCAATCTCGTTCGAGGGTGTAGAGGTTAGGGTTTGAGGATTCAAACACTTCTGGTTTATGCCCTAAGCATTCAGTTCAAGCACATAAACCTCGAACAGGAAGCTGCAGTTCCCATACTCCAATTCAAGAGCCTGGATTGTTGGAGGAAATTCAGTCGTGGCATGTTGGACATTTGTGGGCGAAACCCTATAGACTTAGACCCTGAGCTAGAAACGGCTACTCTCGTGCTTTGTAGCCCTAGCTCCTAGAAAGTAACCCCTAAACTCCCAAACCCTGAACACCCAACTCCCAGTCTCCAAATCCTAAAACAAATAAATCCTAACCCCTATATATAAAGCCTATCTATGTTTACTAAAACTTATACATACTACCCCCATACAGTAACTCAGTAACTATCAACAACAAGGCTAGTATTATAGTTGTGGATATTATTCCACAGATGCTGAGTGGGGGCAGTATCCAACCTAAGACCCTAAGCTGGATGATCGGCGCAGGAGCTGGGCCTGCCTCTTGGAGCCAGGAGTTGGAGCTGTCTTGATTCCTCGGCTCCAGAACTAACAAGTGATTTTTGGGGTTCCCTTGGCTCTTTAGCTCCTTATCTAGTAGGGATTATCATCATCCCCAATATCAATGGTTAGAAAACTCCAGATCAGTTTTCGACGTCGCGGCTGTGCAGTCTTCAGGCGTTGATGCGAGGCGCGGCACTGCCATGTGTTCCATATCAAAAAACTCGGCTACAGATCTCAAGTAAGACTGAAAGGCACGTTTATGACTCAAAGTTGTTGAGAGTAGTGGAAGTATCAGGCATAGTCGTCGTCGTAGTAGTAGGTCGTCGTCGGAGTGGGAAATCTGCTCGTCATCCTGCAATCTTCTCTTAACACAACGGTACCGGGCTCCGAAGAATATTCCTAAAGGTTCCTATGCATGCCCCTAGTAGAAGTTACCCAAAGACCGGATTCTAACTACGGAGGCCCGTAGACTAAATCCTTCTGTATAGTAGCCCTCATTCAAAAAAAGTTCTAGACCCCTTTGGAGGAAGCCTTAAAGGAACGCGATACTCTCATGTCCTCATTAAGGCCCCAATTAAGGCCCCAAGATAATGATGCATTTTGACGGGATTCGAGGCATGGGCGCCTGCAGCTGCTGCTTGGAGAACGTGCTTCGGCCGCCCTGTGCGTGGGTTCAGCGTGGATTTAATGTAGGGGCCTTAATACTTCGAATCGGATTTGGGGAAATATCATGCTTCGAGTACAATTAGGAACACCAAAAACCCCATGGAATGAGTTTGTTGCACCTCAGCTTTCGGGTTCCATTACCCTGAACTCTGACCCTAAACCCAGCAATCGTATATAACCACAACAGTCATAATCATCCCCGTCCTTACAGTGGCAGTGATGCAGCAATGGCGAGTCAGGGCAAAACGAATGACAACAATGGCACAGATGGCCATCCTGCTCCAAGCCCTGTGACCAAAACCTTCTGAATGAAGCATGAGAAAAGCTCGACATAAAGAAGAGTGACAGAAATACGAGTACATGAAAATGGTAATACTTTCGATATAAAGCATAGCTACGAGCCTCAGTGGCCCATACAAGCCACCCACCCACCCACCCACCCACCCACCCACCCACACACACACACACACACACACACACACACCCACACACACACTATAGCAACAGCACCAACCATCCCCCTCTCGCCACCTCGACCAACAGCTCGCGCTCCCTCTCCTTGGCGAGCTGAAGATCGTAGGCTCGCCTGAACAGAGCTGAAGTTGGAACTGAGGCTATAAAACAGAGGACCCTTAGTAATTAGTATATATAGGGTTCCTTTAAAGGGGTCTATAAAGGTTACTATAAGGGATCTATAAGGGCACTAGAATGTAGGGTCATTAGTATTCAGAAAAGGGCTTTGGGGCCCATTATGTATACTGTAAATATCATGAGGAACCCCCCAAATAGTATCGGTAATTATTTCGGCCCCTATATTATGTCAAAGTTAGGGTCTATAAGGTCTTAGGGTTCATTGGTTAACGCTGGGTCTAGGGCTGGCAGCTAGGAGACTTCATAATCTAGATCTTTTCAGGGTGAGGGTTCATTGGATTCAACGCCCAAGTGCTGACAGCACCTGAAATCACATCATGACGCCCCTGCTTACATGTCATACAGGTTGGGAGGGATTAGTAGACAATGGATTTGGGGGCGGTTTCTCAGTATATACGAACGAAACAACTGTTAGCTGCAATGACTTGGAGGGCGAATTCTGCGGTCGGGCGGGGCCTCCCAGCCAGGAGACGGTTCCTACAATCAGGGTCCTACTGTTTCCTGGGACGCCGACCCCAAACCCTGCTTCAACCGCAGCCCGTTGTCTCTGCGACATTTATAGGGTTCTGGTTTAGGGTTTAGGGTTTAGGGTGTTCTATCAGGTCTTTTGGCGCTTCTGCCGGGTGGGGGGGGGGATTCGGACTTTCGGGTCTTCGTGGCTTTGGGGTTGAGCTTGGGACATGCTCGAGTTGAAATGTCTAAAGTAGCCTGCCAGAAGAGTCGCTTGTAGTACCTATCTTAACATCTGGTCATGAGCCCCAAGCCCTGTTCTAAGTATTACGGCTCCGATACGAATAACACCTTTTCATACAACATCAGACTCTGGTAAACAACACCTTCATAAAACCAGCAAAACCCTACAAAACCCCCCTATACTAGAACCTTCGAGCTCACATTTTGCTGCGTTGTTGGGTCTGGGCCCCAAGCTTCAGGATCAAGTTTGCCACGGAGGATGCAAGAACTTACATGGGAGGCTCAGGGGTTCAGAGCTTAAGAGGTGTAGGGTTTAATTAGCAGGTTAGGGTTTCGGATTTGGGGCATTAGCATTGAAAGCTACATGACATGCAGCATCAACATCCAAGCTTGCCAAGGAACAACAAGCTGGACCTCTTGGCAAGCATAAACAAACCCAGCTCAACATGCCCCTTGCTTGGAACAACACTCCAGGCTATCCATCCACAGGCTGCTCCTGATGACAAGTCTTACGTGGTGCATATGTGCAAAATGACGATCTGTGTGTGAAAAAACATGTATATATATATATACACACACACATATATTATAGATTATAGATATGTTACTGTATGTTTACACATACGTATGTATGTGTAGTATGCCCAACCACAATGCCGCTGATGCTGGGTCGCCCCATTGTTAAACTCGACGTCCCCAACCCTTGTTCCCCTTTGAAACTTCGTGTTCTGTCGCCAAACCCCAAACCTCTATGCCATCGAACTCAGACGCTGAAGCCCTGGTTGCATTCCGTGCCTGCGCGTGTCATCATTGAGGGTGGCATACGCCTGCCGCATCATGTAGGTCAGGATTCTCAGGACTCAACCCGAAAACAGAAGAAAACGGGCTAGGGCTGGATAGAGTCTCATCTCGCCACCCATCGCCGAAATCATGCAAATCAGAATCCCAAACCAGCACTAAGCCGTCCCCCGAAACCCAGACACTTCGTTTAATAACATCTGTTGGGTTTAGGGTTTAGGGTTTTGGTTTTAAGGTATTTTTAGGGTTTAGGGTATTCAGGGTGGACTACTGCTAGCACGGCCACCCTCACTCAACATAGCCAGGTGAACAAGACTACAAGTGCTGGGAGCGCTCTTCCTTGCAAATGTAGGAACCTGATTAAGATACCCCTGTTCGGAGCCGCATAAAGAACCCTAGTTTCAGTCACACCCTAAAGCCTGAACCCCTGAACAAAACCCGTAAACCCCAAAGATCCTAAACACCTAAACTCCTAGACCCCCAAACCCTAGGCCCTAAACCCTTAAACCCCTAAACCCCTAAAACCTAAACGCCTAAACCCCTAAACCCTAAAACCCTAAACCCCTGAAACCCCTGACACCCAGACCCAGAGTTCCCTAAGATGAAAACCCGAAGCCAAAGATGCCCAAAGCCGGCATCTTCCAGTTCGAAGCGGACATCCAGCAACGCAACAAAGTCCCCGAAGGGGGGGGGGGGGGGGGAAATCGCCACTTTCCGATTTACGGATTATTGGGGTTTAAGGTTTAGGGATTAGGGTTTAGGGATTGTTGGGGTTTAGGGTTCATAGGAGTTTTGGGTCTAAGTCTAGGGCTTACGGCCTTTTTTTTGCAGTAGATCCTGCGGTAAAGCAGACCCTGCTGAAATCTTCGCACCCAGTGACAGGAGAAACAAAAGAACAACGAATACCGTGGGACTTCGGGGAAACATCCTCAGTTTCATCGTCGTCGTCATGCTCATCATCGTCATAACCACGTCACCGTCATCATCATCAGAACTATGACCAACCGCTGGAGCAATAATTCCTCACATCTCCCGAGCTCATGAAGCCCATGCTAGAGAGTAGTCATGCAGCCTCCTAAACCGCAAACTTCCCTAAACCCCACACCGCAAGCCCTGAACCCTACAAGCCCTAAACCGCCTTAATCATTAGAACATGGCTTGGAGGTACATTATACCTAAGGAAACCCCACCAGAATAGTGTAGGTATTTGTTAAGGCCCCGAGAGTAGCCCCGAGCTGCTGCCTTGTTCAGCGCGTCGAAGTCATCCTTGTCCCCGCCTTTGTCGGGATGCTGCTCTAAAGCTCGCTGCCGATAGGCTCGGATGATGTCCTTGCCGCTTCAAGGCTCGGAAAGGGTTTAGGGTTAAGGGTTCGGAAAGGCTGAGGAGCTCACTTTACTGAAGTATGGCTGCTAAATTGTGTGTTTATGGTCTGGGGTTTAGAGCAGATCAACATCATCGCAACACTTCCAAGCGCTAAACCCTTAATCTCAAGGCCCCAAGCACGTGGATTGTCTTCATTGCCGGGGTTTAGGGCTTAGGGTTTTGGGCTTTAGGGATCGTGTCACACCAAGCACCTATTATGTTGTTTACCCACTGCTGTGCATATGTAGTACGTTTTCATCGAATAAACAAGTAAACCCCGAAGAACCAGCTAGACTCTAAAGTTAGTCATTGCCAAGACAACCGCACACGGATCGAACACAAAGTCTCAATCCACAGACTTGCAAACCCAAACCAGATACATAACTGGAAACAC
This sequence comes from Symbiodinium sp. CCMP2592, assembly GCA_905221615.1. Taxonomy (NCBI): domain Eukaryota; class Dinophyceae; order Suessiales; family Symbiodiniaceae; genus Symbiodinium; species Symbiodinium sp. CCMP2592. Next base: position 296,653 of record CAJNDT010000968.1, on the reverse strand, counting down.
TGAAAGGTCTTAATCTTAAACCCTCCCCCGCCCTATACCTAAACCCTGAACGCACTAGGACTGAACTGCAAACTTACACCCCCAAACCCAGTCTCTAAACCTCGAACCCTCAAAAACCCAAATGCACCATGGGGTCCTCCTGCGTCGCTTCTTCCTCCACACCCAAGAGTTCCTGGGCGCCAATTGCCCTATGGTGACCCCCAGGAAGTTGGAACATCCTATGGATTTAGGATGATTAGTGCTGGGATTCCCTCTACTTCACCTTAGGGGCATGAGGATGATGTCGGGGCCTTGTAATAATTAGAGTTTTGGGGTCTGTTCTACTCATAGTATACCCCCAAACCCTATTCTAGTTTTTGAGGCCCCTATATTACCGATCTTCCAACTTTCTGGCTTCTACGAAGGATTGGGGTGTGAGATAGGAGCCCTGATAGTTGTGTATGTTTCGGTATAGTTATACCAAGGCACCCCAAATAGAGCCCCAGAAGGGCTTAGAATTTAGGGACGTTACGGTAGTTCCAGGAATGGCCACTTTATGAAATTAGAATTTATGCTCAGTGTTTAGTTTTAGGATCTACGGCTTAGGGTTTAGGGTGATTGAGACATGAGGTTCTGGTGTATTTTGGGTTTAGGAACTGCAGGAACTGCAGGGTTCGTGCCGGGTTTTTAAATCAGGTTCCTAAATTAGTCTTGTTTGGCAGGTAGCCAGATAGCCCTGCTTTCAACCCTAAACCCTAAACTGCACACCCAACACCCTCAACCCAAACCCTAAACCCTAAAACCTAAACCCTAAACCCTAAGCCCTAAACCCTAAACCCTAAGCCCTAAACCCTAAACCCTAAACCCTAAACCCTAAGCCCTAAGCCCTAAACCCTAAACCCTAAACCCTAAACCCATAAGACTGACAGGAAACAAGAGTACTTGCCAAGCTCTCTTCGGGTCTCTGAAACTAACCCTGTGCAGGTACTACTCTTAGCAAGAGTCACTGAATAATTGGGTACTTCTGGTTTGGGGCTTGGGAGGTACAAATAGTTGAAAATTTATGATGGAATTGGGGGTCAGGGGTTTTGAGTTAGGGCTTTGGCTGATGTGATGTGTAGGGCCCCTTGCCCCGCAATGAAGCTGAGGGAGGTTATCCGCCTGGTCGAACCTCGAGCACCCGTCAAATCATGGCGGAGAGTCGTACAGAGTCTGCTCTGCCGGGGCATCTTCGCCGCCGTCTATGACAGCCATTATGTACACCGAGGCTGTGTTGCCGGAGGGAGGGATAAATCGAGAAGTGATCAGAAGGCCTGCATAATGGCTTCACTCACTTGATAGGGCAGTGTTGCTTCTCAGGGCTGAGAAATACTTAACAGCACAGAGTCATTTATTTGCTCAGGTGGTGGAGGCTGCTGCGGGTGTTATGTCGGAGCAACTGTGACTTGAGCAACACGGCTTCGCCTTCGCGCAGGACGGCTGCAACATATCCCAGAAGATTGACATCTGAAGCCTACACCTGACACTCTACACATTTTGACCCTGACGCGTAATCAACAAACGCATAAATAGTTAGATAACATAGATGACGAATTACATACATAAGTACATACATACATACGTAAATACATCTGCGGTTTTCTGCTGTTTCGGGCGAAGAGTCTAAGTGACGCGGCCCTTTGCGTAAATACATACATACATACATACATACATGCATACATGTATACATACATGGTGCGCTTGCTTAAGCTGGAGTTCAAAGAGAGTTTTTCGGGTTTGATTTGACTTCGCCGCGTGCCTTGGATCAGCTTGTTCTGGTTCAACTCTTTCTAGGCTGCAGCCTGACGAAATCTTTCAAAAATCACGCGACTAAACTTAAACTCTAAACCCTCAACCCTAAGCCTGAAATCCTAAATGCCCTAAACATGAACACATTTAAACCCCAAACCCGCTTGCAGTTGCAAGGCTCAGGGCTGTCGAGCTTCGGTGGGTCGTACCCTGAAGACCAAGCCCGGAAACCCTATTTATTTAGGTAGTTGTCAAACTAGGGGTCCCTTTTTGGGTGCCCTAAATAACAATCGGTGCCGTATATTATAACAGAGACTTAAAAAAGGGACCATAATTTCGACAACCACTCATTTGGGTTTAGGGATTTTCGGCCTATTTTAAACCTAAGCCACGAAATCCCAGAACCTGCAGGCCCAGAAGTACCGAAAGCCGAACCCCCAGCCTGAAAGCCCTCAGGCCGAACCCCAATAACCTTAGGTTTGGGGTTTAGGGGTTTAGGGTTTAGGGTTTAGGGGTTTAGGGTTTAGGGTTTAGGGTTTAGGGTTTAGGGTTTAGGGTAGCTTTAAGCTCTGCAGCCCCGGACTCGAAACCCTCTTATCCGCTACACTGGGAGGTGCTTTAAAGCCTTTGAAAAATATTAAGTTATATTAGTAGCTAAGATCCTCTTAAGCCCGAAAAGAGCCAATATAAAATGTCCCAAAGCCCTACCTAGTACAGAGTGCAGAGGGACTCGTCCTGGAAGCCCAGGACAGGACGTGCCGACTCATTGAGTACCCGCATCTGCCTGCAGCCACCTGGCACGGCAGTCATGTGCCTGATTGAAACTTTGGGGCTCTGTAAGGATCCAATACGGGTCCTGTAATGTAAGGCTTCAATAACTTTGCAAGAATCCTATAAAGGCTTGGAGGGTTGGGGTTTCCGGGCTTTGGGCTTCAAGCTTGTAGGGCTTTCAGGATTTGTGGTTTTTGGGGTTTAGGATTAAAGGGGCTCATGTGGGTCGTTGGGCTTTAGGGCTACGGTTTTGAGGCTCGAGGGTTTAGGGTTACCATCAAAGCCCCAAAAGAAGTGTAGAAACCAGGCTTGCTGCGTTCATGTTGTGCTTCTCTTCGGCGGGATGCGTGGCAACCGTTGGGGTGCAGGACCCTGAACCCTAAACTGTACTGAACTTAGAACCCTAGCAAAAATTAGAATTTTAGCTGTTTCTTAGGGATTATAATAACAAAAATTTAAAAAAATCTAAGTACCCCTAAGTAACCCTAAACCCAAGCCCTAAAAACATCCCTGAACCCTAAATGGGGAGCCTTGGCAAGCGCTGCAGGTGCACTCGTAGAAGGTGTTAGAGCCCCAAACATGGGGTTAGGGCTAAGGGCCTTTAGGGTTTAGGGTTTAGGGTTCAGGGTTTAGGGTTTAGGGTTCAGGGTTTAGGGTTTAGGGTTTAGGGTAGGGTTTAGAGCGACAAACCTAAGCCCAAAAATCATACACTCAAGCCTATGAAAGCCAAGACGCTCACTCCTAAATCCAAAACACATAGTTCTGCCTCTGAAACCCTGAGAGGGTTTAGGGTTTCGGGTTTAGGAAACTCACAGCCCCTAAAGATCCCCCCCCCCCCAGCAGCACCCTTCCCCAAGAAGTCTGAAGCCCCGCGCCTGTAAACTCTGAACCCTAAGACCTCCAAGACTCTGGGACCCTGAGCTCCCTTACAACCCAGAGCTTCTGGTTTAGGATTCAGTTTTTCAGGTTTAAAGGTTCAGGGTTTAGGGTTTAAGGTTTAGGGTTTCAGGTTCAGGGTTTAGGGTTTAGGGTTTCAGGTTTAGGGTTTAAGGCTTAGGGTTATAGCAAACGGGTCCGGAATTATTTGAGGAATTTTTTTTGTTTTATTTGGGGAATTTTTTTTGTTTTTAGCTTTTGCTTGGGAAAGGGGGGGCAGGGAGGGAGGGAGGGAGGGAGGGAGGGAGGGGGGAGGGGAGGGAGGGAGGGGGAGGGAGGGGGGGAGGGAGGACGGGGAGAGGGAGAGAGAGGGAGAGGGGAGAGGGGAGAGGGGAGAGGGGAGAGGGAGAGAGGGGAGAGGGGAGAGGGGAGAGGGGAGAGGGGAGGGAGAGGGAAGAGGGAAGAGGGAAGAGGGAAGAGGGAGAGGGAGAGGGAGAGGGAGAGGCAAAGGGAGAGGGAGAGGCAGAGGGAGAGGCGGCGAGGGCGAGGGCGAGGGAGAGGGAAAGAGGAAGAGGGAGAGCGAGAGAAAGGGAGGAAATGGGGGGAAAGGAAAGCAGGGAGGAAGGGAAGAAGAAGGCAAGGGCGCCAAAAAAGAAGAAGGCAAAAACGCAAGCAAACGAACAAACAAGCAAGCAACCAAGAACTCGAGGAAACAAAGGGAAGAAATATATAAGGAAAGTCAATAAGCACAAAGCAGCAGCAACACAAGGAATAACGGCAAACAGAATAGATATGTAGATGTGCCTGTGTGTATGCGTGTATATACCTCTACTCCGGTCAGACACCTGAAAGGTGAGCCGGCACTTACAAGGAATAGCGGATTAAAAAAACAGATATGTATATATGCATATGTGTATGCATCTATACTCCTCTACTCCGGTCAAGTACTTGAAATTCCAGTCAGATACCTGCAAGGTGAGCCGGCGCGCACAAGGAATAGCGTGTTTTCGACAGATATGTATATGTGCATCCGCCTGGTTAGAAATGGTCTTTGAGATTGATCATGGTCAAAAAGAAATGAATTTGCTTAATGCACCACTCAACAACGAGGTCATGGGGTAGCGGCTCCAGTTATTGCGCTGCCAAGCAGCACCGCTGATGCTCATGATGCGCGTGTCTTGTCCGCCCCCAAACCTGGTGATGCTGGTCCTAAAACCCAAACCGCCTGGTCCGTCTCGTTCTCCCACAGCCGAAATCTTGAGCCAGTGAGTGTTTATGAGAGGGTCTAGTGAAGAGGGACATGTGATATGTGATAAGTGCGCACCTGTGCACAATCAAGTGTGACTCCAAGCCTATTGAAATCTTGCCGCACACGAAGCCATGGAAATCCACCCGGACGAGGTGCGGTTCAACCGCACAAAACATGTAATGCTCAAAAAAATCAACTTTTCCAACCCTTGCAACGCACGAAACACTGCTATGCTCGAAAAATTCCAAACTTTTAAGGACTCTGCCCCCGGCCTGGCCATAGATGCCAGAATTTTGGGATTTTTTTGAGCAGTACAGTGTTTCGTGAGTTTCAGGGCTGGAAATTTTGGAAGTTTTTTGAGCATCACAGTGTTTTCTGATATCCAGGACAGGATATATTGCATCACAAGATAATTGTGTGCTTTCAACCGTTGTCAAGGACTGGAAGTAATGATTTATGTGTCTTCTGGAACAACAACGGTTTTCATTGCTCTTGTTAGGTAAGTATGAAAAAGGCCTAGTCGTTGCAGAGTTTATTTCATATATGTTTTCGTTGGTTGGTAGATCTATGGCACCAGCAGCACTGGCTCCAGTACCTGAGCTTTCTCGAAAATGGTTTTGGCCATTCTTCGGCAAGCTGCACCGCCTACAGATCCATCACTGTAGCAGCGCAAGCCTATCTAGAACTTAATTCATTTCATGTTGAAGACTGTGGGAAACTGTTTGCATCTTGCTATCATCAGAAACAATGGAGACTTCCTATTCGGTTTCCTATGAGACATCCTCATACCTATCAAGCAAGAGACATGAAGATTCCTGCTAACCCAGAAGAGAATTCTACGATGTCACCTGTAGTCTTTGAAGACTGAAGAGAGCTCTTTTTCATGTTGTGATACGAACTATGACAGCGTTTAAACCACAGTCACATACAGAAGGACCGGTATCGCTTTGTCAGGATGTGAGGGAGGTGTAGAAACCGATACAAGTCTTATGCCTCTTGCCCGTTTAATAAAAGATACCAGTAAGCAAGCTTCTCTTTGTTTCTTGATCACATCTGGGGAGTGTCGCTTGAAGATTGAAGAGAGCTACTTTTTCCGCTACGTTCTATGACAGCAATTAGAGAAACAGCCATGGACATAGCGATCGGCATCTTCTGCGGGGTATAGGACAGCATCATTAATAAGAGTTAACCGAATGAAAACGCATGGCCCTCCATGAAGTGCCATTTTACTTTGTTTTACAAGGTTAAGGAGCCCCTGCCTTGTGATTGATACGTATCAATGCAGCCAGTCGTAATTAGTCCTGCTCCATGTTTGGAAGGTTGCAAGAGCTCTCTTACTTATTGCTGCAGACGAGCCTTCTTGTGCGCCCGCATATGCACATGAACTTTCCAACTCCAGGGGGGCTTTCCCATTTTTTATGAGGCAAAGAACAACTATTGGAGTACTGCTTCAAAAAAAAATGCGCCCGTATATTCGACTTCCTCCGTGTATAACGGACAGGACATGAAAGGAGCTCTTTGTGTTTCGTAACTCATAAATCAAATGCTAGAGCTATGAGGCCGCATCAGAATCGGACGCTCACGAGCAGCGGGAAAGAGATGGCCCACGCACACAGACGTTCTCGTAAGAAAGACAATAGTATTTTTATTATTAGAGGAATGTCGTTAAATAACACACCATAAAACGCAAAAAAACACGAGGTTTTTTAGTACTACCTGAACAAAAATAGCACGCCCTCCAGCATTTCAGCTTCTCCAACATATAAACTACCATAAATCTGCTGCCGAGATTCGGCGCCAGACTTTTACACATATCAAACCCGCGACTTGTAGCAGTACTGTTTGCATGCACATGGAGTAAAGCACAATTGTATCGGAATTTACGGTGTTTTCGGCATATATGAGTAGTCGACCAATGTAGAGAAGCAACCTGTGGAATTGTGTGGAAGAGGCGGATGTAGATCTTGGGGGGGGGTGACCATATATATATATATATATATATACTCTATATTTAATTTATATACTGACATACTACCGACCCTCCTTTCTTCCTTCTTTCTTTTCGTCCTTGCTTCCTTCATTCCTTCCTTTCCTCCCTTCTTGCTTTGTTTCTTTCTTTTCTTCCTTCGATCCTTTTTCCTTGCTTCCTTTCCTTCCTTCCTTCCTTCCTTCCTTGTGTCCTTGCCTTCTTGTGAAGAAGTCAGGAGGCCAGGCCAGGTCGAGAAGCCAGGAAGCCAATTAGTGTTGACGCAAAGAAGGCCAACAAGACAGCAAACCAGGAAGGAAATCCCATAAACCAAGAAGCCAAAAGACGACAACAAACCAGCAAGGAAAGCCAAAAAGCCGAGAAGCAGAAAGCAAAAGCAAAAAGCAAAACCAGTAAAAAGCGAAGGCAGAAAACAACAGGCCAACGCCCAAAAGCCGAATAAGCAAAAGCGACGAAAAACAAAAAAAATTCCCCAAAAAAAACAAAATAAATTCCTCAAATAATTAGGATTCCATAGCAAACCCCAAAGCCGGATTAAGGACAATCAGTGCTGGGATTCCCTATACATGACTCGCAAGGATTGAGGCCATTGGGTTTCCAACTGTTGGGCGTCTACTATAAAATTCAGAAACCCCAAAACGCAGATCGGCCCCTGAACTTAGGCTTAAGGCTTTGGGATTAGGGCCGCTGCAAATGGTTAGGACCCCAAGTTCAAGGAAAGAAGCGAAACATGGGATAGTGATATCTCATGTATATCCCCCCTTACAATGAAGCCCAATAAGGCAGGGATATCCCTCAAAAATGTTTATGCGCATGTGGGTGGCTGTCAAAAGGGTCCCTTTTGGGATACCCTAAATATTAGGTGCTGTGTATAATAAGGACCCAAAACGGGACCCTAATTTTGACAACCATCCATATAGTAAAGCCCTTTATAGGCACCAAAATGGGCTTCGGGATTCCCAGAACCATATCAGAAGGGCCCTAATTTTGACCACCACCCATGTGTCCTTTCCCTGGGGCTCCAAATAGCCCAAAGTAGGTACTATTTATAGACTTTAAGCCCCAAAGTAGGTCTATTTGTATACTTGGAGCCCCACGGTTTGGGGGGCCCCTACCGTTGGCCTTCCATGTAAAGTCCGATGCACAGTCGCCAGGCCTGGCACTGGGTTCCGGGTTTAGGATTTAGGATTTAGGGTTTAGGGTTTAGGGTATAGGATTTAGGGTTTAGGGTTTAGGATTTAGGGTTCAGGGTTTAGGGTTTAGAGTATAGGGTTTAGGGTTTGGGGTTTAGGGTTTGGGGGGTTCCGGGTTGCAGATTTCCCGGCTTTGGGCTGAAGCTAACCATCCCAAAGGGTCCAAAGTACCTGTATAGTAGAATGTAGGGTTTCTATATTGGGAATTACTATTCTGATTTGGGGAAGTATCCCCCATGACAGTACCTAGGACCCTTTGGGCATTGATATAATAGGAATATAATAGGGCCCTAATATAATCCTTAAAGTCACCATTGCAGGGTGGGGGGCAGCTTCTAAACCATACCTGACATTCCTGAGGTACCCGAAGCCCGGAGCTCGAAACCAGGACTACTAACTAACCATCGATATTGGGGGCCAGGGATGATGATAATCCCTACTAGATAAGGAGCTAAAGAGCCAAGGGAACCCCCAAAATCACTGGTTAGGAAGGGTCTTAATAAGTAGAGGGATATATTCTACGATAATTACTACAAGGAACACTAGGGTTTTGGGCTGTATTCGACGAATATTACAACAAAGAACCGAAGGAATACTATTGGTTAGATGGTTTGTCTGGGGGAGGAGGCGGTGGGATCGTTTCATCTCCATCCTGTAAAATATGGCTTCATAACAACCTCTTGCAAGTCTGAAGGTCAGAAGCGAAAAGCCTAATCGTCGCGGCAGCCCTTGCCAAGTACTCTTAACCCTTATCAACACTGCCGTCTAACATGCAGAAACAAAGGGCCGCCAAAAACACGAATGTGTTCCAACAGTCCAAAAAGCCTAAGTAGACCTCGTCGTAGTGCAAGTGGTGCTCACGGAAGCGGTGCTCGTAGCCGTAGTCAGTGCAGTGGTAGTCTGTAGTAGTGGTCGTCGTCGTCGTAGCAACAGCAGCAGCAGCAGCACCAGCAGCAGCAGCAGTAGCAATGGAAAAATGGAGAAGATAGGGAAGAAGAAGATGCGGAAGGAACCTTCAGCAAAAGCTATACTGTACCAGAAAAAGTATCGAGAATAAGCAGCCGGTTTTTTGTGCATAGCGGTAGCAGCTGCGTGCCTGTTGCCACAGCTCCTCATAGCGGCCACCGCTGGTGTCCGGCACACGATTCCGGACCTGCAGTTACCCCACGAAGCCCAAGCATCTCCATCCACTTGAGATGTACAGGGTTCTTGTTAAGGAACTTAAGTCTAAGTTACCATATGGGATCTATAGCATCTAGATAGCAGTTTTCCTACTTTTTGGCAACTTACAAGATATTCCTTAACGAGAACCCAGTACAAAGCCCAAGCATGTCCCTCCCGTTAGGGCTTGAAGATGTTCCCTTAACAGATAACGGTATGCAAAGCCTTGCTTGGAGGATCATAGGGCTTAGCTAAGAAGCTTATCGGCCGCCTAAATAGGGCTTCAAGTAGTGGGAAGTATAGTTACCTTATTTGCACCATGCACTGCATAGATACCTAAGCTTCTGGGATCGGAGGTCAGAACCCTTGCTCCGCGTAAAGGTGCAAGCAAAACGAAGATGGACCCCAAATAGCCTACCTTTTCAGGCCTCCATGTCATGACTCCTGTGTATCATGCGGCCTCAAGACGGAAGGCCTATTTGGGTTCCGGGAAGATGTGGGTCTGGGGGCTTAGGTATGAGGGGGTCATGGCTCGAGTAACCAGGACCTATATGGTATACAATGTAGTTTTCCTATTATTGTAACTTAAACTCAATCCCTTAACAAGAACCCAGGGTTTAGGGTTCAGGCGAAATTGAACGCCCCAGGCTGAACTACAAGGAAGAGTTCCAGAGTGGTGGCCGCGCGGAGGTGGTACGGTTGATGATATAAATCCTGCATTACCCACAATAAGGAATACCTAGAACGCCTAACTGCATGGAAATTTCCATGCCCATGCGAATGTGCACAATTGCTTTCGTAAGGCATGTTTCTTGTAAAGAAATCCATGACTATCGTAAATTAAGAAAACGCATACTTTTTCAAATCTCATATGCATGTTATGGCTAAACAACCCCGAAACCCTAGATATGCCCAGGAAAAGCCCTGAAACCCTCACGGAAGTGCTTCGTCACCATTAGCTTGTCTAGATCCCATTCTAGTGCATCGTAGCCGCTGGCCTATGTTTCAACACGGTGTAGTGCCTATAGGCCCGAACCTTTTCCCTGTTCCCAGTATAACAACCAATCAAAGCCGTATTGACAGGTATCATCCGCTGTGCGAGCCGTTGATCCTTCAGCCCTGGGGGCTTGTGTGACTATATCCTCGACCTCCCTAATTAATCCTACACCCCGGGCCTAGCATACTCTGACCCAAACTTTGCTCGGCTCACCATACTTCATGTTAGTGTACATATTCTCTATCGAGATATGGACCATATAGACTCTATGCCATATCGAGTTGAGGTTGCAGGGTTGAACCTTATAGAGCCAGCATTGTTAGGAAATTGGCTCCGGATTGGAGCTTTCAGGGGCTTACAATTAGCTCGTATGTATGTATATGTGACATGCATGGTAGGTGTACTCATACACACACATACATATATGTATGTATATATTGTATATATGTATGTATGTAAAGAAATATGTGTGTATATATCTATACATATGCCCACATAGACATACATGTTCCATGCATGCGGACGTACGATATACATGTATGCATAACGATGGCATAGTCGTCAGTGCCGGCATCGACAGTGCTGAAGCCAATGGTCCTGTCCGGGACGGCGTGCTTTTGGAAAGGTCTCACTGGCTCCATTGGTGCTTGCATCAGGGGGCTTTCTTAATCGATTTGTGCTTCGATCAAGCAAATGTTGAGCACCTCGAGGCTTTGGCTTCCAGTGTTTTCGGTACATAGTGCAGGCAAACCCGCATGACAGTGCACGCAGTCATGTATGCATGTGGTGTGTGCACATGGTGTGAACGATTCCGCTGTGATATTATAGCTTTGCTCGTTGGCAATGACAACCCTTGCGGAAGTTTGGGGTAAGCTGCCTGGATTGGCCCAGCGCGGGGCATCCGGACGGCTGATTGTGGGACCAGTGAACCTTCAGAGGGCCGACTTGGACTTCAATTGGAATGTGGTCGGTCATGCCATACTGTGGGTGGGAGTGAGACCGAGTGTCGAACCCCTAACCGATTCTGTGGAAGACTTTTTCCACCTGACTCGTGTCAGAGGGTGCAAGCCGGCTTCACGCCACTTAGCTGCTAGCTGGGTGAAACGTCACGCATGAGTGTGCTTCTTGTGTGAGTGCAGTGTCACTGCAAGGCACTTTGCGAGTGTACTGGCTAAGGAGACTTCTGTGAGAATGCGGCTTGGAAAGTGCGGAACCTCATCACGATGTTTTGTGCGATACTACCACGTGGCACTTGGGAAGCTTTTCTCCTAGTCTTATATTTTAAATGATCGATGTAAAGTAATCGGTTCCCTTGCATGGAGTCAACCGAGGATAGTGAAGAAACCGCGCAGGCCGCGAGAAGCAAACATCATTCGGCTTTACGAGCTAGTGGGCATCCCCGTGCCGGAAGGCCAGGCTCCAGACTTCCCGGAACAGATCAACCCTAAACCCTAGCTTAAGCCCTAACCCTACATAAACCCCTAAACTCATGCAGGTTACTACCCAAATCACCTGATTTCCCAGGTCGCAGTCCTCGCGACTCCATCGAAGAAGCTGAGGCAGCCTGGGGAAACGGGGAATTACGCACGTACACCCGGGCAGGTTCTGGGTTCATCGTGCTGCTTTCGTTGTTATGCTGTGAGGCTGGCATAATGTAGAAAGACCCGATAAAAATCCTGAAACCCTTACCCTTACTTTATAAATCCTATAACTATAGATGTTACGGTCCAAGAGTGGTGGGCTTCAGGAGCTTGGTGATGAAGCGATGAATGAAGAAGGTGAAGAAGAGTGGGCAACTGAAGACGAAGCTGTCGATGAAGAACTGCCTGCTGAGGGAGGGGTGGACACAGGTGCAGGTGAGACGTGGGTGCCTCCGTCAGCACCAGCTGCTCCCGTGCCCGCTACTGATGCAGCTAATCCTGCAATGCCCGATGAGGGACGGGTGGGCCCCGGTGCAGGCGAGACGTTGGCGCCTTTGTCAGGACAAGCTGCTCCCGTGCCCGCTACTGCTGCCGGTAAGCCTGCAATGCCCGAGTGTAAGTTGCCAGCCCAGGGTGGCGATTTGCCAGTTGTTGCCCCGGAGCAGAACCCAGCCACAGCACTTCAGCGCAATGGCACGAGTGTCTTCGTTGCATTTCGCGAGGGCGAGGGATGATGCATGTGTAGCTTCATGCATGTTATGGGTTGATGCAACATGCAACGAGGTGATTCTATTACCACGGCTGCTTCGACCATCGCCACCCCCCCACCGGCCCGAGCAAACTCTTCTCCGCCGTCAACCGAGAAGCTTCCTCTTCCAGCGAGCAGGAAGCGAACTCTCTTGCAGGCTCTCGAGGTTGAGTGTGCAAACATTGAGATGCTTCTGAAGGCCAAAGGGGAGTTAGCTGCGAAAAGAGCATTGGAGGCAGCCCAGGGGCAGGTTGCCCAGCAAGGTTGCTTGCTTAGTTGAGCATGGTGTTGTCAGTTCGTAGTTTCGGACAAGCACCTTAGTTGTCGTGCTTCGACAAGCAATCTACGACAATCTACGAACATCGGCCCAGGTGCGGAGATGGACCGGGTTGACACGTATCCCATGGAGACCGGTGTGGCTGAGGAGGTGTTGCATGCAGCACGGATCGAAGTCCACCATCGTGAAAAGGAACAGGAGATGCAGAAGGAGTCTCAGCCAGAGCCAGAGCTGTCGGCTGAGCTTCGTGGTACAACCTTGGTTTTGGGCCAGAGGAAAGAGGATGAAGCGGAGCTTCCTCGGGAGCCAGATAAGACATCCAAGTGGATGGATGAGGACGACAACCGCACAATTTTCTTCGATCCAGAGAACATGGCTTGGCCGGAGGTCACAGGTGCTGAGGAGCTTGAGCCCCTTGATCCTGTGAAGCGAGATGATGACAAGCCCGTTCAGGCTTTGGATGTTTCATGCGAGGCCGATGATGAGAAGCCCGTTCAGGCTTCGGACGGTTCAGGCGAGGCCCATGATGAGAAGCTCGCTCAGGCTTTGGATGGTTCATGCGAGGCCAATGGTGAAAAGCCCGTTCAGGCTTTGGACGGTTCAGGCGAGGCCCATGATGAGAAGCTCGCTCAGGCTTTGGATGGTTCAGGCGAGGCCAATGGTGAGAAGCCCGTTCAGGCTTTGGATGGTTCAGGCGAGGCCATTGGTGAGAAGCCCGTTCAGGCTTTGGACGGTTCAGGCGAGGCCGATGGTGAGAAGCCCGTTCAGGCTTGGGCTTGCGCGGGGGAGGCCGATGATGAGAAGCCCGTTCAGGCTTTGGATGGCACAGGGGAGCCAGTTCCCGAGTCCAGCGGCTCGGTTCAGCCACCCCTGCCGAAGCCTGCATGCGTCAAAGATTTCAGTGTCGTCGGCCCCACGCAACAGAATGCAGGGGGCGGTCGTGGAAAGCGCGGCCGTGGAAGGGGCGGCCGTGGCCGTGGCCGCAAGAACGGCCCTGAGCCTGATGCTGACATGCCCACGGATGCTGTTGTGGAGACGGGCAATTCCAGAGGGTGTGGTAAGCGAGGCCGTGGTGGTGGACGCGGCAGAGGCCGTGGCAAAGCTCCGGAAACAGTGCCGGAGAAGGTGTCCGAGGTCCGGGGCAAGAGCCGCAGAAAGCATGGTGTCGAGGAGACCGAGCCGGATGAGCCCGAGAAGGCCTCAAGGGCCAAGCCGAAGAAGGACAAGGAGAACGGATCCGGAAAGATCGAGCCGAATGTGGCTAACAAGGCCGCCGCAAAAGCCGAGAAGAAGAAGGAGAAGAAGCAGGCTGCCTCTAAAGCCAAGAAGCCGAAGAAGGAGAGGGGGGACGGATCCGAAAGAAACGAGCCGGATAAGCCTAAGAAGGCCGCTTCAAAGGCCAACCCGAAGCTGACGGAGAAGGAACCCAAGCCGGGGGTGGAGCAGGATGGTGCCGAGAAGCCAGCCCCGAAGCGCAAGAAGCCAGATGTTAAGGAGCTTACAGAAGAAGAGCGGTGCAAGAAGCAGTTGAAAAGCCGCAAGAGTTGCGCCTATCACTGGGCCCGTGCTGAGGCTCTGAACTTAGGGTTCACAGAGGAGGAAGCCAAGCAGAAGGGTCAGGAGGTCTTTTGGCTATAGACATAATCCAGTACTTTGTTGCACTCTGTGTTAATAGTAAACCCTAGCTACAGCCCTAATCCCGAAAA